>CM061230.1:113489852-114689852 GCA_030844895.1 Ambrosia x helenae
TGAATCTACTTTTATGAATAAAATAAATGAACCGCATATGGAAGACGAGTTTTGGAAGGAGTGTTATTCATCTGCAGCTGGAACTGGGACAACTAATACTAGATTAGATGTTTTTGATGCTATTCAAAGGCACCACCTCAACTCCTTGACGCATGGTCAAAGTCAAAGTCAAATACCTGTTTCCAATAATATGCAGCCACAACAGAATGAAATCTCAAATAATAATGGTAGCGGGCATTTGAGGTACCCAACACCAGCCAACTGGATAACAAGAATACCAAATGCTATCCAGGCACTTCCAGTTCCGTATTCTGCAAGAGCGGTTGATGGTGACAGACAACAAAACTTTTTGACACCTTATCTAAATCAACACATGAGTTCTCAGGTAAGACTATTTTCTATTTCTTTCCCTAAATTTAACTTCTTTATTTTAATCTCCATTTGTTGTAGAATCAGGGTCAACCTGATCAGCCACTTCTTTCAAGTCAAAGTCAAACACCCCTCCAAGTTGGTGCTCATTCAGCTTCACCTCAACAAATAAGTGGTAGCCGACATACTTCACCTCTTTCAACTGACCGTTTCAACTTGAACCAACATCAACCCCTTAACCAAAGAATTCACCATCCTGTTCAATCATCTGGTCAACCATCTCCTCGTGTGCGGCTAGGGGGTGCACATGATCGTGTGGGTACTATGACTAGTCTTGCAAGTAGCCAACCACCGACATTTTCTTTGTCTGCTATTCAACGAGCATTTTCCCAGACTAAGAGCCAATTGCCATCTACTCTACCTCCGATTCAGACATCTGGATCATCATCTGGGCCAGTGGCAGCAACAGCAGACCAAAGAGGTAACAGTTAACATACTTCCTATCATTCAATAAATAAAAAGTAATAAATCGAGACTTTTAAGTGTACCTGATGTTAGTTACTATGGATACAGGGACTTCGGTGGATGCATCAGCAGAGGAAAACTGGAGGCCAACTGGACGTATGAGAGGAAGTCTTTCAGGTTGGCAGTACACTGAAGCGTTAAGAAACCAGCACATAATTCAACCAAGCCAACCGGTTCAAGCTGCTAGACCACCGCCGATTTTGAACACTCCAAGACCTTTCATACCGCCTCATCTGCAAGCCCTAATGGCTAATAATTTGAGACCTCAAGCAGGAGGAAGCAGTCCAGATTCAGGTTCAGATAGTAGCATGGCTGGAGGTCCAGGTTCTGATAAGTGAAAGATGTAGGTCAGCAGGTACTGTGGTATTATTGTTTGTGTTTATTTGAAGGCATCTAGATAGCGATGCATTCTAACTAACATGTACCAAAGCATTAAAAAAAAAAAAAAAAAGAACTTGTGGCATCATCCAAAGCGTGTATGCATTAGAGCATAATTTATGTGACCTTAGTTTAGAATCTTGATTTTTGTATCTGAATAGTATGATTCGCCTAGTTGTTTGTCCTCTTTTTCTTCCATTCGGATTTTTATAAATGTTTTAGGTTATTTTTTGATATGTTTGTTTTCATCATGTCAATTGGATGTACATTTCTTATCATCTTAAACTTAGTGTGTTAACATAATCTAATGTAGTGGACTGGCGTTACACTTGATGGCTTTATTGAGTATGTCTTTATCATCTTATAGACGTACTATATGGTTTGCCTATAACTATAAACTATTAGGGCAGACGGGACGCTACCAGAATTGGGCACGGGTACCTCACTACCAGCACGGTAACACCGCCGCCACCCATGCTAGTAGTGGTCCCGTGAGCCAAATTCTGGTTCTAGTTAACGGGCTGGTACCCGTGATTTTTTTCTTTCTCTCTCCTCTTTGTCTCTATCTCTCTCTAATTGATTGTTGGTAAATAATCAGTGAAGCATTGTCTTCATTAAAATGTTTCAGTGAAGGAAATCAGTGAAGTGACGTGGAAGTGTAGGATTGGTTAAAATCAGTGAAGTTTAAAAAACTCACGGATAGTGCCCCGTCCGCCCTTATATGCTGGTTAATCTTGTTGTAAAAATATGTAGCTTATATTCATAGCTTAAGATGAGTTCGTCTTATAAAATTTCTACCTACAATTAGGCATGACACTGTTTACAGACGTGGTTCATGATAACTTATTTACATGAAACCATGTCGTTGCCTGGTGTCTTAACAAATCAATAATGACCACATATTGGTGTTGATTTTAATACGAAGGCTTAACCATCTACCGTTGTTCCAACCATGATCGGTTTTCAAAATGTTGGGAAAACGCCTAAAAACATCACTCCATGTTAGGGCTGTACACGAGCCGAGTCGAGCCGAGCCGGGCCCAGCTCGAGCTCGAGCTCGAACTTAAACCGAGCCAGCTTGGCTCGGCTCGTTTTTCTGGTCGAGCTGAAAAGTCGAGCTCGAGCTCGGATCGTAAATGTTCGAGCCGAGCTCGAGCTGGCTCGAGCCAGCTCGTTATATTTTTTTATTATTTTTTTATTTTTTTACAAATATTTATTAAATAAAAAACAATAAAATTACACATAATCATGTATATTTTTTTTTTCTTTTTCTAAGTTATGGTTTATTTATTATGAAAAGATGGGGTAGATAGGTAGTATGAGCGGGATTTTCAAATTTTGAATTTTAGAATTAGGTTTGGAGTCAAAATATATTAGTTTCATCTATATATTAATTACACATACACAAGCCTGAGTCGAGCCATATGTCGAGCCATCGAGTCGAGCCACGAGCCGAGCCACGAGCTGAACACCCCTGGCTCGAGCTCGGCTCGATTACAAAACGAGCCAGCTCGGCTCGGCTCGAAAACAAAATGAGCCTCTTCGAGCCGAGCTTTTTTCGAGCGAGTTTCGAGCGAGCCTCGAGCCGCGAGCTTTTTGTACACCCCTACTCCATGTCACTCTCATCCCCATATTTTTAAGAGAAACTAAAGTGAATCCTCATATTTGGGGAAACTAGGTGAAACCCCATATATTTAGGGATGGGAAATGGAGAGAATTTTAGAATATGAGAAATAAAATGAGTGGTTAGTCTACATTTTTTTTTTTCTTTTTAATGGCTAGATGATAATTATTATACAATGCTCGAAACTCCCATAAACTTATATTGAATTTACACCACATATTTCACTCTAACGAATGAAGTCTAGCTTTATTTTTCATCCATAAGAACGGCGTTGCTTTATATCTTACACCATTTTGAAAATAGTTGTCGTTTTGTTGTAAAAAACCTTTATGTTCCTCCATTTCCAAATCAACCACATTTCACTTATAGCACTTGCATCATATTCATTCTCCAAACATTCCACTATAGCAATGATTACACATATAGCCTTCTTTTTAGCTTTAGGACCGCTCAATGAAGACACATATTCTACCACATCTTTAAGACCACCCGTTATCGATTCACGCCCCTATGCCACATCAGATTTTAATCCCCTTTACGCCCTATACACCGTCCCAAGGCTTGTGAAGCTTGGCGTTAAGATCCAAGGCGTGTAACGCCCACCATCTCTACAAATTCACTTTTTGGTCAAGAATTTAAGTGTTTGGACTAAAAAACCCCACCTCACCCACTTTACCACTTTTTTTTTTATATAGTTAAAGTTATTATTTTAATGGAATAGTGGATAGTGAAAACTTGTGAAACCATAACACACAAACGTGAAAAAAAAGTGAGTGGAATTATGGTGGCATATATGGGCGTGGTGCAAGGTGCCGATTCACGCTCATGCCTATGTGGCAATGACGTGGAGTTAAAATATGTAAGAGCATAACACTTAGCCCAACCAACGTAAAACATGGAATCGGCACCTTGCACCACACCCATATCTACCGCCAAAATCCCTACGTGGCAGTGAACTGATGTGGAGTGAAAAAAATGTTAGAGCATATTCTAGCCTAACCGATGTAAAACTGCATTTGCATGAAATCAACACCTTGCACCACACCCATATCTGCCACCACAATCCCTACTTGGCAGTGGCGTGTAGTGAAAAAAATGTGAGAGCATAACATTTATCCTAACCGATGTAAAACTGCATCTGCATGGAATCGACACCATGCACCACACCCATATATGCCACCTTAATGCTCTAAGTAGCCATACAACCTGATAAGTTATAGTCTGGCGCATCTTCTTGACCAATTCCACAATATAACTTATCATTGCATCTAATACGGGTTAGAGTATCCAGACAGGTAACCCGAACCGGCCCACCGCATCAAATGCGTAGCCGGCTAGATTAAACGACAGGTCAAAGGGAATCACAATCAGGGGCGGATTTATAGCATTCGGTTTGGGTTCCTCGTAAATTATAGTGTTAATGTATATAGAAAACTGGGTAGGAACCCATAAGATTTTATTTGAGGAACCCATTACTAAAAGTAAAGAGTGCTCTAGTGGTTGAAACCCCTTTTTAAGACAAACAAGATCCAGGTTCGAGTCATGATTCCAGCGAGTTTTTTTTTTTTTTCTTTTTTTTGTTTTGTTTTTCTTTTTTCTTTTTTTGGTCAAAGATAGGGTTATACCCAACCCACTCCTCTTCCCCTTCTATTTTTCACATCCTCCCCTTCTATTTTTCACATCCGCCCTCATTCACCTTTCTCTTCCATCTTTTAATAAAACTCTGAAACATAGTGGAAGTGTGAAACCTAAACAATGAAACACAACAACAAAAGAAATCGACCTTCTCCTCCAACAACAACCTGCCCTTCTTCCGCCCCTGCCGTCTCCTCCGCCTCTACTCCGCCCAGGTAGTTTATTTCCGTTATTTTGGTTGGATGAGTAATGTATTTGGATTTAGAAAAAAATAATAGTTGTGAATCAGCTTGAATGGATTTTGCACATTTGACTTTTTAGGCCTATTGTCCATCCAGTTAACCATTTCGACTTTTGAGACTTACAAACAAAAAGGATTTTGCAATTAATTAAAACTAGTGTAATAGTAATGTTGAATGTAGAAGTATAGTGAAGCTTCAATTGTGGGGTGGATTTGTGTTGTATGTACATCTAGGCATAGGAACAGAGTAATTAATGTATGATAAAATGAGTGAAGAATTCTTATAATTTACGTCACTGTTTCTTCACTAGTTTATATATAGAATAGGTAATTTGTTTATGTTATTTGTTATTGAATTGTTAACTAATTGAAACCTTAATTTGATAATTGATATTATGTACTAGATGAATATTTCAAGTTTTTTTCCAAAGTCGACCACCATCAAACAATGAATCACCAATCGTCACCATTATATGGTTAACAATTTCAACACGGTTCTAGACATGCAAATTCAAGAGTTTGGAAATCGTTTTAATGAGGTAACCACTGAATTGCTAACATGTATGAGTTCTTTGAGCCCGTGTCAACGGCTAGTGTTGAAAGATTTTTTCTTCAATGAAGTATGTGAAGACGAAATTGCGTAATAAGATGAGTGATGGATACATGAACGACACTTGCATTTGTTACATTGAAAGGGAATTAATACAACAAGTTACGGTCGAGAATGTAATGCAACGGTTTCAAAAGATGAAAAGTCGTAAGGAACAACTATAGGCATGTTTTTTTATCCTTAATGACAATCGTATTTATATTATGTGCTTTATTTCTAATGCCAATGTTTTTTCATTGTTACATCGTATTTTTTATGTGATGAGCCTTATTTGACCCGAACCGGCAAACCGACCCGAACCCTTGAACCGGCCGAAATTTTTATGTTTGGTCATATGAAATTGAAATACCTAAAAAAAGGAATCCAATGATAAAAATTTCTGAATCCGCCACTAATCACAATTAGTTTTATTTCACGTAATGCAAGTTGTAAGGACTAGTTTAATTCCACCTTTCCCTTCCATTGTCTATCTTTGCATGTTTCTTAAGAAATAAAGATTAATCGGCTATTTTTTTCCCATTAATGCCAAGATAAGAGTTATACATTATATATACATACAATTTCCATTAATTAATTTCTCTCTCGATTCGTACTTCCAAATTTGTGTTTGATACACAACTAGAAAGCCGATAAAGGAGAAATGACATCGTCGTTGATCAAAGATCAAAATGTACAAACTAAAAGTACGTAATTAGCGAGTGTTTAATTAATGACTTAGAATCGGGAGAGAAACTGGAGTTGCTTGAGGAGTGGAGCCAAAGTCTCCATGAGCTTCTCACAAGGATGGTTGTGTACGCCTTCATACGTTGTCACCACAATGGAGTCGTCTTTTGCTAGCCTTTGGATTTGCTTCTTCACGTTGCATGTATGGTGAGTGCACCTATAGTAACTCCTGCATTTTACATTAATTTACACCCACAAACAAATCAAAAATAAATATCAACGGCAAAACAACTACTATAAGTTCTTTAATTGATGTACATTTTGTAAAACTTTATCAGGTTAATTTCTCATATTCTTATATAAAAGTTGCAAGTGAAAGGAATATTCTAATACTTCAAATAGTTTTAGGAAAGTATTAAAATATTATCACATATGGTTGTTGACGAAAAGGTAATTTAAAAAAAATTAATTAACATATGTTGTTTGTGCCTAATCATAGATTAAAATGTACCATTAAAGATTAGGTTAAGTTGGATTAAACTATATAAAATTAATCATTTTATGGATTAAGTTTTTTTTTTTTGAACGGCAAGTGGTGCAACAGGATTAAGCTTTTTATTTTACAATTTTTTACGTTTTCTATTTTAGTTCTATTTGTTCGGCATAACACAAATTTTAAGTAGATGAGTGTAAAAACCGTATAATTCATTCATATCTTTTGCCTGCATTATGGCACACACACATACCACGATTATGTATAACCGTTTACCCTACATTGAATTATCGAAACTAACCTATAAAATTTAGTGAATTTTTTTAACAAATACAAAAATAGATGATAGAACTAACAAGAGAGAGAAGTGCTTTCAATAGTAGTTAGGAAAGAAAGGTTAGGTCAACTTATTCACTCATTATTGCTCACCAAAGAGAGACAGAGGTCAAAATGGGGCACATTTGATTATGAATTAGAATGTCAAGAATTCAAACACTCTTTCCACATGGAAAATAGTTCAATATGGATGTGACATAAATCATAAATTGCCTTAAGTTTTCATTAACTAATAAAATCTATATATACATTCATACATTACTTTGATATTATATATATCATCAAAGATATAAAGAAGATGAGAAAGATTATATATACTGTGGTTAACAACTTCACTGTTTTTTTTTTTTGGTTGGATTTTTGGTTTAGTCTAGCTCTTGACTCTTTGTCATATAGGTGACATGGGTGCAACAAATGTACGTTTATGAGATGTATATACAGGGTGGTTACATTATATATTTATAACAATCTACATAATCCTAAACATTTTCTCATGGGTCGTCGATCATCAAGCAAACATGAAGGAGGGATGATCACGACTAATAGACTAAAAGGAAACTATTAATTGTCTCCGTTTATAAGTCATGAATTCATGATCCAGATGGAATATATTTCGTTGCTCTATATATTAATTACATTGTATACACAAACACACTTGTATAACATGAAATGTATGAAGAAATTATCCCTAGAAATGCTAATAGAATGCACCTCGGGCTGCAAACGCATTGAACGAACACGCAATGGCGGATCTTGAACAAAAAACATAGTAGGACCGGACTCAATTAATATAAATTTTTTGGTAAATTCTCGGCAAAATTTACACTACAAAGTGAAAAAGTTGGGTGGGCCGAGGCCTCGTCTGACCCGTAGAAAGAACCGCCCATGCGAACACGAATAAGCCTTTGTTCGTTAATTAAGAAATCATTGTGTTTACGAATTGTCATGAACACTTAACGAACGGTTTATTTTTTTGTCCGTGTTCATTCATTAAGGAAATGAACGTGTTAGTGTTCGTCCGTTAATTTTAGATAACAAATGCAAACAAACGTTCATAAATAAAAACAACGTTCATGAACAAAAACGAACAAAAACATATATATTGAAACATATGTAATATACAATACATTAATATTTATTTTTTAGTGAAAAGTTTAAAGTAACAAATAAGATATATAAATTAATAACTCTGAAGTATTGAAGAGTTACAAACGTTCACGCATATGAATGAACAAACACAAACGAACTACTCATTTTCAAATAGTTTATAAATTGTTCGCTGAACGTTTAGTTCATTTGCAGCCCTAAACGCACCCTATCATTTTGCTACATATATCGCTAGCTAGCTAGTTGGTATATAGAATAAAAAAACATGCATTAATGTTAATATGATAATTTTGAGTTCATATATAGTTCAATAAACAAAAACTAAAAAAATCACTCATTTTTTATGTGGGTATCAAGTTGTTTTTGAGAAAATAACATTGAAGTTATATATATACTAGCTAGTGACACACAGTGACGGATTCAGAATTTTTTGTCAGGGGTGCAAAAATTGGACAGGTCAACAAAGGAATTAACCGTACCAAAAATAAGAAAAACGAGCATCGGTCTACTTATTGTTTTTTTTCACTCAAAGCTCTTGTGGTTCTTTTAAACCAGATCGTTGATCTAACAAACAACTTTATTGATTCGATAATCATATCGGTATATTAAAACTGGATTACTTCATGATTAATTTATAATTCATGATCAACTTATAATTAACGAAGACGACAAAAATATAACAAAATAAAAATATAGACAATAATATTATAGTAGTGACGATAGTATAAAGATACAACAATCACTGCAATTACAAAAATTGTTCCCAATAGAAAATGAAAATCGATGGTTAATTGTAAAATAAATAATAAAAAAAGTTAAAATCACAATTAATAGTAGGATAAAATGAAAACTTAATGCTTGGATAAATAATCAGCTTGCCATGTCATATAACTTGAGTGCTTTTAGAGTTTTAGGTCATAAACCTGAATAAGGTAGTTCCTATGCCTTAAAAATATTTTAATAAATAGTCCATATAATATAATTAACCATTACTTTTTTTAGTTTACTTTTTAAAGTGCTTCACACTATTAAGCTTTTATTGAGGTGGTGCCTTGCCACCTCCTAACCCTCAAGTGCATCCGCCCGTGTGACACATACATAGGGGAGTAGCTTAGTTGGGGCGGGAGGGGGCGGCCGACCCCCTCGAATTTCCGCGCAGAAGTTTTGATTATATAGTATTCGTATAGAAAATTTTGGAAATATAGGGTTTCGACCCCCGAAACTAGTGACTTCTGACCCCCGAACCTTCGGGTCAAGCTTCGCCACTGCACATAGATAGATATAGGGATATATGTGTATATATATATATATATGATATATAAATCATGTATATGTATGTAATGAAGTAGTACCTTGGATGTTTACTATTTTTGACAGATTTTTGGCCATATTTTCTCCATTTGTAACCATCATCAAGAATATCCTCAGTGCTTCTTGTATGAAATGCAACCCTAGATGGAGTCACCTTCTTACCCCTCCACTTTTCATGAATTTCTTTTCATCTCCTTCACACAACCTCCCCCCTTGATCCCCATTCATGAGGCCAGAAAGAAGGCTTACCCAGTCCACATTGTTGTTCTCCAAACTAATATTATTATCCAAATTATGATCACTACTCATGGTTATAGGTAACTGAGGTAAAACCGAAGAAGACGAAGATGAAGGGTACTGAAACATTGGATTATTAATCAAAGGGTTAGGGGTACTACTCATGTAATCCAACATATATGGATTAATGTTGTTCATGTTAACCATGTTGTCATGATTCATTGGAGCTTGTGAAGAATGCTCATCTCCTTCCATGCTACTGGATCAAGAATAAAGAGAATCACGATCGATCTAGAGAGAGAGAGAGAATGAAGATGAGAAGGTGAATGCAGATGAAAGAGGTTGGTCTGTCCCACACACTTGTTATATATAATTATATATGTATATATGAGTGTGTAGATAGAGAAAGAGAATGAGTTGTATAAGTTGCAGAAAACCAACTAAATGTTACCTAATTCTGTTGAACTATAATATACGTTGTTAAAAGATGTAGATAAGCTAAGAAACACCTTTAATTTCCATGTGTAATGCTCTCGTCAATTCAAGCGTACATTCATTTACATGCAAGGTGAATATATTTTAACATATCTCTCTCTCACACACACGAGATGTTGTTTAACAACCAGTCAAAGTTTATTTTGAGTGAAGAGTACATATCAATCGTTGTTGCGGGTAGTTTAGAAAATTGATATTCACTCAGCTTGTTGTGTATGTCAGTTATATATATAATTCATTAATTTAAAAAGTATACATATATATTAAATTTCATATAGAGTTAATTAAAAGTATGTGTAGACAAACTCAACCTCGGAAAAAAAACGTGTCTAAGTGTCATTAATCAGAGTAATAAGGAATCTTGGATATTTATTATTATTATTATTATTTTTTTATTTTTTTAACAACAAATTTCACTCCTTATGAGACTTGAACCCATAATCTCCTCCTTATGTGTTCCTTACTATTGGCCACCAACCCTAATGGCTATTATTATTATTATTATTATTATTATTATTATTATTATTATTATTATTATTATTATTATTATAAACAGCTCTATTTTAACCCTTCCACATTCTTTAATTTTTATTTTTATTTTTATTTGTTGTTGCTGCTGTAAAAATTTTAAATAGACAAATAAGTAGTGTCATTAATTACTAACAAAAGTAATTACTTTATTATTAAACAATCATATTTTGTCTTGATTTTTTTCTAATTGTTTGCAATTTGCTACAATGAAAATTTTATACGAGAAACCTAAGAATTTCAAACTTTTGCTATTTTCAACAATGAAAATTTTATTTGAGAAACTTGAGAATTAAAAAATTCAACAAAAACTTATATACCTACTTGAAAGTTTAATTTTATCGTCAATTTAACTTCATAACATGTTTATATGAGACTTGAAAAAAAAAGTTATGACTAAACATTAAAGTTTGTAAATAAAAATAAAATTATGTTTATAAACCTTATAGAGGCATACAGGAAATTCTTTCCGTATCAATATAGTTATTTGATAATAGTTTTGGTTATAATTAGAGTTCATTATAAGGAGTTGTTTTGCACCCTTCACATTGACATTAAGTGTATAATCACTAACAAGTCTGATTAGGTAAAAGACTCTGAACCAGTAATATATATATATATATATATATATATATATATATATATATATATATATATATATATATATAGGTTTAGGTTCCTGTACAAAAGACATATTTCGTGAGAAGTGTGAGAAGGATTAAGAATTGACATGTAGGCATCATGTTTTGGATTTAGGAATGATGTTTCAGGTTGTTTTAACTTGAAAAACACCAAACACAACAATCTAAAATACAATCCAATGTATTATAGTCATTAAATTTAAAAAACAGCCAAAACACACTACTTAACACTTAAAACACACTGTGTTTTAAGTTTTAAGCCTAAAATACATTGTTTTCGGTTCTTAATTGTTATGTTTGGTGTTTTTCTAGGCAAAATAATCCAAAACATCATGACTAAGTTCAAAAAATGATGTCTACATATCAATTTTTAATCCTTCTCACACTTCTCACGAAAAATGGTTTTTGTACAGGAACCTCACCCTATATATATATATATATATATATATATATATATATATATATATGGTGGGGTTAGCATAAGGGGTGTTTTGTAAGAAGGGTGAGAAGGAGTTTTAACCATTAGATCAATTAGATGGATGGATGAGATGATAGTAGTGGCATTTTCGTAATATGTGTTTTAAATATATTATATAAATTAATGCTGTAAGGGTATTTGGGTAATATCACACATCTAATAGATCAAAACCATTTAATAAGGAAAATCACAAACCGTCAATTATGCTTAATCTTCGGAAACATCAAAAAACTCTCTCACTCAACAATTAGGCAACTACCACACCCGAAAATCCCTGAAGAATGATAATTGATTCCCACATTAATAGGCCGATTGTATATAATCTTCTAGTCGTTGTGTTTTCGTTTCATCATTATTGTATTTTCCACTTTTCCTACTTCTTCAAGGACTGAAAATGGTTGGGAAGATTAAGGGTTCACCGACGATTGAGAAAAAGAAGATGAAAGCAGGTCTTAATCGTGTTTTTCTTCCGGCTCGATTTGGTTTAGGTATGTTTTATGATGTGTTTTCAAACAAAATAGTGTATTAGGGTTTGAAAAAAATCCGATTGTTTTTTTTTTGGGATAATACTAACTTGGTTATATATGGTGTTTCATATATTTGTAAAGGTGTTTTTGGGGAAGATACAATTAGATGACGAAAACAGTGTGTAGATTCTTGTTATTATTTTTTTTTATTGTGTTTAATAGTTTAATAATATGTGTTTTAGGATGTTTTATTAAGTGAATTAATAAATATTATGTTTATTACGAAGGGTGAAAAGACAATGTGTTTTGTTAATTGTGTTTAAGAACACATTGTTTTGTTTTAGGTGTTTTAAGAATTGAATTGAAATGGGTTTAATATTGGTGTTTTATAAAGTGTGTTCGCAACTGCCTAGATGTAACCCGACCCGATCTATAGAGGGCAATATCATTTCAGAAAATCACAAAAATAACTAGAAAGCAAACTGAGAAGCTTGGTATTGTTTTTGTGTTGCCTGTACTTGATGTAATGTACGTAAGTATTGTTTTTGTGTTGGTGTCTATATGTTAAAGATATTAAACTATACTAGAAAAGCATGTAAAAACTTACCTCACAGCATGTAAAAACACACAATAACAAATAATTTAGAACATTTGACTTTCACCCATGTTTGACTTTTATCCAAAAGTGCTTGCAGTCACATGATATTTACACCAAGTCACTGCAGCCTATAAGGGTCTTGCACAATGTTTTGAAACCTGCTGAACGAATTCACGAGTTATGTTGAAGCCGCTGATAAGGTTGATATTGGAATAATATATATGACTAATCATTAGTTAGGAAATTATATTGATTAGTCATTAGTTAGGAAATTATATTGATAAGGTTAATCCAGCAAAACTGATACTGATCACAGCCTCTTCGGTCCCGGTTTTTTTCAGGTTTTAAACACTATAGAACCGACCTGAACCGAGACCCGATTTGGGTGATATACCAGAACCTACTACAGAACCTAAACGGCATACCCGGTTCGGTTCAGGTCAAAAATAGGTTCAGTTCTCGGTTTTAATTCGGTTCTGCCCGATTATGCTCACCCCTAGTTTTAGGATGTTTTATATAAAGTTGTATGGATTATGTGTTTTTTTTAACAAGTGTATTATAAATTTGTTGTAAAATCATATGTGTTTTATTGATAATTGATATGTGTTTTACTGATTTGTATAATGTATTTGATAATTGATATGTGTTGAAATCAGATTTGTTTTACTGGTTTCAACAGAAGTGTTTTAGATATTTTTTTTTGTTGTTTTAGTAATTGTTTTATATGTTTCAAACAAATGTGTTTTATGACCAGTTAGGAGGAGTGGGAGGATAGCTAAAAAATATACTGGAAAAAAGTTTACAAACAACAGTCAGAATCCAATAATCCTGGATGACAATGGTGATGAAGTAGCCATCGCAGGTATACAATATAAAACTGTTAGGTTAACTTTGTTTACTTATGTTTACAAGTCAGGAAAACATGTCAGGAAAACATAAGATTCTGACCGAAAAAATTAATAACATTTCAGGAAAACAAGGTGTGGACAAATCGAAAACAAAAGAATCACTCCTAGAAGTGAAGACAACAAAAAAAGAACATATGAAAAGTGCATTAGAGAAGATGCATCGCGATATACGAGAAAGAGGTCAGAGTATATTCATGTGACACCCGGCAAATTCTGGTTAACAACATTGTCTAGATGAAAGTCTACCTTAGCGAGTCACGCGTATATTGTACTTAACTGGGTTAGTTAAGTCGGGTTATGGTTCGGGAACTATTGGTTAGTCTAGAAGATCATTGGATGTTGGTCTAGAGGTTCGTTAGATGTCAGTCCTTAACCAAGTGTACAAACGGTGACGATTTGTAGGATCGTCAGGGCATACGGAACGTACGAGTCTCGAGTCCCGGGAATTGGTGAACGAGTGTAAATATGTGTATTTACTTGTGTTATGTGTTTACAATCATTATATGACTTGGGGTTTAACGCGCAAAACGCACCAAACCAGCCCCTATAGGCGATTAGGGAGGCCTAATCGCCTATAAGGGAGGCGAGTAGGCATCAATAGGGGCGAGTAGGAGCCCAATCGTGTGATGTTAAGGGCGATTAGGCCCACTCACATGCACATTCATGCGATTAGCAGCCCTAATCGCATGAAACTGCTGCACAATCGCTAGTTACGGGCTGGACGACTAGAAACGCCTATAAATACAATGCTTAACCTCCTAAACTTCCTAATATCAACCCTAGTCGTCCCATAACCGCCCCAAACACATAAACAACCTCTGGAAGGCGATTTTGATCAAAAACACAAGGTTTCAAGGTCTAATCATCATTCTTTCATAATCCTAAGGTTTGATTCTCATCCATAACACTTTGTAAACGTTTTTAATAAATCCCTAATGGTCCAGACCTGTTCATAAACGAAAAAGCTTTCTGAAAATCGTCAATAAGGGTTGTTAATCGGATTATAACTAATATACATGCGTTATGGGTGTGTATGATTAGAAAGATAGGATTTTTATGATTCTTGATGATGATTTGATGTGTTATCATGCTAGGTCAGAATTGATATTGATAGTATGATGATAGAAATCTCAGTAATTGGATAATAGGGTTATGATTACATGTGTTTGTTTGATGTTGCATGCTATGTGAATGGTGTTTGGATTGCTTTGGTTGCATGCAGGACTGATTATACGAGGTTGAACGAAGGGTTTTGGGTTAAACATGTTTAGGATAGTGTTTGGGATGATATTCGGTAGTTACACACGTTCTGGATCTGATTTGGAGTGTTAAACGCGCGAAAAACCGGAACAGCATGGTTACAGGCGAGTAGCAATGCTAATCGCCTATAACTCATGCGATTGGGGTGCTAATCGCCAATAATATCATGTGATTAGCCCCAATCGCCTATAATTTCATGTGATTAGCCCCAATTGCTAGTAAGTTCATGTGATTAGCCCCAATTGCTAGTAAGTTCATGTGATTAGCCCTAAATGCTAATAATTTCATATGGTATAGCCCAATCGCCTATAATAGTGGCGATTAGGATTCCTAATTGCTAGTTGACCAACCTAAATGCTAGTTGACTTTTCCTAATCGCGTGTACTGCTGCAGTAAGTGTAAATTAGCATTCCGAGGACCGATTTGACATGTAGAAACATGCTAGGAACCCCGTAACATGTCTAATAACTTGGTAACATATAATTGGATGTAATTCGGTGATACGTGAACTATGTGCTATAACTTGTTGTGCGTTAACGTATGTTAAGTGTGATAGCGTTATTGTATGTGTTGGAGCGTAAACATAACACGGGGAGTCTCGGGTCACTAATGGGATGTCGAGTCTTGTACTTTGGGTCAGTTAAACAGTCACGGTGTTTTCAAACGAACTTGGTTATGGTCTGGACATCTAGGGACTAATTAACCTGCGGGTTATTAGTCTAAGTACTTGTAACTGTCGTATGTTAGGTCGCCGCTTTACGGGACTAGCATAGCAGCTGAGTTTACTCGGGATTAGGAGTAAAGCAACTTAAGGTGAGTTTACGGCCCCTCTTTTAAACTGGTTTACACTTTTCGGGGGAGAAAACATGTGTTAAAACGATTATGTGGTAACAACTGTCATACTATGGGTTTCTAACGTATACTACACGATCATTGGAAGTCCCGGGGGGAACCATGAATGTGCGGGTTTGCACAACGGGGAAATGTGAATAGCGCTATTGGAAGTGACCAACCCCGCTCGTCGACTTGGAGGGTCGGCGGGTGCATATTGTCTCAAACAGGAACAACAGGAACAACAGGAACATACATCGGGCATACTTTTGGTATTCGCGTTAGTAATGGTTTTCCAATCGTGGTAGTAATAAACGTACGCCTAGCTAGCGTATACTGGTTTCGATTTATTATAGTATGGACAGGTTGACTTGGTACTTGAACTACAAACCTGTAAACTCACCAGCATTTTTGTGCTGACGTAAACTTTTACATGTTTTCTCAGGTCGCTAAGGTAGCACAGGGGAACTAGGGCGCACGCGTCTGCACGGCGTCTAGTTAGAGTTGCATGAATTTACAAACATTGAACTTTGGTTATTATGTTGGATTTTATTTTGAATAAGCTTCCGCTGTAAACGGGATTTTAAACTATGTTTTGAAATTGCATTTTAATTCATTTAGACTTGTTTATTGTGATCGTTGGTTTGGATCCTGGTTTGTCATGCGCCTCGCGGTAAAACTCCGCAAGTGGATTTTGAGGGTGTGACAGATTGGTATCAGAGCCAATGGTTATAGTGAACTAGGACTGCATGTAGAGTCTAGTCTATAGCCGAGTCGCACACACTAGACGATCACATGGTACTAAAAGTTATAGTGGTTTACGTATGGTCTTGTCGGGGTGTCTCTAATCGGTGGTCTTTCGATGTTACATCATCCGTTCTATCTTAGGTCGGGTTACTTGTTCCTAGGCAGTGTAGTTATTGGAGTAACTTGTGTGCTCTTGAGATTTGTCCAGGGTTCGGATATCTCCCTTTCGGACTCCAATAGAAACACTTGCCATAAACTACCGTAGCATTACGGTGTGTAGCTAAGAGTCTATGTCTGGTGATTCGAACTTCCAACTAGGAGGACACTTGGAGGACCATGTAGAGCGGTTTATCATTTTGGATGCACACAAAATCATAAACCGAAATGCATGGAAGCCCTAGTGAGCTCTGGGTTTGAGGGGATAGTCCTGGATTGGATCTGGCTTTGATCTTGTGAACATTAGTGGTTATCTTTAACTGCGAAACTAAATTTTCTCGTTCTTTCTGCCAGAATCATGTCTGGAGTGCGTGGAGGACGTGGAGGTGGTCGAAATGGTGGACGTGGTGGTGGTCGCGGTGGTGCTGGTGGTCGTGGTGGAGGTATTAACCTATCGCAGGCTGATCTGAACAACTTACTCCAGGCTGCCTTTCAGTTAGGGCACAACGGTGGTGGTAAGTTGATTTATCCGTTTTCTTTGCCTCATTGGTGAACCTTGTTTACGTTATTCGTGGTTTCTCATACGTTTCATTTCAGGTGGTCCTGTTGACCCACCCCCACCCATGTGCACCTACAAGATGTTCCGGGACTGTAAGCCCCAGGAATTCTCTGGCACTGAGGGTGCGGTCAGTTTGCTTAGGTGGTTGGAGAAAGTGGAGTCGGTATTTCTGATGTGTAATTGTCTCCCAGAAGATCGGGTGAAGTATTCGGCTGCGTTATTTCAGGACGTGGCATTGACTTGGTGGAATGGTATCACCCAGAACATGGGTATTGGGGAGGCATATGCTATGCCATGGGAGAACTTTGTGCAGTTGCTGAAGCGGGAGTATTGTCCGAGGGAAGAGGTACAGAAGCTGGAGCATGAGGTGTGGAACCTCAAGATGACTGGATCGGAAATCGAGAAGTATACTGTGAGGAGGAATGAGTTGGCAGTGCTGTGTCCCGATCTGCACGTGCCAGAGTATCGTAAGATTGAGCACTATGTCTCAGGGTTAGTGCCGGAAATTGCAGGGTTAGTGGCTGCTGGAAATCATCCTACTTATGCGGAGGTAGTTCGATCGGCCCATAGGATGACCAACTTAAAGGTGAATGAGGGGATTTTGCCTGCGAAAGGTTCGACTGTTAAGGCCCCAGAGAACAATAAGCGCAAGTGGGAGAACGACGGGAAAGGATCTGGGTCTACACAGCAGGGTAAAAGGTTTGATAATGGGGGTTCATCTTTTTCGGGTAACAAGCAGGGTGGTTATGCGGGAAAACTGCCCAAATGTAACAAGTGTGGACGCCATCATCAAGGGAACTGCGACAGTAACCGTTGTCACCGCTGCCAGCGAACAGGGCATTATGCTAAAGATTGTCGAGCTGCACTTCCATCAACTCAGGTTCCAAGCAACACCCCAGCTCCTGCTGCTCAAGGAACTGGGGGGAAACAGGGATGTTACAACTGCGGGGATACTGGGCACTACAAGAAGGATTGCCCGAAACTAAAACAGGGTGGAAACAACAATAATGGGAACAACGGGGGCGGTGGCAGGAACGCACGCGCCTTCGTCATTGGAGCCGCTGAGGCTAGGCGGGACCCTGACACAGTCACCGGTACGTTTCTTCTCAATAATCGCTCTGTTAGCGTGTTATTTGATTCTGGTGCGGATAAGAGTTTTGTATCCATGGATGTTAGTCGATTGCTAGATGTAGCACCCGTACCATTAGAGGCCAAGTATATTATTGAGTTAGCTGACGGTAAAACGATTGAAGCTACTAGTATCCTTCGGGAGTGTCAATTAGAATTGTCGGGTATATCGTTTCCCATCGACCTTATGCCGGTACCATTGGGTAGTTTTGACGTTGTGGTAGGAATGGATTGGTTATCTTTGTATCGCGCGGAGATTGTCTGTTACGATAAGGTTATTCGGATTCCTCTCCCTGATGGAGAATTTCTTTCTGTGTACGGTATCAAGGGTGGTGTTCCGCTAAACATCATCTCAAGCATGAAAGCCCTTAAGTGTCTTCGAAAGGGTTATCCAGCTGTTTTGGCACTCTTATCTGTTTCCTCTGGTGAAGAAAAGAAGATCAACGACATTCCGGTGGTACGCGAGTTTCCTGATGTTTTTCCCGATGATTTATCTGGTCTTCCTCCTCATCGTCAAGTCGAGTTCGGTATTGACCTCGTACCAGGGGCTGCTCCTATTGCTCGGGCCCCCTACCGTCTTGCACCTCCCGAGATGCAGGAATTGTCTAGTCAGTTACAGGAACTCTTGGACAAGGGTTTCATCCGACCAAGTTCTTCCCCTTGGGGAGCCCCGATTTTATTTGTCAAGAAGAAGGACGGGAGTTTCCGATTGTGCGTAGACTACAGAGAACTGAACAAATTGACCATCAAGAACCGTTATCCTCTTCCACGTATTGATGATCTATTCGACCAGCTTCAGGGTTCTAGTTATTATTCCAAGATCGATTTGAGGTCCGGTTATCACCAGCTGCGCGTCAGGGAGGCTGACGTTGCAAAGACTGCTTTTCGAACACGTTATGGCCATTTCGAATTCTTGGTCATGCCTTTCGGTCTCACGAACGCACCGGCGGTTTTCATGGACTTGATGAACCGCGTCTGTAAACCATATTTGGACAAGTTCGTCATTGTGTTTATTGATGACATTCTGATCTACTCCAAGAACGAGACCGAACACGGGGAACATCTGCGGTTAGTTTTGGAACTTTTGCGACGGGAGCAACTTTACGCCAAGTTCTCAAAGTGTGACTTTTGGTTACGCGAAGTTCAGTTCCTAGGACATGTGGTTAATGAACTAGGAATTCATGTCGATCCAGCAAAAATCGAAGCGATCAAGGACTGGGGAGCACCAAAGACGCCAACTGAGGTGCGGCAATTCCTAGGCCTTGCGGGCTACTATCGTCGTTTCATTCAGGGGTTCTCGAAGATTGCTCAACCCCTCACCACTCTCACTCAGAAGGATAGGAAGTTCGACTGGGGTGAATCACAAGAGTCCGCGTTTGAAGAACTGAAGTCTAAACTGTGTTCTGCTCCTATTTTGTCCTTACCTGAGGGTCCTGATGACTTTGTTGTCTACTGTGATGCTTCCATTCATGGACTCGGTTGCGTGTTGATGCAACGCGAGAAAGTGATTGCGTATGCTTCTCGTCAACTCAAAGTGCACGAGAAGAACTACACAACTCATGACTTGGAGTTGGGTGCCGTGGTATTCGCGTTAAAAATTTGGAGACATTACTTGTACGGTACCAAATGCACCATCTACACCGATCACAAGAGTCTCCAACACATTTTCGACCAACAACACTTGAACATACGACAGCGTCGTTGGATTGAACTTTTGAACGACTATGATTGCGCTATTAAGTACCATCCTGGCAAGGCGAATGTTGTAGCAGACGCCTTGAGCAGGAAGGAATCTTCTAAACCTCGTCGCGTTCGGGCGTTGCAGCTCACTATCCATTCGTCGTTACCTGATCAACTCCGTTCTGCCCAGTTAGAAGCTTTGAAGGAGGAAAACCTTAAAGCTGAAACCATGCACGGTGCCGACAAGCACCTGGAGCGAAGGCCTGATGGCCTGCACTATTTCGCAGAACGTATATGGGTTCCTTTGTTCGGGGGACTACGGGAGCTTGTTCTTGATGAAGCTCATAAGTCCCGATATTCTATTCATCCTGGTTCGGATAAGATGTACCAAGATCTAAAGGTGCTTTACTGGTGGCCAAACATGAGGTCGGACATAGCCTCATACGTGAGCAAATGCTTGACTTGTGCTAAGGTCAAGGTGGAATACCAGAAACCGTCGGGTCTCCTACAACAACCTGAAATTCCGGAATGGAAATGGGAACGGATTACTATGGATTTTGTCACACAACTTCCTAAATCACCAAGCGGGAACGACAAGATATGGGTGATTGTCGATCGGTTGACGAAATCAGCTCATTTTCTTGCCATTAAGGAGACCGACACCATGGATCGTTTGGCTCGTCTTTACTTGAAAGAAGTTGTTTCTAAGCACGGGGAACCAGTTTCTATTATCTCGGATCGTGACTCCCATTTTACTTCTCACTTCTGGAAGTCTTTGCACAAGGCTTTGGGTACCCAACTAGACATGAGTACGGCTTACCATCCACAGACTGACGGTCAGAGTGAGCGTACGATTCAAACTTTAGAAGACATGCTGCGGGCATGTGTGATCGATTTTGGGAAGGGTTGGGAAGCTCATCTGCCATTGGTAGAATTCTCGTACAATAACAGTTATCACACGAGCATCAAGGCTGCTCCGTTCGAAGCACTGTACGGACGGAAATGCCGTTCTCCTCTTTGTTGGGCTGAAGTGGGTGAGAGCCAACTCACTGGGCCTGAACTAGTGTACGAAACTTCGGAAAAGATCGTACAGATTCGAAATCGGTTGGCGGCGGCACGGGACCGGCAAAAGAGTTATGCTGATCAGCGTCGCAAACCACTGGAATTCCAAGTCAATGACAAGGTACTTCTAAAAGTCTCACCGTGGAAGGGCGTCATACGCTTTGGGAAGCGTGGCAAGCTCAACCCACGGTATGTCGGACCATTTACGATCCTGGAACGGATTGGGCCGGTGGCATATCGTCTTGATTTACCGACGGAGCTCGGTAACGTACATAACGTCTTCCACGTGTCAAACTTGAAGAAGTGTCTGACTGACGAGTCTCTCATCGTTCCACTAGAAGAGATCAAGGTTGACGATCGTCTTCGGATTGTGGAAGAACCTGTGGAGATCCTTGATTACAAGATTCGTAGCCTACGTCACAGCAAGATTCGCATTGTCAAGGTTCGATGGAACTCGAACCGGGGACCAGAGTACACTTGGGAACGGGAGGATCAGATGAAGTCTAAATATCCTCATCTCTTTCCTAAGGAAGCGTTCGAGTCAAGATATGTCTCTTCGACAGCTGAATGAATCTCGGGGCGAGATTCCTTTTAACGTGGGGATGAGGATGTGACACCTCGGGTAAATCTCTCTTTTGACTTCTACTCTCTCTGTTGATTCCTATCTTTTTGTTTGTTCCCTTCGTTGTTTCTTTTGTTACTTACGCAATTTTCGGGACGAAAATTCTTTTAACGTGGGGATGATGTGACACCCGGCAAATTCTGGTTAACAACATTGTCTAGATGAAAGTCTACCTTAGCGAGTCACGCGTATATTGTACTTAACTGGGTTAGTTAAGTCGGGTTATGGTTCGGGAACTATTGGTTAGTCTAGAAGATCATTGGATGTTGGTCTAGAGGTTCGTTAGATGTCAGTCCTTAACCAAGTGTACAAACGGTGACGATTTGTAGGATCGTCAGGGCATACGGAACGTACGAGTCTCGAGTCCCGGGAATTGGTGAACGAGTGTAAATATGTGTATTTACTTGTGTTATGTGTTTACAATCATTATATGACTTGGGGTTTAACGCGCAAAACGCACCAAACCAGCCCCTATAGGCGATTAGGGAGGCCTAATCGCCTATAAGGGAGGCGAGTAGGCATCAATAGGGGCGAGTAGGAGCCCAATCGTGTGATGTTAAGGGCGATTAGGCCCACTCACATGCACATTCATGCGATTAGCAGCCCTAATCGCATGAAACTGCTGCACAATCGCTAGTTACGGGCTGGACGACTAGAAACGCCTATAAATACAATGCTTAACCTCCTAAACTTCCTAATATCAACCCTAGTCGTCCCATAACCGCCCCAAACACATAAACAACCTCTGGAAGGCGATTTTGATCAAAAACACAAGGTTTCAAGGTCTAATCATCATTCTTTCATAATCCTAAGGTTTGATTCTCATCCATAACACTTTGTAAACGTTTTTAATAAATCCCTAATGGTCCAGACCTGTTCATAAACGAAAAAGCTTTCTGAAAATCGTCAATAAGGGTTGTTAATCGGATTATAACTAATATACATGCGTTATGGGTGTGTATGATTAGAAAGATAGGATTTTTATGATTCTTGATGATGATTTGATGTGTTATCATGCTAGGTCAGAATTGATATTGATAGTATGATGATAGAAATCTCAGTAATTGGATAATAGGGTTATGATTACATGTGTTTGTTTGATGTTGCATGCTATGTGAATGGTGTTTGGATTGCTTTGGTTGCATGCAGGACTGATTATACGAGGTTGAACGAAGGGTTTCGGGTTAAACATGTTTAGGATAGTGTTTGGGATGATATTGGGTAGTTACACACGTTCTGGATCTGATTTGGAGTGTTAAACGCGCGAAAAAACCGGAACAGCATGGTTACAGGCGAGTAGCAATGCTAATCGCCTATAACTCATGCGATTGGGGTGCTAATCGCCAATAATATCATGTGATTAGCCCCAATCGCCTATAATTTCATGTGATTAGCCCAATTGCTAGTAAGTTCATGTGATTAGCCCCAATTGCTAGTAAGTTCATGTGATTAGCCCTAAATGCTAATAATTTCATATGGTATAGCCCAATCGCCTATAATAGTGGCGATTAGGATTCCTAATTGCTAGTTGACCAACCTAAATGCTAGTTGACTTTTCCTAATCGCGTGTACTGCTGCAGTAAGTGTAAATTAGCATTCCGAGGACCGATTTGACATGTAGAAACATGCTAGGAACCCCGTAACATGTCTAATAACTTGGTAACATATAATTGGATGTAATTCGGTGATACGTGAACTATGTGCTATAACTTGTTGTGCGTTAACGTATGTTAAGTGTGATAGCGTTATTGTATGTGTTGGAGCGTAAACATAACACGGGGAGTCTCGGGTCACTAATGGGATGTCGAGTCTTGTACTTTGGGTCAGTTAAACAGTCACGGTGTTTTCAAACGAACTTGGTTATGGTCTGGACATCTAGGGACTAATTAACCTGCGGGTTATTAGTCTAAGTACTTGTAACTGTCGTATGTTAGGTCGCCGCTTTACGGGACTAGCATAGCAGCTGAGTTTACTCGGGATTAGGAGTAAAGCAACTTAAGGTGAGTTTACGGCCCCTCTTTTAAACTGGTTTACACTTTTCGGGGGAGAAAACATGTGTTAAAACGATTATGTGGTAACAACTGTCATACTATGGGTTTCTAACGTATACTACACGATCATTGGAAGTCCCGGGGGAACCATGAATGTGCGGGTTTGCACAACGGGGAAATGTGAATAGCGCTATTGGGAGTGACCAACCCCGCTCGTCGACTTGGAGGGTCGGCGGGTGCATATTGTCTCAAACAGGAACAACAGGAACAACAGGAACATACATCGGGCATACTTTTGGTATTCGCGTTAGTAATGGTTTTCCAATCGTGGTAGTAATAAACGTACGCCTAGCTAGCGTATACTGGTTTCGATTTATTATAGTATGGACAGGTTGACTTGGTACTTGAACTACAAACCTGTAAACTCACCAGCATTTTTGTGCTGACGTAAACTTTTACATGTTTTCTCAGGTCGCTAAGGTAGCACAGGGGAACTAGGGCGCACGCGTCTGCACGGCGTCTAGTTAGAGTTGCATGAATTTACAAACATTGAACTTTGGTTATTATGTTGGATTTTATTTTGAATAAGCTTCCGCTGTAAACGGGATTTTAAACTATGTTTTGAAATTGCATTTTAATTCATTTAGACTTGTTTATTGTGATCGTTGGTTTGGATCCTGGTTTGTCATGCGCCTCGCGGTAAAAACTCCGCAAGTGGATTTTGAGGGTGTGACAATTCATCTAATGATTGAAAGTTTTTTATATTGTATTTCAGTGAATAGGTGTTATATATAACAATTAAATATTACAGGAAACAATGATCCGGATGATGACTTTGTTGACGAGCCTAACCCTCTAATGGGAAAATTTGTACCACGAAAAGTGGAAACGCCAAAGCCTTTGATGAAAGTTGCTGAGGTACACGCCGCCACTCATAAAGAATTACCTAAGGGAAAAAAACACACTAGGCATACTCCAAAGGGGGGGGCGGGGTCCTCCAGATTGTGAGCAACCGTACATACACTATACCGGTGAAAAAATTAAGATGAGGAGTGTGCCTCAGAACTTAAGCAGTTTGGTGTGTTCTTTGAATGGTTCACAACAAAAAGCAGTGGCTGATATTGGGTTTGGGTCACTTTTGGGGTTTAAGTTGAGTTCAATCCCTACTAAATTGGGGTACTGGTTAGTTACAAACTACAACCCAAATACATGTGTTCTGAATGTGGGGAGCCATCAGATTCGTATAACACACGATCTAGTGCATGAAATCTTTGGCGTCCTATTGGGTAAAGTTGAAGTTGAGGAACACAAACGACCGCGCGATAGTGATGAAGTAGTTTCGGAGTGGAGGGGACAGTTTGATGGGGATGTTAGTAGGGTTTTGCTGGTTCCATTTCGTGAATACATGGAAAAATCAAATGAATCTGGAAGATTATTTATTCTAAATTTCCTGGTTGTGTACAACACGTTGATGGGGGTAACGACATTTAACAATAGTGTTAATCTGTTTTTCCTTCCTTCAATAAAAAAGGAAAGGAATATTAGGAACTTCAACTGGTGCGAGTACATGATTAGGTGTTTAAACCGGACAACAAAAAAATGGTTAGCTAACAAGAAAGATTTCCATGGCCCGCTTACATTGCTTGCGGTACGTATTTAACGTTTATCTAATAATTTATATTGTTGTCTTTGTAAGCATTTATGATATAAAGAACACATATATGATATGATATTATATGATGAACATGCAGGCCGCCTTAGCACATGATCAGGAGGTTGTTGATATGTCGTTGCATCCTGATACACATCTTATTGAGTGGATTACTGATGATGTATTAGAGAACCTTGTTTTGAAGTTGGACAAGATACTGTTCGAGCAACAACTGGCGCGGGAAAACGGCTTGGAGCATGTACAGTGTGATCCCTTTACGAGCCTTTAAGAGATGGTGGAACGTGTAATATTGCAGTAAAGGCGAATTTGAAAAGGGCTGTGAAGGAGAAAAAGAAAGCTAAACCGACAGTGCTTAAAGCTAAGCAAGTTGTGGATTTTGTAGCGGGAATACATGGAAATGAAGATAGGAAAACTGTTGCAGGTATAAATCAGTTTAATGCTTATTTTTTTAAAACACAAATCTGCTTGTTTTATTGATTTTTTGACTGCTGCAACCGGCGCAAAGGCACCATGCCACGACTTTTCTGTTCGCCGGTGATGTTGGTAAGCATAGACTATTTTTTTAATAGCATTATTATACTAAAAGTGAATTGTTTTGTTTTACCAAATTATGATTTTAAACATTTACATTTATTTATTTATTAAAAAAAATAGTGGAAAGATGATTATGAAGCGTCAGAGGAGACACGAAGAATACATTTCAAGGAAAACATGGACTCGGTGTTGCAGATGACAGAATCGAAGTCTATAAAAGGGGTGAAGCTTGTTCAAATTACAATGCACTACTCGGATCATTTCTACCTGTTGAGCTTTAACATGATAACATTTGAGATCGTTCTCATCGACAACATTGACTCGACTGAGGAATTCGCTATTAGATACCACGGATGGCCGGAGAAGATGGTAAAAAATTGTATTATACATATTCAATTAAAAAATCTTTAAAACACATTTACCACGTAACATTTTTGTTTTGTATTTCGCAGCGTGACGCATTTTCATGATATGTTAAATCTGTTTCACCTGTTGCGGCTGCAAACATCTTAAAGAGCAAGCCAACAGTTTTGGACGTACCATGGAGAACCACGAAAAATGGAATAGATTGTGGAGTTTTCCTCATGCGGCATATGGAAACTTACACGGGGAGTTTGAAGGATTGGCGATGTGGCTTTTCGCCCGAGTTCAACAGCAAAGGGGAGTTGTCCGCCAAGCAAGGTCGTGAGCTTGATGATCTACGCAGAAAATACATTGCAAAAATCCTGCTATGTGACATAAATAGGTCAAAACACGTAGTGGAGGCCGGAGTAAGGAAGTACATGGGGCTAAGTGAAAGCTACAGAATGCAGTTGGATGGCCATGCGCATAAAAAAATACTAAGGCGTTTAAACAGTGTTTAGTTTATGAAAGCTTATTAAGTTTTTTTGTTAGGTCTAATTTATGGTTTAAAATACTTATGACTTTTGTTTGACGTAATTGAACTGGTAGTTTTGTTTTTGGATAATAGTTTATGCTTCTCTTTGAAAAGATTTGTTAAGTTCAAATAGATTGGCGATGAGATGAACATGATAATAGTTTATGCGTTCACGTTGCTGTCAACAAAAAGTTACTGCAGCGTTTGTGCATAAAACACACTGTTGTATTAATTGTTACTGCAGAAACACACAAACAGGAACCAAAAACTTACAGCCTCAAGCTTTGGGAATATTTATTTCACAGTTAAAACACATCGACTATATTGCGTAACAGTCTATGCCACTTATTATTTTTGCTTAAAGTGTGAATTTAAAACACCAAAGTTAACATCTACCATGTGTGTATGAATTATATTTTATATGTATTTTTAAAATGTGTAGTCATGTTCCATTTACTAACCACAAGAATAAAGAAAATAAACTAATAGCACGTAACAGCATTGTGTTCCAAGACAAACCTAAAGGTTCAAAACAAAATATATTCAAAAAAACATCAAAATAGGAAATCGACGATACCAAAAAAAAAAAAACCAAAGTCTAGAAATAATAACATTCGCAAATAAAAAAAACAAAAAAAAAAAAACACGCTACTCCTCATTCTCTTCGTGTTCCTCCTCTTCCGCCACGTCCTCCTCTTCCTCGTCGTCATCGTCATATGCTTCGGATTCATGACTATCATCATCATTAACAACCTTCTTAGATTTCTTACATGTACGAATGTTGTGACCATACTCCATACAATTCTGGCATTGTCTTTGTTTTTTCCCGGCTTGGATGATGGCTTGTTCCCTCTTTGACAACAAACGCTTAGGTTTACCCATACCTTTGAATCTTGTAGCAACTGGTACGCGAACCGTAATATTACGTGATTGACAATTACCAGTAAGTTCAGCCAAACGATCCCTACGGCTCTTGCGTGGTACATTAATCTATGCTTCGTCAGCCTTTGAGTGGAAATGGTTAACATAATCTCTGAAGGAACACAACGCTTCAAAGTTAGTAAGCAACTTGTTTACCATAGACTCACAACCATATGAAATCTCCCTAACAACACGTTTTACATCTATGCTGTGTTCAGAATCTCCTTCATATCTGATAATAACACCGGGGTCACCGTTTGGCACAGCGTCCCGAGTCCAACGCCGTAGTATGTACTGCTTGGGAAACTCTCTGATATCGAGGAACCTGAGAACCCAAAAAATGTGGCTGCATAACAACCCAAATTGCTCATACCTTTTGCAGCTACAAAACACGGTAACATCTCCCTTCCGGATCATAACCTAAATTTCATATTGAAGGACATTACAAAAAATTAATCATAAGATTATTGATATAAGAATTAATGTTAGTAAAAATAAGACAAACAAAACAACATATACTATTTAAAAAATATATAAATAACAAACCTCATAAAATGATGTGGCTAATTGCTCCCAATCCTTTATATAAAACTTGACGAAATCGCCGATTTCCTCAAATTTAACACTTTGGCAACTGTGAAATGAAGCATGTATTTCCAACTGAGCGTCGAAAAAAATGGTGCGTGTGTAAATCGCCGCAACTTGCTTCTCCATAACAAAATCGGTCCATATATCGGGTTGTGTGTTTCTAGTATCATGGTCATTCTTCCTGTGTTCATGCCTTTGTGCCTCAATTGCTGAATCAAAATGAGACATAAACTCAACCAAAGTGCACTTAGGGTTGCAAAACTTGCCGAAAAAATGGTTCTCACTCTCCGAACGTGATGAGGTGCACATTAAGCCAGACATTCTTTATTCTCTGTAATATGCTGGGATCCATGAATGTCTTATTTCATAAATAGAAGTGAGCCACTCATGATCTGTCAAATTAAATTCATTCATAATGGCAGACCATTGCTCCTCAAACTCTTCTGGATTAAGTGTATCAGTCCAAACAATGAAGCATAACTTTTGTTTAAACTCCGTAGTATTACACAACACGGCTCCAACCTGAAGAACCAATTATAAAACACGATGGTTAAAACCAACAGGAATAATTATATAACACAAATATCGAAACGTTGAATGGTTAAATTGATATACACCTTTCCGGTTAGCTTGTCCATGATGTGCCACATACAAAGGCGGTGTCTAGTGTGAGGCCACACATCTTCGATTGCCCTCTTCATAGCGGGATCTTGATCTGTAACAATAACCGGAGGTGCATGACCAAAGGATTTTTCAAACACACAAAGTAACCACTTATAGGTTTCTGCAGTTTCATTCCAATAATTGCAGCACCCAGCGTGACATTCCTATTGTGGTTGTCGATCCCGGTAAATGGAACAAACATCATATTGTATCTAAAAAAAAATTATTAACAAACAAGTGAAAAAAAATATATTATGTATTACCAGCAAAATATAACTAGGAATAAGACTAACTTGTTTCGTCTGTATGTAGCGTCAAATGATACCACATCACCAAATGTATAATAGTTTCTCTTCGCTTGTTCATCAGCCCAAAACAAAGCCTATAAAACACCCTCATTAGAAGTTAGAAATTCAGATGTAAAATTTGGCATGTACTCTTTCTTCCTCCTGAAACGTTTAATCAACATGTCAGCGTCATGCTCCCCAACATAAGAATTCAAGTCTTTCTTGAAGTTTTTAAAATCGGATTTCGTCGCACCAACTTTGTCAAAACCTCCGTACAGTGTCCTCATTATGTTAAAAGCTCTAACAGGTCCAACGTTTATAGCTGATAACGCATTAACGGCCTGTTCTTGTACATATGTTAACCCTCGGGCTGAAGGTAGTAAGTATCTGTCACTCTCGTCAACCAATGAATGATTGTGCTCTTCTTTGAACTGAGAAACTTCATCAAGATTATCTTTGTTTAACTTTATGCACATGCGAGCCAAACACCCGGTCCTTATAGAAGGTGTTTTTCGAAATTGCTTGCTATTAGAGTCTTCATTTGAGCTGTCAAAACCCTTGAATTGTTTGAAACCCTCTTTTGAGCATACAAAATACTTGCTCTTAATCAAACCCTTATCTTTGTAGTCGGTGTTTTTCCTAACAGTAAAACCTCCATCACTAGCATATTTTTTATAGAAATTGCAAGCATCCTCAAGTGTCCTAAACACCATACCAACCTGTGGTTTCGCCAAGACATCTACAATCGGTGAATACGTCTTTTTTCAGAATTAGGGGAAACGGTTAAAATACCAACCGGCATGTATGAAGGTCCAGCTGTCATCGAAAATGACATAAAAATATAAGACTGTAAAACATAATCAACAAAATAACTCTAAATAAATAGAAAAAAAAACTTAAAAAACAAACAATAATGATAAAAGAAAACGTTAAAAAAACAACATTCACTTTTCTGTTTTATGCAAAAAAACACATTAAAAAGGGTTATAAAATTTCTACAAAAACATGCAAATACCCTATATTGTTACTGTCAAAAGGAACCAATAAAAAAAATTAAAATAAAAAGTTCATGCACTACAAAGAAAAAACACATAATAAATTCTTAAACATTCTTGACCTATAACAAAAAAAAAATACTAAAATATGTGGACATGATTCGGGTGTTCGTTTCATCTCACCAAAAAATATAAAAATAACATGATTCGGAAATGATTCAATTATCACACCAAGTCCTTCGTATACTTTTTTAAAAACACATAGCGACTAAACACGTAACTATTATAATGTTATATGCTCATTTTTTTACTTTAATTAAAACACATATCGACTAACACGTATGTCTTATAATGTTATACGCTTAATATTTTACTTTAACTTAATACATGTAAACATCATTGGTCTTTGGATAACTAACATCTCAAAAAAAAAAAAAAAAAAAAAAAAAACGTACGACAACTTATGATGGGTAAAACACAAATCTACTTTAATGAAAAACAAACTATAAAACTGACCTTGAATGTCGTCTGCCATTGTATTGTTCATGATGGTCAAGAAAATGAGGTAAACACAAACCACTTTATTGTATTTCTTCAAATGAATTTCAAAAAACTTGTTGTAGATGAACACAATAATATGGAGTTTGTTTATTTTAGGATAAAAGATTTGAAACAATAAATCCCTATAATTATTCTATATTTACAAAAAAGAAAATCGGCACAATTAAACAAAGTTTGACCGAAATATTAATATTATTTCCTATAATTGCTCCTTTGTTTAAATAATTCGATTTTTGATAAAATAATTATTAATGTAAATTTACTAATTTATCCTTGACCTTAGAGACATGTGTCACTATGAGATTCTTTCTCACCTTTCTCACAATAATAAGTTTTTGTATGGGAACCCTTACATATATATATATATATATATATATATATATATATATATATATAGGGGGGTGGTTAAAATAAAAACCCACTCAAAACGAAGAAACCCGGGAAACTCTGACTTCCCGAACTTTTTATCATCTGAAAAAATTAGGGTATGTAATATACATGATTTTAAGAGTTTTGAGCCAAAAAAATCAAAAAAAGCGCCGAGTGGATATTTTTAAAAAAAATAAATAAGTTCTTTGTGTTACATATGTAATATGTCTGTTTTTGTGTAACATACGTAACACAAAAAAACTTATTTATTTATTTTTTAAAATATCCACTCAGCGCTTTTTTGATTTTTTTGGCTCAAAACTCTTAAAATCATGTATATTACATACCCTAATTTTTTCAGATGATAAAAAGCTTGGGAGGTTAGAGTTTCCCGAGTTTCTTCGTTTTAGAGGGTTTCCGGTATCCCTTTCCCTTATATATATATATATATATATATATATATATATATATATATATATATATATAGGGAATGGATATAGAGGAAACCCAAGTTATTTGGAAAACCTTAGAAACTCCATCACATCCATTCATTTAGGTTGACCAATGGCCCATATTTAAAGTTGATTTTTGATTTAATAAAATGGTTGATTAAAAGTAAAAAGGTACATACAAGGGTAAAAAAGGAAATGTAAATCCCTTTCTTTTCCCCTTTATTGTCAGATTTATAATCCCAACACCATCATCCCTCTCTCCTCTCTCCTCTCTCCTCTCTATCTTCTCCAACTCCATTCAACCCACTCTTCATCTTCTCCATGAGCAAACCTTGACTGTTAACTATCACAATAACAATATTATGCAGTCACCATCGTTTGTCCTCTTAATGATACATCACCATCATCATCAATTGAAACCCCCCAAACCGGAACCCTAGACCAGTGCCGCCCTCACAACCACCATAACCTCCTCCTCGGGAACCACCTTTGAACCCTCTACGAGCCACCGCCATCAGAATCACCACCATAACCTTACCGGGGAGAGACGACAGAGGTTGTTGGTGGTGAGTTGCCGTCAACAGTTACGGCGGTGGTAGCGGAGGTCGTATAGGTTCAGTCGGAAGTGAGGGTGAGTCACGATTGGAGGTTGCTAAAGCTTTTTGGTCAACCATTACCACTGACAGTTGATGATAGGTCTCCACATGTTGAAATTGAAGGTAAGTTTTTTTTTTCGTTTATGTAGTGTTTTTTTTAAGATTTTTCTTTGTTTTTCTGTTTATGGTCGTTGCTAAAGCTTTTTAGTCGATTAACATAAGATTGTTTTAACTTTTTTTTCACTCAAATCATAGATTTTTTTTGTTTGCATACCAAGTGTTTGATCAAATGCTTGAATGAAAAAAAAAAACTTATTTTAACCTTTTTGATTTTTTTTATTATTTTGTTTATGTTAGATTGTTATTGGATTGGGGACATGAGGTTGTAGATCTGGTTTCTGTTCTACAGTTTGATGTTAAAGATGGTTATTGATGCATGTTATATGTATATATAGTAGGTTTATCATTTATGTGAAGGTCAAGAGTTCGTTTGAGTTTCGGATTCGTATTGTTAAGATTTTGTTAGTTTTGGAGCCCTAGGTTTTGAACTTGGGCCGATTTCAGTTTAGTGAGGATTGAAGGTTAATTGATGTTAGAATGATGTGTTTATTAGTTGGGCCCCGACTAACACATGTTACTCCTGTTTTAGTAGTTATTTGGGCCCCGACTAACACATGTTACTCCTGTTTTAGTATGTTAAATGATGAGTTGGTCACACCGGTTAATATCTCATCTATTGTTTTGCAGTTGATAACGAAGACCCCACTGGTTAACATATGTTAACAAACGAAGTCGAAGGAAGCGATAAAAATATGTAGAAAAACTTTTTTATAACGTTTGCTTTTTTGTACTCAATGTATAGAGTTACTAGATTTATTTTGTTAAAGGGGTTAATTGTTTGTAATGATACTTTGTAATAAAGTGGTTATGTATACGTTTCCCATGAAAGTCACTAGATTTTATTATGTTTCTTTGCAAGAAGACATAGCCACATTTTACAAGAATCGTTTTTTTTTTACGTTTTTTAATCAATTACATTTTTTAGCATAAAAGTCAGTAGATTGATTTATCAATTACGTTTTGTTTATGTTTTTATTACAGAATGATATTTCTTGTGTTGATATTACATGTTAACATTTAGGCTCTTTTTGTTATTAACAAGTGTTAACAATGTTTTTATACGTCAACTTATTAACAAGTGTTAACAACTTATTAACAACTTATTTTATACCTTTGTTAACACTTGTTAATAAGTTGACGTATAAAAACTTTGTTAACACTTTGTTATGATATTAAACCTGTTAACTTATGAATAACATGTGTTATATATAAAACCCTGGTTGAGGCATAAGTTGACAAAGTTGGCACTCAAGGAATAAGTTCTTGTCAGTTTTGGCAATGACTAACAACTGTTAACAAGATAACACAAAGCAGCAATTTACGCAACCACATACAGCCTAGATTCTAAAAGGGACAGCATGGGAGTCACATAGTTTAACTTATACATATCAAAGGTTTTAAAAAGATCATATGCACTATGTAACCGCTAGACGCAAAAAACATGGCGACATAGATACCCAATTTTAATATATTAAAACTGTTAACATGTGTTAACATATCTTACCAGCCTTATTGGAAAAAAAAAAACCTTAGTAGAGATATTAACACTGTTAACATGTGTTAACACATGTTAACAGTTTTAGTAAATTTGTCCCATATTAACATTTTGTTAACACTTGTTAATAAGTTGACGTATAAAAACTTTGTTAACACTTTGTTATGACATGTTAACAGTTTTAGTAAATCTGTCCTATAAAACTTGTTAACACTTTGTTAACACTTGTTAATAAGTTTACGTATAAAAACTTTGTTAACACTTTGTTATGACATGTTAACAGTTTTAGTAAATCTGTCCTATAAAACTTTGTTAACACTTGTTAATAAGTTGACGTATAAAAACTTTGTAGATAGTTGGTGCTAAAAACAAGAAATCATAATTGAGATATTAAAAGTGTTAACATGTGTTATCTAATGGTGTTGGCTCAAATCATCAGATAGTTGGTGCTAAAAACAAAACACCAAAGTTTGATATATTAAAAGTGTTAACATGTGTTAACATATCTTACCAGCCTTATTGGAAAAAAAGGAAGACCTTATTAGATTTACTAAACCTGTTAATACATGTTAACAGTTGTAGTGAATCTGTCCTATACAACTTTGTTAACACTTGTTAATAAGTTGACGTATAAAAACTTTGTTAACACTTGTTAATAACAAAAAGAACCTAAATGTTAACATGTAATATCAACACAAGAAATATCATTCTGTAATAATAACATAAACAAAACGTAATTGATAAATCAATCTACTGACTTTTATGCTAAAAAACGTAATTGATTAAAAAACGTAAAAAAAAAACCGATTCTTGTAAAATGTGGCTATGTCTTATTGCAAAGAAACATAATAAAATCTAGTGACTTTCATGGGAAACGTATACCATAACCACTTTATTACAAAGTATCATTACAAACAATTAACCACTTTAACAAAATAAATCTAGTAACTCTATACATTGAGTACAAAAAAGAAAACGTTATAAAAAAGTTTTTCTACATATTTTTCTCGCTTCCTTCGACTTCGTTTGTTAACATATGTTAACCAGTGGGGTCTTCGTTATCAACTGCAAAACAATAGATGAGATATTAACCGGTGTGACCAACTCATCATTTAACATACTAAAACAGGAGTAACATGTGTTAGTCGGGGCCCAAATAACTACTAAAACAGGAGTAACATGTGTTAGTCGGGCCCAACTAATAAACACATCATTCTAACATCAATTAACCTTCAATCCTCACTAAACTGAAATCGGCCCAAGTTCAAAACCTAGGGCTCCAAAACTAACAAAATCTTAACAATACGAATCCGAAACTCAAACGAACTCTTGACCTTCACATAAATGATAAACCTACTATATATACATATAACATGCATCAATAACCATCTTTAACATCAAACTGTAGAACAGAAACCAGATATACAACCTCATGTCCCCAATCCAATAACAATCTAACATAAACAAAATAATAAAAAAAAATCAAAAAGGTTAAAATAAGTTTTTTTTTTTTTCATTCAAGCATTTGATCAAACATTTGGTATGCAAACAAAAAAAATCTATGATTTGAGTGAAAAAAAGTTAAAACAATCTTATGTTAATCGACTAAAAATCTTTAGCAACGACCATAAACAGAAAAACAAAAGAAAAATCTTAAAAAAAACACTACATAAACGAAAAAAAAACTTACCTTCAATTTCAACATGTAGAGACCTATCATCAACTGTCAGTGGTAATGGTTGACCCAAAAGCTTTAGCAACCTCCAATCGTGACTCACCCTCACTTTCGACTGAACCTATACGACCTCCGCTACCACCGCCGTAACCGTTGACGGCAACTCACCACCAACAACCTCTGTCGTCTCTCCCCGGTTTCAAGTACTACGGTTTGTTGGATAAACCACAACTGACAATCACCGCCTTCTCTTTGTATCCATTCGAGTATTTACAACAAATGGGCGTTGGAAAGACTTCGATTCCGGTGAACGGCATCTAAAAAAAACTGATGATAAGGTTCGTATTTTCATTCTTCATCGGCGTTTGAAGTGGGTTGTGAAAAATCATGGAGAGAAGAATGATAAAAAATGAAGATGAATTTGAAGTAATATGAATTTGATGATGTAGGGTACTCAATTGGGCCAAGCCCAATAGCCCAAGAAGCCAAAATCACTAAATATAATATTGGGTCAAGCCCAAGCCCAACAAGGAAGCCCATTAGGGTTTAACCCATCCCCCCTCTATAAAAAGAGGGGCAAACCACACATCTAGGGCAGATTTGTCTGAGTACAAGACCTCTCTCACTCTCTCTCTCTCTCTCTCTCTCTCTAAAACTCTCTCTAGAGTTATGCTCTTTAATAAGACTTTCAGCAACAGCAGGCTGAAGCCTTGAAGCCTTCGAGCTGCTGATATGCATTCTTAACAATCTACAACCATGCTGATTCCACAACCATGCTGGCTCCAACAGCCACCCCATGTCGAATCACGCTCTGTTACCCGCAGGTCTCAGCCCTCATCAGGCTTACGTGGTTGGTCCCTAGTTGTAACTTGGGATCAAGAGTTCCTCTCTTCAAGATCATACTCTTATGTTTTATCTTTTCTTAAGTTAACTCATAATAATAACATTCTGACTTTAGGTTAATCCCAAATCAGAATCATAACAACTAAAATATCAAAACTCTTGAACCTCCCATCTACGTTTACAACGTAGAGGGACACCACGACCTGCGTTTGGTAAACCGAAACCCTTTAACCCTTTTACTTCTTCTGACGAGTTCTTTCATGCTGCTGGTCTAACCCTTTAAGCAGCAGACGAGGTCAGAAGCTTGACGACCTTGGAACGTTCAGACCCTCTCCGGACACATATTTGTTGTAGCAACAAGTTGGCGCCCACCGTGGGGCCGTGCTACTTAGAATAGAAACTCTTTGTAGTTCGGCTCCGTCGATCTATTTTCTATTTTTTTTTTACGTTTGGAGGGAACGCTTTCAAGAATGTCATTTCTACACCTCCCACATATTTGCATTCACCGGATCTGTTTTCAAAATATGATTCATATACCAATAAACAGATTTGAATTCTAGAACTAAAGTACACAAGCTCTATGTTACATCCCCCAACATATGTGTACTTAAACTTTTTTATTATAAAAAAAAATATATTATATATATTTTAAAGTGTTTTCACTTTATGTCAAAGTAAAGTATCTTTGATAATTTTTTACCACTTTTTGAAAGTCAAAGATTCTTGACAACAAAGAAATATTTTTCGTGTATATTCACACATGTATGCATAAAGTACAAATATTTATAGATAAATAAAGAGTAAAATTACTACCCATTATTTATAAATAAATGCATACACTACCCAATACTCTTTAAATTTCCTAAAGACTTCATACTAAGTCACTCATCTTGGAAAAATACACAAAAAGACAAAAATACATACTTTTATCCAACGGACAAAAGCATGGAACCCTAATACCTTACTGTGCACAGAGCATCTTGCTTTTACCCAGCGGATAAACGTCTGAACCCTTTAACCTTACTGTGCACAGAGCATCTTGCTTTTACCCAATGGATAATCATCTGAACCCTTCAACCTTACTGTGCACAGAGCATCTTGCTTTTACCCAATGGATAAACGTCTGAACCCTTCAACCTTACTGTGCACAGAGCATCTTTTAGCTTTTCAAACTAGGCTTATAGGTCCACTGTACACGGAAGCTTTTAAGCTTTCAAGATATTATTCACTGTAACTCTATACTTCACTGTTCGCAACAGCTTTATAGCTTACTGACCTACTACAACCCTTTAAGCTTTCAAGCTACTGATCAGCTTTGCAGGTGCATAGATCTACTATACATCAAAACTTTTTAACGTTTCCAGATTATGCATACCATACATTGCTCCTTGAAGCTTTATAGACGTTTAACACAATGTCTAACGAAGTTTTCTAACCTTCAAGGCTACTGGTCACCAAATCTCCACAACCTTTTAAGCTACTATTCTACGAAGCTTTAAAGCCTTTTGGGCTATTATTCGTCAAAATTTCACAGAATTTTTAGGCTACTGACCATCCAAGCCTTCAAGCCTTGTAGGTTACTACTCATCAAAGCCTTCAAGCCTTGTAGGTTACTACTCATCAAAGCCTTCAAGCCTTGTAGGTTACTACTCATCAAAGCATTCAAGCCTTTTAGATTACTACTCATCGAAGCCTTAAATCCTTTTAGGCTAGTGACCATCGAAGCCTTAAATCCTTTCAGGCTAGTGACCATCGAAGCCTTAAATCCTTTCAGGCTGGTGACCATCGAAGCCTTAAACCCTTTCAGGCTAGTGACCATCGAAGCCTTAAACCCTTTCAGGCTAGTGACCATCGAAGCCATAAATCCTTTCAGGTTATTGCCCATCGAAGCCTTCAAGCCTTTCAGGCTACTGTTCTCTAAAGCCTTCCAGGCTATTGTTCACTCAAGCTTTAAAGTCATTTCGGCTACTAACCATGGAAGCTTTAAAGCCTTCCAAACTACTATTCCCTAAAGCCTTACAACCTTTTAGGCTATTCAAGCTTTAAAGCCATTTAAACCATTGTCTATTAAAGGTTTCTAATACCTTACAGCCTTTAAGGCTACTCCAGCGGAAGCTCCAAAGACGTTAAGCTATCATTCATCAAAGCTTCATAGCCTTTTGGCCAAGTATCCAATGAAGTGTTTAACCTTTTTAGGCTATTTTCATGGAAGTTTTATATCAATTCTGACCACTAACTCTTGAAACTTTACAGCCTTAAAAAGTCGCTACTTATAAAAGGTTTACAACCTTTTAGGCTACGAGATTCATTAAAGCCTTATAGCTTTTTAGACCACCGTACGTTGAAGCTTCACAACAATTTAGCTTCACAACGTTCAAATCAATCATTCGCGAAGCTTTGCTATTACCAGCTTCAACTTCTAAACAACTTCAAAAGCTACAAAGCAAACACATTTCCTAACCAATAGCCACAAATACATTTATGATGCAAACATTGCAACATTATTTTAAGACTAACATAAGGAAATGTCAAAATAAACATATATGGTTCAACACATCAACTTATGAATCTTTAAATCGCCAACGCCGCAAGCTTTCAAACAAGCTTCTATAGATCCGAAATGACAACAACTTCAATCAAGAAGTTATATCTCGCAAGCAAAAGAATCAAATAAACCAGTAAAACGTGCCTCTAGTCACAAACACCTTTTACCAAGGGCTGATACGAGTAAGCTGACATGCATAAATAAAGCAACCCCCGAAGCAAATAAGCATATCAGCTCAGAGGGTTAAAGGATAATAGGGCAAAAGGCTTCCCCTAACAGCAACCTATATAGCAACACATCTTTGAAAAAGGAATAAAGAGGTAAGATGTATAACAACACTTTGATATCAGTCAGAATCACTCATCACCACGTCATGACCACTTCCGACTGGGGGGATGGTGGCTTGTATGGACAAACCCACATTCAAAAGAAGTCAAGAATCAAAGAAACAAAACAGTTACACACGTCAACTTATTTACTCAAACGCTGAGATGCCTTCAAGCATCTTACCATAGCAAAGAAACACGATAACTCAAAACAACAACCTAGCTACTTTTCTTTCGCAGAAGTTAAGAAGCTTAAAGGCTTACTATATTGGGTCAACATTATTCAAGGAAAGGCGAACCTCTTATCAAGACTAACCTTGTGTTCAAACAACCTAACGTCTCAATGGGACACACATGCCACCTAAAGCATATGCTTTTCTCCCCTTGAAAAGATAAACAACTCAAGGAAGAAAAAGCCTCCCTGTCACACCACGCCAATGGCGGAAACACGTGGCGCGACGCTCGAAAGCATATCAAAGTCAAGATTAACACAAACTATATTTAATTAGAAAAGATCATTATATTAAGATGTCGGGAAAGGATACCTGGTTTCAAACATTACTTAAAATCACAACATTAAGTTTAAAGTGGGGCGTTTCCGTTCATGTCCCAACCCGATGGTAACAATAGATGAAAACCCCCAACCCTTGTCCGACATCCCAAATTCCACCGTACTAGCCGCATACCTGTTCAGCACTTAGTTACCTGAAAGATATGTTTAAAAAGACGTCAATATATAAAATATTGGTGAGTTCACAGGTTTTAGTTTCGTAAGTACGACGTTTTTAAATCCTGTGCAAATCCAGCACATTTTTACATCCTGTGCAATCCAGCACATTTTTACATCCTGTGCAATCCAGCACATTTGTACATCCTGTGCAATCCAGCACATTTGGTGGCCTTTGTATGGAGTAGCTAGCTCCTACAAACTATGATGATAAGCAATCCCCTGAGTCCCATAACCAAACCAAGACTAATAATTATGCCCCGCTCCAAGTCGTTTCTCGGAACCCAACGACTTAAGTTCAGAATACGTGCACCTCTTGTCTTTACCGGGTTGACGCTATCAACCAGAGGTGGGCCTCGTCAGGCACCGATAGTACTATCCAAATATTCCTTTGGTTTCATTTTACCTGAATTAATGGTTACAGTAGCGAGGACCCAACCCCGAGTGGCGACCAGAAACTCAAGTACTCATCATGCCACTTACCACATTTTAACCTTTGAAAACATTTCAATATGTGATAATTTTTGACAAACATATCTTTCCCCCAGTTAAAACAGTAAAATGGGGCCGTGAAACTCACCTTAATTTCCATGCTTAGCTAGCAAATAAAATCCAACGCCTTGACCGACTTTCTCGTGCCCTAAGTACCAATAAAGGACACCTTAAAGTCTATCATATATAAACCTAGATTAATTTCCGTTTAAAAGATAGTTTATTCAACTATCCCGACTCGTGTGTAGTAACCCGAGTCTTTAAGTGTTTTAACTCGACGAACCGATCGTGACTTATCATAGTTCATGAGTTCACATACGACATAGTACCCCAAGTTGCGCACCTGTTACTCTGCGTGTGTAAACCATGTTGGACTAACACCACGAAACGTATAATTCATCCCTGAGCCGTAGCTCATATCGTAAATCGGATAAATATAGTTGTCTTGTACGTTTATTTTTGGGAAAATATACTTTGCAAAACACAAATCTTGTTATTAACCCCAATCGAATAACATTTGCTACATTATTTCCCAAATCCGAGCATTTTAAAGTATACGGAAACTTAGATTTTATAAAAAGGTTCCCAAGTAAAATCGAGCGTCTATATATTTTCGAATCCGAACAATAAACTTTATTAATTACTGAAAACCTTTCGAAAACTCGTCATACTTGACGTTCGGAAAACTATATATATTTGTTTCGAAAATATTTTCCGGGATTCACTTATTATCCTTACAAATAATCTTTGTCAAACACTTGGAAGTTATTTATAAAAACGCACAACAATATCGCGTTCGTTGTGCTTCGGATTTTATAAAATTTCGGCAGAGTTTCCTCTGTTTTTGTACAAACCAGACAACACAAGTGTCTTCAATTTTCCCAAAATCAATTTCCAAACACAAGACAATCAATCCATTTATCCGCAATTTCATTTTAGCGAGACATTTATACGTTTCGACTATTATATAAATCGTACTATTTATAAAAATATACACAATTTAAGTCCGATAATTAACCATGTCACGCTAATATACGAAACCGGACATCCGACTTATACTTTCTGTTTATTATTTCCGGTCCGTTCGCGAGTTAAACTCCGATTTTTATTTGTGTTTATAATTTATAATATGCAATGCAAAGTAAACACAAATAATTATACCACACGTGCGCGCGCGACTTGATGCGTCTAGAACGACGTGTTCGACCGAGTCGACATGTTTGACCGAGTTGACTCGGTCTGACCCGTTGGCCAGCTGACCGAGCTTGCCCGCGTGTTGACCGGACTCCTGTTTTGACTAGATCTGACCCGTAACTGAGATCCCGAGCCGAACCCGACTCGCAAAACGAACCCGAACCTTGACCAAAACCCACAGTCAAGACCCGACTACCCGAGCATCCAAAACTGACCCGGACCAAGGTTGAGTCAACCCGAAACACACGGATCTGATCCGAAACGCCCGGACCTGACCCGAAACATTCAGATCTGACCCGAACTTGAATCAAACCAAACCGAACCATCCCGAGCCAGCTAACCTATCGTGTCAATGCCTCGACCATAACCCGAACCGTCACCAGATCTGGAATGGATCTGAGACTGAACCCCGATAACACAACCACCACCTGACCCGGAACCACCTCCGAACCACCCCACCTGCCGAGCCACCCACCAGAACAACCACCCCCGGCACCACAGCCACCACTATCAAACAAACCACCATCAACCACACCTGCCCCGACCCTCGTCATCCACCATCTCCACCCGGTCTGCCCTGGCCTTGGGCTTGAAACGCGACGCCGCCATAGCCAAGCTCGTCCCTGGCACCTCCTTTTGCTACTGTTGTTGAGCTTAAATCGCCGCGCAGCCAGAACCACCACAATAAACAACCTAATCGGACCATCCCCTTCCAAACCCGTCACCTACAGTCCATCAAACCACCACATACAGCCCTCACACTCTGCCCCATGCCCGTTTTCAGGCTTAATACCACCACGCCGCCGCCACCAAGGGTTGTGGTGGTCGGCCGGTTGCCGTAAGGGAGGAGGAGAGAGAGGGACGCGCGAAGAGAGAGAGGGAGAGAGTTTTTAGAGAGAGAGTAGAGAGAGAGAGAGCTGAGATGTGCGGCTGGTTCAAGTGAAGGGGAAGACCATCTCAAGCCTTTTATACTTAGGGTTTGGGGTAGGTGACTTGTACCGCGAATCGAACCCGTTTTAAACGAAAACGCTTCGGTTTGTTATTAGGCTCGAAGATAAGTTATAAAAATCATTCGGTTTTGTTCGAAATTAAAAACATAACTAAACCGAGCAATTTAATTGTTATTTTCGTAACTCGACGCGTGAAAACGGAACACGCGTTAAAATCGCGTTAATCGATCCGGTCGAGCTATACTTCATTTAGGCGACCTGTTCGCTATCGAAACTAAATAATGAAATTATTTGTAATAAATAATTATTCCGGAAGTTCGATAACGGTTAAAACCATGCGTTTTGACGTTCGAATCCCACGTCAGTTTCTCTCCGCGTTTCTCCAAAACGCTGCGTTTTTGGCCGTTTACCACGCCGATTTCACATCCGTTCGCATCGATAGTAAATACGTGTCGTATTTTCATAAAATAAGCTTATGTTATTCCAGTTTGACAAATTTTCGCTGATGTCAGTTCGTTACGTTAAATACGCGAAGTCTTTCTTTAAAGGCATCAAGACTCCAACGAACTTTCAAACGGACATCGTAGGACTCGTATTAGCTCAACTAACCATAATTAGCCTTAACCAGGTTAATTATTTCTAAAACATGATTAGCATCACGTTAATCGTTGTACGAAATTTGCCGGTTGTCACATTCTCCCCCCGTTAAGAGAATTCCGTCCCGGAATTCAGTTCAAGTCCTCCGATACATTAGTATCCTTGAACAGGGCGGGATGTTTGCAACTCACACGATTACCCCTTTTCTTCGTGAACTCCAGTTCACGCTTAGCGTTCTAACGAACACAATGTCATGAGTCGGCTACGGCCGAGCTCTTGGGTATCGCAATCCGGCACAAATATCGGTTTTCCCGAAATAGTAGAGCTTTGCGTCAACCTGAATCCTGTCGGTTGAGGAATTGACAATGCTTCCTCAAGCCAGACCTGCGGGATTCGTCAAGAGTCCCACTAAGCTCTTGCGACAGTTCGAGCTTGTTCGTTGCAAGGCCAATTTTTAACTGACATATCCGAGTCACTGGAGTACTAAGCGAAGTCACTCCATTACCGTTTTCGTGCCTAACAACACCCCTTTTAGTGTATAACACTCGGCAAAGTCCCATACCGATTTAAAGTTCTTAAGGCCAACGCCTTGCTAGTACAACTTCTCGATTGGTTCGGCCACTTATTCAAGCAGGTTTGAATCTACCAGATTCGTTGGTCACTTCTTGAACTCACGCCAGATCATGTGTATATCTCTATCTGACATTCAATGTACTAGAGACGTACACGTATGCACTCCAGAGGACTTCGAGCAGTACACCCCGAACACTAGGGTGATGATTCCTATCACATAGGAAATTCTGGCGATGAAGTTCACGAGTTTGATTTGCCACCGACACTAATTGTATCACACAGGACACTTCCGTCCAGGACAACAATTCATTCGTTCAAGAATGGTAATCCATACTCATCTCGAATTGAGTATCCCAGACTTGCGTTCAAGGTTTGGCACACCCTGGGGCAGGATAACTACTAAAATCCGATATTGTGAACGTTGGCATCTAGTGTCTAGCCACGACTCTCCAAGAGTATAGATGGCTACCCGTATGCCTCATATTATGACTGCAAACGAGCAGGGGGGATGAGAAGGTTCCAAACATCGATCGATCTTTGCCTGTGTCCCATCACAGCCACCGGGCACCTCAGGCGACATGACCATTAGGTTCGCTCGTTGAATTTCACTAATCGGGTGATCTTACCAGATCACAAAGCAGTCGACGTTCTCGAGAACGCTCCAGGTTGTTTATAGTAACGGATGGTAATCCTGTGTCCTCACATGGACCGAAATCCACCATGCATCCACTTACAACCTTTTCGTATGAGCGATTATGGTTAGTGGTACTAGGACGCCTAATATGGACTGATGGAGGTCGAAAGTTTTTGCGTCACTCCCACCCCTCAGTTCCCCAGGCAGTAGACAGTGTATACTCAACATACAACCGTACAATTCCACAATACACGAGAATTTAAGCCGACTAAAACACAAATGACTAGAGGCGCACATCACCTCATCACATTGGTCAACATGGGATTGGTGTACATGAACCATCATAATATGGTTGCCGTAATAAATAGAAGATAGGGTCTTGACAACATCTCAACACGTTGGTTTCCACTGAAACGGTAAGCAGGGCATTGGTAACTACCCAAAACAAGGGTACCCAGTGCTTGTCCTGCTATATGTGCCTCACGAGCACTGGTGTCCTATCGTTATTGGCAACCTAGTAAATCAATTCTGAACAACACAGGACACTTTCCCTCGACTTGACTATCCGACCCTATGCAGTGATCTGAGTGAAAGGAGTCCTAAAACTGGAATCCCTCACTCGCCAAAGGTTCCATCTTTCGGATCTTTTAAGTTAAGAGGTGAAATCGAGTCATAATGAATGCATCTGGCATAGATCTCACGTTTGGGCTTGACGGCTTCATGCGCCAAAATCGTTACTTAAAACAACAAACGACCGAGATCGCCCTACAAGAAGTAGTCTTGAGCCTTCCAATAAGGCATCCCATTCAACGACTCAGATAGTCACACGCATAGGTGCAACATGTAAGCTTTCGTGCTCATCTTGATTAGTCATGGACTAAACGCACTAACTAGGCAGATCACATTACTATGGCGTCTCTAACAGTGCCTGTCCAGGACAGGGGATTTTGCTCTGGCGCGAGCAATGCTACAGAAAAATAACTGGGAACACCCGTATCGACCCAAGGTCGAAAGGGTTCCACTATCCCAAGAATCTACGCACGACACCAAGACAAGATAGACCTACTATCAGAAGAATAGCAACATTTCCCGAACGGTTGAATCGATCATCCATCTCAACACGGTAGGGTAGTACCCTTATAGAGTAGACAATGCTACATGTCCTTCTAGGTTCAGGGTTTCATAAGACCTCCGAATCATGTATCGGGGACTCCACCAATGCACACGCTGTGGGTGGGTCCACACTGTTATTCCCGCAGTCATCGGCATGACACGTTGGCAGGTATGATGTTAAACAATCCACTGGGATGAGCAATAATAAATTGAGTCTTTCAACTCTTACTAGCCCAAAGGTATGGGTCATAATATCGCTCACATTTACTCGATACCTTCAAGTTCGAGATGTACTCGAAATCCCTTCATCGCAAAGACGAGGCTCACCCCGTCATGTGTGGATCATGGGATTTCCTTTCGACATGATTCGAGAGTGGTTAGTCGACCAAAATGCACGTAAAAGGTTAAGGCTGGACATGGCGTCACTGATGCCTTAGATCTTGACGAGGTAATGCTCACGAAACGCGCGAGCATATAAAGAGGTCGACACGTGATTCGGTCAATTACTCAACTTACGAGATTCGAGCTTTAGAGAGATACATGTGCTAATACTTAGGATTAGAGTGTCTTATTATGACTTCCCGAAAGTCCGTTGGACACCCGAAATCCTACATAATCAATGGCGACACTACACAACCATTCAGCAATATAACAACGGTTACGTGGATTTGGGGTAATGTCTTTATTCCAAGGGAACCAAGAGTGAATCGAACGACAAGTTATCACATCATCAAGTCAATCTAACAATTGTAGCAATACGCTCACGGTTCAATACGATCGCAGAAATAACATGACATGACAACAACACATCCACGGACACATCAACAAGGGAACACCGCACAGGAACAACACGACGACAAAGAAGCATGACAACAAGGCAACACCGCAACATGGACCGCATGACACAGAGAAATACGATAACAAGGCTACACCACTGCAGGAGCAGCACAAAAAAATAGGAATGCACCGTCGACAGCGAAACGCAACCGCATGGATATGCAGTCGGCAAAACTGTGTAACTACAAGAATGCACAATCGTTAGGGGTAACACCACAACATGAATTCACGACAGCAGGACGACACACAACCTAGCGAGTCCACTATACATAACTACAAGAAGCTCCATTCCGGTGAACACGCATCCCGGTGCGCTTCAGCTCACTTATGGCGACGGAATCCTTATTCGTGACCCCAGCAGCAACCTATACTCCATAGGCTCATCGGTGAGAACAATTGGGTTATTAAGGGCATTCGTCATCATAAGAGCAATGGGAACGATGGGTTCCACATAATTTAGCAGACTTATTAGGCCGATATCGTTCCTAGGGAGAATGACCGTATACTCGATATAAGTCACTCGAATAATAGCAACTGTAGCATTGACAGGCTCAACCATACCTGAGAGCCATCGCCAACATTAGTCTTGGCAGGAGCCAGGGAATGATAACGAGCGGTTTAACGAAAACCTCAAAGAAAATGGAGTTAACAGCAACGAACTCCATTGTGACGCAACCATGGTCATAGCGGCTTGGCAAGGGTCTTATAGACGTCTATGTCAATGACAGTGACCTTAGTAGGAGCCTTCGAAGCAACAACAACATCAACTTGGCAAAAGCCATAGAGACATCCTTAACACGCTCAGTATGAGCTACACTCTCAGCAACGATGACATGATTCGCTTGGGCCATAGAACAATTACAGCAGGAGCAACATCAGGCTCGGTGGGAGCCTTAGACCCACCGTAGTTATTAAATTTGCGGTAAATAGTATCCATAGGACCTAGAAACCAACCAACATCTTTTCCAGTATCAAAACATTGGTCACAACAAGAATAGTAGAGGTAGAAGGATCATGATTTATCGAGACACCACGATAAAATAAAACGATACAGACTCTGGCAATTCAACCGAGTCATCCTTCTCATTAGGGTCCTCTTGCATGTTATTTTGGTCCTAGCACCGACAGTCATCAACCGAAATGCCTCTCCGACACTTAAGCAAGGCCAGCGAACTTCCTTCTTGATAGGCCACGCAGTGAGAGTTTCGAAATATGACAAGGGATTAGACAAGTCACATTGTCCATGACGAATGGATCTCGCAACCTTGGTTTATAAAACACCGTGACACAGGGACGCAACGTCTCAATATCTATGGGGATCGATGGAATACACTTCGCATCAATTGCCACCCCAAATAGACAACCAGTCTCGTCGTCCTGACGAGGGTAGTAGACGTTCAATATTGCAACATGAGCAATGGAATTGCCGTCCCATGGGTAAGTTTAGTTGGCAGAATAACGTGACCACTTCCAGTAGTCCGTTATTTGATTGTCGAGGGGAATTTCGATGTCTGCCAGAGCGTTCCGTGACACTTGACAATTACGAGTCACACGCTTTACGATTTCGGCTCCCGAAATGTGGTTTCACTCCCCGAGTATTATGACGGATTCAGACGCAAAACGCACGTCGTGATCCTATATTCAATATATATGTATGTCTCCATATATATTAACTGACTTGGGTAAAATTATCTCCGACTCGACTCACTTTACCATATAACTACTTTCCCATTAAGTAGTCATACTAGGATCTTGTCAGTCGAGATTTCATTTTTTTTTTCCCGTAATCGACTCGACTCACCTTTCCATATATTTATTTTCCCATTAAATAAATATACTATGACCTTGTCGATTCAATATTACATTTCTCAACCATCAACTCGACTCACCTTACCGTATAATTATTTTCCCATTAAATAATTATACTAGGATCTTGTCGACTTGACATTTCGTTTTACCATCATCGACTCGACTCACTTTACCGTATAATTATTTTCCCATTAAATAATTATACTAGGATCTTGTCGATTCGACATTACATTTTACAATCATCGACTCGACTCACTTTACCGTATAATTATTTTCCCATTAAACAATTATACTAGGATCTTGTCGATTCGACATTACATTTTACAATCATCGACTCGACTCACTTTACCGTATAATTATTTTCCCATTAAACAATTATACTAGGATCTTGTCGATTCGACATTACATTTTACAATCATCGACTCGACTCACTTTACCGTATAATTATTTTCCCATTAAATAATTATACTAGGGTCTTGTCGATTCGACATTGTATTTTACGACCATCGACTCGACTCACTTTACCGTATAATTATTTTCCCATTAAATAATTATACTAGGGTCTTGTCGGTCGATATTTTGTTTTCGGCACCCGACCCGGCTCACCTTACCATATATTTATTTTCCCATTAAATAAATATACTAGGATCTTGCCGATCGATATTTCATTTTCAACACCCGACTCGGCTCACTTTACCATATATTTATTTTCCCATTTAAATAAATATACTAGGATCTTGCCGATCGATATTTCGTCTTCAACACCCGACTCGGCTCACTTTACCATATATTTATTTTCCCATTTAAATAAATATACTATGATCTTGCCGATTCGACATTGTTGATTTAGACGCGGGCTATCATGCCTTCTAGATAAAGATGATCAAGCCTATTAACTCCGCAAGGACGATTTTGCCCTCCAATAGGGGAAGGAACGCCTGACCCTCGAAGACAACTTGGGCATGTGTTAGATCAAGAATGACTTACTCACAGTAATAATATAGCAGCACACGGGCAACTAATCTCAATACTGATCCACACAGGGTCCCGTGCTCAAAACGCACTGGTTTTGCAGGGGCGCACCCTCGGTCTTCACTGGTTTCCAGGTTTAGCATTCCACGCATCGTACCAAGCATACATCTCTTCGGTAGGCAGTGCATCCTCGTATGTCCGCTCCATCGAAGAACTTTGTGCGGAGGCATTAAACCCCTATACAAGGAAGTTTTCGTCTCCTGTCCTTATCCGATGCGAGGGTTTACGTCAGATTACTCATATGAAGTAGACGTCCGAGCTCTTCCGTGTTCGTACCTTAGAGGTAATGCTGAAGAAAGCTCATTCAGTTTGCGAGGATCAAAATCAAGGGATATCAACAAGACTTCCCTTTTAGCCCGTTGGCCAATCAAAAGCTAAGACTGACCCTACAGTACAAGAATAGACAAGGCAAGAAGTGATCACCAACCCCAGTCCTAGCGCCCACCTAAGTTACCGTGCACCACAAGTTATTATTACGTGTGCACCCGCAATGATAATCGGTGTTGCCAGGTAATTTTGGTGCCCGCTAGTTCCGAGCTTCCTGATCCAAAACAAGGATTTCACAAATAAAGGACCTAGACTAGCTTTGCCTTCCCATCATCAGCAACACGACAACGTCCACTAGCACGATAAAGGTTAGCCCTTCCGATCATCCCGTCCGCAGGTAAGCGGGTGAGTTCGTCGTAGACCACCGCTTGTCCTTCCCGCTTGTCGATGTCGGTAACCGATGCAAAAGTGCGGACTAAAGTGAAGTGTGAGACGATATCCTTACAGGCAAGCCATCTGTACTACTTATATGCATTAACTAGCACTAGTTAGAAAATCGGATCTCTACACAATTCAAGCATTCATATCCTTATTTTCTAACATTTTATATATTGACACACATGGCTAGTCGGTCGGAATTTCCCCTTGTACAATCCATGTACAATTTTCTTTCTTTTCTAAAAATGTTTCGTTGTGTTTTATTTTTTTAAAACTCCGTTTTCGAGCCAAAACCGGTTATAGTCTAGATTTTTCAAAAATACTAGTTCGCTATAACCTTGGCTCTGATACCACTTCTGTCACACCACGCCAATGGCGGAAACACGTGGCGCGACGCTCGAAAGCATATCAAAGTCAAGATTAACACAAACTATATTTAATTAGAAAAGATCATTATATTAAGATGTCGGGAAAGGATACCTGGTTTCAAACATTACTTAAAATCACAACATTAAGTTTAAAGTGGGGCGTTTCCGTTCATGTCCCAACCCGATGGTAACAATAGATGAAAACCCCCAACCCTTGTCCGACATCCCAAATTCCACCGTACTAGCCGCATACCTGTTCAGCACTTAGTTACCTGAAAGATATGTTTAAAAAGACGTCAATATATAAAATATTGGTGAGTTCACAGGTTTTAGTTTCGTAAGTACGACGTTTTTAAATCCTGTGCAAATCCAGCACATTTTTACATCCTGTGCAATCCAGCACATTTTTACATCCTGTGCAATCCAGCACATTTGTACATCCTGTGCAATCCAGCACATTTGGTGGCCTTTGTATGGAGTAGCTAGCTCCTACAAACTATGATGATAAGCAATCCCCTGAGTCCCATAACCAAACCAAGACTAATAATTATGCCCCGCTCCAAGTCGTTTCTCGGAACCCAACGACTTAAGTTCAGAATACGTGCACCTCTTGTCTTTACCGGGTTGACGCTATCAACCAGAGGTGGGCCTCGTCAGGCACCGATAGTACTATCCAAATATTCCTTTGGTTTCATTTTACCTGAATTAATGGTTACAGTAGCGAGGACCCAACCCCGAGTGGCGACCAGAAACTCAAGTACTCATCATGCCACTTACCACATTTTAACCTTTGAAAACATTTCAATATGTGATAATTTTTGACAAACATATCTTTCCCCCAGTTAAAACAGTAAAATGGGGCCGTGAAACTCACCTTAATTTCCATGCTTAGCTAGCAAATAAAATCCAACGCCTTGACCGACTTTCTCGTGCCCTAAGTACCAATAAAGGACACCTTAAAGTCTATCATATATAAACCTAGATTAATTTCCGTTTAAAAGATAGTTTATTCAACTATCCCGACTCGTGTGTAGTAACCCGAGTCTTTAAGTGTTTTAACTCGACGAACCGATCGTGACTTATCATAGTTCATGAGTTCACATACGACATAGTACCCCAAGTTGCGCACCTGTTACTCTGCGTGTGTAAACCATGTTGGACTAACACCACGAAACGTATAATTCATCCCTGAGCCGTAGCTCATATCGTAAATCGGATAAATATAGTTGTCTTGTACGTTTATTTTTGGAAAATATACTTTGCAAAACACAAATCTTGTTATTAACCCCAATCGAATAACATTTGCTACATTATTTCCCAAATCCGAGCATTTTAAAGTATACGGAAACTTAGATTTTATAAAAAGGTTCCCAAGTAAAATCGAGCGTCTATATATTTTCGAATCCGAACAATAAACTTTATTAATTACTGAAAACCTTTCGAAAACTCGTCATACTTGACGTTCGGAAAACTATATATATTTGTTTCGAAAATATTTTCCGGGATTCACTTATTATCCTTACAAATAATCTTTGTCAAACACTTGGAAGTTATTTATAAAAACGCACAACAATATCGCGTTCGTTGTGCTTCGGATTTTATAAAATTTCGGCAGAGTTTCCTCTGTTTTTGTACAAACCAGACAACACAAGTGTCTTCAATTTTCCCAAAATCAATTTCCAAACACAAGACAATCAATCCATTTATCCGCAATTTCATTTTAGCGAGACATTTATACGTTTCGACTATTATATAAATCGTACTATTTATAAAAATATACACAATTTAAGTCCGATAATTAACCATGTCACGCTAATATACGAAACCGGACATCCGACTTATACTTTCTGTTTATTATTTCCGGTCCGTTCGCGAGTTAAACTCCGATTTTTATTTGTGTTTATAATTTATAATATGCAATGCAAAGTAAACACAAATAATTATACCACACGTGCGCGCGCGACTTGATGCGTCTAGAACGACGTGTTCGACCGAGTCGACATGTTTGACCGAGTTGACTCGGTCTGACCCGTTGGCCAGCTGACCGAGCTTGCCCGCGTGTTGACCGGACTCCTGTTTTGACTAGATCTGACCCGTAACTGAGATCCCGAGCCGAACCCGACTCGCAAAACGAACCCGAACCTTGACCAAAACCCACAGTCAAGACCCGACTACCCGAGCATCCAAAACTGACCCGGACCAAGGTTGAGTCAACCCGAAACACACGGATCTGATCCGAAACGCCCGGACCTGACCCGAAACATTCAGATCTGACCCGAACTTGAATCAAACCAAACCGAACCATCCCGAGCCAGCTAACCTATCGTGTCAATGCCTCGACCATAACCCGAACCGTCACCAGATCTGGAATGGATCTGAGACTGAACCCCGATAACACAACCACCACCTGACCCGGAACCACCTCCGAACCACCCCACCTGCCGAGCCACCCACCAGAACAACCACCCCCGGCACCACAGCCACCACTATCAAACAAACCACCATCAACCACACCTGCCCCGACCCTCGTCATCCACCATCTCCACCCGGTCTGCCCTGGCCTTGGGCTTGAAACGCGACGCCGCCATAGCCAAGCTCGTCCCTGGCACCTCCTTTTGCTACTGTTGTTGAGCTTAAATCGCCGCGCAGCCAGAACCACCACAATAAACAACCTAATCGGACCATCCCCTTCCAAACCCGTCACCTACAGTCCATCAAACCACCACATACAGCCCTCACACTCTGCCCCATGCCCGTTTTCAGGCTTAATACCACCACGCCGCCGCCACCAAGGGTTGTGGTGGTCGGCCGGTTGCCGTAAGGGAGGAGGAGAGAGAGGGACGCGCGAAGAGAGAGAGGGAGAGAGTTTTTAGAGAGAGAGAGTAGAGAGAGAGAGCTGAGATGTGCGGCTGGTTCAAGTGAAGGGGAAGACCATCTCAAGCCTTTTATACTTAGGGTTTGGGGTAGGTGACTTGTACCGCGAATCGAACCCGTTTTAAACGAAAACGCTTCGGTTTGTTATTAGGCTCGAAGATAAGTTATAAAGATCATTCGGTTTTGTTCGAAATTAAAAACATAACTAAACCGAGCAATTTAATTGTTATTTTCGTAACTCGACGCGTGAAAACGGAACACGCGTTAAAATCGCGTTAATCGATCCGGTCGAGCTATACTTCATTTAGGCGACCTGTTCGCTATCGAAACTAAATAATGAAATTATTTGTAATAAATAATTATTCCGGAAGTTCGATAACGGTTAAAACCATGCGTTTTGACGTTCGAATCCCACGTCAGTTTCTCTCCGCGTTTCTCCAAAACGCTGCGTTTTTGGCCGTTTACCACGCCGATTTCACATCCGTTCGCATCGATAGTAAATACGTGTCGTATTTTCATAAAATAAGCTTATGTTATTCCAGTTTGACAAATTTTCGCTGATGTCAGTTCGTTACGTTAAATACGCGAAGTCTTTCTTTAAAGGCATCAAGACTCCAACGAACTTTCAAACGGACATCGTAGGACTCGTATTAGCTCAACTAACCATAATTAGCCTTAACCAGGTTAATTATTTCTAAAACATGATTAGCATCACGTTAATCGTTGTACGAAATTTGCCGGTTGTCACACTCCCCATGCCAACAAGGCCACTTCAAAGGAATGAAAGAAGAGATCATTGTGTACACAAATCAATACCTCCCATACATCCTCCTTTAACACCGCTTTAGCTACAATGAGTCAACAAAGGTAACCACTTTCTTCAATTAGTGAACAAAGTTAGAATTGTTCATCCAAAAGGCTATAAGCCGCAAAGGTCATTAAAAACTCTAACAAACACAAGAAGTTTTAAGCTTTATAGGTCCTCACAAACTGTAACCTCAGAAGCTTAGAAGGTTTAAACCTCACTGGTCTCCATAAGCCATGACCTCAGAAGCTTAGAAGGTTTAAACGTCACTCGTCTCCATAAGCGATGACCTCCAATGCTTAGAAGGTTTAAGCCTCACAGGTCTTCATAAGCCATAACCTCCAATGCTTAGAAGGTTATGGACTTCAAAGGTTATCACCCCGGAAGCCAGGAAGATTATAAACTTCACAACGTATCGCCTCTTTTGACTACAAAAGCTCGACAACAAGTCAAACTCGTTACCAACACAAGTTTTATACCTCAAGGATGACAAAAGTCAAAATACATCACATGTCCATGATAACATTGGTAGACTTGACATGATTCTTACATAAACTCCTCCGAACATGTCATTAAAAGCTTCAAATACTTAGAAGTTTCAAAAACAGCTCAGAAGCTTCAAAATAAACAAAACAAGCTTAAAAGCTTAAAAGCTTCAAAAAGACATTAAAAGAAGCTCAAAAGCTTAAACGCTTCAACTACCACATGCTTAAAAGCTTACAAGCTTCAAATACAACAACTGAAGCTCCGAAATTTAGAAGTTTCAGATACGAAAACTAAGGCTTACAAGCTTGAAAGCTATACAATAAGCATAGGAGGACAAATAAGCTATACATGTCATGACTTCTGCTCTAAAGCTGAAACGGATACAAGCATCTTGCTAATATGCAACAACTTATCAATCCTTGAACAAAAACCACTGTTAGAACAAGGCATACGTTCGTCTCCAGTATGAACACCACTTCTCGCAATTTAAAAAGCAAAAGAATGACTTAACTAAAGGAAGAAGCTATCAAACTAGTTATAAGTGAAAGTGTCCTTGTAACAAACAAGTCCTATTCTAAGAGCTCCCAACTAGGTGAACCACCTATAATAACACTTGTCTTCTACTAAGGCTCTAGCATGAACAAAAAATATACCAACAAAGATTATCCAAAGCAACTTGCTCAATCGTCAAAGCTCTTGCTAAAACATCAATGCTTCTCACTCACACTAAGCGCAAACGCTTGCCCAAAAAAATCTCCATCAAAAGAATGTAACCTAAGCTAAACATGAATACAAATTTTGAAGCTTCTAAGCCTTCAACCATCTCTGGAGATTTAGCAACTACAAAGACTACAAAGTCAAGACAAGCTAACCCAAACCAACCTGAGAAGCAAGGCTACAAAATAGCCGTAGTAAAAAGGATCAAGCCCCATAGAAGCATAAAACTAGAAACGTAGAAGCATTGAAGCATCCTGCTATACATAAAAGAAGATTAAGGACGAATCAAACCGCAATGCTAAGGCGTTGAAGCTGTTGGCAAAATAACAAAGCAAGCTACTTAGCAACCAAAGTAGATTTGTTAAAACACCAACACCTTGCCAAAGCACTTTACTACAACACATGAGTGTCTTCTTAAAAGACAGATTACATGTTACAAAAACAAAACCTTGGAAAGCTTTGTCCAAAATAGGAAGGACGACACATTGTGCTCGAAACTCACAACGGTGATTCCTACAAGCTCAATCAACCAAGAAGGAAAGAAAGTCCCAAGACATTGGGATAACAATCACCTTAAAAGGTTCAACGTAACCACAAACGGCCAAGAGATTTCTACCACTTCTTTGTGTAAATATTTAGTTATCATGAAATGAATGAATCATAGCATTTTCCATCAAGATTTGTCTTTCTATCCTATAATCAGGTTGAGAACCTAGCAAGAAACTCCATGGCAAGGGCCATGTAAGGGGATGAGCTCCCAGGCCATTTCGCTCAATAGGTTCGAGGGATAAACGGACCTATATAAGGGGTGAGTTCCTAAATCAATCCAACTCCATGAGATAAACAAAAAACACTTTTATAAATCTCATTGACAGGCTTGAACAACCTACACCAAACGTTCCTTAAGTTTAGAAAACAAACTTACGAAAACATATTAAAACACTTATGTAAGTGTATATAGGATAGATGGTGACATGTTTGCCTAGACTACCTTAAGGATGAATGACTGCAGCATTCAACCTTTGAAGGTGCTACTGGTAAAACATTTCCCAACAAATACAAAGACAAAACATCCAAACATGCAAGCATCCAAACATGCAAACATGCAAGCATCCAAACATGCAAGCATCCAAACACGATCACAAAAATACACCAAGGTACAATTCAAAAGTGAAACAATCTCACAAGGCCATACATACAACAAAATATATGAAAGCTAACATAAAAGGCCATGATCGACAATCATAACATGTCAAGCCCAACAGCTTGAAAGGTTCATAATACCACAACCACATGTTAATATTCTAGCCATACAAGGCTAACACCAAATGGAACCCTACAAGGTTTCCCAAACAACACAACGATTGATACTTTACCAAAATGGTGCTAAACGTTCTCGTGTCGAACATCGTCCATTATCACAAAGAAATATTGTTGCAACTAATGCAAAAAGAAACAAATCAATAGATTTGGACACCTAGTCATGTCAACAAAAGAAGCTCAACTTCATACGAACGAAGCTTATAGACATGCTCTATATATCAAGCTTTGAGCGAAGGAAGCTCATATCAATCTCCAAACAAAAGAAGCTTACAAGCATAAGTCATACGTCAAGTTTCGCATCAAAGAAGCTCGCTAGCAAGGTCACACACTCAACGTCTTATGAACAAGGCTCCTGAATGAGAATAAAAAGCGAACGTTCGTAAACAAAGAAATTCGCTATTTAACCTTGTTTGCTTCCGTCTACTTGATTCCATCGCTTGTACCATAAGAAAGAATTTATCACAAAACCTTGATAGCACAAAAATTAGGCTAGTGATGGATTTCATCCATAGCACAAAAAAAAGGAGGAAGTCCACGAGCTTTTCAGCTGTCAAGCCAAGCCACTTTGCTTAAAGGATGAAATCTATAGGCTTTAGTCAACAAAAACAATAACTTTGCTTAAAGCCTTCAAAGTTTAGAACGCGTACAAGCTTTTTATCAAGTCAGGTCATATCAAGTCAGCCTTCAAGGCAATGTGCTTCACCTTCATGTGCAAGAGGCCTTCCTTCATACACATGCAACTTTCCTTCTGTCATATGAAGCTCATTTGCTATCTTGCTCAGAAATCGACCATTCGGTCAATATAATAATCCACTATATATCGGATTAACTTCCCAACATTTGTTCAAAAACGTGACTTGCTAAAAACCTCTGTAAGTGCACCTAGCTACAATCATTTAGTGATACGTAGCTACTTTGTTGATACTTACAAGCATTTAAACTGCCATAGTCATTTGATAAATGAACCATCTTCTAAAGGCTTGTGCCCAAAACAAAGATATTTCCAAAAAATATTTTACAAAATTATGGGAATATCGTCCAAAGGAGCATACATGTGGGATATAGATGGTTTTAATCACATAACTCGAGATAACTTCGCCAATACAACCAACAAGCTTAGAAAATTAAGCTCAAAAGGCGAAAACTTAAAAGGTCAATAACCGATATGCTGAAGCTAATACAAGCTAACAAGGAAAGAAGCAAGTAATGGAGAAATATCCAGCTCCATAGCTTCCATCCAAATAAGGGCTTATCAGCTTCAATGCCAATAAGCTTTCAAGCTCATCAGCTGCTTCCACCAAACTAAGGGCTTATCAGCTTCAATGCCAATAAGCTTTCAAGCTCATTAGCTGCTTCCACCAAACTAAGGGCTTATCAGCTTCAATGCCAATAAGCTTTCAAGCTCATCAGCTTAAACCCCCTAATAAGCTTTCAAGATCATCAACTTAAACAAGTTTCAAATTTTATCGGTTTAAACCCTAACACATTCCAAAACTCATTATGCTAAGGTTTGTTTGTTGATATTTATCCCACTTACACGAAGGTATCTACAAATAACAAAGGTTGGAAGAAAGCGCAAAGATAATGAATAGTTTGAGTCTAGTATAATGTACATGCATATATACATTAAACTAGACTGGGGGGCTGATGATGTAGGGTACTCAATTGGGCCAAGCCTAATAGCCCAAGAAGCCAAAATCACTAAATATAATATTGGGTCAAGCCCAAGCCCAACAAGGAAGCCCATTAGGGTTTAACCCATCCCCCCTCTATAAAAAGAGGGGCAAACCACACATCTAGGGCAGATTGGTCTGAGTACAAGACCTCTCTCACTCTCTCTCTCTCTCTCTCTCTAAAACTCTCTCTAGAGTTATTCTCTTTAATAAGACTTTCAGCAGCAGCAGGCTGAAGCCTTGAAGCCTTCGAGCTGCTGATATGCATTCTTAACAATCTACAACCATGCTGATTCCACAACCATGCTGGCTCCAACAGCCACCCCATGTCGAATCACGCTCTGTTACCCGCAGGTCTCAGCCCTCATCAGGCTTACGTGGTTGGTCCCTAGTTGTAACTTGGGATCAAGAGTTCCTCTCTTCAAGATCATACTCTTATGTTTTATCTTTTCTTAAGTTAATTCATAATAATAACATTCTGACTTTGGGTTAATCCCAAATCAGAATCATAACAACTAAAATATCAAAACTCTTAAACCTCCCATCTACGTTTACAACGTAGAGGGACACCACGACCTGTGTTTGGTAAACCGAAACCCTTTAACCCTTTTACCTCTTCTGACGAGTTCTTTCATGCTGCTGGTCTAACCCTTTAAGCAGCAGACGAGGTCAGAAGCTTGACGACCTTGGAACGTTCAGACCCTCTCCGGACACATATTTGTTGTAGCAACAGAATTCAAAATGGAATTTTAGTTTGAAACTTAGAAAGAGATGAAATGTATTCAGAGAAAGAAAGGAAAAGGGAGAGATATAATGTACTTGATATTATCATGGGGAGGTGTGAAGATTGAAAGATGATTGACAATTGAATTAATTGAAAGGGTAAAATTATCTTACTACCCTTATGATATTATTAAATTGGTTTTTGATTGTGATGATGTGGCTTGATTGTAGCCACAAGTTGGGTTTTCATAGTTTACCATATAACTTAGGTTTTCTATAGATACCTATATATATATATATATATATATATATTAATGTGTGTATGTGTGTGTTGGCTCAGCTTAAATAGTTGGTTGTAGAGGAGATTGTAAGTCACGAAAGTGGTGCGTGAGTGGCCGACTAAAGGTTAGGGGCTACATTTTCACTCAACATCATTTTGAAATTTAATGGGTAAGAAGCTTACTAACTGATTCAGAGGTGTTCTTTCAATAAACCAAACACACTTCATGCTGACTGATTCAAATTTGTTTGACTTATCAACTTGGAAATAACTTTCGGTTTCATCCGGACCTTTTTATATGTAACCTTCCAAGAAAAAAAATAATATAAAGTTAATTACATTCGTAGTCCTTTTGGCTTTTCAAAAATAACAATATTGAGTACTAAGAGTTTTTATTAACATGTTGAGGTGTTAAATTTGTTTGTTTTTTTTGTTGTAACAACTAGTCCACTACCACCGTTGTTTTGTTCGTATCTACCACTAACTCTCTTTCGTACCATCTTTTTCTCTTTTCCGTGGCACAGCCACCAACACAACACCATTTCCACCAATCACCCATGGCCAGCGCCACAACAACGACATCACCTAACAAACACCACCGCGTAGTCTTCACCACCACATCATTGCTACCCATCCACATTCATCTTTGTTCTCCAACAACATAAACACTACTACTGTTGTCGGCACACTTCGCCATTACCAGTTGTAGCCCTACCTGCTTTTTTGCTCTCTTACATCGAAAATGTTAAAACCATTAATGACACCACCATCATTATCATCACCAATGGAGTGGATAACCGGGGTGAGGAGGCTGGTAAGAGGCCATGGCCACCTTGTATTCCATCACTCTACACTCTCTATCTCTCTCTAGATAAATTGAAAACCACACAATTTTGTCCGCAATAGGTACAACCCACATAGCACGGGGTATAACCAATATTGCATAAAAAACTTACTGTTGGATATAAGAGTGTGATTAGTGTGTATGTGTTTAAAATATAATGCTTGAATTGATAATAAAATAAGTTCATACTCAATAATTCAATAACTAATCCATACACACATTAACCAAAACAAAACAAAAATAGATAGAGTGATGTCAACACAGATTTATATTGCGAATTTCAAGTGCATACAATTTGATTACAAACACTCCCCCTCACATGTTGTTCCCTCCCTTCTTTGCTTTCTCCTGGATTCAGTCTCATTCAGGTGCTCAAGTTGATCTTTTTTAAACTTTAACTTTCATTGACATAAATTGCCAGTTTTCAACGGGGCCACAACCCAATCCATTATATCATATACAAAAAGATTATTGCACCAATCATTCCAAATAAGATTATTAAAAATAAACCTTTTTTTAACCAAAAAATATGTCTTTGCCTTCACATTAGCAACTATCTCCACAGCTTTGATATCCTTACCGTTAAACACCTTATCATTCCTCGTTATCCAAATACACCATAAAGCCACCAAAGTGATTCCATTGATAATCTTTCCCCCCTATTTGTTCTTGTGCACCCCATAATATATTTTCAACAGGTCTTGGACATCAAAAGCAAATAAAGGTTCAAACTGCTCAAGTTGATTACAAATGATTGACAGTATTGTTCTATTTATAGAAAGGAGATTTGGATTTTAATAACCTAAACTATTCGAAATTGGCCACTGGCACCCTCAACTAAAAAATTGGTCATATATAACCTGAATTATTGACTTATTGGAATCTAGCACCCAACTAATTGACGCCGTTAGTTGGGTTGCTGACGTGGCACGCTGATGTGGCACAAGTTGCTGACGTGACACGCTGATGTGGCAAAAGTTGCTGACGTGGCATGCTGATGTGTGCACACGTGTATTGACACGTTAGCATGCCACGTCAGCAAATCTTGCCACGTCAGCGAACCCCCTAACGGTGTTAGTGATTTAACTGTTAGTGGGTGTTAGATTCCAATAAGTCAATAGTTCAGGTTATATATGGCCAATTTTTTAGTTGGGGGTGCCAGTGGCCAATTTCAAATAGTTCAGGTTATTAAAATCCAATTCATCTTATAGAAACGATGAAAGCGATGGGGAAAACTGTTGTATAGTTACTTACAAACGACTGGAAAATATAAACTAGAGAAAAACTGCCTGGTTAGACAAACAACTGGTATAAAACAACAATTGCCAATCCAACTCTTCAAAATCAGCAGTTGACTTTGTTGACCAGCTTTTATTCTTTTCAGCTCTTTGTCTTCTTAAAATAGCTGTTTGCAAGTCCAGCTATTTAACTTGTTAAACCAACTCTTTTAGTCCAGCATGTGATCTTGAAGTCCAATAATTGTATAAACCAACAGTTTTGATGTTGTTTGTTGAAACTTTCAAGGAGGGAATGATACAGTAAATATATTGGTCTTTCTTCATTATTCTTCAATTACTTGGATGAATGGATCCATGGGTTTTGGTTTTTATTATCAACAGTTCTTATATAACCTAGCAGTTACAAATCACTATTATATAAATGTTGAGTACAACGCTAAAGAGCATTAACAACTAACTAACTAACAAGAGTTTTTTTGTCATTTTTTCCTAAAAAGACAAATTTAGGCAACACACCCTTTCTTTTTCCCTACCCATATCTCCGATTCATCAACCACCCCCACAATTTTCGATGTTTCACATACTATAGGTGCTAACCATTTAGTGTAGTTGGGTCTCTCTTGGTTAAAATTTTTGTTTTCTGTTGGTTGTTTATAAATTTATTCACAATATGATATTATAAATTCAAATCTATGGTGATCGCATACACGGATTGTTTTGTGGCAAATCTGTCGATCATACCAATTTTTGATATATTTGCGACAAATGTGGTTGTCACAAGTTTAGCAGTTTTCTAGTAAAAACTATATTACTTTGATATTTGTTAAGTATTTTGTGACCCAAATCCTATCCGAACGTAAAGTAAAACTACGTACATTAATTATTAAAGATTAAAAACAGTCAATGTGCCCATATGGAGAGTTCTAGCACGGCAAGCAAATGAAATATATAATTCATGCAATTTTGATGAATTGATAAATAGTGTTTACGTCTTGCTCTGTGGTCTTATAAAGCTTCTTTCGTAATATAAACAATATTCGACTGATAAGAATATATATATAGTTAAAACAGCAAACAAATGAAGTTATGCTAATTTATCCATTTTAATACAAAAGATACCAAATATTTACCATGCACCCTTGTCCAATTAAGCAATCAAAAACCATGCCCGTAAATGAAATTAGTCACGTGGTTTGGGTTGTGGTTTTATGGTGCATCATGGCTAGTCCTAATGCACAAGCCATGAACCATGACTACAAGGATGCACTTAGCAAGGCAATGTTATTCTTTGAAGGCCAACGGTCAGGATTATTGCCCTCAACTCAGCGAGTTAAATGGCGTGGTGACTCGGCCCTAACTGATGGCGAGTTGAAGAATGTATGTATGGTTCACGTTGCATTATGATAATATTATAATGGAAAAATCACCATAATAGCCTTTGATTTGTTGAAAAGCCAAACAACCACCTTAGACATCTCAGGTGTGACGTCTTACGGAAAACGACGCTTGAGTCGCCTAAGGGCCTGTTTGGTAGTCTTTTAATAAGGCTCTGAACCATTCAACTCTGAATGGTTCAGCATTCAGACTGTTTGTTTCAACCTAAAAAAGACTCTGAATAGAATGGTTAAGAGCTGAATCATTCAGACTTGGTGCATAGCTGAACCATTTAGAACTTAATCATTCGGAGCCTATTAACCATTAAGACATCTTAATAATTCAGCACTTAATCAACCAAACAGCCCCTAAGGGGTCTTCAGAGACGCTTGAGTGGTCTCTCAGAGACGCTTAGGGGAAAATCCTTGCCACGTGTTGTGTTTTGATTTGCTAGTAGTTGAGGGGTCTTCAAAGTCGTCTGAGAGGTCTTGGTTTCTGTGAGGCGTCTCCGCAAAGACGATTCACGTGGCTGTTTTCGCTTTTTAGAAAAGTCAATGGCTAAAATCATGATTTTCCCATATGATAAGGTGTAATTGATTGTGCAAATTGGCATGTGAGTTTAAGTGGAGGATATTATGATGCTGGTGACAATGTGAAGTTCACGTGGCCGATGGCATTTACTATCAGCTTGTTGAGTTGGGCTGCTATTGAGTACCCGGGACAGATTAACTCAGTGAGTCAACTTGGTTACCTTCGCTCGGCGATCCGTTGGGGCTCCGACTTCATCCTCAAGGCGCACGTTTCGTCCACTAAACTCTACACTCAGGTCTTGATGATTAATTATAAACTATATATATATATATATATATATATATATATATAAATTATAATTGTTATTATTGGACTAGTGGTGCAGTTTCTCATACTTAGCGTCCAAATACAAAATTTAAGCATACCACATGGATTATCCGTGTTCTGTACTCTTATATTTATAGGTAGGAGATGGAAACAAAGATCATGCATGCTGGGAGCGGCCCGAAGATATGGACACACCACGAACCGTCACAGAGATCAACACCAGTTCTCCGGGAACTGAGGTGGCAGCCGAATCAGCTGCCGCACTAGCCGCGGCATCGATTGTTTTCAAAGGGATTGACTCAAACTACTCGTCAAAGCTACTAAAGCATTCAAAATCAGTATGTAACACGAGACAATTATGTCATATAGAACTTTAATAATTGTTGTTGAAAGTATACCCATTAAATTTGTTTTATTAGTGTTTCCTACAGGGTGTTTAGAATTCGATTCGAATTCGAATTCAAAGCATTCGAATTCGAAAACTTTGAAATTCGACTTAATTCGATTCGATTATCAAGAATTCGATTCGATTATCAAGAATTCGATCTGATGATCAAGAATTCGAATTCGATTCAATTCGAGTTTAGTAAGTCGAATACGAATCGAATAAAAATAAATAAATAAATAATACATATTTATTATATATATACACACACATATAACTTTATAAACATAGGTTAATCTATGAATAACTTAAGTCTTAACCTTAAACGAATTTATTCGAATTCGCTTTGAATTCGAGTTTCTAATACGAATTCGAATACGAATTCTAATCGAATTGGCCAGCTTTTAATCGAATTCGAATCGAATACAAATTCAGTAAAAAAAATAAATTATTCATAAAATTTGATTCAAATAATTCAAAAATTCGTTATTCGATTTGATGAACACCCCTAGTTTCCTATTTGTTTTTTTACTATTATACATAGTTTTTAATTTTTGTGTATTAAATGAATTTTCAGTTGTTTAAGTTTGGTGACAAATAGATCATACCAGGGTTCTTGCCCTTTCTACTGCTCCTACTCTGGTTACCATGTAAAATTTCTATCCGCTTAAGATAATATATAAATAATTAAAGGGGTGGGCTAAATGCACCCCCTCTTTCTACTTTTCACACCCCGTTCTAAAAAAAACTAATTTACAACTTTTTAAATTTCATCCCTTTAAAAAAAATAGTTTTTATACTTGACCCTTTAGGACCTTCGGTCATCCTCTTAGTTTAATACCGACGTCTTATGGATGGCTAGACAGTCGTTTATTTCCGATCTAATCTTCGACGATGACCACTATATTGCTGCTGATTTGTGATCAATCAAAAGCGACTACGAAAGTAATCTTGATGATGATCAACGTCATGTTGCGCATTTTAAGCTCTCGCTATACGCAAACGTGCCGTCTCTGACTACGGGTTATTATACTGTAATAATTCAAGAAAATTCTCTATCTTGGTACTACATTGGAAGGAATTTAATGTATGTAGTCTTCAGGTGGCTTGATTCTGTATGTTTGCTGTTGTGGTTTGGTGTTTGGATATGGGGTTTTTTATTTCTAATTTGGTGGCTGTATGTTTTGCTGGTTATCATCTTGCTATACCAAGTTCAATGAATAATATTCGTTGGAAAATATAACTTTCTTCTCTCTATATATTTAAGTTATGGGAAGTGAATAACCCCAATAATAATTAGGGATGTTTACTAATGTAATTTTAGAAAACCTAAAAAATGTAAGGTTTGATTGTATTTATTTAAAAACTTTAGGGGGAGAGTGTAACCAGTAAAAATAGAAAAAAAAAGGAGTGCATTTAGCAACACCCATAATTAAAAAGAAAGGAGTTAAAGGTTTGAAAATCTTCCACAGTGGATATTAGCTCAAAATTTTAATTACAAACTGAATGCTATAGTTTGGTACTAATATTTAACTAGGCTTCTAAAGTTTCCAACGGGTAATGGTTAGTTTAAATTATTTTTAGTGATACTAGGCATTTATGGTATTAGATGTACTCGTTTAATAAATTATAACTTAACGAGAAAAAAAAAAGGAAATGAAAGGAAAGAAGAATTTAATTGTGTTCCCGAGTTTCATTTAAGAAAGGAAAACAAAACGTGTTGTATTCCTGAGTTTCGCTTAACAATGGAAATGAAAGGAAAGGATATGTATCATTTCTTTTCATTTCCTTTTCTTTCCTTTGGTTCTTTTCTTTTCTTTTCCCTCCTCAAGTAAACTCGTAAACGGAGCGTTAACACTTTCCCCACATCGAATCCATGTATTAATACACAATCTAAGATACTTAATAAATAATATCAGTACAACACGAGTGAGTAAATAAGTATCACTGATTGGACATGTAAATACAATAAAAATAATTATATAGGAAAAGATTAAAGCAACCTTCGGTAATCCGTCGCTAACTACAGACAAATACCATAGCACGGGAAAACTGATTCTCACAGACGTAAGGCTGTAAACAAATCAAACGTTTTACAAACAGTTTGTAAACTGTTTGGCGAAAAGTTCGTTTTTGTTCGTTCGTTTAATAAATGAAAGAATATAAACAATAAATTTCGTTCATTTAGTTAAACAAACGAGTATGAACAGAGGCCTCGTTCGTTCATTTTTGTTCGTGAACGTTTGGTAACGTGTACGTTTATGTTTGTCTGTGTTTGATAGTTTATTAGGGTTTTTAACTTTTTATTTTGAAGCGAAACATTTCAAATTTGTCAGTGGTAGATTATTTAATATATATTAGCGTATCACGTATTAATATTAATATTACTTTAACTATTTTAATTAACTGTTATTTTTGGTGGATTAAACGAGGATTTCAAGTTTAATATAATACCTTTGTGTTTTTATAAGACATTATGTGATCAAGATTATGTCAAGTATCTTTGGGTAATTGGATTAGTATATTTTGGGCAGACAATGTTCTTGATAAAAAAATGCTAATTTTTGGAATTTGCATATGTGTTAGTTTGTGGTCGTTTTTCTTCCATTAATGCTTATTTGTGTTAGTTTACATTCATTTGTGTTTGTTTGTGTTCAATTTTGCCCGACACCTAAATCTTCTATCTTCTATAATATATAAATGAAAATTAATGAGGGACACATGACATCTTATGGGAGCTTCTTTAAGTTTTTCCCGCTCATTTTACCGGGTCAATTAAATGGGTCATGGATACTCCATCTATTATTAAATTATTTTTTTCTCTCATATGCATGGCACATGCACTTTCCCCCATGATTTTTAAACACTAATAACTTTTTTAAACGACATTTTTTTGAAAAAAAAAATTACACCAAATTAACGAGCGTTTTATTATCTTTCAAACGAGTACCATAGTGTTATACAAAAAACGAAAAAAAACGAGCGTTTTATTACTAATGGGTCTGCTCTGAAACAAACTTCTTATTACAACATCCATTGAGTGCAAACCACTGCTGTCATTAGAAGTTTGTTTCATCATGTGTTGCTTACTTCATCCGTGGATAATCATCAACTGGTTCATTCATCAGTGGTTTCCAATTAGCTATTTCATTTATCAGTGGTTACCAAAGGCAGAAGCACAACCACCAATGAATGAATGGATTTCCAGCTTTAGTTGGATTTAGTCTTCCCGTGTTTTAACACGGGATTTCACCTAGTTTAACAAATAAACACAAACGAACACGAACAAAAATCTCGTTCGGTAACTGTTTATGAACAGTTCGTGAAGATGTTATTTCTCTAACAAACGAACACGAACAAAAAATATCCTTCGGTAAGTGTTCATGAATAGTTGTGAACACGTTATTTCCTTAACAAACGAACACGTACAAGGCATTGTTCATGTTCGTTTGATTCGTTTACAATCCTACATAGACGGATTACCGACGGACACCAAACCCCGATAAAGTCCTGATCATGTCGCTTTTTTGTGGGAACACTTTGGTGACGGAATATCCGTCGATGTTTTGTTGCTAATCTGAGCAATGTTTATATTGCTACTTTGAGGACAAGATTACCTTTAGACTTGTCATTCGCTTGTCGGTATTTTATCGCTAAAATTTGTCGCTAAGCAATTAGTGAGAATTGTGTTACTAATCCGTCGATGTAACTGTTAGGGAAACAAATTAATGCTATACTCTATTGTCAATCCATTGCTCAATACCTAGTCGGTGATCCCTTGATAATTCCAGTTGGTATTCAGGAAGAGATCAAATTACACGTGCCCTGATTTGCAGCGGAATATCATCAAAGGGTTACGTCGGTACCCATGATCTAGAAGTCAATGTCTGTTGATGAAAATCATTCGTTTAGTAGTGTGTATTGAAGTTTTTAGACACGTGAGAATATAAAGATTTTTAAATTGTTAGAAATATGGTTGAAGTTTCAAGTCGTCTTTTTAAGTAAGTTTAAAATAGAGTCTCGAATAATGAGCATCCCAATTCCCAAACCACAAGGTCGTAAAGGGGAAAATCACAAAAATTGACTTTTTAAGCTGAAACAAACACTACTTTAGATCGCAAAAAATAAACTTATCCAAAATCAACCAATTAGAAAAACACCACATAAGCTAAGCCAGATTAGAAGGCTAGAATTTAGCCGACACAAAAACAATAAATTAAAAACAAGACACTTATAAAATAACGGCTTTGTTTATGTGGCGTTTTCTCACTTGTTACTTTTGGGTATGTTTATAATTTTTAGAAAGAAAAAAAATTAGTAGGTCGGTCAATCTGTTTATTTTTGTGATTACGACAAATACCCGAGAGCATCATGTGTAATAAGTAACGTCACAAAAATGGCATAGATCACATTTTATAATCATGTCTAGGAATTGGGTTATGAAAACCCACTATATCCGTCCCATTATTATCCCATCATTTGTATGATTCGCTAATAGCTTAAAATAGCTTAAAATGTTAATCCTTAATTTGTTTTAGGATGAATTGTTATGGGCTGCGGCTTGGCTTTACAAGGCGAGTGGAGAAAGGCGGTACTTAAGGTATGTGATAAGCCATGAAGGATGGAACCATGCCGCTACAGAGTTCAGCTGGGACAACAAGTTTGTAGGAGCTCAGATATTACTTGCAAAGGTAGTACAATATATGTTTTTCTTGTTAATATATTTACAAAGTGACAACTTGAGCATTTCTTCTTGTTTTACAACTCATTAAACCTATTATATTGTTTCTTTGGGAAATATTTAGGAATATTTTGATGGAAAACATGAGTTAGAGACATTCAAAAGAGGAGCTGACTCGTTTGTTTGTGCTGTCATGCCAAATAGTGGCGCAGTCCAAATTAGGACTACCCTAGGTAAGTCTTCAAAGAAAATTTTGAGTAAATCGGCTAACATATGAGGCAAGGGATCCTGACCCTTATTAAAGTACCAAAGCTTAAGACTATTCGGAGTGGTGGGAGAAAGAGGGGGATGAAGCGTCATATGGCACTTGTGGGACCCCTGTGGGGGGGGGGAAGAAATAATATTATATTGTGTTAAGAGTAAATTCCTTTTTGAGTCCCTGAGTTATATTGATTTTAACTACTTGAGTCCAACATTTTCATTTTTAACATTCTGAGTGCTTGTGTTTTATTTTTGTTATGGTTTGAGTCCAATTTTCTAACTCCATCCAACTTTTCTGTTAAGTATTCCTCACGTGCAACACACGTGAGGGTACTTTTGTCAATTCGTCTTGTCTTTTATTTCCCCCCATTAAAACCCTGAAACTTCACATTTCCCACCATTATCAACGAACCATCAGTCTCTATAATCCCCAAAATTAACCTAACTACTACAATCAAACGAACGATTAAGGATGATAGAGTTTTCATTGTGGAGCATACGTGGTGGAGCAGTACATTTTGATCCATATGAGGAATATGGTAAGTGTTTGATTCATAAACCCTAACATATCTGTTGTAAGAAAACTAAAATCCACAATCGTTTTTTTGCAGTTGATGATCCAACAATGTTCAGCATCCAAGTGTTTCATGGAGGTCAGTTTGAGAAAAAACCTACTTTAAGATATGTAAAAGGTAAAACCTGCTACTTTGATAGGGTAGATTCAGACGAATTCTCAGTGATGGAGTTTAATTCCATGTTTAAGATGTTACGTTATCCAGAAGATGAAGTACTTTACTATCACTATAGGATTCCTGATAAACCCTTGAATGAAGGTATTAGAGCACTTGGAACTGATCAGGATGTGATTGACATGTGTCAATATGTTCGTAGGGTAAAATTGATTGAAGTGTATGTTGAACATTGGGTTACAAAACTGGACACATATTTCATGTCACCACCAAAACCTACTTCTGGGATGATCATTGAGGAGATTGATGATGTTCAACCCCCATCTGTAACTAATGTTAACAGATCAAAACCTTCAAAACCTAGACCTTGTTCAAGTAGGAGACAACTTGCACTAACATGGTTAGATGTTGAGGATGGTAATACTGATGTGATTAATCATGGTGGTGGAGAGAATGTTAATGTTGATGGGATTAACACAGATGAGGGTGCAGGGGATGGGAATGATGATGAGGTTGCAGTGGATGGTAATGATGATGAGGTTGCAGTGGATATGAATGATGATGATGATGAAGGTGTAGGGGATGGTAATGATGATGAGGTTGCAGTGGATATGAATGATGATGATGATGAAGGTACAGGGGATGAGTTAGTTTTTACTGATGATGAAGAGGATTCTGAAGATCCAGATTATAGTGCTAGAACACCTGATGATGATGATGAATTACATATGGATGAGGATGATATGGTGCAGAGTGCTAATAAGGGTAAGAGCTCTAATGATGCTTCAAATCTAGTTGATGAGGATGATTACATAGTTGACAAGGACAATCCTATCCAGGAATATGATGTAGACATGGGGTCTTTTAAGCCAATTAGTGGAACTGAGAATCTGAATCTTGATGAAGAACAGGCTGATGATGAACAGTTTGATGAAACAGAAATTGATTTAGAAGACTTTGATAGTCCTGATGATGAGGATGACCCTCAAGTGAAGAAGGATTTAAAGAAGTTAAGAAAGAAGCAGAGGGGTGTGAGCTGTCCATTTCATGTTGGTCAAAGCTTTAGAGACAAAGAACAAATTAGATTACTAGTAAAGAAGTATGCTTTGGAAAGTAGAAGGCAACTTGTTATATGCAAGAATGACAAAACCAGATTTCGTGTGGTATGTCATGGGATTAATCCAGATGGTTCAAGCTTAAATAATATGCAGGGAGTGTGCTTGTGCAACTACAATTCCACAATTCAACAGACATATGAAGGCTATCAAAAGGGTAGATGTTAAGCTTTATGAGTGGTTATCAAAGATTCCAGCTAAAGGTTGGGCAAGGTCACATTTCACTGGTATGTGTTTATTATCTTCTCAAATATAATTAGTAAGTTAAAGTGTAACATGTTTTGACTTATGTGTTGTTAAACAATATATGTGTCAACAGGAAGGGCAAAAACTGATGTATTGTTGAACAATATGTGTGAATCCTTTAACAAGCAGCTTGTAGGAGGAAGGGACAAGCCCATAATAACCTGTCTGGAGTACATTAGAGAATACTTGATGAAGAAAATTGTTGTGGTCCACAAACAGATTTCAAAGTGTAATGGCCCTTTGACTCCTTATGCTACAAGGGTGTTTGAAGAAATTAAGACAGAGGCTAGTCAGTATTCTGTCATGATGGCTGGTAGGGGTAAATTTCAGGTAAGTGGTCCTTATATGGACCAATGTGCAGTCAATGTGAATGAAAGAAGTTGTAGTTGCAGGAAATGGGAGTTAACAGCCATGCCATGTAAGCATGCTGTTGCAGCAATATGGGATATGGCAAGGAATGGGATAGAGGTTGGGGTAGTTGAATCTTGGGTTGACAAGGTGTATTGGCTAGACACTTGGAAAGAGGTGTACATGAACACCATAGATCCAATTAATGGCAGGGACTTTTGGACACCTTCTGAATGCCCAACAACTCTAACCCCTCCAAAGCATCATACTCAGGTAGGAAGGCCAAAGAAGAAGAGGAAGAAGTCACAATCTGAAGTTGCAGAGCAGATGGTCAAGAAAGGGAAGTTGACAAGGAAGGGAGTAAGCAAGAGTTGTCAGAAATGTGGGAATGAAGGACACAACTCAAGAACTTGCAAGGGGCAGGGTGGTGACAAGGCTGCAAAGTCCACCAAAGCTAAACAGTCCACCAAATCAGCTGCAAAGTCTACCACAGCTGCAAAGTCCACCAAAGCAGCTGCAAAGTCCACCACAACTGCTGCAAGGTCCACCACAGCTGCTGCAAGGTCCACCAAAGCTGCTACAAAGTCTGCTGCTGGAACAGGGTGCTCACAGGTCACTCAAGAAGGGTGTTAGCTGTCCAGTTGGTTTAAACTAGTTTGGTTGCTGTTTAATGAACACTGTCTTGTTTTGTTAGGTTTAAACTATGTTTGGTTGCTTATGACAATATTAATGTTTTGGATAATTTGTTGGGTATGTTATGGTTAATGACAATATTAGTGTTTTGGTTATTGTTGTGTATGCTGTTTTGTTTTGCATTGTGATATGGGGATATGGGTCAATTGTGATATGGGTCAAAAGTGTATTGTTTTTGGATAATTTGTTGGGTATGTTTTGGTTATGGTTGTAGGACTATCATGGGTCAAAAGTGTATTGTTTTGGGTCAAAAGTTGCATTTTCATTCATGGGTCAAAACACCTTTTCATTGCATTTTCATTCATGGGTCAAAACAACATTTCATTAATTCAATGGAAAGCAGGAGTGTCATTGTCATATGGGTCAATGGAAATCAGTAATGTCATGGGTCAAAACACCATTTCATTCTTTCATAGCCAATTCTAGTACATTAGACCAACTTGACCTTTACAACCATATCTAATATCAAAATTAGGTCAAGTGGAAACAGACATACATTACAAACAATAACTTCAAGTCATGCAAACATACATACATACAGTACAAACAAAACCCAACTACCAAACAAGAAAATTTTCAATTTTTTTAACTTTTTGTCTCTGATCTGAGCCCTTTCTTGATGATTGTTGATGGATCTTAGTAATCCAGGTATAACTTGACAAGATCGTGCACACATTGGAGGATCAGCCCACGTTACAAACCCACAGCTTATTGCTCTTGCACAGCAATGGAATCTTCTTCCAGGATTCGTTGAAGTCCATGATGTTCGAATGATTGTTGGAGCCCCACATGCACATTGGATGTTCATCATTTTCTTTGATTTAGGGTTTGATCGTGGGTTTGATCGTGGGTTGGGTAGGAATCGATTAAACATAAATTAGGGTTTAGAGGTGGGTATCAGGGTTATTATAAGGGGAAGATGAAAGACAAGACGAATTTACTAAAGTCCCCTCACGTGTGTTGCACGTGAGAGTAACTTAACAGAAAAGTTGGATGGAGTTAGAAAATTGGACTCAAACCATAACAAAAATAAAACACAAGCACTCAGAATGTTAAAAATGAAAATGTTGGACTCAAGTAGTTAAAATCAATATAACTCAGGGACTCAAAAAGGAATTTACTCTTGTGTTAAAGTTAAAAAAAAAAAAAGCTGGCCAATAATGGTTAGGGCTGTTCAAATCGCTCGTCGCTCGTTCGGAAAATGCTCGAAAAATGCTCGTTCGATTGCCCGCTCGGTTGTAAATGAGCTGATCGGCTCGGTTCGGTTTGTAAACGAGCCAAGCACGAGCAAAGGTCCGATCGGCTCGGTTCGGCTCGAATAAATTATTATTTATTTATTATATATATACTTATATATATACCCACAAATCATAGTAATATTTACAGATTTATACATAACATTTGGCCCAATATATGCAAATAAAATATGAATAGCCCGCTTTATCAAATAAAAATTTAATACTAAGTTTAATAATAAAACCTTAAGTCGTAAAATGACAACTTTAACTTCTTTATGTTATTAGTCGTCCACCCCTAGTCGTCGTTTGATATCATCTTATGTTACAAAGCGACAATTGTTCTCTGTAGTATGCTCATTGCCTAAACCTAAGCCTCATTCTTGGACACTTGGACCTCAATATTAGTGTCCTCATCGGACAGTTACACCTTAGTTGTCACTCGACAACGAAAACGTTGAAGATAACATCCCAATTTCATTGTTGTCCAAATTACTTTTCGCTCGTTTCTCGCTCGACGCTCGCTCGAAAAAATTGCGCTCGAACAATGCTCGCTCGTTTTTCAGCTCGGTTGTAAATGAGCTGCTCAGCTCGGTTCGGTTTGTAAATGAGCCAAGCATGAGCAAAGGTCCGTTCGGTTCGGCTCGGCTCGTGAACAACCCTAATAATGGTGCCACCTCACCCCACCAAAATGCCTCACGCCAAGCCTGCTGCCCCCGCCCTCCTCCTTCCTGCCCCTTCCACGCCATAGTGGCGGCGGTGTTCCCCCCATTCCCGCCCCCACTCCGGGCAGCCTAAGACTATTCCCATTAGCAAACAAATTCTTGTTTGTTTGTGAAAATAATATTAAAAAATTCAAAGTTTGCAAACAAACTCACAATCCGTTTGTTCTGGCAACGATGTTTGCAACTGGGTTTAACCCCTCACTAACTTAATATTTAAGTTTAAGAAAAAAAAAATCTAAATACACTGTATTTTTTAATTTTTTTTTTTTTTTTTTTTTTGTGAACATCCAGATATAAATTTTATTAAAAACCAAGTTCGTTTAAAAAAAAAAATAGGTTGAGTTGTGTTGTGAATGTGTGTAAAGTTGGGTTGTGTAGATTGAAGAGAAAGAAATTATTTTTTATTACTCTTGATTGTTCACCATTGTGGATAATTTCTTACCCGACACTACCCACCAGTAATGGAGTGTTCCATAACCTATGATTTGAAACCGGTCCCAACTAGGTTATACCCGAACAACCGGTCCAAACCCGACAAAAAAAAAAAAAAAAAAAAAAAAAAACTTGTAACCAAAACGAAAAAACTTAATCATTTCCTTTCCAAAACTAGGTTTGATACCTGAACCAATTCTCAGTGGCGAATATAGGTGTTCCTGGGCTTGGAAAAAATTGAAAATTATAGTAAACATCACTACATCGCTGAGAATCTACGAAAGAAAGCCTATTGAAATAATTTCTGTATCTGCCACACTGGTTTCATTTTTTATTTTTACCTCGTTGAGCATACCCGTAACCGGTTTTCACCCGAAACTAGGTATGGCCCAATGCCTAATTTGTGCACCTCTTGTATAGAGCCTTTTTGATCCAGAATAAGCACAATATATTTTATCAGGTATTATCCTATATGTTTAAAAACAAACTTTGATGAATAGTATTTTTCTTTAGCTGTCTTTTGTAAACGTATATAGATTTATGTTTCAAATGTGTGACCAAATATGTTTGTAGAGCAGATGGTTTGTCTGGTTTATTGTTAAAGTTCACCCGGGTTCGAGCCTTGCTGGCTCTTTTTTTATTTTTTAGAAATCGTTAAAAGGATGATTTGCCAACTGTCTGTGCTTTTACTGTGACACGTGGTTTTTCAATGAGTCATCTAGAAATATTGATCAGTTGTTTTGAGATTACTTTTTGCATGTTCTCATCTGTCTTGTATCTTGCTTTTCTGCGATCATCTTTTTCTGCCTAGGTTATAATATTTTTTCCACTGTTGTTATCTGTTTCTTTTGTTCCTTTTCCTCCCATTTTTCCAAACACAATTCCGCTCCGCTATGAAGAAGTCAGGTTGAGAGATGATAGAATAAAGACGAAGGGGTTTTTGATGAAAGGGTTTTCTGGATAGAGAGATTGATGTATTGTAAAATACATCTATTTCCAGTGTAAAGTTTGTATAATTTTCGAGTCGTTTATATAGTACTTTTATTAGTTTTAGGCTTGTACCGGTCTATTTTATTTAGTATAGGTTTTTATATATTTTTATTAGTTTTGTGTCATTTTTATTATTTATGTATTTATTTTATATTTTGTAGGTGTTCATGGACGTTGGAGCGTAAACGAACAACTTTTGACAAGTCAAGAACACCCGAGTCAAGAGCACGGAGTTATAATACTATATAATATAATAGTATATTAGATATAATATTAATAATAAACTAATAATAATAATAATAATAATAATAATAATAATAATAATAAAATAAAACAACAATTGAAAATGTGACAACACATGGGCTACGGCCCAAAGTGAATTCTAGAAGGGGGGGCCGCTGAATATTTAGAAAGGAGAATTGATATATTGGAGGGGGGCGGCGCAAAGATAACAAGGGGGGAATTGGAGGCGGTACATGACAAGAACACATTAACTCAGGAAGTGCCGCACAAGATTCTTTGAGGAGGATATTATAATTCTTCATCGAGGACAGTAGCAGAAAGAGAATTATCAAGGGAGGCAAGCCAAGGATCAAGGGTTGAGGCATAGGTGCCAGCACGGGTCGGTTTTAATTCAATATTTATTATTTATTTATTCTAACCCGTTGTGAACGCCATGAATATGTTTAGTTTTATTTGTTTTGATTTTATCATGCCTTTTATTGGCTAGACCTTTTCGCTACCTAGGTTAAAGATGATTGCACATGTTTGATTTATTTTCTTTTGGTCTTGGAACTTTTTGGTTGTGGGTTGAATTTTAAAGTAAAGAACTTTTTATTTTCTGGTTTGATGTATATGCATATTTAGTTTTGTTTAATTAATTTTTATAAACTCCACTTGCGTTTTTGTGAATGTCTTTCATGTATGAATGCGGGTTAGGTTGCGGACTGGGTGTTAGCAACTAGTTTATGGTTAATTTCTGCAGGTTATCCATAGGAGTTGTAATTGTTAGTTAGATAATTCTAAGTGTTCTACCAATTCTCAATAGCTGTGAGGTGCGAGATTGTTGGTCTGTCTAGGGTGTTAAATTGCTAGTTCTAGAGGCTTTGTGAGAAGATCTTCCTAGTTTCCCTAGCATTCCTTGTAGGCCAAGTCTTATCAGAAATATTGTAGTTACCCCTTGCACTTTAGGGTGTATTGTGACTTTCGCGCTGTGAGGTAGACTGTCTAGCGGGTACTTTAAGATTCGAGTAGGTAAGCCTGTGAGGGTAACCTCTCAACCGGTGGTTTAACAGCACAACAGTATTCTAGGGTTTCCCCTTGAGAAGGGTCGAGGGTGTCTAGTTTATTCTTGATGTTTAGTATTTTAAGATCTCGGTTCCACACCAGTTCCATAGCCATTAGAAATTTATCATTCATGTGTAGGATTCTAGCCTAGGTAGTGCCTTCCCATCACCTGATCCGAATTCCAGTTCCCAGTTCGTGTCCTCAATTATTTAAGTTTTATTTATTTATTTGCAATTAGTTTGTTAGAAAACCCCCCCTTAAGCAACAAAACAATTTAAGTCAGTTTGTAGATAAGTTATCGAGTCTAGTTTACGTTTTCCATTAGAGTCTCGTGGGTTCGATACTCGGACTTACTTTAGCTGTACTGCACTGACCGGTACACTTGCCGGTTGTGTGGTTTAGGTTTAGAGAGTCTTAGGTTATAAATTTAAAACTTAGAGTGTCTAGTTTAGGTTAATTTAGTTAGTTTTTACTAAACCACTTTTAGCACATCAAGTTTTTGGCGCCGCTGCCGGGGACTCTTGGCGATTGCATTTACTAGCTTTGATTACACTTATCTGCTATATTTGTGCTACTTGTGTTTTGTGTTGAGTCTGTCTTTTTGTATAGTGAGTCATAGGAGTCTAATTGTTTGTGTATTTTAATTTCTGTCGAGTCTGTAAATATGTTTGAAATTTGTGGAGGACCCTATTTTACCGTTAGATTTCCACAAAATACGGGGTCCTCTGCACATTATTGTGCTAATTCCTTTGTGCAGCCGCAGCCATATTATTCACAGGGTTGTCCTACAAATTATTATGATGACTCGTATCAGCAGCCACATTATAATCAGTATCCTGATCAATTTTCTGGAAGCGCTTCTTGTGAGGATAGTGGTAATGATTGGAGTGAAATCAAAAGTCTGTTGACATTATTAGTTGCTAAAGATGAAAATACCCAGAAAATGTTAGCAGAGCACGACATCCTCCTGAAAAACCGACAGGCTGCTATTTTGGATCTTCAACGAACATTAGAAGACATATCTAGGAGATTAAATGAAGAAGAAGAAAAAGAAAAAGTTCAGCAAGAGCAGTCGCCGAAAGTCGGTTTTACATATGATGAGGAGGGCAACTACCTCGGGTACATGAACGCTCGAGGGGAGTTGTTCCCAACGTTTCCAGAAGAAGGGAAAGAGCCGATCATGAAATACGCTGATGAGTCAGATGAAGAGATCATCCCAATCACGGAGACGAAAATGGACATTGAAGTCCCACCTCCGGTGCCACAGGTTACTATATATGATTTTGGGAGTGACTCTGATGAAGAGGACGACGAAGAAGAATGGGCGGCGTATCAGAGGTCGTTAGTGAATAGAGAAGTGATTGAAGAAGAAGTGGAATTGGGAGATTCCGTAGGTATACTGTTTGGTGCAGAGGAAGACAACGAGGTGAGTGAGAAGTCGTTGTCTGAAGAGGATGAATTTTTAGATTTGGATATAGATGGTTTACCTGCTTATGAAGAAGTTGGGGAGTCTGATCCCGATGGGGATATAGCATACCTAGATGCCCTACTTGAAGGTGAACCGATCGACATGACTGAACCTGCACCAGATGAGAGAAGTAAGTGTGGGGATCATCCCATGGAAATGGTGGTAGAAGAAGCGCACCATAGCTGGCCCGTGGCAATAGATGGAATTTCAAAATCAACAGAACCACGGGAGAGGGCAAAGAAGAGAAAAAGAAAAGATCGGAACCGGAAAAGGACCAAAGACTGGTATGAGTTGGAGAAGAAGAAGCCAGTGAAAGTCAAACATGACCAATCTATTTGCTACATGCCACGCATCCGGTTAATTCCAGGTAAGTTTAAATTTTGGTGGTTTGACCCGTTAAGCATGGTTAAATTATTTTTCAATTCCACAAATAAATTTTTAATTGTTAATAAGAACCGGGTGGAATTAAACGGTTTAGATCAGGTCCAGATAAAAGAGAAGCCCCCTGATTAAGTATAAGTGTGGGGATGCTCTGTAGAGTTTGTAAATATATATTTATACTTAATTAGTTTTTTCTAGCTTTTCATTTTTTTTGTGGTCCGTCCTTCGGTCGTGGTTCATAGGTTTTTTATCTTTCTATTTTATCTTTGTTTTTGTGTCTTGAGTCTGTTTGCTTGTTTGCTTGGGTAGAGGAAATTTAACATGAGCGGATCCCATGTATTGTCTTTATATATATATATTTTTTTTGAGTGGGAGGTTTGGTAAAGGTTTGGGTAATAAGAGTATATTTCTTTAAAAAAAAAATTAATTAACTTTCTGTGAAAAAAGACTTTTCACGTAACGTGAGGAGTCTGGGCTGACCTGTTCGCCTCATGCGACCAGCTATTATCCCGGAAAGTTATATTTTTTTTCGCTTGCAACGCCTGTTGTGATCACCAGTGTCCTTCACATTGAGCGAGAACCATATTTTTTTTTTCTTCTACCCATTTGGTTCTACCACCATTCACCGCCATTTTGCCAAGCAGGTACGTCTTCTTGTTTGTTGTTATATTATGAATATAAGTTAGTTGTTTGAGTCTTTTTATTTTTGTGTGGTTCGGTATTATGCTCGGGTTTTGTTTGTTTCGTTTTGCGCAGGTTTGGATTGCACAACCCGTACTCAATCTCCATTCGGGTGATTCCGGAGCTGTTATTATTTATCAAGGCAAGCCCAGAGTTTACCATTGTGTCAGAGCCGATCGCGAATGAAATGCTATACGGTCGAGCTGGATTGGACTAGAGTTTTGGAGCTTACGAAAAAAAAAATTAACCAGCTAAGTCCTTTTCAATTTGCCCTTGTCTTTTTATTTTTGTATTTTATTTTTGTATTCAGAATTTATTTTGTTTTGACTCGTTTTCTATTCCTACATTGAGGGCAATGTAGAGTTTAAGTGTGGGGATGGGAAACTGTCGTTTAGTTTGTATATAGTCATTTTGAGTCAAAAAAAAAAAAAAATCGAAAAATTTCAGAAAATGTCCCTGATTTTGAAGTTTGCATTATATAAAATATGGAAAATGATAGGTAAAGTTAGGTGTCCGGTTTTCAAATAGTATGTATAATAAGAGATTAAAATTGATTGAAAACGTGTCTGATTTGGGAAATGTGGGTAGGCTCGGCCGGTAAAAAGGTTTCCTTTGAAAAGTAATAAATTAATTATATTAGGCTATTTTGTGGGTTCTCATCTAGGAGAAACGTGGAGACCGAAACCGCCAAAAATAGTATAAGAAGCACCGTTATAAGTTTAAAACCGTTAGAATTTCTAATCACTTAAAAAAAATTAGAAATCAAAGCAAAAATGCTGAAGCTTAAAGTGCCTGGCCACTGGGATAGCGACTTGGATTGGTCACACCCTCTGAGTTAAGTATGCTGAGATGAAAAAAAAAAATTGCTGAAGCTTAAGGTGCCTGGCCACTGGGATAGCGACTTGGATTGGTCACACCCTCTGAGTTAAGTATACCAAAAAAAAAAAAAAAAAAGTGATTTCAAATTCTCTTGATTTTCTACATAAGACGGTTGGGAAATGGTCAATTGGTCATTCCTTTAGCCTCATAAGGTTGAGGCGAGATTAGGAGGAACTGTGGCTTCCTTCGAGTGAGACCCTAGATAGACTAATCCACTTGAACTTAACATAAATAAAAGGGGCTTGGAAACCGGTGTGGGTTTAAGAGGATCAATATACCTGCAATCGCAATCAACACGTTAGTAGATTATTAATTAAGTAACCTATGTTTTGAAATTGGATGTAAACCTAACTGTGATTCCATAGCATAATTCTTTTTCAGGGACGAAAAAAAGATAAGTGTGGGGATATTTGATGTATTGTAAAATACATCTATTTCCAGTGTAAAGTTTGTATAATTTTCGAGTCGTTTATATAGTACTTTTATTAGTTTTAGGCTTGTACCGGTCTATTTTATTTAGTATAGGTTTTTATATATTTTTATTAGTTTTGTGTCATTTTTATTATTTATGTATTTATTTTATATTTTGTAGGTGTTCATGGACGTTGGAGCGTAAACGAACAACTTTTGACAAGTCAAGAACACCCGAGTCAAGAGCACGGAGTTATAATACTATATAATATAATAGTATATTAGATATAATATTAATAATAAACTAATAATAATAATAATAATAATAATAATAATAATAATAATAATAATAATAATAAAAAAATAAAACAACAATTGAAAATGTGACAACACATGGGCTACGGCCCAAAGTGAATTCTAGAAGGGGGGGCCGCTGAATATTTAGAAAGGATAATTGATATATTGGAGGGGGGCGGCGCAAAGATAACAAGGGGGAATTGGAGGCGGTACATGACAAGAACACATTAACTCAGGAAGTGCCGCACAAGATTCTTTGAGGAGGATATTATAATTCTTCATCGAGGACAGTAGCAGAAAGAGAATTATCAAGGGAGGCAAGCCAAGGATCAAGGGTTGAGGCATAGGTGCCAGCACGGGTCGGTTTTAATTCAATATTTATTATTTATTTATTCTAACCCGTTGTGAACGCCATGAATATGTTTAGTTTTATTTGTTTTGATTTTATCATGCCTTTTATTGGCTAGACCTTTTCGCTACCTAGGTTAAAGATGATTGCACATGTTTGATTTATTTTCTTTTGGTCTTGGAACTTTTTGGTTGTGGGTTGAATTTTAAAGTAAAGAACTTTTTATTTTCTGGTTTGATGTATATGCATATTTAGTTTTGTTTAATTAATTTTTATAAACTCCACTTGCGTTTTTGTGAATGTCTTTCATGTATGAATGCGGGTTAGGTTGCGGACTGGGTGTTAGCAACTAGTTTATGGTTAATTTCTGCAGGTTATCCATAGGAGTTGTAATTGTTAGTTAGATAATTCTAAGTGTTCTACCAATTCTCAATAGCTGTGAGGTGCGAGATTGTTGGTCTGTCTAGGGTGTTAAATTGCTAGTTCTAGAGGCTTTGTGAGAAGATCTTCCTAGTTTCCCTAGCATTCCTTGTAGGCCAAGTCTTATCAGAAATATTGTAGTTACCCCTTGCACTTTAGGGTGTATTGTGACTTTCGCGCTGTGAGGTAGACTGTCTAGCGGGTACTTTAAGATTCGAGTAGGTAAGCCTGTGAGGGTAACCTCTCAACCGGTGGTTTAACAGCACAACAGTATTCTAGGGTTTCCCCTTGAGAAGGGTCGAGGGTGTCTAGTTTATTCTTGATGTTTAGTATTTTAAGATCTCGGTTCCACACCAGTTCCATAGCCATTAGAAATTTATCATTCATGTGTAGGATTCTAGCCTAGGTAGTGCCTTCCCATCACCTGATCCGAATTCCAGTTCCCAGTTCGTGTCCTCAATTATTTAAGTTTTATTTATTTATTTGCAATTAGTTTGTTAGAAAACCCCCCCTTAAGCAACAAAACAATTTAAGTCAGTTTGTAGATAAGTTATCGAGTCTAGTTTACGTTTTCCATTAGAGTCTCGTGGGTTCGATACTCGGACTTACTTTAGCTGTACTGCACTGACCGGTACACTTGCCGGTTGTGTGGTTTAGGTTTAGAGAGTCTTAGGTTATAAATTTAAAACTTAGAGTGTCTAGTTTAGGTTAATTTAGTTAGTTTTTACTAAACCACTTTTAGCACATCAAGTTTTTGGCGCCGCTGCCGGGGACTCTTGGCGATTGCATTTACTAGCTTTGATTACACTTATCTGCTATATTTGTGCTACTTGTGTTTTGTGTTGAGTCTGTCTTTTTGTATAGTGAGTCATAGGAGTCTAATTGTTTGTGTATTTTAATTTCTGTCGAGTCTGTAAATATGTTTGAAATTTGTGGAGGACCCTATTTTACCGTTAGATTTCCATAAAATACGGGGTCCTCTGCACATTATTGTGCTAATTCCTTTGTGCAGCCGCAGCCATATTATTCACAGGGTTGTCCTACAAATTATTATGATGACTCGTATCAGCAGCCACATTATAATCAGTATCCTGATCAATTTTCTGGAAGCGCTTCTTGTGAGGATAGTGGTAATGATTGGAGTGAAATCAAAAGTCTGTTGACATTATTAGTTGCTAAAGATGAAAATACCCAGAAAATGTTAGCAGAGCACGACATCCTCCTGAAAAACCGACAGGCTGCTATTTTGGATCTTCAACGAACATTAGAAGACATATCTAGGAGATTAAATGAAGAAGAAGAAAAAGAAAAAGTTCAGCAAGAGCAGTCGCCGAAAGTCGGTTTTACATATGATGAGGAGGGCAACTACCTCGGGTACATGAACGCTCGAGGGGAGTTGTTCCCAACGTTTCCAGAAGAAGGGAAAGAGCCGATCATGAAATACGCTGATGAGTCAGATGAAGAGATCATCCCAATCACGGAGACGAAAATGGACATTGAAGTCCCACCTCCGGTGCCACAGGTTACTATATATGATTTTGGGAGTGACTCTGATGAAGAGGACGACGAAGAAGAATGGGCGGCGTATCAGAGGTCGTTAGTGAATAGAGAAGTGATTGAAGAAGAAGTGGAATTGGGAGATTCCGTAGGTATACTGTTTGGTGCAGAGGAAGACAACGAGGTGAGTGAGAAGTCGTTGTCTGAAGAGGATGAATTTTTAGATTTGGATATAGATGGTTTACCTGCTTATGAAGAAGTTGGGGAGTCTGATCCCGATGGGGATATAGCATACCTAGATGCCCTACTTGAAGGTGAACCGATCGACATGACTGAACCTGCACCAGATGAGAGAAGTAAGTGTGGGGATCATCCCATGGAAATGGTGGTAGAAGAAGCGCACCATAGCTGGCCCGTGGCAATAGATGGAATTTCAAAATCAACAGAACCACGGGAGAGGGCAAAGAAGAGAAAAAGAAAAGATCGGAACCGGAAGAGGACCAAAGACTGGTATGAGTTGGAGAAGAAGAAGCCAGTGAAAGTCAAACATGACCAATCTATTTGCTACATGCCACGCATCCGGTTAATTCCAGGTAAGTTTAAATTTTGGTGGTTTGACCCGTTAAGCATGGTTAAATTATTTTTCAATTCCACAAATAAATTTTTAATTGTTAATAAGAACCGGGTGGAATTAAACGGTTTAGATCAGGTCCAGATAAAAGAGAAGCCCCCTGATTAAGTATAAGTGTGGGGATGCTCTGTAGAGTTTGTAAATATATATTTATACTTAATTAGTTTTTTCTAGCTTTTCATTTTTTTTGTGGTCCGTCCTTCGGTCGTGGTTCATAGGTTTTTTATCTTTCTATTTTATCTTTGTTTTTGTGTCTTGAGTCTGTTTGCTTGTTTGCTTGGGTAGAGGAAATTTAACATGAGCGGATCCCATGCATTGTCTTTATATATATATATTTTTTTTGAGTGGGAGGTTTGGTAAAGGTTTGGGTAATAAGAGTATATTTCTTTAAAAAAAAAATTAATTAACTTTCTGTGAAAAAAGACTTTTCACGTAACGTGAGGAGTCTGGGCTGACCTGTTCGCCTCATGCGACCAGCTATTATCCCGGAAAGTTATATTTTTTTTCGCTTGCAACGCCTGTTGTGATCACCAGTGTCCTTCACATTGAGTGAGAACCATATTTTTTTTTTCTTCTACCCATTTGGTTCTACCACCATTCACCGCCATTTTGCCAAGCAGGTACGTCTTCTTGTTTGTTGTTATATTATGAATATAAGTTAGTTGTTTGAGTCTTTTTATTTTTGTGTGGTTCGGTATTATGCTCGGGTTTTGTTTGTTTCGTTTTGCGCAGGTTTGGATTGCACAACCCGTACTCAATCTCCATTCGGGTGATTCCGGAGCTGTTATTATTTATCAAGGCAAGCCCAGAGTTTACCATTGTGTCAGAGCCGATCGCGAATGAAATGCTATACGGTCGAGCTGGATTGGACTAGAGTTTTGGAGCTTACGAAAAAAAAAATTAACCAGCTAAGTCCTTTTCAATTTGCCCTTGTCTTTTTATTTTTGTATTTTATTTTTGTATTCAGAATTTATTTTGTTTTGAGTCGTTTTCTATTCCTACATTGAGGGCAATGTAGAGTTTAAGTGTGAGGATGGGAAACTGTCGTTTAGTTTGTATATAGTCATTTTGAGTCAAAAAAAAAAAAAAAATCAAAAAATTTCAGAAAATGTCCCTGATTTTGAAGTTTGCATTATATAAAATATGGAAAATGATAGGTAAAGTTAGGTGTCCGGTTTTCAAATAGTATGTATAATAAGAGATTAAAATTGATTGAAAACGTGTCTGATTTGGGAAATGTGGGTAGGCTCGGCCGGTAAAAAGGTTTCCTTTGAAAAGTAATAAATTAATTATATTAGGCTATTTTGTGGGTTCTCATCTAGGAGAAACGGGGAGACCGAAACCGCCAAAAATAGTATAAGAAGCACCGTTATAAGTTTAAAACCGTTAGAATTTCTAATCACTTAAAAAAAATTAGAAATCAAAGCAAAAATGCTGAAGCTTAAGGTGCCTGGCCACTGGGATAGCGACTTGGATTGGTCACACCCTCTGAGTTAAGTATGCTGAGATGAAAAAAAAAATTGCTGAAGCTTAAGGTGCCTGGCCACTGGGATAGCGACTTGGATTGGTCACACCCTCTGAGTTAAGTATACCAAAAAAAAAAAAAAAAGTGATTTCAAATTCTCTTGATTTTCTACATAAGACGGTTGGGAAATGGTCAATTGGTCATTCCTTTAGCCTCATAAGGTTGAGGCGAGATTAGGAGGAACTGTGGCTTCCTTCGAGTGAGACCCTAGATAGACTAATCCACATGAACTTAACATAAATAAAAGGGGCTTGAAAACCGGTGTTGGTTTAAGAGGATCAATATACCTGCAATCGCAATCAACACGTTAGTAGATTATTAATTAAGTAACCTATGTTTTGAAATTGGATGTAAACCTAACTGTGATTCCATAGCATAATTCTTTTTCAGGGACGAAAAAAAGATAAGTGTGGGGATATTTGATGTATTGTAAAATACATCTATTTCCAGTGTAAAGTTTGTATAATTTTCGAGTCGTTTATATAGTACTTTTATTAGTTTTAGGCTTGTACCGGTCTATTTTATTTAGTATAGGTTTTTATATATTTTTATTAGTTTTGTGTCATTTTTATTATTTATGTATTTATTTTATATTTTGTAGGTGTTCATGGACGTTGGAGCGTAAACGAACAACTTTTGACAAGTCAAGAACACCCGAGTCAAGAGCACGGAGTTATAATACTATATAATATAATAGTATATTAGATATAATATTAATAATAAACTAATAATAATAATAATAATAATAATAATAATAATAATAATAATAATAATAATAAAAAAATAAAACAACAATTGAAAATGTGACAACACATGGGCTACGGCCCAAAGTGAATTCTAGAAGGGGGGGCCGCTGAATATTTAGAAAGGATAATTGATATATTGGAGGGGGGCGGCGCAAAGATAACAAGGGGGAATTGGAGGCGGTACATGACAAGAACACATTAACTCAGGAAGTGCCGCACAAGATTCTTTGAGGAGGATATTATAATTCTTCATCGAGGACAGTAGCAGAAAGAGAATTATCAAGGGAGGCAAGCCAAGGATCAAGGGTTGAGGCATAGGTGCCAGCACGGGTCGGTTTTAATTCAATATTTATTATTTATTTATTCTAACCCGTTGTGAACGCCATGAATATGTTTAGTTTTATTTGTTTTGATTTTATCATGCCTTTTATTGGCTAGACCTTTTCGCTACCTAGGTTAAAGATGATTGCACATGTTTGATTTATTTTCTTTTGGTCTTGGAACTTTTTGGTTGTGGGTTGAATTTTAAAGTAAAGAACTTTTTATTTTCTGGTTTGATGTATATGCATATTTAGTTTTGTTTAATTAATTTTTATAAACTCCACTTGCGTTTTTGTGAATGTCTTTCATGTATGAATGCGGGTTAGGTTGCGGACTGGGTGTTAGCAACTAGTTTATGGTTAATTTCTGCAGGTTATCCATAGGAGTTGTAATTGTTAGTTAGATAATTCTAAGTGTTCTACCAATTCTCAATAGCTGTGAGGTGCGAGATTGTTGGTCTGTCTAGGGTGTTAAATTGCTAGTTCTAGAGGCTTTGTGAGAAGATCTTCCTAGTTTCCCTAGCATTCCTTGTAGGCCAAGTCTTATCAGAAATATTGTAGTTACCCCTTGCACTTTAGGGTGTATTGTGACTTTCGCGCTGTGAGGTAGACTGTCTAGCGGGTACTTTAAGATTCGAGTAGGTAAGCCTGTGAGGGTAACCTCTCAACCGGTGGTTTAACAGCACAACAGTATTCTAGGGTTTCCCCTTGAGAAGGGTCGAGGGTGTCTAGTTTATTCTTGATGTTTAGTATTTTAAGATCTCGGTTCCACACCAGTTCCATAGCCATTAGAAATTTATCATTCATGTGTAGGATTCTAGCCTAGGTAGTGCCTTCCCATCACCTGATCCGAATTCCAGTTCCCAGTTCGTGTCCTCAATTATTTAAGTTTTATTTATTTATTTGCAATTAGTTTGTTAGAAAACCCCCCCTTAAGCAACAAAACAATTTAAGTCAGTTTGTAGATAAGTTATCGAGTCTAGTTTACGTTTTCCATTAGAGTCTCGTGGGTTCGATACTCGGACTTACTTTAGCTGTACTGCACTGACCGGTACACTTGCCGGTTGTGTGGTTTAGGTTTAGAGAGTCTTAGGTTATAAATTTAAAACTTAGAGTGTCTAGTTTAGGTTAATTTAGTTAGTTTTTACTAAACCACTTTTAGCACATCAGAGATCATCTTCAATTCCTATTTATTAGTAATAAATACTATTTTTTTACTTAGTAAACTACCCACTTTAGACTTCTACAAGTTAAGAAGCTAACAGTGGTCAAAATTGTGCTTCGACTATTTGCATGTGTGCTCGGCATTTAATTTGGTTATGGTGGGTGAATGATTTTTTGTTTGCTCTTAATCAGTAATGTTGTTTTAAAATCGATGTTTGATGGTTGTTTATTTTGGTTTAGTTAGTTATTTTGATTTGGTGTTTGTAAGCTTATGGTTTTATTTTGGTTGTCCTTGAGGTGTTTGACATAATGTCTGACTCTTTTTTCACAAGCTTTTTACTTTTATTTTGATTTGGTGTTTCGAAGATTATGGTTTTATTTTGGTTGCCTTTGAGGTGTTCAACGGCACGTTTGACTCTTTTCACACAAGCTTTTTCCTTTCATTTTGGTTTTGTTAGTTATTTTGAGTTGGTGTTTCTAAGATTATGGTTTTATTTTGGTTGTCTTTGAGGTGTTCGACGGAATGTCCATGTTGTGAAAGGTCACCACCGCCACGGTACTCCAGGAACAAGAGGGAGAGTTACGTGCTTCTTTCTTTCCACAATTGTTGAAGGCATGTTTCGTTTTCTAGGGCTTCAATTCTTCTCACTTCCCGTAGCTACAACGTTGATGTATTTTCTGGATTTTGTTGTGGGTTTCTTTTGTTCAGTGGTTTGGACGAGGTAATTTACTTTCCTTCTTTTCATTTTTAAGTGATGAGTTATCAAGCAACATTACTGATTAAGTGACGGACTTCGTTTTGGGGCATACTTTTACAATACTAAACTCTAAATTGGTTCTTGATACACAGGGCTGTGATGAGTTATCAAAGTCAAGTTAATGTGCCTGCCATGGCATGGCAACTATGGAGGATGGCATTTTCCGAGCCTTATAAACCTGTTAAATATTTCCGAGCCTTATAAACCTGTTAAATATTTCCTTTGAGGTTTGAATTCGACTTTGCCATGGATTTCACCTTTGGTGATGGCTTTAAATCTGGTTGTCTTCTCTGGTTGTGAGTTCTTTCACTCAAATCTCCATGAACTTTTGACAAGTATATTTGGTATTTTTTTTTGTCTTAGATCTATTAATAATCTGCATCTATCTTTATGATGTTGCTGCATTGTTATATATTGTTATATAATTGATTTAATATTTTAATGTTCCTAGAACAGGGAGTAATAAAAAAACACTACAATGAGCAAATGAAGAATTTTAGTCAGCGAATGGAATGGTACGAAGTATATGCATCAGTTATTTTGTGTGAGTTTTCACTAATGAAATCCACCTATTATCATCAGGTGCACTTACATTACATAAATTAGTTGCAATCTCCATACGCCATACTAAATCATAGTCTCGGTGCTTACATTGCTCAAAAAGATTTTTTATGTGACTTCGCTATATTGATTTTTATTTGATGCCTGAGTCGTGGGAGCACAATTGGTTTGTTGGTTGATATTCACTTGGATGTATGCATTTTTTTTAAAACTATAATGCAAAATATGATAACACAAATTCATATAGGCGTAATGAAACTACTGATTTAGAGCCCTCTTAAGAAGAGCAAAACAATTTGTTCACAAGTATGGAGCAAAAAGCGACATAATGTATGTCATTTAGAGGAAAGGGTGCATTTTACGGTGCATTTTGCCTTCAGAAAACTGGACTTTACACTTCTAATTTCTTGATTTTGGACAATGAACGGTGGATTGTGTATTATATATTTGATCAAAAGCTGTGCTTTCCAAGCAAACTAAAACCCACACACAAACCTCTGTTGTAATCTAACCTCACCCTTCTTGCCTAATGTTTGCCTTTTATTCCGCTTTCTCTAAAAAATGAATCATAGGGTTTGATAGATCAGCTTTCATCAAGTGCATTTGCTATTGCTTGATGCATGTGCATATGGGCAGGGTTAGTAAATTATAGGCAATGTTTCAAGATCAATAGATTTGAGCAACGGCCATTTGGGGATCTATTTGAAGAATTATATATTTTCTTGCTAATAGACTTTGTCTGATTAAAAAAAACTACTACTAATGATAGAATTCCTAATTTACCAACTATTTTTTGCCTTTGTTATGTTTTCATATATGAATTATGTACCAAAAAGATATTTTCTTTTTCATTATGTGCAACATGTTGTGATCGCAAGAGCTTTTGGTGGGTTGGGTGCACATGTTGATTATTATGTCGGGTACCGGTATTGTGCTGGTACAAAAGCGCGCTGCGAAGCTCGCAAGACTTTTTTCCTACAAGTTTTTTTCTTTTATTTTGGTTTTGTTAGTTATTTTGATTTGGTGTTTCTAAGATCATGGTGTTATTTTGGTTGTCTTTGAGGTGTTTTACGGGATGTCTGACTTTTTTTCCACAAGCTTTTTCATTTTATTTTGGTTTTGTTTGCTATTTTGATTTGGTGTTTCTAAGATGTGGTTTTATTTTGGTTGTCTTTGAGGTGTTCGACAGAATGACTGATTCTTTTTCCACAACCTTTTTCCTTTTCGCAAACAGTTCTATCGATTTGTACAACAAACATATTTTTGGATTAGTATAACAAACGTATGTTAGGTAAACGGTTCTATTGATCAATAAGCCTTGGGTTGCTTCGGTTTTTCACAGGCTGTTTCCTTTCTATTTTTATAATGTTCATTCCTTTTAAATTGTTAAATGAAGATTAATTGGGAATGTTAATTTGTATGTTTACTTAAACTATTGTCCAACAATAATCTATGAAATATTTTGTTTGTGTTCTGTTGTTTTACTCATTTCCAGGTGCATAATTGAATTACCTTTTCTTTTATGGCAGGTTTGTTGTTGTTCCTTTGTTTTGCGCTGCTGCTGTTGGATGCAGGTAAATCTTTTGATGTTGATTTGAGAATTCGATGTTTGTCAAATAGTGCGACTTTTTGTTTGCGTACGGTTTATGAGTCTAGCATATAAGTGGTTTTGAAATTTTAAAGATTGTTAGAATTAAATTTTAAATGTTGGTATGGGGGATACGATATTTGATCAGCCTTTTGTTTTTCGGTTTAACATGTATGTTTTGCAATTTGAAAGATGTTTTGATATTGATATGGAAATTTGATATTTGGTCTATAACTATAAATTTTGGTTTGTTTGTTGGATGTAAGGTTACCATCTAGGTTATTCAAATGTCGGTATTTGGTCACAGGAACCGCTACAAAAAGACCAGTTCAAGACAAATAGGAAGAAAGCACACCGCTACAAAAAGACCAGTTCAAGACAAATAGGAAGAAAGCACACGACAGGAAAACCGGCTTTTGTGAGCTACATGTGAAACACAACATCTTTTGTGATAACCATCGACACATGCTATAGTACTTATGTTATAACCTAATTTCCTAAACTTTTGTTTAAACTAGGTTTTGCTCAAACTAGGTTGTACTAGGACTTCTTGCAGTAACTATGTTATAACTGTAAACTTTTGTTCAAAGAAAACTGTATTAGCATAATCATTAAACTTTTGTCTAGAAATGGTTTAAGTAACACAATTCCATCCGGCATTATATAATCGCGCAACGCGCGATTATGAAACCACGTAGTATAGTTTTATAAACAACGGGGAAATTCATATATTTGTCTAAATCTTTCAGTTTTTTTATTTATTTCAAATTGTTTTTAAGAATTTTATTATAATATGTAAATAAAAAAAAAACAACGAATTTTAAAACAAAAAATTACCATGTATGTACCCTTTATTTTCAATGACCTTTCCAAACAAAATGGGCCAGGCCCATATATGACTAACAGAGCTACCATGTATCTTCTCCTAAGAGAATATTATTTTGATGCCCGTTTTCGATTTTTAAACAATTCTATTCATCTCTATGACTTGTTTCAAAGGTCATATTAAGTTAGGATATAATAATAATAATCTATGTACCTTATTAAGTAGGAGGGATGGGTAGGAGAGTCATTTTACACCCATTTTAAGATGGGATACAAAAAGGCTCATGCTTTAACATATGTATATAACCTAAAAATTCCCCATAATACCCCTTTTGCATTATACACTTGTACTTAAATTAGTCTCTATATTAGGCTTACCATGATTAGTACTTTTAGAATAAACTTACTTCTTATCATTAGAAAAACTTAATAATATGTACCTTATTAAGTAGGAGGGATGGGTAGGAGAGTCATTTTACACCCATTTTAAGATGGGATACAAAAAGGCTCATGCTTTAACATATGTATATAACCTAAAAATTCCCCATAATACCCCTTTTGCATTATACACTTGTACTTAAATTAGTCTCTATATTAGGCTTACCATGATTAGTACTTTTAGAATAAACTTACTTCTTATCATTAGAAAAACTTAATAATATGTTGTCCTTTTTTGTCTTTCAATTTTATCATGAATCTTGTAGTAACAAAAATAATAATAACTAATGTATAAACAGGAGGACTTTTGTACACTAGAGATAGTAGCAATTTACAATATGCCACAAGTGCTTCCATGGTGTTACTTGCCTACTCCAACATACTCAACCAAGCCGTTCAATGTAGCACCACGAGATTCACTCCTACTCAAATCAAATCTTTCGCTAAATCCCAGGTTGATCGTCATACAACTTATGATTAATGAAAACATTTGAAAACTAAGTACAAAGTATTTCGACAATTTTCAGGTTGATTACATTCTAGGAAACAACCCTCAAAACATGTCATACATGGTTGGATACGGTAGCAAGTATCCAGTACAATTGCACCACCGCGGTGCATCCATTGAATCAATCTACGCCCACCCAACTAAGGTGAGGTGCAATGATGGCTACTCGAGCTACTATTCCTCTAGTAAACCTAACCCTAATACCCATGTGGGCGCGATTGTTGGAGGGCCAAACTCAAGAGACGAGTTTAGCGATACAAGATCAGATTTTTCTCACTTGGAACCTACGACTTATATGAATGCTGCTTTCATGGGATCCGTTGTTGCGTTTCTTGATAATAATCTTGACAACTCAAGCTGATTTCACACGTTGGGTATCTTTAATATTATCCGTTTCATGTCGTTATAATTGGATATTAAATAATGGTTGCAAGGATTAAAATTATAATAACATTTTAATAAACAATTCATGTTGTAGGCTGTGGTATATATTTAAATTCCAACCATTTTATTTAATATAATTTATTTATTTTAGATATTTGCAAAATATGTTTGACCATCTCTTTCAATTGCAATCAAAAGCGTGAGCGCAAAATTCGGCGTCCCAAGCTAGCATACACTTTCACATTTAAAAATTCCCATATGGACATTTTAGACTTACATCATTTCCACCAATAATTCAAGATATGGTCCAAATATTATCTCTCTCTCTCTCTCTCTCTCTCTCTCTCTCTCTCTCTCTATATATATATATATATATATATATATATATATATATATATATATATATTATAATCTTTAAGTATTAAATGAATTATTATAACCAAATAGCTTTTCCTTCATAATATATATATATATGTGACAAGGTCAAATACCACCATACGGAGTGGAGGGGGAGAGGGGCGTAATGAGCCATGTGGCACTTGTGTGGACCGTGCTTGAAAGTTGAAAATTGTGGGAAGTAGAAGGGAGGGGGCGAAAATAATATTATATTGTGTTAAAAGTTAAAAAAAAAAAAATTCAGCCAATCACAAGCTCTCAAGCCTCGCCCCACGCCAGTGAAGATCTCCCCCCCTCCCCCTTTCACGCCATCATGGGATGGTGTTGAGGGCTTGAAGAGGGTTTCCCCCCTCCTTCCCCCCACTCCGGATGGACTAACACAATAAATCATCAAAACGCGATAATGGATGCTTAGTAATTTAAACTAGGGTGATTCCCGCGCTTCGCGGCGGGTCTACAGTAGCGAAACACAACCGGTTCGCTTACCAAGTCGGAGATAGCTTGGGAATCACCAATATATGACACGCGTGTTAAATATGAACCACTAACCAAATTCATCATCCCTTAACAATAAAAAACGTTGACCGGAGTTGTTTCCCCAAAGGAAGTGCAGCCGCCTCTCATAGCACCTACACCCCCACCACCGCTCCTATCTCAGAACTACAGCGACCACAATCTAAAACAATCACCTATCAACTTAACATAAGTAATCCATCAATCCCCTAAATTATAAAAAAAGCCATAGTCTTACATATTACTACATCAAAAGTAAAGCAGATCCAACTAAACGAACATATCAATAACAATTAACCACAATTAGATTTGCATTATTTGTCGTCATAACCCCACCAACGAATAAAAAAGATGAAATTAAAATTAAAATACTAAGTGTGAGAGCCTTTATTGTAATCTGATTCTTCTTGTCAGATTCAACATACATGTTTACTTTCACTACTCATTTACTCGTAAGAATATATAACAATGCTAAAGAGTATGAATATTTACATGATTTTAAAACGTGTTATATAATTCGAATGCATTCACTACTACTAAATCAAAGCTATGTAGATGAATAATGATACGACCTTACACTAATAGAAAAAATAATTACCCGCTGTTAATATAGACATGTTGTTTTCAAAGTCAAACATTTAGAGCTGAAAAGTCAATAGCAAAAACTCTACTTGCCGGAACGGAAACAAAACCAATTGAACCGGACAGAAAACCAAGCATCAATTTGCTCCCTCAGTTTTGTTCGGTTTAACCGCTCCTTTATGAACTTTCCACCAAAAAATCAGCGAAACCAAACCCTAACCAAAGCTGAAGAAAAAAGTAAATATCAAGAAAACGTGTGATAGGATTGTAAAATAAGTCAAAATTAAGAAAATTATGGCCAGATTACAAACATATCAAAGTTCACTAAAGGTCTGAAGTTTGTAGTATGTTCACCTTTAGCCGCGGCGACGCCCCCTAGCACCGGTTATGTGCAGCTTTTCGTTTTGGTTCACGTCTTGTGAGACGCGACTACGACCAACCCAGTTGCAGGTCGTCGACTGGTCTGTGTTCTCCCCGTTTGGCTTTGTTTCCCGGTCAGGTAGCCGGTTTATGGTTCAGCATCAACAGTGAGTCTGGTGGGTTGTGAAGAGAGAGAGAAAGACGATGAGTAATGGAGATTTCAAGAAGTCTGATGGCAAGAAGAGTAAAAGCAGGGGTGACTCTTTATGTCTAGTGTTTTCCTTGGAAGAGTCTAGAATGCAAGATGAGTGGTGAGAAAACAAAAATGAAAAGCATGGTGGTCAAAGAAAAAAAATTACAAACATGATGAGCAAGTGTCTCAAAAGGGAAAATAAAAACTATCGTGGTCAAACTTAAAATGAAGAAAGTAGACTGGCGCAAACCTATGTTTTGTTTTGATATATATATAATAATGTCATTTTTGAAATCGTTATTGAAAAAAGTTTTTGTTTGGTAAAGTTGGTACACCCATGGTATTACAATCATCCCTAATTGTAACCACCTCAAGCCATATGTAGTATTTTAGTCCATGACTTTTGGATCTATTTAAGACCATAATAAACTTACTAGGATTCCATGACTTGCGACTTATAAAGTATTTAAACTTCATGCGTATTTAAACTTCATGCTATATGTTTTGTTGTATACTCTCTAATCAGACACCTAACATCCTTATATGAGGCCACCTAAAGTTGGTACATTTTAAAAGTAAGGGTGATTTGAATAAGACACGAATTATTCTGTCTAATAAAAATTATATTATGTCATTATAAATATTTTTAAAAATAATAAAATTAGGAGCCTAAATTCCATCATTTCTCCTTCTCGGTACATCATCGATCGTCGTCGTCATCTTCATCATCATCAGTTATTTGTTGGCCTGGACAATTAGATCAAACACAAACACGGGATATTTGGGGAGACGAACTTGCGACTCTTTCTATTCAACCAAACGAACAAACAAACTTACAAAGTAAGGGAAAATTAAAAGCATTAACCTAGACCTCTATTTATACTAATATTACCATATTAATCCTACTCAAATACTTCTACCAATTCTATTTTAATACTAACTCCATATCATTATCTCTACAAATTAAACCAACTAGATAATGCTAAACATTCAAATTAATTTTAACCTTACTAAATAAATCAAATAACTAATCTAAATCAATCTTTCACTTTGATCCTTTAATTTTAAACTCATACGCGTTTTAGGATTAACTAATTTCAACATTAATCCTACCAGTAGCAAAACTAAGGTAAGATGTAGGTAGTCTTACTTCTACCTCGTAGGAATAGAGAGACTGCTTACAGTGAGACCCTCAAGCTTGATAGTATTTTTCCATTAAGCCTTGGACATAAGGCACATGGAAATCGGGACAAGCTCTATTGGTGCATCTACCTCCTTGTCTTTTGGCTATCAACGTCATCACATGATGCATGACCCGTTTTTAACATTATTTTCACAAAACTAGTAAAATAACATTAAAATTAATGCAAGTTTACTCCCCCCCCCCCCCGGTGAGGGTGCACACATATATACATTATATGCTTTTTGGTACATAGAGCATAAAATTGTGTTATAAACATTGTATATAAAATACTTAAACAAGTCGTACTTATGTTGATACTTTTATTAATCATGTCATCTCTGAAATGTTTAACAAATGTTTTGCCAGCCTTACTCAAAAGGTGAGTGATTTGGGTGTTCTTGAAGGGGTTAGTTTTCCAAAGGAGGGGCCGATTTTAACGCATTTGTTGTACGCGAATGATGCTATGGTGCTGGGTGAGTGGAAATATTCAAATTTTAATGCGGTCATGAGAATATTGTGAGTTTTTTTTTCTTATGTTTAGTTCTGAAAATTAATATTCGGAAATCGTCATTAATTGATGTGGTGTTCCCTTTGATTTGGTGAAGGAGCAAGCGGTTATAATGAATTGTAAGTTTGGTCAGATTCGATTTACTTATTTTGGGGTAAAAGTGGGAGCACTTATGAATTGAGTTTCCAATTGGGAACCGGTTTTAGATGTGTTCAAATCTCGGCTTTCTTGTTGGAAGGCGAAAGTGTTGTCGATTGGTGGAAGAGTGACATTAATTAAGTCGGTTTTAGAAAGTTTACCTACTTACTACTTTTCATTTAAAAGGATCCTGTGAAGATCATTAACGAGTTGGAATCCATGATAAAGAAGTTTCTTTGGGGTGGTAACATATAGGCTCGGAAAATGCATTGGGTGTCGTGGGATAAGGTAACTTGCGCCCAGAGTATGGGGGTTTGGGATTGAAGAAGTTAAAGATAAGCAATAACGCTCTTCTTCTTAAGTGGGCGTGGAGATATAGAGTGGAAACAGATGCATTATGGAGGCGGATTGTGAACGCGATTCATAGCCGAACAAATAAATGGTCGGTGTTGCCTTTGAATAATCGCCTTACATGTACTTGGAAGAATTTGGTGAAGCACGAAGGTTGATGATTGAAGAATTAATGAATTGATGAAAGGTGTTGTAGGAGATAGCAAATCCTTTCGGTTTTGGATGGATATTTGGTTTAGATCAGATTTTGAAAGACAATTTTCCTAACTTGTATTGATTAGAGAAACATAACTTTGCGATTATTGAGGAGAGGTGTGATGCGCAACATGAAGAGTTCACCCGCTTTTGGAATAAGCTGCCGAATGTGGCTGATGAAACTGTGCAGTCCGAAAGACTGTAGTACAACGGAATTGTTGGAAATGTTTGGTTTTCAGGTTCTGGGGATGGCTGGAAATGGTTAGGCAAAGGCGCGGATCAGTTCACGGTCAGAGCGGCAAAAGATTGACTGCAGAAAGAAGGGAATCAGCAGTCAGATTTCATTTTGGAGTGGTGTAAATGGCTCCCTTCCAAGGTTAACATCTTTGTTTGGTGAGCGGATTTGGATAGAATAGCTACTACGACGGCCTTAAAAAGAAGGAACATTCATGTTCCAACGAAGAGTTGCGTTTTTGCGATTATATCTTGGAAAGTACTGATCGCATATTCTTGGGTTGCGTTTTCGCTGCAGGGGTATGGGTTGCTCTTATAGCGTGGTGTATAGTGCAGCCTTTCTTCACCTTTTCGTTAAGGGATGTTGTCAATATGCACCAATCGGTGGGTTTTAAAGGGGTGAAGAAGATGGCGTTTCAAGGCATCTTGTTCATTGCTCTTTGGCGCATTTGGAAAGTAAGGAATGGGTGCATATGTTTGGATAAAAAGATAAAAGTTCCTGAAGTGGTTGCGGAGATAAAAAAACCTTGAGCTTTCTTTGGTTTAGGTGTATATATGACAATGTTTGTATAGATTGAGAAAATTGGTGTAAGTAGATGGTGTAATTTTGATTGTGCACCTTTCTTTGCTTTGAAGAGAGGTCGCGTGTTTTGATAATAAAGTTACCTTTAAAAAAAATATAGATGTGAATTATTCTAATAAAATTTACTTAATAAATTGACATAACTAATCTAAAACCCTACCGCATTTATGTAATACTAATAAATGTCAGTTGGAAATTTAATAAATGTCATTATTTTAATCACACTATGTTCGAAATTGTTAGTTTATTAGAATTGAATCAGTCATAGACTTCGCCTCTAAATAAGCTAATATAATTAAGTACCGATGTCTTTTTTTTTTTTTTAAGGAACTTTCTTGAAAGCAGAAGTGGCAGAAGTTTATAACACCCGTCTAAACGGCAGGGCCTAACCCTTAATAAACATAAAGATACAATCTTATTTATGGAGACTTATAATTAACATCTTGCATGGGCCAATAAATTGAACAAATAGGAAACCCTAAAAAATGTTTCTAATTCTAACAAAATACACTTTCTTAAATTATTTGTGTTGCTAGAAAATAAAAAAGAACAAGATTTCGATGACGAGTCGAGTACGCATCTATTCATAGCGTGCGGAGTTGCGTTTGGGGTGTAGACCATCGGACACTGGTGCAAAATTCAGAATGTGTTTGCTTTTAATGTGGACTTAATTATTACAGCTCCATAAGCAAGCGGCTGGAAGGGTGAAAAGATCGTTTACGGCATTAACATGATTACGTGTTTGGCTATATGAAAGGCTAGAAATGATAGGATTTTTAAGGGCCGGGATAGAGATGAAAGTGCAAGATGTTACAACAAATGTTATGTCTTTGGTTTTTTATAGTTATAAAATCAGGCTAGATATAAGGATATTATGTGGAAGGAGTGATGTACGTAGGTACCAGTTAAATATGTTGTAATTTTGTTTTTTGCGGTCTTTAGTTTGAAGACTCGCAGTTGGTGTTTGAATGAAAGTCTCTGTTCAATAAAAAAAAAATCGATTCGCCAATGATTCTTGGCACAATTGGCAAATACTAATCAAGTTACAGTAAGGTTATAAGGGGAAGATATTGAGTTCAAACCATGCCTATGGCACAAATAATGAAAAAACTTCCTGGGACAGTGGGTTTGATCCCCGGTCTCTATGTTCCTTTGTGGTGAGTAGGCTAAGATTCATGGATTCCCATGCCTCACCGATTCCTACTTGAAAATCCCCTTAGCGTAGGTGAACCGTATCAAACTCGGGTTTTGTGAGTTCTTAAGTGTATGAGCTAGCTACACTTGATCTAGCCGGAAAAAAAAAACAATTCATTCGATCATATTAAGAAATAATAACGGTCATCATATGAGGTCAAAATATGATACACTACAAGGAAGGTGAGCTTTAGCAGCGACAATATAGTTTTTTTCGACTTTTAGCGGCGACGCCGTCGCCGCTAATAATCAAAATTTGTCGCCGCTAAATGTTTAATGTACGATGATGTTCAGACTATTGGATCTTCTTTAAGATCAATGGTTGGTATTCTTTATAACCTTTAGCGGCGACACTTTAACGGGTCGCCGCTAAAAGTGTCGCCGCTAATACTCAATTTTCTTGTAGTGATAGCGGTAGTGATTTTGATGAGTAAATGTATTTTATGGCCATTCAAATACATATTTCTTTACTTTAATGATATAGACTGCTAATAAGATGATTTTGAGATTACTTGAAAATAAGACAAGTGTTTAGGAGTAAAGACTAAAAATTCAGCGATCTTCTTTTATAGTTATAGTTATATTTGTTTTGTTTTGTTTATTTTAATACATGCGTAGGATTACAAAGTATGGTCTTTGCATAATTAATTAGCCACCTCTTTAACATTATAAATTAAAAAAAAAAAATTTCCTTCCAACTTATCCATCGGATCATTACTGATTGCACTATGAATTAAACTAACTTTCTATTACATTTGTTCCATTCTTTGTCCTAACTTCATTGAGTAACATTTACGATCTTAAAAACACAAATCAAAAATCTTATTGTAAACTATAACTCCTATCAGAAAATTTACAAAACAAAACAGAAAAACAGCAAATAATATATGCTAACAAAATACATGAGGAAACTGTTTGTTGGAGTAGCTATAAGATGATGACTCAATTTTATACCCTCCCAAATCCTCCAAACCCTCAAAGAAATTGTCACTAAAAACCATATAGTCGTCATCATTGATTTCTGACATCATACTAATATGCCCTAATTGATCATCATATTTGTTATCGAATGTTGTCTCGTGTTTGATGAATGATTGTTGGATGACTTCATCTTCAATATATGATACTGAAAGGGTTGTTGGAGATTGAAAGGGTGAGTCTTTTGATATTGTGACAGTTTTACCACCGTCACTACTACTAGAGGACTCTTTGGAGTAGCCTTGTGCCGGTTGCGGTTGATTCCTGCTAAGGAGTTCCGACGAGTCGGTTGCGGGTGGTTATGATCGGCTGTGTAGGTTAAAATGTAGATGCTTGAATCAGTGCAACTTTGCTCAACTTGTCTCCTTGCCATACAACCTTTTGAAGTACTACATCTATAATAGCTTCTGTAGAATTAATTAAATATCAAATGATTAGAAATGTCACACCTAGAGATAATCAACTAATTATAGTGTAACAAAGTGTACATACCTTGGATAGATTGAGCCTTTGATGGGTTTCTGACCATATTTTCTCCAAGCCCATGGATCTGAAGACAAACCATCGGCTGTTACTTGAACAACCACCCTCTTTTGTTGATTCTTCCTGCACATCCCCACAAAAAGTGTCACCAATATTAATAATAATAATTCCATCATCATATTTAGGGTTAGTGAGCATTAATTCAAGAAAGATACGTACATAAATAGTCACTAAAAACACACCTTTTTTTGAGCTTTGGTGTAAGTTTGGAGGTGTTTGGAGCGGACCCAACAACATTCTTGATTTCTTTTTGAATTTCTTGATGAGAATGATGGTGATGAACGGTTTGAATATCATCATGAACCTGATAAAAAGGGTTGTAAGGTTGGTCTAGTTCGTCTGTAACAGCAACACTTTGTTCCATGTTGCTTGTTGCTCCATGATGATGATGATCCATGAGATGAGGGTAACAGAAGAGAAGAGCTTGATCATATTCTTTCTTCATGTCAATGGATCCAAATAAGTCATCTTCATTGTGTTCTTTAGGTTTGATGACAGCTTGTAAACCCCAGCAGTCCGCCATTTGTTAATAAGAGTTGAAGATGATGATGATGATGATGATATACAGAAGTAGGTGTTGAGTTATTTATAAGAGATTGAATTATATGTTTCAGAAATATCGTGGAAGCTTGGTTTATATTGTTTTTAATTTATTATTATTATTATTTTTTTTTTTTTGAGCTGTGGTGTGTGTAAAGAATACAAGTGGGATGTTGACTTTGGTAGCAAGTCAAAGGGGGGTAGGGTGGGACAAAAACGTAACACGGCATGGGCGCGCCATGGCCTCGCTTGTCAAACTTAAGAATACAAGTAGGATGTTGACTATATATAACAACACTAATATCATTTAATTACGGGGTATTAGTTAGAATTTGTTTGAAAACAAATGTGAGTAACATGTCGATCGAAGGTCTACCTAGCCACCAATTCGAGAAAAACCCGCCCCTCAAATCCACTAAGCCACCAATTCAGTAAAATCCATATGGATTTGATTCAAACTTGAGACCAAGTGGCCTCAAGCTCTTATCTTCATTTTCAGATGACAATCGAGCCATAACTTGTCATTTAAACAAATTATGTCATGAAATCGGCGTCTTTTTAACTTTAATATTAATACTATGTTGCTATACTTTTGAAAGAAAAAAAAATTAGTTGCGTAAAATAAAGGACAGTTATGCAAAAAAAAAAAAAAAAAACCTACAGATTAAAAACACAATGGATAACACCCTAATAATACAACATACCAAAAGCACAACAAGTAAGAAACAGTGGACAATACATTAAAAACATAACGGACATCACATTAAAAAACACAATAGACCACACACTAAAAAAAACACAGCAAACTAAAAAACACACAAAACAAAAACAACACATTAAAAGCACTATACACTAAAACACAATAGAGAACATATTAAAAACACAATAGACTAAAATCACAATAGATAACACATTAAAAAACACAACAAAATAAAAAGCCACAATTGACAGCACACTAGCAAACTAAAACATAATAGACAACAAACTAAAAACACTATACGCTAAAACACAATGGAGAACATATGAAAAACACAACAGACTAAAGTCACAATAGATAACATATTAAAAGACATAGTGGACTAAAAACGACAATTGACAGCACATAACAGACTAAAACATAATGGACAACAAACTAAAAACATAATATATAGAATTAAAACATGTACAGACTAAAAAAACACAATGAATATATTTATAACACATATGTGCAAAGAAATAACACAATGGACGAGTAGAATACACAATGAAGTAAAAATAAAAAAAAAAACCTTTGTTAACATGTATATTTTTTATTTTCTATATAGCATTAATATCACACTCTTTGGAAAGATAAAATAACGCTCATTATTTTGTGGATAAAGAATGTCGACTAGGTCTACATTTCCTATTATACCTGTCTAGCTCTTTTAATCCTTTTATACCTTCCCGGCTAAACAACGTGACACGCTTACAAACCTCTATTTTCTAGATCAATGACCGGTTCCTTCTTACCATTCTCATTATTTTTTTTTCCTTTTTTATTCAAACAATTCACTCATATTGTATTGTTGATAACTTAATACAATTTGAGATTTTCCTTAACTTGCTATTTTGAATCTCATATACAAAGAGTCATACAAAAATAGTCACATCTAAAATTGAAGCTAGGTCACCATATCAGAAGTCGACTCAAGTTGAATACGAGTTATATCTTATTTGAGCTTCTAGCTAAGGTTGAATACTAGATGCTTAGCTCGTATTGTTCATGTTGTGTTAAGTCAGACTTGTGTTTTAACTCTGATTAAACTCGATCATTGAACAGTGTATGTTCATCTAGTCATTAATATCTTTGGGCGTTTGTTAAAAGTGTTTTAAATATTTTGTATTTATCACAAAAACAAGAAAAATTGTGTAGTCAATTTTGGTTATAGTATATATATATATATATATATATATATATATATATATATATATATATATATATATGATTAAGATCCTTTAAAAACATGCTTGAGTTAAGAAAACTTAAGAACCCATTTACCCATTTCAGCCAATTACATGGTGACACATTTCCATGTTATAATATTTTAATGAGGGGTACAAAAGACATTTAAACTTGGAATGGACAGTTAAGTAAATTTATACCCCCGTCAAATCAAGTTCACTTTCCACTCATATTAAATAATATTTTTCTCTCTCTTATTTTTCAAATATCTGATCCCATCTCTCTCTATCTATATTATCCTCCATGCACACACACAAAAAACCATTTCCACTCTCCCTTTCTCTCATCTCACACACACATACACTCACTTACTGCAACTAGAGAGAGAAAGGATCCCGAAGGGAGAGAAGCATAAGAGGAGTCGATGAGAGGGGATGACCGAAGAGAGAGAAAAAGTTGGAGAGAGAGAAACAGGCGGAGGAGAGGAACCGGTGACGGTGGCGTGGATCCAGAGCTAAAGAACTAGAGAGAGAAAGAAGCCCGAAGAGAGAGAAGCAACAAGAGAGAGAAAGAGGAGTCAAAGAGAGTGGATGGCCAAAGAGAGAGAAAGATTCGGAGAGAGAAAGAGGCGGAGGAGAGGAACCGGTCTCGATGGTGACGATGGTGTGGATCCAAATCCAGATCTGATACGGTGGTGGTAACATAATATTCAAAAAGTTTTTATTTTTATTAATCTTTATGCCATATAAGTTCTAGCTCCTGAGAGTTTGTGAAGATCGATGATGTTTACGCCTCAAAAAGTGTTGTCGGGTAGAGATGAGAGAAACGGGTCTGGTTCTGGAAATTCAAACCTTAATAATAATAAGGGGTTTGATGGTGGGATTATGGATCAGGTTTTTGTGGTTGATACGGTTAATACACTTGAGAAGGAGGCTAGTTGTTATTAGTATGTGTATCTTGTTGGTTTAGTATTATTTGATTTAATAGTACGGTAAGTTTGAAGGGGTTAAAGAGTTTGGAGCTTTTGGATTTAAGTTATAATAAGTTTTTTTAATTGTGGGATGGATACCTTCGTTTTTTTAGAGATGAAGGGGTTAAAATGGTTGTTTTTTAGTGGGAATGACTTAGGAGGTGGTTATTCCTTACATATGTGGAAAGTTGAGGAATGTGAATGGGATTGGGTTGCCAAGGGTAGGGGTGGTTGGGGAGATGAAGAACTATGGTGTAGACTATGAAGAACACACATTTTGAAAACTATGATGTATAACATGAAGAATATTAGAAAAGAGAGAACACATTTGTTGTAAGTTTGATTTTTTCATTGTTGTTTTGTTGTACATTAGTGTATTTTTGTTCTTTTTTTAGTGAAAGTTTGTTTTTTTACATTGGTGTAAAAATATAATCTTTTTTTTTTTTTTGAATTTTTTGCTCTGGTTGTTAACATTGATGATTTTTGGTGCAAGTTTGATGTTTACATTGGTGTAAGAGTATAATTTCTTTTACGCCATTTGTTGTACGTTTACATTAATGTTAATGTTCCCCGTTGTAAATTCTTAAATCTTTCTGGATTTACACTTATGTTTTGAAGCGTGTGCTATGCGCTAACACCAATGTAATTAGAGAAGTGTGTATTTATTTTTTTATATAATATTTTCATAGGTGTAAAGTAGATTTTACATATATGTTTTAGGTATTTTGCAATTTTTACACAATATTTTTGGGGGTTTTACACTGGTGTAAATTTTTTTGCATACATTGAGGTGTCTGATGATTTTTTGAATCTCATATATGTTTTTTTTAATAATGACTTATCTTTGTTAAAAAAATTTAATGAATTGAAAAATAAAATAAAGTTAAAAAAGACATGGTGATGTGTTGGTAAGAAAAACAAATAAAATAAAATAAAACATATGTTGTGATTTTACCATCTTACCCTTTTTTAATATTTTAATACCTTTGTTAATATAATAAAATAATAAGGGGAACAAAAATACAAAAAAAATATATGGCTTAACAAGAAACATTGGATGATTAAAGATCAAAGGCTATAATTGGTTCTATTGTTCTTTCAACTCAACCTTGTTCTTTTACCATTTTCCTATATATATATATATATTGGGAAACTATATTCAGGAAACCCACTTGAGTTAAAGAAACTTTCCAAAACCAATACAAGGCCCGTGTTGTTCCACATCTTACATGCTCCTCTCTCCTGGAAGGGTATTTTCGACAACTTTTAACATTTTTTTTTGTTGTGCAGACATGACTTGACACCCTCTTTTCTTTTTCACAATTTCTCTACCTTCTTGTTCTCTCTCTCTTGCTCTCTTATATTTCACTTTCACATCACCCAAGTCCACCCAAATCCTTTCAAACCATGATTTGTTCAGAAATCTAAAACCTATTTCAACCAAGAAATCACCTACCACCATCACTCAAGATCAAAAATCTGAATTGTTAAGATGTAATCTTAAGTCTAAATGGTTAAAAAGCAACTATTATGATGTTACATCTTAGCCATTCATACTTAAGATTACATCTTAATCATTAAGAGACTATGAACCATTCAGATATAGTCTCTTAATAACCATTCAGATGTTACCAAACAGCCCTTTAACTGATTTCTATTTTTCTATTTAAATAATTTTATTAGTTAGGGAATTATAAGGAGTTTATGCGTATATATATCTCATATATAGACGAGCATTTATTTCAGGATTAATGATATGTTGAGAACTGTGAAACCGACACTAAATTGTGTACTATTTATTATATAAGTTTTTTTAGAGTAGTGTTTCAGTGATAAATCCTGTGTTGCAAAGCGACCACTGCCCAGGATCGAATCCCATAGCACCACACGGGTTTTTCCTTTCAAACCCAAGCAGTTATTTTTTTCGGTGGAGCGTGGGATTCGAGCCTGAGACCAAACCCGGGCAGGAACTCTTCAATGAGGTAAACCTTTCCACCGGAAACCAGCTGGGTTGTAGACCATTGGCTATTTATTATATAAGTTGACGAAATAAACTTTAATACGTTAATATTTATTTTTAGAACGTTTAATGTTGAAAGGGGTTTTTTTTTTTTTTTTTTTTTTTAATCTAAATGCGTATATGGATATAAACTGTACGCATATGTGCACATATTTTTTTTTCCAGAAAATAAGAAAAAGGGAGATAAGATACGAAAAACAGAGAATTATAGAGAGATGAAAAAACATGTGTGTAACTTTTTTTTTAATTCTATTATTTTGTTGAACCTAAATATACATTTTATGTGGTTTATATAGGGTTAGGATCAAATACACAAGATAATTTTTCTAAAAAGGGTGAGAAGGATTGTGTTCTATTGATCATATATTTGAAGGGTTGAGATTAGTTTGTATAAAAAAAATTAAATAATAATTTAGAGGAAGGACATAAAAGGAAAACCACATTTGTTGACTTTCTTTCTCCATATGCAATGCAAATGTCAATTCCCCCATCATTTTAAAACGTTTATAATTTTTTCATACGATATTTTTTTTTTCAAAAAAAAATTCACCCTATTAACGAGCGTTTTTTTATCTTTAATATGAGTACCACATTGCTACATTAAAATTGAAAAAAAGATATTCGTGTTAAATAGGTTTTCTTCTCCGTTGTGTCTTCTGCTCGTTCATTGTGTTATAGTATGCACGTGTGGTTTATAAATATGTTATTTATGTTTTTTCAGTCTACACATGATTTAACTTTGTCCATTGTATTTTTATTATGCTTTTCATTGTGTTTTACGCAAATGAATTTTGTATTTAGGTGTACATTGCGTTTTATTATGTTGTTCACTGTGTTTAAGTCTATTATTCATTGTGTTTTAGTCTTCTGTTCGTTGTGTCTTTAGTATGTCGTCCATTGTGTTTTATTAAACTGTTCATTGTGTTTTATACACTATTGTCCATTGCATATTTAATTGATACTCATTGTGTTTTACGTTATCTCCATTGTGTCTTACGTACGCAACTGGGTTTTCACCTTTTTTTTTCAAAAATATTTATTGTGTTTTAGTATTCTGTTTATTGTGTCCTTATTATGTTTTACGCAACTAGGTTTTTCACTTTTTTTTCAAAAGTATTCATTGTTTTTAGTCTTCTGTTCATTGTGTCTTTAGTATGTCATCCATTGTGTTTTATTAGATTGTTGATTATGTTTTATACCATATATTTAATTGGTGTTCATTGGGTTTTACACTCCATTGTGTCTTACACAATTGGGTTTTTGACTTTTTTTCAAAAGTATAACAATATGGTACTCATATTAAAGGTAAAAAGACGCTCAATTTTAAGGTATAATTTTTTTTTAAAAGATGACGTATAAAAAAGTTACGCGTATTTAAAAATGAAGATGGAAATGACATGTGACTTGTATGTGCATATTTTTTTGACAAAATTACCCCTCCCAATTATTTAATCATTTGGACAGATGTCATTTTCTAATGACTTCTCACATTTTTCATTTTTTATAGCTTTTGTAAAATAACCATTGAAAAAAACCTACGAACGTTTGTATAATAACTTGAACTAAGAAATATGAATCACATAATTATTACTTTTTTGGGATTTATATATTTTTATAATTAATAAATGTTTTAGATTATTTTTTATTTCTCAGTTTTTAAGGTTTTGCATAATTCATATTACATAATATAATGTTAAAAAAATATGTTTTATCGTGCTTAACGATCAATTAGTAATCAGATTTTATGAAAGAATGATGGACTTGTTTGGTGTCCCAATAAGACTGTTCATTTTATTGCTGTAGCACAACCCCCATTCTATGCCTACTTGCAACTGGAATGAAGAAAAACTTGCCATCTAAATGGTTGCCATTATATATGCTACATAAATAATAAATTCAATGTTATAAAAATTTCTTCATGAAGGACTCCAACAAACTTCTAGAAATTAAAGCTCATATATAATTATATTACATTAAATTACAAATTTAAAAAATCAAGGCCAACACAGATTAAAATCACACATTTGGGCGATTTGGAACACTAGGAATAAAAAAGTTTTCCAAAACAAATCCAAGAAGATTATGGAAGTTGTGGCGGAAGTGAAGTTCAAGGCGTTCTTATGGATTAAATCTAGATCTAAATTTAAGGATATTGTTTGGTTGGATTGGTCTAAAAACCCGTTGTATATGTGTATATAGTTTTTGACGGTTCTTGTTTTTTAGTGCCTGCCAGTTTTAATGAAAGTTTCTATTCAAAAAAAGATTAAAATCACAAATCTTATTGCAATTTGCAAAATTGGTGATGTTGGGCATTGATAATTACACATCAAGGTTTTTAGTCGGTTTTGCAATTTACCAATATTCGATAACATTACGGGTGTGTTAGATCATACAATAAATAAATATGATTGACGAAAATCCATCATCATTCAACCACTTTATATATGAAAAATAATTTAGAACGACAATAAATGATTAGTTCTTTACTTATCATCTGTTTTGTTTGAAATATTATGGAAAATAATAGTTTTAAAAAAAAAAGACCGAGTCAAGAAGACGGTGGTGAGGGTAGAATCAACATTTTCAAAGACAAGGAAGAATAAAAGTTTTGATTTATTTGGCGTGAGGAGATGGATGTTGTAGACCACTGACCACTTGCTCCATGCCTAATTTCAAAATTTCTATTATTTATCCATCGTTTATTTCAGAGGTAAAATACGTGTGACAGAATTATAATTAACATAACGATTTAAATGACAATTTTTAAATACATGGCCGGGTTTAGTTAATAGTTATATCACATGTCGCTATAAAAATTTAAAGTTAATTGCACTGGTTTGTCAAAGGTAACTTTTTTTTGTTACAAAATGTTGCACTCTAAATGAGTAATTTTTATTTTGTATTGACTTTGGTGTTCAATAATTTGATACAGACACTATGCAGGCCCAACAGAAGCCCACAAGACCAGCCCGAGAGATTAAGACACTGGCCCGACTTCTTGACTGATTCAGTCCGATTAATGTGGCTAACCCAATTGTTATTTTTAGCATTCTGTTATTTAATTTCTGCGTTGTTAAATTAGGAACATGGCATAATAGTTAGGGAGTAGTGGAGCATGGTAGGAGGAGTAGTGCATGCATGACTCCATTAAATAAGGAACATGGGCATCATGGCCTTTTCCATTTGCATATTTAAATTCCTGTAATTTGTTTTGAGAATACAACAGAAAATTGCCCCAAGTCTTTTCTTCTCCTTGATTATTCTTTGAAGTTTGTAGGTTTTCTTTGTAAACCTATCAATTTGGTGCTTTCATTCAGGGCCGTCTCCGAAATACTAAAAACAATTTGGGCCTCGGGCGAAAAAAAATATTTAGGCCCAAAATTTTATAAAGAGAAATGAATTATAAAAAATTTGAATATGGTGCTAAAGCTAAGGATTGAACTTGAGACCTCCACATTAAATTTGCATGGTTTTTCCAACTCAACTAACAAGACTTTAATGTATAAAATACAAATATATATTCTAAATATAGAATTTTAATATATATATATATATATATATATATATATATATATGTGTGTGTGTGTGTGTATTTAAAAAAAACGTCGGGCCCATTCGAGGGTTGGACCCTGAGCCGGTGATCACCCGGCCCATGCTCAGGGCCGGCCCTGCTTTCATTCACGAACTATGGCCCCCCGAAAAGACACTTCCTCATCCACTACCGATGATCTTCGACCATCCGTCACCGAAAAGACATTTCAACCCAAGCTGCCGAACCCAATCCGACTCAAAGACCACCCTTTCGGCCCTCGTCCAAGCTACTGCAAATCTCAACTCCAAACTTGACTCACAAACCGAATCAGCTGGCCGCTTAGTTAACCATGTTGTTAAGCTAACCGACAACCTCGACCCAGCAAACCTCGACCCTAAATCTAACCTTCAGCCATCAGGTCCAGCCCACAACAATCAAAACCACACCCCTCGCCAGCCAAAAATTTCCCTCCCTCTATTCGATGGTTCCAACCCATTCGGATGGATCTTCCAAGCCGATCAATTTTATGCCTACTACAACATCGCCCCAAACGAACGCGTCGCTTTAACCGCCTTTCACTTCGTTGGTGACGCCCTTTCGTGGTATCAAAACCAAGCCAATAACGACCTCCTTGGTTCATGGACTGAATTTAAACGAGCCGTTGAGCTTCGTTTTGGGTCGTCTACATACGAAAACCATGAATCCGCATTGTTTAAGCTCCGCCAAACCAACTCGGTTACCGAATATACCACCGAATTCGAGCATACAAGTAACCGCGTCACCGGCCTTTCGTCACAAACCCTTCGAAACTGTTATGTTTCTGGACTCAAATCTGACATTCAGTCGGAACTCGCCATCTTAAAACCAACAACCTTGACCGATGCATGTGGTCTTGCCAAGTTACTAGAAGACAAAATTCAACATTCTTCTGCCAAAACCAAATCACCATATCCTTCTCTCCTTAAAACTAACTCACCATATCCTTACCCTACCCCACAAACTCACTTTAACCAACATTCCTCAAATTCCTCTAACCAACAGAAACCTTCTACCCAATTCCTTCTTCTTCGACTTCACAACCGCCACTTTTAGCTGCACCTCCTAAACCCCTACCATTTACCAAATTATCACCCGAAGCAATCACACAACGAAAAAAAGAAGGGCTTTGCTTTCGATGTCCTGAAAAGTACTTTACGGGTCACAAATGTTCTCCACCACAATTTCTCTTGATAGCCGATAACGACGACTTACAACCTTTACCCGATTCCTCGCCACTTGAACTAACCAAATTGCCCCAACTCATGTGTCTCTCGGATGCCGCTTATTTCGGTCTAAGTTCAATCCAAACACTCCGCATCACAGGTGTAACACCCCAACCGATGGCGGAAACATCGAGGTGTCACGTAGTGACGATTGTTCAATAGCTCATGGACTAAAAGTGTAAATATTGATACATTGATTAAATAATTTATTACATTGAAATGAAATACAACGTTTCTAAGTGTCAACTAAACTGAAATACAATGAATCCAAAATCTAAGTAAAATTCCAAAAGCTTAAAAGTCATCTCATAATTAACCTGAAACATGTACGAAAATAGTATATGTCAATACAAAATGTATTGGTGAGCATACCCTGTTTGAATACATATAGTAGAAAAAGAGTTTCGCAATTCATGTGTTGTATACTGTTTGCAATTATGTAATAAGTAATATCCGTTCAAAATCAACCCTAAGAAATAAGTATCAAGAACCAAGAATCAAACCATTTTCGAGTAATATGAATCACAAGACAATGACCAAGGTCTCTCAACAGAGTCACAAGGGGTATATACCATAGTTTATTCATTGAAATGTCAGGCCCTCAAAGGTTAATGATTTTGACAAGTCATAGACACACAAATTAACATAACGCAAACACACATGAGAATTGCATTTAGTGAAAGAATAACATTTAGTCATAGTGTACATGAATAGCCCCAAAAGAGTAAAATATGAAAAAGGGGGAAGATATACTCACAGTTTGCGAAAGCGATCAAAATCCACTTAAGCGGTCGTGAGCTAAGTAATGGGAATTCCGAGGAATTCAACCTATAATGTGTAAGAATACTAATAAGGAAGTGTCTAAAAAGTCTAAGGTAACTAGGGTCTAAGGCATTAGGGTTTGCTAAGTCGATTTGGGGAATTAGAGTTTAATGATAAATTGCATTAATGTAAAAGTTGTATGTCAAAAATAATATATCAAAGTTTGTAAATGTGGTTTAGGTAATATAATTATTACCATTTGAATATTTAGATGTAAATATATTTGAATAATTAAGGCAAAATTAATTTAGTTAATTACTTTAACTAATTATTGTAAATAATTACGATAATCATAAATATTGAAATAAATAATTATGAGCTACACGATGATCTGACAAATAATAATTAAGACTTTCCAACATAAGAAATATTTCTATTTTATAAGAAAAGTATTTATAAAATAGATGTTGTAATAGTATAAATAAATAAACGTTTAATTATGTCGTAATTAATAAATAATAATAATAATACAAGACGTGATCCAAAAATGCTATTTTTATTAGAAATGGATGCTTTCTAATGTAAATCAATGAAAACAATTTTCCCATAATTTTTATAAACTTATTTATATTTAAAAGTGATTTAATGAGATTAAATCATGTTTATATGATTAAAAATAGGAAATTCAATAAAAATAAATGTTTTCTTAACCGATAATTTTTATTTCAGATTAGAATGCTAAGATATAATTATCCTAAAATTTTGAGATCAAAATCATTAAAAATGAATTTTTAATCAATTAATTATGATTAAAACAATTTAAATTAATAAAATAACGAAAAGTAAATAATTTTTAGAAGCAAAAGTGTGATAATTTTCTTTATGGTGTCAAGATTTTACACTTAAATTTTCATAATTTTTGGACAAAAGATGGATTTATTATGATTATTCCTAGTTAAATGTGTATTTCAATAATCATATTATGTTTAAAAATAAAAAATTAAAACAGTATGAAATCTGGAAAAAAAAAGAGATGTCCATGCCTGGGTTCGAACCCAGGTGGACTCGGAGAACAAACAACACCCAAACCACTATACTAACAATAGTTTTGTTAATATATTTGATTAACATTAATATTTATATAGTAATCAATAACTCATCTTCTTGTCCCTTTGGCCTTTGACACTTTTGGCTCATTGGCGCCGGAAGCGATCAGGTTTCTGACGAGAGTCCAGCGGGTGGTCCACAACAACTTCTCAACTCCCAAGGGACGAGGATTTGTTTTTTCTAGATTAGGGTTCTCTATCCAGAAGGGGGTGGCGGCGCAGCTTGTTGTCCGCCTACCTGCTATTCTTATGTAATTTGCCCCTTTTTGTTGAAATAAAATTTTAAAATCAAATTCACAAAAAAAAAAAAAAAAAAACCCCTAACCCTAGCCCAAGATTAATAAACCCAACAAGACACAAATACTAATCTGTGATATAGGGCTTTTATAGATGGTCGATTAAAGAATGAAATGGCATAAAAAACAATGACTTACAATAAGGTATGATGATCGAATCAAGGTGCTACAAAACCGGAATATGCAAGGCCAATTAAAGCTATTACAGACGTGTTTAGGTTGTTTTTTTCGTGGTTTTGGAATGTGAGTGAATGCAGAAAGAAAATGGTATCATCCGTTTATAAGATGGATGTCTAGAAATTGAGTTTTAGAGTAGTTTAATGTTCTTGGTCGGTTACGTCATTTACATGCGATTAAAGGGCCATTAACACAACGATTAATGCATGATTGATAGTTGAAACAGTAGGTTAATGATGGACAAAAACATTTGGAATCACTAAAAGTTGAAACAGATCATTAACTTGCGAGTTTAAGGCTCGCCGGAAAAGAACTCCGGCGGCCGGAAATGGGTTTCGCCGGAAAAACGGGTAAAGGCAAAGAGAAGGCCAAATCTGATTTGAAAGTTTTATGTTTTGTCACTTTTGGTCCCTCAAGTATAACTAGGTTAGTTTTATTCTAGTTTAGTTAGTTTTCCCTTTATAACACACTAACCGAGTTAATGTAATTTAACCAAAATGTTTTTAAAGTTTTATAAAACTAAATTTTTTTATAAAATCTTTTACGAATACGTTTCACCTACGCATTTGATTAAAACTTATACCCAAATTAACTTATAAATATAACTGATAAAATTTTAGTTCGTTCAAAAATTAAATCCAAATATGACAAAACTTACAGGGACTATAATGGAAATATTTGAAGGGCTATAATTGACAATTTGATGAAAGACGAGGGTGACGGATGTCACAACAGGCTTTATAAACGGTGTTCCAGTAACTGTTTTAGTTGATTGCGGGAGTACCCACAACATTATCAAACCTCTCATTGCCGCCTACCTTGGCTTACCCACCCAACCTTTACAACCACTTTCGGTCATGGTTGGAAACGGACAATTTATACATTGTCAAGGCTTTTGTCCCGGAGTCGACATCCAACTTCAACGTACAAAATTCACAATTCCTTGCTTCATTTTTCCCGTCCAAAGGGCCGACATTGTGCTCGGTATTGCATGGTTAGGTACACTCGGGTCCATCATCGCCAATTTCGCCATTCCCGAAATATCATTCAACCATAATGGTTCGGTCACCACACTCCGCGGAGAACCTTTCACCCAACTACTTTCACCAGGTTCCTTATCCACCCTCATTAAACATGGTTCCATTGACTCCCTACATACCCTTACCATTGCACCACAACCTTCTATACCAACTTCACCCATCTCGTGCACCACTGCTGACCCAAAAATAACCTCACTTATTGAACTTTTTCAACCAATTTTCACTGAATCAACCATCCTTCCTCCTCCTCGGCCCCATGATCACCACATCCCACTCGCAAATGACCAACCCATAAATGTTAAACCTTATCGTTACCCTCATTTTCAGAAGCAAATCATGACCCAACTCATCACCGAAATGCTTTCCAATAGCATTATCCGCCCAAGTCAAAGTCCGTTTTCATCCCCGGTTCTTTTTGTAAAAAAAAAAAAGATGGTACTTGGCGATTTTGTGTCGACTATCGAGCCCTTAATGCCGTTACAATTCGTGACCGTTTTCCTATCCCGACCATCGATGAGCTTCTTGATGAACTCCATGGTGCAACCATCTTTTCAAAAATTGACTTACGATTCGGATACCATCAAATCCGAGTCGCTTTCGAAGATATTCCAAAAACGGCTTTCCGAACCATGGATGGTCATTACGAGTTCGTTGTAATGACGTTCGGCCTTACCAACACGCCTTCCACTTTTCAATCTGCCATGAATGACTTATTTCAAAATGTACTACGCAAGTGTGTGTTAGTTTTTTTCGATGATATACTCATTTATAGCCGAACTAGTGATGATCATTTCGTTTCGTTTTTCAAGCTCTACATCAAAATCAATTTCATGCCAAAGCCTCAAAGTGTACTTTTGGCGTGTCTGAGATTTCCTTCTTAGGTCATCGCATTTCTGCTCTTGGCGTTGCACCCGAACCCGACAAAACTGAAGCCATTCAGAATTAGCCAGCACCCCATTCATTTACTACCCTCCGCGCCTTCCTTGGCTTAACCGGTTATTACCGGCGTTTTGTTCCGGGTTATGCTCAAATTGCCTCACCTCTTACGGATTTATTGAAATCCAAAGAGTTTACTTGGTCGCCTAAAGCCACAGAAGCGTTTTTGAAACTCAAAGATCTCATGAAACACTTGGTGACACTTGCCTTACCAAACTTTGGAGAACCTTTTGATGTCACGACCGATGCTTCCGGTCAAGCTATAGGTGTAGTTTTATCCCAAGATAATAAACCAATTGCATTCTTTAGCAAGCAACTATGTTCAACTATTCAAGGCCATTCGACATATACGAAAGAACTTTACGCCATTACCGAAGCTGTAAGAAAATGGCGTGAATACCTTTTAGGTCGCCGCTTTCGTATTTTTACAAATCACCATAGTTTGAAACACATCTTTTCCCAAACCATCCAAACACCCGAACAACAAAAATGGCTCACTAAGCTAATGGGATACGATTTCGAGATCCATTTTAAACCGGGCAAGGAAAATGCCGTTGCCGATGCTTTGAGTCGAATGGATATTCCATCACTCCTCGCAACATCCTTTCCAACGGCTACTTGGCTTGCGGAATTACGCTCATATTACATTTCGGATTATGTGGGAAAACAATTGGTTTCAAAGGCTCAAGAAGATCCAAGTTCTTTTCCTCATCATGCGATTCGTGATGGGTTGATTTTTATCAATGGCAAGTTATTGATTCCTCCTATTACAGATCTGAGAAGCCGACTTTTGGAGGAATATCATTCTTCATTTGTGGGGGGACATTCAGGCATCAACGCCACGGCGAAACGTATAGCAAGTTCATTCACATGGCTTGGCTTACGAAAAGATGTTACAAAGTTTGTCAAAGAATGTGCAGTATGCCAAACCATTAAGACCCCAAATCATAAGCCTTACTGCTTGTTGCAACCTCTTCCAACACCAGAATATCCATGGGTTGATATATCAATGGATTTTATTACCGGTCTTCCGACCTCGAGAGGTAAAACATCCATATGGGTCATTGTTGATAGATTGTCCAAGTTTGCTCACTTCATAGCTTTACCGACAACTTACACGGCAATTTCGTTGGCATCCATTTTTGTGAGAGAAATTTATCGCTTACATGGTCTACCGAAGACAATTGTATTCGATCGCGATCCCATCTTTGTAAGCCATTTTTGGAAAGAATTGTTCAAGCAAATGGGCACTAAGTTGTTACACTCGAGTGCCTATCACCCGCAAAAGCGACGGGCAAACGGAAGTGGTTAACCGTTGTCTAGAGATGTACCTCCGTGCTTTCGTTTTTGATGCACCGAAAACATGGGAATGCTATCTCTACCTTGTCGAGTTTTCATACAATACTTCTCATCATTCATCAATCAATATGTCATCATTCGAAGCTTTATACGGTCGCAAGGTTACCACTATTCACGAATATGTCCCTGGCTCGGCTAAATCTGGGTCCATTGAACTCTCTTTGGTTGAACATCAGTGGTTACTCAAGGCTTTGAAGGGCTCTATCACAGCAGCGAAAGATAGGATGGTTAAACAAGCTAACAAAAAGCGGACTGATAAGGAGTTTGATCTAGGCGATATGGTTTACTTGAAACTACATAAATATCGTCAACAATCTGTCCATGCTCGTTCCAACCAAAAACTCTCTCGCAGGTTCTACGGTCCATACAAGATTTTAGAAAAAATTGGAGCTGTCGCTTATAAGTTACAATTGCCGTGTGGTTCAAAAATACGTCCGGTTTTTCACGTGTCTCTGTTGAAGCAAGCGCACAGGGAGGTTATTTCGGCCACGGGTGATCTTTCAAAGGTTTATCCGAACACCGAACTCGCGGTGTTGCCTGAATATGTCATGGATCATAGACATGCTAACAGAAAACATCAACTCCTTGTCAAGTGGGAAAACAAAGAGCTAGAAGAAGCAACATGGGAAGATTATGAAGAGATGATGGAACAATTTCCTAGACTTGCTGACATTAAGGACAATGTAAGTTCTCATGGGGAGGGGAATGATACAGACACTATGCAGGCCCAACAGAAGCCCACAAGACCAGCCCGAGAGATCAAGACACCAGCCCGATTCTTGACTGATCCAGTCCTATTAATGTGGCTGACCCAATTGTTATTTTTAGCATTCTGTTATTTAATTTCTGCATTGTTAAATTAGGAACATGGCATAGTAGTTAGGGAGTAGTGGAGCATGGTAGGAGTAGTGCATGCATGACTCCATCAAATAAGGAACATGGGCATCATGGCCTTTTCCATTTGCATATTTAAATTCCTGTAATTTGTTTTGAGAATACAATAGAAAATTGCCTCAAGTCTTTTCTTCTCCTTGATTATTCTTTGAAGTTTGTAGGTTTTCTTTGTAAGCCTATCATAATTTCACTAAAACTTATGATTATTATTGTATAGTAATAGTTTATCTTTTTATACAAACCAACTACTATTTATATAAATAATTTATTATTGGGGTTGGTGGCCCAATAACACAGTCAAGCCTCTAGAACACTTAGGGGCTGTTTGGTAGCCTCTTAATGAGGCTCTTAACCATTCAGCGCTGAATGATTCAGCATTCAGTGCGTTTGTTTCAGCTTCTGAATGGAATGGTTAAGTCTGAATCATTAAGATTTGAGATGTTGCTGAACCATTAAGCACTGAACTGAGCTGAACCTTAATGAGGCTCTCCTACCAATGTGGGACAAGAAAACTAACCATTAAGAGGTCCAACTTAATGATTCAGCACTTAACCATTCAGACCTCTTAACCATTCAGACCTCTTAATGATTCAGCACTTAATCAACCAAACAGCCCCTTAAAGTTTGAAGGTCACCGATTTTAGTTTTGCAAGTGACAGGGTTGAAAACAATTATTATGGTCAGATATTGATACTTGATTTTCACTCAATTTCACTCACAATGATGACTATAAACGAAATGGAGAAACATACAAGCAAAAACGAGTATAAATCAAGTGTGAAACATACAAGTAAAATCGAGTATAATACGCTATGTTATGATTTATTTCGTGAAAGTTATTGATTTTATATAAAACATGGGGTTCTAACTAGTTTTTATATTTTGTTGGTTTGGAAAAAAACGAATTACAACGCTAGAAGTAACTCAAAAATAATATCAACATAAGCTTACAAATGTGGGTTACATTAACATGACGGTGATAAATTATATATGGGATTTATGAAAATAGGTTGAAACTAGACAAAATTGAGTTATAAAAATGTGGAGATAATTTATCTTAACTTGAATCATTTGCAATTACAGTCCATCAAATATTCGGCTACAGACTACAGACTACAGCCCACAAGCAAGCCAGGAACCCACTAAAAGACATAAAGGTCTTCGACAGACTTGTTTTCTGGGCCTATCGGCTAAACAGTTTTTAAGGATATTCTTGGGCACGGATATCAATGCCAACCCTTTGGGTTACTGTGCAGGAGAAGTGTGTGCCGAAATTTTGATTGTGGTCTTTAATCACGGGAGAGTACACCACTGGATAGGGCTAGCAATTTCAGACACAGATACGAAACACGACATGAAATTACACGACCTTAACAAGTTTCGTGTTTGATCTTACCATGTTTCAAGTCTTTAATAAGTTGACATGATAAGGCCTTGACATGTTTCATGTCTAAATAGATTAGAGACTTGGTAACATATTAAGCACCCGTTAAAACATATTAAAATTTTTATTTTAAAAAAGTTATATATGAGGTGGGGTATACCTTATACTTATGCGGACTAAAGATGAAGGAACCCTAATTTGCAATTTTCAAATCACAGAGTACAGACATATACACCGCTCAGTCATCCCTACTTTTCCTTCTCAACCCCACCCTGTCCATCGTCGTTGTCACTTGTTCACTGTCCCCGTCCGCCTCCTTCTCAACCCCAGCGTCACTCAGTTTCTCATTCATAGGTTTGTGTGGATACGATTTTAAGGTTAATGTTTATAAAACAGGTCTTGTCTTATCGTATCTTATCATGTTAACATGTTATAAATAAGTTCGTGTCCGTGTATGAAAAAATGACATGGTAAGCTATCGTGTCGTGTTTACTTGTTTCGTGTTCGTGTCTTAACAGGTCGTGTCTAACACAATATGCCAGCCCTACTACTAGAGTACTAGTGGTGAAAAAACGTAGAACTGGACCCGTAAAAAAATCGAAACCATTTTTTTTGTGTCCGGGTATATAATACTACCTTATTAAGGAGGAGAGATGGGTAAGAAGGTAATTTCACCATCATTTTAAGATGGCATACAAAAGGTCTCATGCATAAATCTCTAATTTTTACCATTTTCTTCCATCTATGCCCTTATGTACAAGTCACTAATACAAATCAATTGCACCATTCAATACATTTAATTCATGTATTAACTTTTTGTTACCTAGAACCATTACCAAGTAATAGATTAATTCATGTAACTTTTTTTTAATGGATTAACTTTTTGTTACCAATGGAATTTGAATTATCACCACAAGAAAAGGCTAAGCCTTATTTAACACTTTGTAATCAGTAGACTAAAAGCTCTTTGGTTTATGTGTGGAACTAAATGTTGCAAATAAAAATCAAGCACGAATCGGATTGGATAAATGACAGTATGGTGTATAAAGTTTTGGAAATTTAAAATGTGAATAAAAATACATACCCGCGGCAACGCGCGGGCATTCCACTAGTACTATTATATACCTAAACTGGAACCGACCTTTCATGTAGGATTTAGATAATATGCATTTTGATTTTAATATCCGAAATTGAAATCGTACCTGGTTAATACCCCAAAATACCCTAAACCCAGTTTTTTTTTGTTAATATCAGAAATAGGTTTTTTTTTTTAATACCAGATACATGGTATAAACCAGGCATATTCGTTGGAACCACCATTTTCGAATTCATAGCCGTTGCATAACGAATACATAACCATTATAATTGTTTTTTGAACTTTATTACATATCAGTATTTCACTTAAATACAAATTATTTATGTTATAACATGCATTTTAAAGAGCATGAGTATAAAAGTTGTAAACATAAAAATATACTCTAAATATTCGGGTATTCTATTGGATATTAAAAAACCCGGTATCGGGTATAGGGTATAATCTGCTTCAAATATAGGGTATAACCGGCTTCGGTTATAGGGTATAACCAATGTCGGTTATTTTTCATGTATGGGTATTGAGATCAAAATGTATATACTCTATCCGTACCCTACGGTTACGGTCGGATTCGGTTACAGATATAAAATATCCTAGTACAAATATTACCGGTTTTGGTTTTTTATCGGTTCCAGTTCCGAGTACCGTTTTTCTTTTCGCCTCTAACTCTGTAAGCATAAAAAGGTTTGTGGGCCTAGATAATATTAGAAGGGCCCACTAATAATGTTACCATGGTCCAATTACATTACACTATATTAATTTTCAAACTCAAATAAATAGTAAACATCAAATGAATAGTAAATATATTAATATTTTATTTATATTATTATTTTATTTAAAAACTTTATTATATTATATATTATTAATATATTATATTATATACTATTAATATATTATACCGATCCTGACAATACCGATACCGAACGGTACGGTATTGGTTCGGTATCGGTACGGTACCCGTATGGTATCGGTATTTTACCTTAAAACACCGATACCATACCGATCTCGTGCCGATACCGATAATACCGAACCGAAAATCCATAAATATGGGTACCGATACCGATCCCGAAACCACTCGGTTCGGTACGGTATCGGGATCGAGACTGAATGGGATCGGTATTCGGCCTTGTATGCTTATCCCTAATTAATATATTATATACTATTATTTTATTCAAAAACTTTTTTATATTATACACTATTAATATATTATATACTATTATTTTATTCGTATTATTTTATTAAAAAAATTTATTATATTATATACTATTAATATAAATAACATAATCTTATGTAATTTCGTTACAAATTTCATGTGTTATCTTATGTGTAGATTTCTTTATTTTTTTAACGTTTGCAACCAAAATGGAATCTCAATTGTATAATTCATTGATTGATTAACACCTCATCTAAATCTCGATTGTAAAACGCGCAACGCGCGTGATTACATCAAATGAATGGTAAATATATTAATATTTTATTTATATTATTATTTTATTAAAAACTTTATTATATTATATACTATTAATATATTATATTATATACTATTAATATAGTATACCGATCCCGACAATACCGATACCGAACGGTACGGTATCGGTTCGGTACCGGTATGGTATCGGTATCTTACCTTAAAATACCGATACCATACCGATCCCGTGCCGATACCGATAATACCGAAATCGAAAATCTATAAATATGGGTACCAATACGATCCCGAAACCACTCGGTTCGGTACGGTATCGGGATCGGGACGGGATGGGATCGGTATTCGACCTTGTATGCTCATCCCTAATTAATATATTATATACTATTATTTTATTCGTATTATTTTATTAAAAAAATTTATTATATTATATACTATTAATATAAATAACATAATCTTATGTAATTTCGTTACAAATTTCATGTGTTACCTTATGTGTAGATTTCTTTATTTTTTTTTAACGTTTACAACCAAAATGGAATCTCGATTATATAATTCATTGATTGATTAACAAATCATCTAAATCTCGATTGTAAAACGCGCAACGCGCGTGATTTTATACAAGTAGTTTAAATAATGATTTCGCTTCTTATTCTAAAGTTTTTGTTTGTTTGTTTTTTTTTTTTTTTTACTTTAGTTTATACCATGGGCCACTATAAAAACCTTTAGTAGATTCAACGGTCTAAAATTTCGGACTATCTTGACTTAAAATGGATACCACCGACTCACCGAGGGCCGAGGGGTCGAACAAAGTGCACGACTGCTTGACCCCACTACTTTTCTCTCTATATACAAATGGAAAATTCTAGAAAAAAAAAAAAAAAAAAAAAAAACAACAGAATAAAAAAAATGGACTTTTAGATTTTACTCCGGCTAAGGCATCTAATTTTAACCTTAAACACGTCGGGTAAGACCGAAATTTAGTTGGCGTTTTGATGGTAACTAAATTTTAGCGACGCTTTTTTAAGCTAAGTTTTAGCCGCAGCTTAAACTAAGTTGAACTTTACACTTGTATTATTTCGATTTATTTTCGTGAAGCCCATTATACTTTTGAAAGTTTTTTGTTCGTGCATAATTTAGCCGACACTTTAACATTTTAGCTAACGTGGTTACTTGTCCTCTCGTTCTCGTGCTAGGTTTTCTTTACATGTCTATTTTTGCCATGATAAAATTTAATTTTTTTACATAATAGTCTTCATTAAAAACCATCAAGAATTTATAAGTAGGTGGCGAGTAAACGGGTGACAAACTATACCGCTACCTCATTCTGAAATTAATTGGAAAACATTTTAAGTCAACTCCTGGCCCAACATTTGACTTCAAATGCATCCCTTAGCAATTTTGCAGCCTCCCGACTTAAATTCAAACTAATTTTTCACATGAAATAACAGGAGAACCTGCATTTTGATTTTTGACCACAAACAATTTTGACTCTTTGTAGTTTGTACTACAGTTTTGTCGTGTGGACCATCTGTCTTGACCTGACTTTGCTTCTAGATACTTGATGATTAAGATCATAGGGGGTCAAATTAGTTGGGTACGGGTCAAAACAGGTAAACTCTTGACACGTTAAAAATGTTAAATAAAGTTGAGCCGAATTCATTATCCCTTATAGTAAAGATTGACGTTCGATTAAACTGAGTTTTTTGCTTAGAAGTGTTTTTTTTCTTGAAAAATTTATATGCATAAGTCGTTTAATCCATTAACCTATTTGACTAATTAACCTAAACTCCAATACCTGATTTAATTCATTAACCTATTTACCTAATACACCAAAAGCCCAAACACATTATACAATAGCCCATGTTTTAGATAGAAAAGAACCATGCGCCCCATCCTATTCCCTATTTTGATTTGGGAGATTGAGATTAGTCGAGGGCGACTGGACGAGGGTTGTGGTAGACTGGTCGACGGCGAGGCGAGGTTGAAGGTTGAGGTTGATTTGGCGAGGTTTGTGATCGAACTTCAAAGGCAAGGTCGACTTGTACCAGGTTAGATGAAACTTGAATACTTGAATTTGGACTTTGCTTTGGGGATTGTGGATGATTTATGCATTGGTTAGTTGATTAGGTTAATTTATGAGTTAATTAGTATAACTTTGATTACTTGATGAATTGGGTTAGTTGATTAGTTGATTATATAACTAGGTTAAAGGCAAAACCCATTCACTCGTCGGGTCGAGTTGTGATTCTTTTTTTTTATGTACTCATCCTTTCTCTCGCATCTTCATAAATATTTAGATCTTTGTTAAAAAAAAATATGTGTAAAATGGTAATTTGAATGATTGAAGATAAATAGATATTTAGAGTGTTTATTGTTTGACCAGACCCGAACCAGATCACCGACACGAAAGTTAGCAGTAGGAAAAAAGTATGGGTCTCATGACTTTCGACCCCTCCTCTCTATTTAAAAGTTCAAGATCCGTCACTAGCCACAATGGGCGGTGCAACTTTCCTAACAGACTCTCACGATCATTAAAAAGGAAAAGACCGTAAATTTGATCCATTCAATATTTTCCGTTTTGAGAGAAATAAAACTATTGGAAGGGGACCAAAGTGTTTTAACTTTTAAGGCCAATAGTTCAGGCGATAAAGTTAGCTAATATATATCTTTGTGACATCGTCTAGGTATGATATTCTTATGGAGTGTTTTACTTTTTCTGCCAATGTTAGAAATTAACTTAGATGCAATAATACAAACATTGAAGATCAGTTTTGAAGTTACCACTAGATGGGTCAATTGTATGTAGAAGCAAGACATCGGAACTAACTGATTTACCCTTCGGCAAGAACCTGGAAACTTTACACCTGATTTAAGAAAAAAATGTTATTCTTTTAGAATCCACGTAAAACTCTTGATCACTAAACGTAATAAATATCTTCCAAAAACTAATGGTATTGTGGATGGTTTGTGTCAAATTGTTGTTAATTAATATTAGTGGTAATGTCCGCTCATTATCGCGGGCACTTATGTTTTTTTGACAAATTTTGCGTGTCAGGTTTCACGTAATTTATTTTTAATATGAATTCACAAAGAGCAGTTGAGTATCCTACACATGTATATGTGATTTCTGTTTTATAGCATTTCTATATAGTGACTTTTGTAACTTAAATATTCCTGAAAGTTTTTTATACATAAGAATAAAAAGGTCTACTACAATTCGAACAATTATCCAGACAACAGTTTGACTCGTTAACTTTTATAAGTTGCTAACTCCTACAAATAATGCAAGGTGCTACTTGAACAAAAAGCAACATGTCATATTATCTGTTATTGGCCCATTACAAGATGCAAAATGAGCGACATAAGCGATGGGTTTAATTGAGAGAACCTGTAAATTACGTTGATTTCTTCCGAGGTTTCATAAAGAAGCTTTGCTAGTGTTAGTTGGGCACAAAATTAAGACATTCAGTTAATGATAAACCTTACCCACAACACACAAAGATCGTCATTCAAGTTACCATGAAATCTCAGTGATTCAACGGAAAATGACGAATTTACTACCAAAATAGGCACAGAACTAAGGCCTTCAGTTATTTGCAAAACAAAAACTGGAAACCACAAAAAAAAACAAAAAATCAATACGAAATAGCGACATATTTATATAGCTTCTCGAGGAAAAAGAACAATAATACATGCTTTTTTGAGTTTTAGTGATGTTAATTGATACAAAAACTTAAACTTTTCCATTAGATTTTTATATTAAAATCATTTTTATAATGTCCGGCCCTTAAAATTGTTCCAACTAAATAACTGATTATGTAGATCAATATTTAACTTCGACAACTCATTTTCAATAGCCCATATATTCCTTAAAGTCCTTGAAAGAGACAGTTTACATGGGTTAGTTCTTACCTGCCTCTGTGACACCCGGCAAATTCCGATTAACAACGTTGTCTAGATTAAAGTCTACCTTAGCGAGTCACGCGTATATTATATTTAACTGGGATAGTTGAGTCGTGTTACGGTTTGGGAACTGTTAGTTTGGTATAGAGGATCATTAGATGTTAGTCTAGAGGCTCATTAGATGTCGGTTCTTAACCAAGTGTACAAAGGGTGACGATTCGTAGAATCGTCAGAACATAGGGAATATACAAGTCTCGAATCCCGGGAATTGGTGAACGAGTGTGAATGTGTTTGTTTGCAAGTATTATGTGTTTACAATCATTATGTGACTTGTCGGTATGTGAAAATGTGTTAACATATGTTAAAACGGAGTTTAACGCGCCAAATGTGCTGAACCAGACCCTATAGGCGAATAGGGGCTGTATTCACCTATAGGGTAGGCGAGTATGGTCCCCATAGGGGCGAATAGGCCCTATTCGCCTATACTAGGGGCGAATAGGATCCCTATTCGCCTGATGTTGCTGCGTAATCGCCTATAACGTGCTGGACGACTAAAAACGCCTATAAATACAATACTTGACCTCATAAACTTCATTATATCAACCCTAGTCGTCCCACAACTCGTCCCAACACCCACACAACCTCTGGAACACGATTTTGGATCAAAACACAAGATTTCAAGCCTATTACATCAATCTATTACAAATCTAAGGTGTGGTTTTCATTCATGCAATCTTTACTAACGTTTTTATTAAATCCCTAATGGTCCAGACCTGTTTATAAACATAAATGTCTTCTGAAATTCGTTATTAATCATTGTTAATTGGATTCTAACTACTATGCATGTTATATGTGTGTTTATGATTGAAAGATAGGGTTTTTATGATTCAAGATGGATGATAACATAACATTAAGGTAGTTACAGATTAGTAATGATAGCATGTTGATGAAATCTGAGTAATTGTTCATTAGGGTTAGGGTTATGCATGTTAATGTGATGATTCATGCTATATGTGTTGTTTTTGGGATACATGGTTGCATGCAGGGCTGATAGAACGAGGTTAAACGAAGGATTTTGATTGAAATATGTTTGATATAGTTGTTTGATTGATATTTGATGTTTACACACGTTCTGGATTGGATTTGGAGTGTTAAACGCGCGAAAAACCGGAACAACTGTGCTATAGGCGAATAGGAATCCTAATCCCCTATACTATAGGCGATTAGGAGCCCATTCGCCTGAAGGGGAGCCCTAATCACCTATAGTATAGGCGAATAGGATCCTATTCCCCTTTACTTCATGCATTTACGATCCTAAATGCTAGTTAAGTCCTGAATTGCATGCTTTACGACGTAATCGCCTATAAACTCATGAATTACATATGAGATAGCCCTAATCGCCTATAGTATAGGCGATTAGCATTCCTAAATGCCTGTTGACCCACGTAATCACTAGTTGACTTTTCCTAATCGCCTGTACTGCTGCTGTAAGTGTAATATAGCATTTCGGGACCCTATTTGACACCTAGGAACATGCTAGGAACCCCGTAACATATCTAATAACTTGGTAACATGTGTTCGGACTTATTTATGTGATAAGTGAACTACGTGCTATAACTTGTTGGACTTTAACGTATGTTAAGTGTGTATTGCATGATTGTATGTTTGTGAGTGCAAGTACAACACGGGAAGTCTCGGGTCACCAATGGATGTCGAGTCTTGTACTTTGGTTAATTTAACAGTCACGGTGTTTTCTAACGAACTTGGTTGTGGTCTGGACATCTAGGGACTAACTAACCTACGGGTTATTAGTCTAAGTACTTGTAACTGTCATATGTTAGGTCGCCGCTTTACGGGGCTAGCATAGCTTGCTGATATTATTCGTGTTTCGAAGTAACGCAACCTAAGGTGAGTTTAGTCTAAGTAACCTACGGGTTATTAGTCTAAGTACTTGTAACTGTCATATGTTAGGTCGCCGCTTTACGGGGCTAGCATAGCTTGCTGATATTATTCGTGTTTCGAAGTAACGCAACCTAAGGTGAGTTTACGGCCCCTCTTTTAACTGGTTTCACTTTTTGGGGGAGAAAACATGTGTTAGACTTATGTTTTGGTAACAACTGTCATACTATGGGTTTCTATGGTTTACTATACGATCTTTGGAAGTCCCCGGGAAACCATGAATGTGCGGGTTAGCACAACGGGAAATGTGAATAGATCTATTGGGAGTGACCAACCCCGCTCGTCGGCTTGGAGGGCCGGGCGAGTGCATATTGTCTCAAACAGGAACTGGTTTACTATTCGGGCACGACATCTGGGTTACGAGTTAGTAATGGTTTTCCAATCGTGGTAGTAATAAAACATGCGCCTAGCTAGCGTACATTGGTTTGCAAATTGTTATAGTATGGACAGGTTGAACTTGGTACTTTGATTACAAAACCTGTAAACTCACCAGCATTTTTGTGCTGACGTAAACTCTTACATGTTTTCTCAGGTCGCTAAGGTAGCACAATGGAACTAGGGCGCACGCGTCTGCACGACGTCTAGTTAGGATTGCATGGTTTTTCAAACATTGAATAATTTGGTTTACGTTTGAATTATGTTTTGAATAAGCTTCCGCTGTATTTGGGAATTTTAAACTATGTTTTTGAAATTGCATATGTTTATTTTAGACTTGTTTATTGTGATCGTTGACTTGGATCCTGGTTTGTCATGCGCCTCGCGGTAAAACTCCGCAAGTGGATTTTGAGGGTGTGACAGCCTCCCACCTCCATGAATAACATCTATCACCCGAGCCCAAAGCAGAAATCTGCTATCTTTATACCGCCTCCATGTGGTAAGAAAAACTAGATTCACCTCTCCGTAACTTCCAGTAACCACCCAAAGCAACAAAATAAAACTTGTCAACAGTTGGCACGGAACAACACAATCTACACCTATATATAAACTTCAATAACTACTTAACCACTCAAATTATTAAAACAAAATGCATGAATAATACCTTCGATATGGTCGAGAATCACTTCAAGGAAACCTGGTTTTCCCTCTTTGGATGAGACGCAGAGGAAAATGTCTTCAGGGACAAAATATGGCATAGTAGCTGCAAGACTGTTGGAGGTTGTAGTAAAATGAAATATGCAAGTACTAATTTGTTATTTATCCTATAAAAAGAATTAAACAGTGAAATTTATCCATCTTGATCTTGTTGCAGAAAATGACATTTTGATGAGGTCTCTTGAATCCTTATGAAATCAAAGGCAAAACTATCAACACACACAAATGACATGAAAATAGGCACAATATTATGTTTAAATAATAGTTTAAACGGGCCGAGGTGTCCTAAAACATTGATGGAAAAGTTCAACGATCATAACATAAAGTGTTTTATCCTTGTGTAGAAATGACTGCATCAAAATGTATGTGAGAAATTATAATACCATCCTTCACCCATATTAACGGTTACCTAAGAAGCATCAAGAAATGTATTATTATTCAGCTTGAACATAAAAAATAAAAAAAAACATGATTCATGAAATTTAAATTCTACTCGTTATGGTCATTTAACAACGCCAATCTATGTGTTGTAGTGAAATATGTAAATATAGGGATAAAGATGATGCACGATGTAGAAAAATGATAATAAAAAAAAAAACAATAAGTTGTACATAACCAAGTAGTAAAATTATTGTATACCTTAAGAATTGTTTTGGCACGTAATGTAACTCTAGGATCAAAGATGGAGTCATTTTTCATCAAGATGAACATGAACGGCCATTGACCTTGAAATTATAAGAATATTAGAGATTTGAGCATTCAATCACCTACAATAACAGAAATAGGTGGTGATGGGATGTGGAAAAGACAATGCCATTGAAAGCGAAATAAATGAACGGTTTCAGAAACAATGATCTAGAATTCGTGCATTAGTCATTTATATAATTGTCATCAAATGTTGCACATTAGGGTCATAAAGGGAAGAAATTTGGTAAAAATTAGGGAATTACAAAGCTTCTTTACGAAACAATGATCTAGAATTCGTGCATTAGTCATTTTTTATTATTTATTTTAATTACTATTTATAATTTAGAATTAAAAAATTAAAGGCTAGACCAATAGGAGTGGAGAACTACCTAAGAAGGACCATTTCACACCCATAGGTAGTTCTCATATTGTCTAAATACCCTCCACCAAAGCTAATAGTCTTATGTCATCCTATCTAGATATTCTAGACATGATAAATGAAAATTAAATAGTAGAATATGATTCTTACAATATCCAGAAGTTGCCTAAAGTCCAAAATAGCCAAAATAAATATTTTGATGATAAAATTACATAAATTATCTTTATTTATTATTTAAATTGCACCTTCTGTTCTTTGTGTTTTATTTGCACTCATTCTGTCCTTTATTTTCTTAATTTGCTACACTTTCTGTCCTTTAGCCTAACGTAGTGAAAAAAGTTGGTTAAGTTTATAACTTTACACTTTTAGTCCTGTAGTTTTGATCGAACCCTAACCATAGAACCCATTTTGACTGACCTTGAATTTAACCACGGTAATTAACAAAATCATAGGGCTATTATAGAACATCAAATTCTGATCAAAACCATATATAACATGGTACTTACTTGTTTGTTTTAGAGTGTAATCGACCGATTAAAGTTGCGACTGGTTGTTCTTGTTCTTCAAATTGTGAACGATTTAGTGGATGTTTTTATATGTTTTTTTTGCAAACTGGTTGATTATGAAGTATGAATCTATACAAGGTTCCAATTTATAGTGTAATCGACTGGTTTTACAAGTGGGTTCGTTAAAGTTTTAAATTCGAAAACTTTTGACGCGTGATTTGCAGGTGTTAGTGCGGATTTCCGGATGTTAGTGCGATTTGGTTCCAGAAATAGGTGGGTGTGCTCAGATCTGAGTTTGGGTGCAATTTGAATGAGTAGGATCCGTTTTTGTTAACGCGGGTCAAGTTTGGTCCGGGTTTTGACCCGTTTTTTCGATCCAGTTTATATCGGTTGGATTCTGTAACACCTCAACCGATGGCGGAAACATCGAGGTGTCATGTAGTGACGATTGTTCAATTGCTCATGGACTAGAAATGTAAATTTTGATACATTAAATGGAATTGTTTATTACATTGAAAGTAATACAACAATTAAAACTAGGAATACAATAAATCTCAATCTAAGCCTAAGTTCCAAAAGCTTAGAAGTGATTAGGGGCGGATCTATGTAGGTCGGGACGGGTTCAAATAAACCCACTGAGTTTTGAAATTTTATTAGGTTTATATATAAATAATCTAGTGTACACCCATAAATAAAATATGGGTGAATCCATAGACAATGATGTCAAACTGTTTTAGTGGTTAACTCCCTTTGTTTTAAACAACAGGTGATAGGTTTCACTCTTCCCTCTATCGTTTTTCTTACCCATTTTTTAAACTAGTTCCATTATTTTATTGCATCTTCTCGGTTTTATTTCATGTTTTGCTTTATCATTTTAATCCATTCAAATTCCTTCAATATTAATATTTTGGAACTTCTTATCAACATTGTATGTCCCTTATTTAAAATTTTTATTATAAACACATAGGTTATTATTATTTACTTACGGTATATTATTTTATTACGAGTTTAAATTTTTCTTATTACTACACAGAAGCCCTAAGTTCTTTAGATGCAGCAACTAAACTTTTATTTTTTTTTCTCTGCTCACCACTGGTAACATTAGAAAATTCTTGACCAAGTATTTACTACTTACTCAATTTTATTTTATGTGCGTATTTGATATTTGTATCCACAAGTTGACTACTTTAAATTTTTTGGCTAACATACTAAAGATGAAGGAAGTTATTATTAGTTGCTAGGATTTATGTGCATCGTGTCTTTATTACATGATGAACCTTATCCGATTCGAACCATCAAACTGATCCGGAAATTTTATGTTCAGTTCTTAAATTGAAGCATACAGAACCGGTGAACCCATTGGAAAAAATTTCTGGATCCGCCACTGAAGTGATCTCATAAGAACTGAAACATGTACGAAAATAATTTGGTCAATACAAAAATGTATTGGTGAGCATACCCTGTTTGAATACATATAATAGAAAAGTGTTTCGCAATTTATCTGCTATGATATTTGTAATATGTAAAAGGGTCAAAATCAATCCTCACATCGTTCAATAATCGTTCACACATCGTTCAAGAAAAACCATAACAATGACCAAGGACTTAATTCGTTCATGTAAGTCAACCAAGGGATATAACTCGTGGTACTACTCATTGTTAGGTGCGGCCCAAAGGTTAATGACTTTGACAAATCGTTCATACAATTCACACAAAACATATCAATGAGCATATTGCTTTATAAATAATACACGTAAGTTTAATAATAATGGTACATGAGTCACCCCAAAGAGTAAAACAGTAAAAAGGGAAAAGATGTACTCACAGTTTCGCTAAGTATAAACTCCATGAAAGTTCGTCGTAAAGGATTTAGAATTCTGAAGAACTCAACCTATATATATGATAGAATACTAATAAGGAAAATAACTTAAAAGTCTAAGGCAACCATAATCTAAGGCATTAGGGTTTACTAGACTCGTATAGGAAGATGAATTTTTTAATAGTAACTTGAACGACATTTTGAAATAAATATATCATGATTAATTAAATAAGCGACCAAAACACTTATTTATCCCACACTTAGGAACATTTTCTACATGATAGAAAAATATCCACAAAATAGATTTTATGATTTATATTTAACTAAACAATATATTATATCTATATAAATATAAATAAAGTAAATAATACGAGAGATGATCCAAAAATAATGTTTTCATGAGAAATAAATATTCTCTGATGTGAAATAGGGAAAATAATATTTCCATACTTTCTCTTTTTATTTGTATTTAAAAACATATTTAATAAGTTTAAATAATGTTTTAATGATTAAAAATAGTAAAAATAACAAAAATAACCTTATTATGAGAAATTACATTTTATTTTCAGTTTATTTATACATAAAAATAAATCTCCAGAAAATTTTAGGTTAAAATCACTTATAATGAATTTTTAATCATTTATTTATGATTAAAACAATTTAATTCAAGAAAATATGAAAATAATGTTTTTTTTCCGGAAATAAAAATATGATAATTTTCTTTAGGGTGTCAAGATGTTTCCCCTAAATTTTCATAATTTTTGGAGTAAAAATGATTTTTTTTAGGAATATTTTATGATTATGACTAATATATATATATATATATATATATATATTATATATATATATATAATGAAAATAAACAAAAAAATAGCCAAATAAAATGGAAAAAGAGCAAAGAAATTGATGCTTCTAAGGGGAATAGAACCTGGATCCCCTCCTTGCCAACCCATACACACAACCGAATCGAACTTGGATCCCCTCCTTGCCAACCCATACACACAACCACTAGGCTAAGGACTAGACTTGTTACTTTGTTTGAAAATTAAAGATTTTTAACTATAATTCACAACCATCATCTTCCCCAAACTTACTAACATAAACCCTAACCCTAATCCCTAAAACAATCAACCTCAATTCAACATGATCAAGCATTTGAATCATAGGCTTTTGTTTAGGGATGAAAGAGAAACAAAATGGCATGAAAAAGTAGGACTCACAAGGCGTAATGAGGTCGCAAACTAAGCTTTAAGTGCCGAACAAAAGAAATTGGAAATTGGAAGCTTTCTGGACGTTTTTTACGTGGGACTTTTTGGTGGTTTTGAAGGGAATGAGCATAGGAAGCTAACCCCATGCTCGATTTATATAATGGTCGTGGGAAATGGGCGTTTTGCAAAGTTCAATAAATTCCGGCGGTTACATACCCAATTCAGTTTCAATCGGCTCTTAGACGCGTTTTATGACCGTATTGATGAGGAAATCAAAGGATTCAAGAGGAGAAACGTAAGCCCACCTTTAGTTCATGTTAAAACGCCAAAGAAACACCCAAACAAGCCTCGTCGGAGGCGACTTCCGATCGCCGGAATCTGCTCGGCTGGAAAAAACTGTGACACCCGGCATATTCAGGTCAATACTTTTATACCTTACATACATGCGTTTTGTACTTTACATGCATACGAGTCTATCTCAACGAAAACATTTTAAATAACTACTTAATATCATACTTAACTGGGGTCAATTAAGTCGTATTGATGATTCGGGAATCATCGGGAGTCGTTACAATGGTTCGAGAAACCATTGGGTGTCGGTCCATAACCATGTGTACAAGAATCGGTGATTCGTGGAATCGCCGGGTTTAACGCACCCACGCAAGTCTCGAGTCTCGGGAATTGGTGATCGGGCGGGAACGTGTTATTTATCATGCATTATATGTTTACAATCATTATGTGACTTGTCGGTATGTGAATATGTGCTAACATATGTTAAAACGGGGTTTAACGCGCAAAACACACAAACACAGGGGCTATAGGCGATTAGGCTTATGGGGAATAGCCTAATCGCCAATAGAGGGGCGAGTAGGAGGATGTTATGGGCGAGTAGGGGCCAATCGCATGAACAGTCATGCGATTAGGCTCCCTAATCGCGTATAAACCTGCATACTCGCGTGATACGTGCTGAACGACTAGAAACGCCTATAAATACCACCCTTGACCTCCAAAACATCATTTGTGCAACCCTAGCCGTCCCATAACATAACCCAACGCACAAACACCCTCTGGAACTCGTTTTTGCATCAAAACCACCATTTTCAAGCTTATTCCATCATCACCTCTTGAATACAAGGTGTGTTCTTCAAACCCAAACCTTTAAATGATTATGTTTTACTCCCTAAACGTCCAGACCTGACTTATAAATGTTTTTATCTTTGAAAATCCATTTAAAACCGTTTTTAACAAACCCACACCTTTACATGTGCTATATGTGTTATATATGTTTAAAGATAGGATTTTTAGGATTGAATCATGGTTGTTCTTGTGTTATTATGATGTTTATTGCTGATACAAGTTAGTATGATGATGTCCTAGGAGTTTGAATGGTTTTGGTGGTGTAGTGTTGATACTTGATGTTTTGACCCATTTGAAGGATTTTTGATGATTAAGGATAATATGAGGTATGTTGTTGATTGTATGATGTTAGGGTTTGTTATAGGATGATGCTAGAACAGTAGGATGCTATCGGACAACGTGGTTATGTGATTTAATCTGGATATTTGCTATTTAGGGCAAGTTCTTGCATGTTGATGTGATGTTTACATGCTAAGTTGCCATTTTAGGAAAACGCTCGCATTCGGAACTGTTAGAATGATGAAAACTTAGGGGTTTTGCTTGAAATATGTTTATTAATGTGTTAGGATGATTATTGGGTGTTTTTACACGTTTCGGATCTGATCTGGAGGGTTAAACGCGCGAAAAACCATATCAGCTGCACTATAGGCGATTAGGCATCCTAATCGCCTATGCTATAGGCGATTAGGGGCATACTCGCCTGAAGGGGGGACCCTACTCGTGTATATACAGGCGATTAGACCTTGTAATCGCCTGTTGACCAACCCTAATCACATGTTGACTTTTCCTAAATGCTAGTTTGATTCCTAATCGCGTGTAATGCTGCTGTATGTATATTTTAACATCCCGGAACATGATTTGACGCCTAGGAACATGATAGGAACCCCGGGATTCACCCAATGACTTAGTAACACGTATTCGGACCTGTTTATGCGTTAATCGGACATTATGCTAGACTAGGCGAACTATCACGCGTATTAAGTGTTTAACTGCATATGTGGCATGATGTCTTGTATTGTCTAACACATGAGATGTCGGGTCACCAATGGGATGTCGGGCCTTGTCTGGTACGGTCGGTTAAACGTTGAAACATCATTTCATATGTACACGGTTATGGTCTGGACTACTAGGGACTAATCAACCTACGGGTTGTTAGTCTAACACCTTATATGCTCGTCATGATAGGTCACCGGTATTAGGGGCCGTCTATTGAGCAGGTTTACTTGTCGTAGTGCGAAGAACAGCATCAGGTGAGTTTCACGGCCCCGCCTTACACTTTACATTTTGGGGGAGACACATGCTTATACTTATTACATAAATTATCATGTTATGCTAGTGGTTGATTCATTTACATACTATACGATACGTAAAGTCCCGGGGAAACCATGAATATGCTGGATAGCATAACGGGGGAAATGTGGATAGATCTATTGGGATTGACAGACCCCACCCGTCGGCTGGGAGCCGGACGGGTGCATATTGTCTCGGTCGTACGCTAAATCATTTCGGGCAAAATCATATATCGTTGTCTGTAATGGTTTCCGGTCGTAGTAGTATAACTCATGCGTCTAGCTAACGCTATTACTTCTGATATAGTGATAACATGATGGCTTTTATTACTTTAACATTTATTTTAAAACCTGTGAACTCACCGGCATTATTTGCTGACGTTTTTAGCATGTTTGTCTCAGGTCGTTGAGGTAGCAGCTTATCATAGGCGCACGGAGTCACACGGCGTCTAGGTTTCATATGCATTATCATATCTTTTCAGACTTACGTACTTTTACATTTTGGGTTGTAATAAAAGTTACGCTTCCGCAGCGAATGGATTTATGAAAACTTGATGGTTGTTTATTTCATTTTACGTATCATATAGTGTCGTTTATTGTGACCGTTGACTTAGATCCTGGTTTGTCATGCGCCTCGCGGTAAAACCCCGCACGTGGAATTTGAGGGTGTGACAGATTGGTATCAGAGCCAATGGTTATAGTGAACTAGGACTGCATGTTGAGTCAAGTCTATAGCCGAGTCGCACACACACTAGACGGTCACATTCATAAAAGTCATGTCATACGGGAATTTGCCGGGGTGTTCGTATTACATTCGTTATTATTATTTATGCTTACATCACCTATATATTACTCTTATCTCCTATCTTGTACTTCAACTTCGTGTTGGAAACGAGGATCCTTACTACCTTTGCACAGGCGGTGGCGTACGTTGGAGTGGCTTCGGCATCCTGCGGAGATTTGTCCAAGATTCGGACATCTCCCATTTCTATACTCCAACGGACACACTTGCTTGCACACATTATCACACACTTGTACTTGCTGTTTATATTTTGAACATGGGTGCCTGGTGGTTTGAAGGTCAGGCTAGGAGCACGCCTCGGGGACCATGTAGAGCGACTTATCATTTCGGGTGCACACGAAATAATAAGTTGAGATGCATGGAAATCCTGGTGGACTCTGCGTTTGATCTAATGACTATGATGGAATCCAATCCGTTGATTCACCTTATTATTTACGGTTTCTTCATGATTCTTTGTTATCTGTTCTGGAATCTGATGTCTTGTCTTTGATCTTGACAGAAGATGGCAGGACGTCGTGGTGGTCGCGTTGGTGGTCGAGTTGGTGGCCGGAATGGCGGAGGACGTAATGGGGGTCGTGGCAACATCAGCATGACCCAGGCGGAGCTGAATAATCTGATCCAGGAACACGTGGCAGCTGCTATTGCTGCGCAGCAGGCCGCCCACCAGGGCCATGGTGGTAATTTAATTACTCCTACCCTCATTCCTTATCTTCTGTCGTGTGATGATCGTTTTCTGACCGTGTTGTTTTTGTTGGTATTAGGGGATGCTTTTCCTCCTCCACCACCTCCACCTCCTCCAGTCCACTGTACTTATAAGATGTTCCAGGACTGCAAGCCCCATAATTTCAGTGGGACTGAGGGGGCTGTGGGACTACTCCGTTGGTTGGAGAAGGTTGAGTCTGCTTTCTCCATGTGCAACTGCCCTGAGGAGTTTCGTGTGAAGTATGCTTCGGGGACGTTTGAGGGACGTGCTTTGACTTGGTGGAATTCGACTGTTCAGACTATTGGTTTGCTGGAGGCCCATGCGTTGCCATGGACCGAATTTGTGTTTCGTTTGAAGATGGAGTACTGTCCCTGGGATGAGATCAAGAGTTTGGAGCATGAGCTGTGGAATCATCAGATGGTGGGATCTGAGATAGAGGAGTATACCACTCGCTACCATGAGCTGGCACTTTTGTGCCCGGATTCTGTGACGCCTGAATATAAGGCTATTGAGTTCTACATCAGTGGGTTGGTGCCTGAGATTCGCGGGTTGGTGACCGCTAATGATGCTACTACACTTCGGGATACCATTCGATTGGCTCACAGGTTGACTAAACAGAAGGTTCAGGAGGGTCTTTTGCCTCCTAAGGGTACTGTGGTGAAGACCTCTGACAGCAACAAGAGGAAATGGGATAACACGGGTAAGGGTACAGCGCAGTCTCAGCAGCAACAGCAGCAGCATAAAAAGTTTGAGACTACGGGTTCGTCTTCTGGGCAAAAGCAGGGTGGTTATACTGGTAGGCTGCCTAGGTGTGATCGTTGTGGGTATCATCATGTGGGGAATTGTAGTTTTTGTACCCGTTGCAAGAAGAACGGGCATCTGGCCCAGACGTGTAGGGTGAATCTTCAGACTCAGCAACAGGTGGTTGCCCCTACTACTACTACCACTGCTGCACCTAGGGGTAACCAGGGATGTTTTAATTGTGGGGAGACAGGGCACTTTAAGAAGGACTGCCCCAAACTGAAGCAAGGGAATGCTGGGAGAAATGACAGGGGCAACGGGGGGTGGCGGCAGGAACGCGCGCGAGCCTTCGTCATTGGGTCGGGCGAGGCCCGTCAGGATCCGGATACTGTTACTGGTACGTTTCTTCTTTGTGATCGTTATGCCTCCGTTTTATTTGATTCGGGCGCCGACAAGAGTTTTATATCTGTTGAGTTTAGCCGACTGTTAGACATTGTACCGACTCCCTTAGAGGTCAAGTATATTATAGAACTGGCTGATGGTAAGAATATTGAGGCGACTCATATTCTTAAAGGATGCCAGTTGGAACTATCAGGGTTATCTTTTCCTATCGACCTCATGCCGGTGTCATTGGGTAGTTTCGACGTTGTAGTGGGTATGGATTGGTTGTCCTTATATCGCGCAGAGATCGTTTGCTTCGATAAAATCATTCGCCTCCCTCTCCCGGATGGAGAGACTCTTTTGGTTCATGGCGAGAAAAGTGGAGTTCCCTTGAGCATCATTTCATGTATGAAGGTGTATAAGTATTTACGTAAGGGGTATTCCGCGATCTTAGCTCTTGTTTCGGTTTCATCTAACGATGAGAAGAAGATCGAGGACATTCCTGTCGTTCGTGATTTTCCCGACGTATTTCCCGATGATTTGCCTGGTCTTCCACCTCACCGTCAGGTTGAATTTAGCATTGATCTTGCGCCCGGCGCGGCGCCTATTGCCCGAGCTCCTTACCGCCTTGCACCTCCTGAGATGCAAGAATTATCTAACCAACTGCAGGAGTTGTTAGAAAAAGGGTTCATTAGACCTAGTTCATCCCCGTGGGGAGCTCCTATCCTATTTGTCAAAAAGAAAGATGGGAGCCTTCGTATGTGTATTGACTATCGGGAACTGAACAAGGTAACCATCAAGAATCGTTACCCGCTTCCTCGAATTGATGATTTATTCGATCAGCTCCAAGGCTCCAGTTTTTATTCCAAGATAGATCTGAGGTCTGGGTATCATCAACTGCGGGTACAAGAAGCTGACATTCCAAAGACCGCTTTTCGTACACGTTATGGCCACTTCGAGTTTTTGGTCATGCCCTTCGGTCTTACGAATGCACCTGCCGTTTTCATGGACTTGATGAACCGCGTTTGCAAGCCCTATCTCGATAAATTCGTTATCGTGTTTATCGACGACATTTTGGTTTATTCTAAGAACGAGACGGATCATGAGGAGCACTTACGATTGGTTTTGGAACTTTTGAGACGAGAGCAGTTGTACGCTAAGTTCTCAAAGTGTGATTTCTGGTTACGTGAAGTACAATTCCTAGGGCATGTGGTTAATGAACTGGGAATTCATGTCGATCCGGCAAAGATTGAAGCCATTAAGGAATGGGAAGCACCAAAGACGCCATCTGAGGTGCGGCAATTCCTAGGCCTTGCGGGTTACTATCGTCGTTTCATTGAGGGATTTTCGAAGATCGCTCAACCCTTCACCACTCTTACCCAGAAAGACCGAAAGTTTGACTGGGGTGAACCGCAGGAATCAGCATTTCAGATGCTGAAACTTAAACTTTGCTCTGCGCCCATCTTATCCTTGCCTGAGGGCACAGATGATTTTGTTGTGTACTGTGACGCTTCCATTCGTGGTCTCGGTTGTGTGTTAATGCAACGCGGGAAGGTTATTGCCTACGCCTCTCGCCAACTTAAGGTCCATGAAAAGAACTACACCACTCATGATTTAGAGTTGGGTGCGGTGATCTTTGCGTTGAAGATCTGGAGACATTACTTGTACGGTACCAAGTGCGACGTATACACCGATCACAAGAGTCTCCAGCATATCTTCGACCAGAAAGTATTGAACATGCGGCAACGACGTTGGGTCGAACTCCTGAACGACTATGACTGCGCCATTAAGTACCATCCTGGTAAGGCGAATGTTGTGGCAGACGCCTTGAGCAGGAAGGAGTCTGTCAAACCTCGTCGTGTTCGAGCCTTACAGCTCACTATTCATTCTTCGTTGCCTGACCAAATTCGTTCAGCTCAATTGGAAGCTTTGAAGGAGGAAAACCTTAAAGCTGAAACCATGCACGGTGCTGATAAACACCTCAAGCTTGGGTCTGATGGCCTGCATTACTTTGCCGAGCGCGTTTGGGTTCCTTTATTTGGGGGTTTGCGGGGGCTTGTCTTGGACGAAGCTCACAAATCCCGGTATTCTATTCATCCGGGTTCCGATAAGATGTATCAGGACTTAAAGATACTCTATTGGTGGCCCAATATGAAGGCTGACATAGCTTCGTATGTCAGCAAGTGTCTGACCTGTGCTAAGGTCAAGGTGGAGTACCAGAAGCCGTCTGGTCTTCTACAACAACCTGAAATTCCTGAATGGAAATGGGAACGGATTACCATGGATTTTGTGACCAAACTTCCGAAGTCGCCCAGTGGTTGTGACATGATCTGGGTGATTGTCGACCGGTTGACAAAGTCCGCACATTTCCTCGCTATTAAGGAAACCGACAGTCTGGAGCGGTTGTCTCGTATCTATCTTAAGGAAGTGGTTTCCAGGCACGGGGTGCCCGTCTCTATCATCTCCGACCGTGACCCTCGTTTCGCCTCCCGTTTCTGGAAACAATTACATAAAGTGTTGGGTACTCAACTAGACATGAGCACCGCATATCATCCGCAAACTGACGGTCAGAGTGAGCGGACGATTCAGACGCTTGAAGACATGCTTCGAGCATGCGTCATCGATTTCGGTAAGAGTTGGGAGATTCACCTACCGTTGGTGGAGTTCTCTTACAACAATAGTTACCACTCCAGCATTAAGGCGGCACCGTTCGAGGCTCTGTATGGACGGAAGTGTCGGTCCCCTCTTTGTTGGGCCGAAGTGGGCGAAAGCCAACTCACCGGTCCAGAAATGGTGTACGAAACTTCCAAAAAGATCGTACAAATTCGTAATCGTATGGCGGCAGCTCGTGATCGTCAGAAGAGCTACGCTGATCGTCGTCGCAAACCTTTGGAGTTCCAGGTTGGCGACAGGGTTTTATTGAAGGTATCTCCATGGAAGGGCGTTATACGCTTTGGGAAGCGCGGCAAACTTAACCCTCGTTATGTCGGACCGTTCCCCATTTTGGAACGTATTGGGCCGGTGGCATACAGACTTGACTTACCAGCCGAGCTTAGTGGCGTGCATAACGTCTTCCATGTCTCGAATCTTAAGAAGTGTTTGGCAGACGAATCTCTCGTAGTTCCTCTCGAAGAAATCAAGGTTGATGATCGTTTACGTATTGTGGAGGAACCAGTTGAAATCCTAGATTATAAGATTCGTAGCCTTCGTCGGAGTAAAATCCGTATCGTTAAGGTTCGTTGGAATTCTAATCGTGGACTGGAGTTCACGTGGGAACGAGAAGATCAGATGAAGGCTAAGTACCCTCATCTATTTCCTAAGCGTGCGTTTGAATCGAACTATGTGGCCTCCAAAGAAAAATGAATCTCGGGTCGAGATTCCTTTCAACTGGGGGATGATGTAACAACGGGGAAAATCTTTCTTTTCTTTCTTCCTTTCGTCTCTTCATCTACGGACTTCATTTAATTTTCGGGACGAAAATTCTTTCAACTGGGGGATGATGTGACACCCGGCATATTCAGGTCAATACTTTTATACCTTACATACATGCGTTTCGTACTTTACATGCATACGAGTCTATCTCAACGAAAACATTTTAAATAACTACTTAATATCATACTTAACTGGGGTCAATTAAGTCGTATTGATGATTCGGGAATCATCGGGAGTCGTTACAATGGTTCGAGAAACCATTGGGTGTCGGTCCATAACCATGTGTACAAGAATCGGTGATTCGTGGAATCGCCGGGTTTAACGCACCCACGCAAGTCTCGAGTCTCGGGAATTGGTGATCGGGCGGGAACGTGTTATTTATCATGCATTATATGTTTACAATCATTATGTGACTTGTCGGTATGTGAATATGTGCTAACATATGTTAAAACGGGGTTTAACGCGCAAAACACACAAACACAGGGGCTATAGGCGATTAGGCTTATGGGGAATAGCCTAATCGCCAATAGAGGGGCGAGTAGGAGGATGTTATGGGCGAGTAGGGGCCAATCGCATGAACAGTCATGCGATTAGGCTCCCTAATCGCGTATAAACCTGCATACTCGCGTGATACGTGCTGAACGACTAGAAACGCCTATAAATACCACCCTTGACCTCCAAAACATCATTTGTGCAACCCTAGCCGTCCCATAACATAACCCAACGCACAAACACCCTCTGGAACTCGTTTTTGCATCAAAACCACCATTTTCAAGCTTATTCCATCATCACCTCTTGAATACAAGGTGTGTTCTTCAAACCCAAACCTTTAAATGATTATGTTTTACTCCCTAAACGTCCAGACCTGACTTATAAATGTTTTTATCTTTGAAAATCCATTTAAAACCGTTTTTAAACAAACCCACACCTTTACATGTGCTATATGTGTTATATATGTTTAAAGATAGGATTTTTAGGATTGAATCATGGTTGTTCTTGTGTTATTATGATGTTTATTGCTGATACAAGTTAGTATGATGATGTCCTAGGAGTTTGAATGGTTTTGGTGGTGTAGTGTTGATACTTGATGTTTTGACCCATTTGAAGGATTTTTGATGATTAAGGATATATGAGGTATGTTGTTGATTGTATGATGTTAGGGTTTGTTATAGGATGATGCTAGAACAGTAGGATGCTATCGGACAACGTGGTTATGTGATTTAATCTGGATATTTGCTATTTAGGGCAAGTTCTTGCATGTTGATGTGATGTTTACATGCTAAGTTGCCATTTTAGGAAAACGCTCGCATTCGGAACTGTTAGAATGATGAAAACTTAGGGGTTTTGCTTGAAATATGTTTATTAATGTGTTAGGATGATTATTGGGTGTTTTTACACGTTTCGGATCTGATCTGGAGGGTTAAACGCGCGAAAAACCATATCAGCTGCACTATAGGCGATTAGGGGCATACTCGCCTGAAGGGGGGACCCTACTCGTGTATATACAGGCGATTAGACCTTGTAATCGCCTGTTGACCAACCCTAATCACATGTTGACTTTTCCTAAATGCTAGTTTGATTCCTAATCGCGTGTAATGCTGCTGTATGTATATTTTAACATCCCGGAACATGATTTGACGCCTAGGAACATGATAGGAACCCCGGGATTCACCCAATGACTTAGTAACACGTATTCGGACCTGTTTATGCGTTAATCGGACATTATGCTAGACTAGGCGAACTATCACGCGTATTAAGTGTTTAACTGCATATGTGGCATGATGTCTTGTATTGTCTAACACATGAGATGTCGGGTCACCAATGGGATGTCGGGCCTTGTCTGGTACGGTCGGTTAAACGTTGAAACATCATTTCATATGTACACGGTTATGGTCTGGACTACTAGGGACTAATCAACCTACGGGTTGTTAGTCTAACACCTTATATGCTCGTCATGATAGGTCACCGGTATTAGGGGCCGTCTATTGAGCAGGTTTACTTGTCGTAGTGCGAAGAACAGCATCAGGTGAGTTTCACGGCCCCGCCTTACACTTTACATTTTGGGGGAGACACATGCTTATACTTATTACATAAATTATCATGTTATGCTAGTGGTTGATTCATTTACATACTATACGATACGTAAAGTCCCGGGGAAACCATGAATATGCTGGATAGCATAACGGGGGAAATGTGGATAGATCTATTGGGATTGACAGACCCCACCCGTCGGCTGGGAGCCGGACGGGTGCATATTGTCTCGGTCGTACGCTAAATCATTTCGGGCAAAATCATATATCGTTGTCTGTAATGGTTTCCGGTCGTAGTAGTATAACTCATGCGTCTAGCTAACGCTATTACTTCTGATATAGTGATAACATGATGGCTTTTATTACTTTAACATTTATTTTAAAACCTGTGAACTCACCGGCATTATTTGCTGACGTTTTTAGCATGTTTGTCTCAGGTCGTTGAGGTAGCAGCTTATCATAGGCGCACGGAGTCACACGGCGTCTAGGTTTCATATGCATTATCATATCTTTTCAGACTTACGTACTTTTACATTTTGGGTTGTAATAAAAGTTACGCTTCCGCAGCGAATGGATTTATGAAAACTTGATGGTTGTTTATTTCATTTTACGTATCATATAGTGTCGTTTATTGTGACCGTTGACTTAGATCCTGGTTTGTCATGCGCCTCGCGGTAAAACCCCGCACGTGGAATTTGAGGGTGTGACAAAACGGGTACCAGGGAACAAGGGGGTTTTAAAACGATTTTTGTCTTTTGGCAAGATTAGTCACTCTAGATTTAACTAGGTTAGTTTAATCATTAACTTAGTTATTTATTCCTTTTATAAACTTAACCAACTAACCAAAGTTTAACTTACATTTTTTAACTTTTATAAACTTTAAACTTTTTAAACTTAAATAAACGAAATGGGACTTTCAGAAGCTAACATGATTATACAAGTATGGTACGTTTATATGTTCCGAACGTGCGTATACAAAATGTATACATTCACCATTTTAAAAGAAAATTTAAAATAAAATAAATAATATTTGACGAGGACTAGCGGGGAAACTTCAAAATGGACGAAGGACTAAAGTTGACAACTTGATAAAGGATGAGGGTGGCGGTTGTCACAGATTCGATATAAGTTTTTAACAAGTTTCGGCCAGGTTTCATGATAACTTCAGTTATATATATGTGTATGTTTATATATAAAATGGGTTTTTGTAAGAACAATATATGTTTTTCATCAATCGTTTTACTTCAAAATTATGGTTTTGATCGGAATTTGATGTAGTTAAAAGCCCTATGATTTCGTTTCATGCCGTGCCTTAGTTTCGTCGTTTTATTTGGAGTTAAGGCTTAGGAAAACTACAGGGACTAAAAGTGTAAAGTTAGAAAATAAAGTTAACCAACTTTTTTAACTTAGTTAGGCTAAAAGGCAGAGGGTGTAGCTGTTGGTGGTGAAATCCTCAGGATGGAATTACCTCGATTACCCTATGTGACATTCTCAGGATAGTGAAGGACTGAGCAGACTTCAGGATGTAACAACATTTTGACCTATGTACATCCCGAGGATAGACTAACGTGTTTAAATGTTATTGTAGGTACATCCATTCAATAATAAAGAATTGTAACTATTCTCCAACAACTATATTGTCACACCACGCCAATGGCGGAAACACGTGGCGCAACGCTCGAAAGCATATCAACGTCAAGATTAACACAAACTATATTTAATTAGAAAAGATTAATTTATTTGGATGTCGAAAACGAGTATCTCGTTACAATGTTGCACAAAGCGTTACATAAAACAATGAACATTAAGTTTCAATGTGGGGGTATTTCCGTTTATGTTCCAACCCATTGGTAACAATAGATGAAACCCCGACCAGTATCCGACATCCCGAATTCCACCGCACTAGCCCCATATCTATTCAGCACTTAGTTACCTGAAAGATATGTTTAAAAAGACGTCAATATATAAAATATTGGTGAGTTCACAGGTTTTAGTTTCATAACAACATTTTCACAACCATCGACTCGACTCACTTTACCGTATAATTATTTTCCCATTTAAATAATTATACTAGGATCTTGTCGATCGATATTTCGTTTCATGACAACATTTTCACAACCATCGACTCGACTCACTTTACCGTATAATTATTTTCCCATTTAAATAATTATACTAGGATCTTGTCGATCGATATTTCGTGTTTACAACATGTGCGAAACCTGCACAACTTGTGGCCGTTGTAAGGAGTAGCTAGCTCCTACAAACAATGATGGCGAGCAATCCCTTGAGCCCATAACCAAACCAAGACTAATAAATATGCCCCGCAATCACAAGTTGTTTCTCGGCAAATAACAACTTAGTTTAGAATATGTGCACCTCTTGTCTTTACCGGGTTGACGCTATCAACTAGAGGTGGGCCTCGTCAGGCACCAATAGTACTATCCAAATATTCCTTCGGTTTCATGCCCCTGAATTAATGGTTACAGTAGCGAGGACTCAACCCCGAGTGGCGAACACAAACTCAAGTACTCATCATGCCACTTATCACGTTTTAAACTCTTGAAAACATTTGTCATGTAAAACATTTGACAAAACATATCTTTCCCCCAAACGAAAAACAGTAAAAAGGGGCCGTGAAACTCACCTGATGTACAGCGTACACTCGAATAGTAGAGAATAGCAAGTCCGTGGTCAAGCACCTACGAACGTCCTAGTGCATGTAAGCCACTAAGTCTATAGCGTGTACTTTTCCGGCAAGGTGTACACCCAACTCCCAACACCACCATTTACATATAATTCCCCGTTTAATTAAACATATGTCCTAGGTCCGTTGGTGATGGATTACCCTTGTTACAAGTTATATATATTCGCGTTAATATTTCTTTAACTTGTATAATATTATCCTCGACTCGACTTCACTTAACGTATAATTATTTTCCCATTAAATAATTATACTTAAGATCGCATCGTTCGATATAATATTTTTAACGCTCGACACGACTCACTATACCGTATATTTATTTTCCCATTCAAATAAATATACTAAGGTCTTGTCGTTCGATAATACGTTTTCTACGCTCGACTCGACTCACCATACCGTATATTTACTTTCCCATTAAGTAAATATACTAGGGTCTTGTCGTTCGATGGTATATTCTTAACGCCCGACTCGACTCACCATACCGTATATTTACTTTCCCATTAAGTAGATATACTAGGATTTCATCGGTTCGGTATACACACATATATATATATGTATATTATTTACTCGTCTCGGTTTTCCTTCCCGTATATCTATTTTCCCACTAAGTAGATATACTAGAATTTCGTCGAGCCGAACATATATATATACATACATGTACTTTCATCGTTAAGTCCATACGTTCGTTTAACGTTTTTAATCGTTAGATTATTTACGTTATGTTTTCTCCCACGAATATTTGTCCAACACTTAGGAAAGTGTTATGTAATTTTTCACCCAAGTTATATATTTTAACTCCTTAAAATATATTTTTACTCATCTTGACGTAATGATATTTTTCTCGTTTGTCTGCTTTTACGTCTTAGTTCGTTAACACGTCCAAGTTCGATTTCTTAACTTATACATGTATATATAGTTAATTTTTCCCAAGCCTTCCAATATGTGTTTCTAGAAATATTATTAAATTTTCTAACTTCCTACACATATTACTTGGAGGTTTTAAAATACTTTTGTATTTTTAATACAAAACTTGACAACTTATATACAAAAATGTTCCAACACTTTTATATTCCCATTTATATAAAAGTGTTCATTTTTATATAAGTTCTCCCAAGTTTTAGTTTGTCTAACATTTTTATAAAAAACCTTTGTTTTTATATATATCCATATGTTAGAAAAAGTCCATATTTTTATAAAACTCCATTTTATAAAAATACACCTTTATACAAAATACATGTGTATGTTCACTATTATTTACCACTTTAACAAGTCTTATATCCTTAAGTTAAGACGATTAAAATCACTTTTCAAGTTCATCCAAGTTTCATTAACAAGTGTTACCCAAATCACTATTTTTCTTCAAGTATTCATTATTTTAATAAAAACTACAAGAATACTTAACATCCATCACTAAACTTTCAATTTATTCGCACTAACTGAACACCATTTTAGTCTTTAAAATCATATGTTTTCTTATGAAAAGCTTATTCAAGTTCACCCCTTGTACAACTTGCTCTAAGCTAATAAACATAAACTTTTTTAAAGGCAAAACATGATCAAGAATACTTACAACTAGCACAAGGCTAGGGAAGCTTTCAATGCTTGATTATGATGGGGTTTAGTGTGTTCTTCATAAGTGGTTAAGCTCCAAGCTTGAAACACACAATGGGGGGGGTTTGGAATATGGATGTTATGAGTGATTTGGAGATGTTAAAACTTGAAAGAAAATTGTGGGTGTGTTCTTGTAACCTCACGACATCAAAGAAAAGAAAGAAGAAGATTTGCTTGTTTGATCAATTATGCTCTCACATGGACCCTTTATAATCCTTCATGATCTTCCAAAGATCATATGCAATCTAACATGGATTCACAAGGATTTATAGTGTACTAAAGTAATCTTGGATGATCTTTATATATGTGTGTATTGCCGTGAATATATGAAGGAGGAATGAGTTTTGTAAATCTTTCAAGATTCATAATATCTAGCACTTGATTTGTAATCTCTTAAAATATGAATATGTTGTACTAGGATAATCTTTGATGGATTTTTAGAGGGTGTATGGACCGATTTCTTGCAAAGCTTGGAAGATTTTCATAGATCTTATAAGGACACTAAAGATCTTCACAAAATCTCACCCATGATTTCCTAATCTTTCCTAGATTCCCAAGTGTTATTTTGTACAAAAAAAAGATTTGTGGCATGATATGTGAAGGTGGTAGAAAATCTTCCATGGGATTTGGGGTCCACCAAGCCAAATATCTAATGTTTATTTGCTATGTTTAAACATTTAGCTTTTTGGGTTTCGTTCGGGTCCTAATCGGATTTTAACTATGCGTTATCCGGACGTTATAGTAGCCTCAAATAACCTTTAAACATAGCCTAGTTTAAGTGTTGATGGGTTAGTTAGGCTTTCGTTGGGTGAAATTATAAGTTATACGTGTACCGGGTGCGGTACGCGCACTTTATTCGTTACCGGGAGACTTGTATGGAAAGTTTTCACATATGGTTTCGGAGTTCCAAAACACATTATATTTTGTGAAAATACCCTTTATTTTATATCCTGGGTGTCCGGGATCCTTTTCGTTTATTTAATTTTTATCGGGTAATCACCAACGTCCGTACCGGACAAGTTTATTCGCACATGATCCTATCATGCTTCATCATTAAACGTGTGCATTCCTATGCATCTTATGGGGAATTTGCTATTCTCTACGGCATAAATTAAATTAATCCAATTAATTTAAACATGCGCTTAAACCGTTAATTACATATACTAATTACGTACGGAAACATATCGATTTTTGCCGGATGTTACATATATGGTCTTCTTAAGTCAAAGGAGCTGAAGGCACAAGAATTATACGCGTAAAACAAGTCCAAGGAATAAGTCAAAGTGTAACCGACAAATGATGAATGCTAGGCGAGAAAGTAGGAAACTGTTATTCCAACGTTCACATCAGCTGAAACAACTCCAACGTTCACCTGAACCATTCAAGAAGCTTAACTAAGCTAGCGGATTATATGGAATCTTCCATTTACTTTCGTGTAACTATATATAGGGGCATGAAGAACGAAAATAGGACACTTACACATTATCAAACACTCGATACTAGCTAGCAAACATCTGATATTCTCTTTACTCACATACAACACTACACTACACGATCATTGTAATCATAGTTCGTTCATCATACTTCCTAAGTTGTAACACTTTTTACCATTTTTAATATTAACAACCAAGGTAGGGGCTTAGTCTCCTCCCGAGGTTTTGTGCCGGCGATCATCAAGTGATCAAGAGCTTTCCTCGTACATCGAGTGCCGTTCATTGTTTCATTATACTTATACTGCTTGTTTCATCATCTTGCCTGACAGTTACATCTTCAGGATACAACTGTCCATCCTGAAATATACCTTTGCCATCCTGAGCATAGTTGTCATATTATCGTTTCTTTATTCTTATAAACCACCATCTTGAAAATAACACGGAGTTTTTACTATATTAGCACTCTACCTCACTTTTACTAATTTGGAAAACAAAATTATTTCTACTAAGTAATTTTTGACCAAAACAGTAGCAAATTGAGAAAATAAAGGACAGAATGAGTGCTAATGAAAGACAAAGGACAGAAGGTGCAATTTGGGTAATAAATAAAGGACAATCTGTGTAATTTACTTTTCGAAGTTAGCTCCATAAGCAATGTGAATCAAAGTTCATATCATGAATCAAAGCATAGTTATCAAAGGGCGCAAGGCGCATAGGCCTCGGTTTTGATTACCGAGGTAAGACGTAACTTCAAAGCTCGGTTTCGATTACCGGAAGACTTTTTTTTTTTAAATTGTTCGAGATATAAATGAAAGGAGTGAGTGGTCTCAAGAGAGCTATGACGCAAGAGGAAAAAAGATCTTCACAACCATTCAGAAATGCACATCAGCTATTCAGCAACTAGCAAATGGTAGCGTTCCTTGTGAATATGATGAATACTTAGCTATGTTTGAAAGAATTTCATGTGAAAGTCTAGAATATTTTTTCAATGCTATTATTTTGTTATATGGTAAAGATTTTTTACATTTTTTGACTTGGCACGACATTTTATGTATGTACTACGCCCATGAAGCTAAATAGGGCCTCTGCGGGATGATCTCTAGCATTGACTGTACTCATGTCGTTTGGCGGATGTGTTCGACTATTTTCAGAGGCCTATTTATGAGACGTGATAAAAAATATCCAACAATCTTGCCCGAAGCCATTGTTTCAATTGGCTTATGGTTTTAGCATACGTACTTCGGTCCTTTCAGTTTGAATAACGATATCAATGTTATTCATCGGCCTTCGTTGTTAAATAATAATTTGCATGCAACCGCCACAAAGTGCCCGTTTCAGGTTAATGGTCAACATTACAAATGTGGCTACTTTATTGCTGGTGGGATTTACCCATCTTGGTTTGTTTTTGTGTAAATAAAGACCTTCTCAACCATCTAGATTTATTTATATCACGACTATGTGTAATTTAGTGAAGGATAACTTAAAGCAAAAAACTAGAAAAAATTACACATTGTGTCCTTTATGGATATTACAAAAATTATGAAACGTGTCCTCTAAAATTATTATTTTTTTCATTTTGTGTCCAATTTGTCTTTTTTTTTTCTTGCATATTATGTCCCTTCTCTCTAACTGGGTTAGTGTACTTAGTTAACTTTATCAATGTGTGGAGTAAAAATGTCCATTCACACTCTTTGCTCTAAATCCCCTTTTAAAAACCAGACAAACCCTCAAACCCTCATACTTGTTTTCTTCCTAAAAAAAACCCCTCAAGAACCTGATAATCGTCTTCTTCCCACAAAATTATTTCTTTGCAAAAGACATTGAATGGTATACCATTAATCATATTCTGATCTTGATTTTGGTCTTAGAGCTTTAGGTAGTGATGCAGATGTGATTGGGTTTTCTTAAAGAAACCTTGGTCTTCACGTTCAGATTCAGAATCCATCCTACCGTCTAGATATAAGCAAATTACAGCACAATCATCCATTTTAGATGTCAGGTATTTGGTGTACCATTCACGAGCAGCTGAGTCAACTAGGTTTCTTGCTGCTGATGACCGAGTTGAAGCTAATGACACTATGTCAATCACATCCTCATTGCTTAAAACATCCCAAATTTGCAACCATTGTCTCTGGATTTAGTCTAATCATCAAACCTTAAACACATAAGCATGATTAGCTATTTAAATTGGGATAAAAGCTTATTAAACGTATCCGTTTGACGCGAAAACAATGAACTAATTATCTCTATCAGTGAGGACCCTGTGAGAAAATTCAGGAACTGATATAACTCCATATTCTTTCAAACAAAAATCCCCAAATACTCATTCCGTTGCTGACCCTGGTGCATCACTAGACGGTAACCAAACTCTTGATACCCCGGGTTCATCTTGCAATGCAAAAACTCGACCTTTGCAACGTTTAATCCTTTCGGCTTCACCTATTAGATCACAAAATTTTCAATGTTTTCAATCCCACACTATCTTTTGAAAAAAAAAAAACTAATTAACGTTCCAATACCATCCATTTATCTTACTTGGTAGTCGATTAGGGCTGGAAAATGATTGCAGGTGGGATATAAGGGGGAAAGAAGAGTGAGTGGACAATTTTACCCATCACATTAATAAAGTTAACTGATTACAATAACTCAGTTAGTGAGAAATGACATATATGCAAGAAAAAAGGACAAATTGTACATAAAATGAAAAAAAAAAAAATTAAGGGACACGTTTCAGAATTTCTGTAATACATAAATGACACAATGTGTAATTCTGTTAGAAAACTATCCATGCATTAAATTTAAATATCTCATTAATACAAAATAAGCACACAAACATATTATATTTGATATGAATTATTTTTGAAAAAATGACGCGTAGGCATAGAGAGGGATGGTACATGAATCAAACAGATGCCGACATTGGCTATCTGTATTTTCAGAACTAGTACCATTATTCACTTTTATAGTTTTCGATCAATATATAACACTTATCGATATCCTTTTAGACATATAACAATTTTATTTGTTGGGTTTTTTCTTTTGGTTGCTATTACGAGTTCATGTATTGTACCGTTTTTGTGACGAAATAAACCAACACCGCCTGGACAACATCAATATCAATAGTATTGGACCGAGACCGAAATTTAATTTATGGTTTTTGATCGATGTAAAACACATGTCAATATCTTTTGATTCCTTTTAGGCATATCAGAGTTAACTTTCGAATTCTCTCTTTCAATTGCTATAACAAGTACCCATATTATGCCGGTACCGTATCAAAACGAATAAATTCTAACTGAAATCTCAACGCATAACGTGAGAAATCCTAAGAGCCTCTATGAAGAATGAGATATATAGTGATGTCATCCACCAAAATTAGATTCAATGGATGATGGACGGAGTGACCATATAACCTGAACCAAAAAATTATAAAATATGCGAAACATTTTATTCGTGTTATTATAAGTAGAAAAGTTGTAAACGATTACTGTTTAACTTTTTATACTTTTCATAGATATATATTATAACTATAGTCTAATACACTTTTGCATGCATTAATTAAAAGTTGAATATAATAATAGTACCACCTAGTTTTATTAAAGATCAACACACACAAATTAAATATGTACGTTTTCTTTAATAATTACAAAAAGAATTTCAAGTTGTGGTTTTTAATTTTCATCCTTCTTGATCTCACATTTAAAGTTTATGTTTCAATAGATAGTTTGATAAACATTTTAAAACTTTATTCCATAAGACCAACGAATTCTTACCGAACTCGCTTACTTGGTAAAGGCTCTTGTCTATTAGTGAGAGGTTTTAGGTACAATCCCAAGCAAGAAGTAGATTAGGATTAATTGGGTGTAATTTAGGAGGGAGTACCATTTGCCATTAAAAAAAACCAACAATTGAATTCTTCCTCTAATCAAGCATTTTAATAAAGAAATTTTATAAATCAACGTATTTTAAAAATTAAGAAATTTTATAAATAAGCATATTTCGTACAAATTTTCATTGATAGATACTTAGGGTGGGTGGGCTGGTCATCACAACCATTACACCCAATTCCATTATGCTAACTCATTCCATCACACTCAATCATATTTCATCACACTATCCATGGGTGGTCATCACACCCATCAAAAAAACTCTAAATTTACCAATATTCTAAAAAAAAATTAAACGGTTAGAAATTAAAAAAAAAAAAAAACTGAAATGTTGGAACCTATCGATAAACCTAGCTGCACACTCTCTGAAGATGACTGTTTGACGAAGCTTTGTTGGGGTGACGATGCCAGTGTGATCATAGGGTTGTGGTGTTATACAACGGTGGCAGTCTTCTCTTTGTAGCATCAAAATAAAGCTGATGCCAAGAAAGGAGGTTTAAAAGGTTAAGAGGAGGTAGGTTCAGAAGAGATAGGAGGGAGAATGGTGATATATGAAGAAGAAAGAGAAAGGAAAAGAAGGTCCTGAGAGATAGGAGGGAGAATGGTGTGATATATGAAGAAGAAAGAGAAAGAAGGTCTGCGATGGCTGTCACGAGAATTGTCCCTCGCGCTCGTGATGGTTTGGTGGGGGCGGTGGTTGTGATGGTCACGGCCATCACGGACCACCCCGCCCACCCTTAAAACAATGACAGCAAGCAATCGCTTAGTGCCGGAGGCCGGAGGCATATGCCTTTTGTCCCTCTCCTGAATATGCAATTGGTGTTTGGTTCTAGGATCGTTTGAGGCGAAGAGTAGATTTAGTTAGAGTAGAGTAGTACTAGATTAAAGCAGTCGGAAAAAAAAAAAAAAATTAGAACAATGAGATATCCATTTTTCATATTTTGAGTCACGTTCTTTTGTTTCTATTTCTTACTTTTGATGCACATCACACACATTGCTTAATGTTTTCAATTTGAAAGAAGTTGTATGAACATTGCTTTTTTACATGTGTACACATACGCATGCATAACCATGTATATATCTGAAATTATGTACGTGTCTATTTTTTAGTTCAAATGTGGATGCCTTGCGCATATTGTGTTCGTTCTTTTTATTAATAATTTTCTTTAACCATACCAATTAATTTTTAAGATCATTTGCAATGGTTTATTTAGTCTAAGGAAGCTAAGGGCGAGATCACACGTAGAAGAGTGACAAAAGATTTCGTATAGGTTTCCAAGGTAAAAGTCATTGCTCAAGAACACTCTTTAGAGGAAAGTATTTGGGAGAGATAAAATGTTATAGAAAACCGATGCTTTAGAGAGATCAAATGTGTTTTGAGTGAGGTTATGCCGGACACGGACGGGTGACGTGGAGGGATCTTCGACCTCATGTATGTTTGCTTATTGTCACGGGCCAAATATTTTATAGTTGCAATGCTGTGGGTTGTGCTTGAACGTTTGGGTCGCTGGCCGAGTAATAAGGTGAATGTAAGTGCTGAGACATGTCTATGTGTCGAACGCACCACTGGTCGCGAGCTGTTGCCGCTCTCCTAATAAGTCCAAGGCTGGACGAAACCAGTGACCCAGATTAAAAAAGCGGGATAGATTGGTTTATCCCCGGAAAGAGGGGACGCCATGGATCAAAAGATAACCCCATAACATTATGGTAAATTGAGACGTGATTTAAAACAATCTTTATATTGCCAGCTATGCGACATTCATATTCATTCCAAACCAATAACTAGTTTTAAATTGCTAGCTATGCTATAGACGTATAACAAAATCATAGAATAGCTATTAGGCCATTAGGGTACGTAGTACAACTCTCTAGCATGTAATATGATATTTATGTCGAAACACTCTTAACATACCCACATTTCGCGTAACTAGTTATACTAGTGTATATAGTAGCGTAGCAACCATTATTCCATCAATGCAAATAGTAAATGCATTGCATATCAACCTTTCATTCGTATATCTTCGTTCTACACATGAATCAATACCCTATACCCTACGCAACATTAAATACGTGAGGATATTTATAAATTAATTAAATAGACAATGAGTTGGCAGCCATGGCCCACCTAGTCACCAAAACTTTCAAAACATCGCACCATCTTCGGTTCTTCCTCTTTTATCCTCGTCTTATTCCATTCCTTTGTCTATATATATCACAAATTCGATTAATATTGTCATCAACTTACCAACGTAACTCAATTCACTTAATTTCTTCATCTATTCAACCCATTCAGCTACTAACTACAATTCATCTATATAAACCAATGGGCTACAATTTGTTATCAAAGATCGCAACCAACAACGGGCATGGCGAAAACTCGCCATATTTCGACGGTTGGAAGGCGTATGACGCCAACCCGTTCCACCCTAAACACAACCCCGAAGGTGTTATCCAAATGGGCCTAGCCGAAAACCAGCTTTCGTTCGATTTGATCCAAGAATGGGTCAAAGCGAACCCGAATGCCTCGATATGTACCCCACAAGGAGCTTCAGGTTTCAAAGAAACCGCCATTTTTCAAGACTATCATGGGTTGCCAGCATTCAGGACCGCGGTTGCTAATTTCATGAACCGAGTTCGAGGAAACCGCGTTAAGTTCGACCCTGACCGCATTGTCATGAGCGGTGGCGCCACAGGAGCTCATGAAACGCTGGCGTTTTGCTTAGCGAATCCTGGCGAAGCGTTCTTGGTTCCCACCCCTTATTATCCAGCGTATGTACATAATTTTTAAAACAAATATTTGCTATTATTTATAGTTCGACTTTAATTTGTAATAAGTTATGTTGAACATGTGCAGGTTCGATAGAGATTTGAGATGGAGAACAGGAGTCGAGCTTTTTCCAGTGGTTTGCGAAAGCTCGAATAACTTCAAGATTACCCGAGAAGCTCTCGAGACCGCCTACGAGAAGGCGCAACGAGACAACATTAAGGTTAAGGGAGTGCTTATAACGAACCCATCGAACCCATTAGGCACTTTTCTCGACCGGGAAACCCTAAAGGATGTTGTGAGTTTCATCAATGAAAAAAACATCCACCTCGTATGCGACGAGATCTATGCGGGCACGGTAACCAACGGTGACGAGTTCGTGAGTATTGCTGAGGTGATAAAGGAAGAACCGAAGTGCAACCTCGACTTGATTCATCTAGTTTATAGTCTTTCCAAAGATATGGGATTCCCTGGATTTAGAGTCGGGGTTGTGTACTCCTATAATGATAATGTTGTGAATATAGCTCGCAAAATGTCGAGCTTTGGGCTTGTTTCAACTCAAACACAACATATGCTCGCCTCTATGCTTTCAGACGATAAGTTCATTGAGAACTTTATCTCTGAGAGCCGAATTCGGCTAGCCCATAGGCATGAAATGTTTACCCGTGGGCTAGCCCAAGTCGGGATTGGGAGTCTAGAAAGCAAAGCGGGCTTGTTTTTTTGGATGGACTTGCGTAGGTTTTTGAAAGAACCTACTTTTGAATCAGAAATGACGTTCTGGCGAGTTATAATTAATGAGATTAAGCTTAATGTCTCTCCGGGGCAGTCTTTTCACTGCTCTGAGCCTGGGTGGTTTCGTGTTTGCTTTGCAAATATGGATGACGATACTACATTGATCGCGTTATGGAGGATTAAAACGTTTGTGCGAAAGAATAGAACCCTTGAGATCAAGACAATGAAACAGTATTGGCAGAACAACCAACCTCTAATGTTATCATCAAGAAGGTTTGACGATATCCTGACTCCTCATCGGATCTCGCCTCATTCGCCCCTTGCCTCACCCATGGTTCGGGCACAAAACTAGGTACAAGATGCATGGCATTGTGCAAGATATATATCGCCAAAGGTTTCTAACCTAAATAATTTAGATGGCTTTTTTTAACGACCAATACTATAAATGGTTGGTTAATATATGAATTAAGTGTGACAACTGTAGGGTCTATGAAATAACTATTTGGTGTATTATATGACATGACCTATTGTAATAAATGATAGTTTGAAATAAGAGATCGAAATATGTATTGATAAATTTGTATTCTTTAATAATATTTAAATTGTTACAAACATGATATGATAATCAGAAACTCAAAGAACTTTTATTAAAAACAAAAGAGAATCGAAAATACAAGATACAAACTCTCACACAATCTGACCTAAAACTCTCTCAAAATAAACAACTCTTAATACCATCAACAAACTATACAAACCTTAACTAGCATATCAGATACAAGATGTATCTGAACAATGACAAGATTAAAACCCTAATCTGCTTAGACGAAAGAGAGAATGCAGAGAGAAACAAAAATAAAACTAAACTAACCAGACGAATGAAGGAGGACTCATTTTATAGAAGGTACAGAACCTTCTATATAAAAAACACAAAGTCCTCACATCTCAGCCATTGGATCATGATAATGACACGAATCGAGATCTAAACGGCTGAGATTAATTCAAGAAAACACAAGTCATATAAGACTTGATAGGGGACTGAATGGAGTGGGCTTTAGATTATAGCAAATATAAATCAACAGGCCCACCAGGTGTAATAACATGTATTGGACTTGAATTACGAACCGGACTCCTTATGTTGGGCTGACCACTTGCACAAGCTTCCTTATCTACACAGCTACAAGCCCAATGACTTCACAGTAACAAGCAGTCCAAACCAATACCTCTCAATAAAATAAAACAAAGTAAATAAATATTTCACAAAGTAAAAAAATTGTAAAAATAAAATGTTACTTTTACCTTGACATCTTAACACCCCATCTCAATTCTTTTAACCAAATGGGTCATGCAAACATAACCTTTTACACAACTCTTCATGAGCTGTGGCCAATAACCCCTTTGTAAATACATGAACAATTTGATTTTTGGAATCAATAGCAACTGCCTTAACTACACCCTTAGTTATTTGATCTCTTAAAAAATAGAGATCCAACTCAAAGTGTTTTGTTTTGTCATAAAACACTGGATTTGCAGCAATTGACATGGCTACATTATTATCACAATGAATATCAATATGTGTTTTGACAATAATTCCCAACTCTTCTAACATATTTTTTAACCACATAACCTCACAAGTAACTGCACACATAGCACGATACTCAGCTTCAGCTGGAGACCTAGATAAGGTAGACTGTTTTTTGCTTTTCCAAGAAACTAAGTTGTTTTCAAGGAATACACAAAACCATGTCACTGACTTTCTAGTACTTAAACATTTTCCCTAGTCAGAATCAGAGAAAACAACCAGGTTGAACTGGTCACTTTTCTTGAACTTGATTCCTTTACCAGGAGACAATTTTAAGTATCTTAAAAGTTTAAAAGCAACTTTCAAGTGACCACTCAAAGGTGCATGCATATATTGACTTAAATAGTGCACAACACAGGAGATATCTGGTCTGGTATGTGATAGATAAATTAATTTACCAATTAACTGCTGATAACTAGTAACATTCACAACTAGTAATGAATCACTAGACATAGATGACATTAAAACCTTATTTTAATCAATTGGCACATTTACTGGTTTACACACAAGCATACCATATTCAACCAACATATCAGTACAATATTTTCTTTGGGTCAAAATCAAATCATCTTTTTCTCTTATAACTTCAATACCCAAAAAATATTGTAATTTTCATAAGTCTTTTATCATGAACTTAGTTTTTAAACATCTTCTAATGTTCTCAATTTCTGTAACAGAATTACCAGTTATCACAATGTCATCAACATAAACATGAAGAACAACAAAAACAGACTTAAAGTGTTTAAAAAATAATGAATGATCACATTTACTTATTTGAACCCCAAAATCAAGTAACACATTTACTAATTTCTCATTCCACATTCTTGTAGGTGGAGGTGAAAAGGTTCACACACACTTAAACTCAAACTTTAGATATAAAATATGTATTGAGTCAAGTTTAAGCTATTTCAAGTTAAAGAGTAAACTACTAAAATCGTCCCTTTGGTTTGGGCCAATTTGCCACTCCAGTCCAAACATTTAAAAATTGCTTGAACAGTCCCTAACTTTTGAGAAAATAGGCCAAAACAATCCAAGGACTTAACCCAGTTAACTTTTTGACATTAAGTCATGGGCAATTTGGTCAACTCACGTATAAATTCATCTTCTTCCCCATCGTCTTCTTCCCTAGCACCATTATTGCAGATCAGACCCACCACTTACCATCTCCTCCACCTTTCACCACCCACCACCATCGAAAAGGAGGGCTGAGGGTTGCAACTTGGACTGGTCTGATCTGATCTGATTTATCAAACAAACAAATATAAAAATCCAATTTCAAACACTTGGATTCAGATATGATTTCCAAATGAACTAAAATCAACAATATAAGTTACTCAGGATTCACCTTTACAAAGGTTAACATAGTTCTGAACTAGCAAGTCAATGAATAAATCATATATTAAGAATAACAAATACAAAACACTAGAAATGAAAGAAAGGGGGATGGAAGGGAAATAGAACTGTATCAGTGAGAGTGAGGAGATGCGGAAGGAGAGTGAGAGTGATGAGCATAGATCTTGTTGTAGGCTATTTCACCAACGACGTAGACACCAAAGGCAACGAGGGCTATTCCGAGGCCAGTGTGGCGTGACGGAACTGGTTGTTGAGCATCAGGTGCTTCCTCCATTCATCCCTTCAACGGAAAAACTCCCTCGTCGGTCCTAACGGCTTCCTCATTTCCTGATTTCTCTATCTAGGGGCATCTGGTGATATGGATTGCAGATATTGGTGGTCGCTCTGCTCTTTCTTTCTTTCTTTGGTGGTGGGTAGTGAAAGGTGGAGGAGATGGTGGGTGGTGGGTCTGATCTGTAATAATGGAGCTGGGTAAGAAGACAACAGGGAAGAAGATGAATTTATACGTGAGTTGACCAAATTGCCCCTGACTTAACGTCAAAAAGTTAACTGGGTTAAGTCCTTGAACTGTTTTGGCCTATTTTCTCAAAATTCAGGGACTGTTCAAGCAATTTTTAAAAGTTTAGACTGAAGTGGTAAATTAGCCCAAACCACAGGGACGATTTTGATAATTTACTCCAAGTCAAAGGAGTAAAAAACATGAACATAACTCTTATTACTCCTTATTCTTTTCATCTAACTCTTTAACTTAATCCGCACATCAAATCATGACTTGGTTTAAACCATCATAAATTATATATTATTTTGAAACTAAAGACACAAATACCCTCACCACTAGAGTTGTTCATGGTCATGGGTCTCGGATGTACCGGACCAATTATGTTGGAATGGGACCAAGACCGAAACAGAATACTCAAAAAATGTGAACCATGAACCGGTCGGGGTTGCAACGGTCTTTGGTCAGACAAGCTGTCGGTTGGTCGGCTATTGGGTGGATACTAATCAGACAATCTTTACTCTTTAGGCCTTTTAATTAAAGTTAGCCCAAATTAATATTGAACCTTTTTCTTTATAGCCATTAGCCAGTGATTTGATAGGCCCAATTTGATATAAACAAAAAAACACTTATGCCCATGAAAGCAAACCGAAAGAGTTTTGAATAGTGGCTCTTGAGATTAGTATAAATATGTTCAAAAATCAAAATGGAATCATGAAAGAAACAAAAAGAATAAACAACCTTGAGGGAAGATCTTAGGAGTTCTAACTAATTCAACATCCATTTGGGTTGTAGTCTAGTCACTAGTGGTAAAAACAAAATGTCTCTTGAGGGATGATCTTAGGTTCAGTCTAAAGCAGGGTGAAAAACGAGATGTAAGAAGTTTAGTTGTTCAAATAAACTAATTCAGCATGCTTTGCCCCCCAAAGTATACAAATATAAATTGATGGAGTATTCAAACTTAACAAATTTATGTAACATTATATTTTTTTGGTTATAAACTAAACTTTAAAGAGATTACTAAATATGAAGAATTAAAATGAAAATAGCAAATAGATTCAAAATACATATAAATCTAACATTTAAAATGATCAAAATGTAAACACTTAAATAAACTCTTTATCTTTATCTCTATTATCTCTATTCTCTATCTCTACTACCTTATTAAGGAGGAGAGATAGGTAAGAAGGTAATTTTACACAATTTTTAAGATGGGAGTTGAAGAGTCCCTTCACAAATTTCCAATATTTGGTCATTTTGTTCCCTTTATGCCCTTGTGTACAACCTATAATGCTCATTGTATATATGTGTAATGCATACTTCATATCATTGGACATTTTTGTCTTTTTTTTGTTTGTTGAATTGTATAACTCTTTAAAGCATGATGTCTAACCTCGTATAATATATGTATTTGTTGCCAATAATTATATCTCCTTCTCTCTGTATATTATAACTAACTAAAAGAAAACTTAATATCCTGATTTATGTATCAAATACTTTTAATTTAAAATTACCATTTTGGTAAAAAAAATTATTTTTTAACTTGGGTTACCTTTACGTACTTAGTCACGTTTAAAAACCGCCGCAACGCGCGGGGTAATTTACTTTACCTTATTAAGGAGAAAACATGTCCTTAAAGGTAATTTTACTTAAATTTTAAGATGGCATGTGAAGGGTCCATTCACAAATCTCCAACTTTTAGTCATTTTCTTCCTTTTATGCCCCTCTTGTACAACCTATAATACCAATTGTATAATTGTCTAATGCACACTTTATATCCTCTTCATTATGTAACCTCATACACATTCATAACACCCAATTCAATATACAAGAGTTACAAATCCCTTCCCTTATCTTTGTATACTCACATTCTTGAATGTCATTCACAACCAAATTGATGAATTCGCCTTTTAATTCATCAAGAGAAACCGCCTCGCCAATTAAATCCCCATCATCACTTCAATTATTCAGTGTATCTTCCATTTCAATTACCCCTTTATATACGACAGTCAGGAGACCACGTTTTGCAATCCACTTCCCTAATTTCAGGTTGGTTCTATTTTTTTCCCAGCAATTTTTTTTTCCGTTCAACCATTGATCTGTAGATTGTTTATGCCTATCAATGATTTTTTTTTCTATTGTAGATACAGGGAATTGATTGTGGAATTCAGGAACAAACCAGGTATATGGTTTTTTTAATAAAAACACATTTCATGAGCATCTTTGTCTCACTCACAGCTTACCATCACGTGATTTTTATTTGCATTTCAAACTTTTTGTTTAATCTTCAATTTCTGAATTTGCAAAATTTCTTGTTTGAACTTGTGTTTTTTTTTTCTAGCTCAATTAAATAAAACAGGAACCAAATACGTTGTTTTGTAAGTATGCATAACACCTGCTCGATAAAATGTCTGTGTGAGAATTGCATAATATAATGAATCTGATATGAACTTGTGCCTATGGGTATTAGGGTTGCTTAATAGCTATTTTAATATATAACTTTGTCTATAACCCGTCCTATATTTTTAATTTTGTTCCATTTACCATATAGGCTACTTCTCATGGTTAATTCTTTCAAATTTGATTTGAAGCTTTCTTTTCAGAAAAATCCATCATCATTGCAAATTAGGAAGGCATTCAATAAGTAATTATGGTTCATGGATAAAAATATTATATAACAACTCTGTTATGAACTGATCTTGAACATGTTGTAAAAGTATTGTTGTAAAATTAGGCACCACTGGTCCTGAACTTATTGCACTAAGCTTCTACAAATCTAAGCATATGACACCATTGTAACATCGGAAAAGAGAGAGAGAGAGATATGGGACAGCCAGCTAGCTTTTGGAGATTTGTGATTGCCATCACACAAAGATGTTATCACGGTTGTGATACAATAGGAGGGGCGGTGTTCGCAGGCATCACAACCATCACGGACCATCCTGTCCACCCTAACCAAGAACATGGCGTCTATATAGTCAAATTACTCTATTTTTTGCTGACCAGCATGTACTAAAACAGGTTAGTGTTAATTATTTCTTTAAGTTAAATTTATACCAATGTCATAGAAATCTCATTTTTCATCTAAGGTTCCCACAATGCTTCCCTGTATGGTAGTCAAATAAAGACTTATCTTTAAGTTTGAATCTAATAAAACATAACAAAATGTGCAAAAAAAAAAAAAAAAAAAAAAAAAAAAACTAAAAGTATAGATCATATTTTTTTAAACACAACAAACCTTACCATTTGGCTTATAACAAAGAGCAGTCACAAAATCACCAAAATCAATCCAATCAAATACCTCCTACATCCAATATGCATACTTTGCCATCTATGGAACCACTAATAAAATAATTATCATCCACATGATTAAACTCAGCACTTGTCACTGTTTGATTTATCGTGATTTAGTTTCATGAATTTTGGAAAGAGAATATGCATTAGATAACACTCAGCATAGTTGTAATGAGTAAAGATTTTGAGGCACTTATCATGTCCAAGTTATGCACAAAAGATGATAGAAGATACTATATCATGGTAAATAAAAAAAATGCAAAAAACATGGTGCTAACAAGGAGGAGCAAGCCTTTTGAAAATCCTAAAGAACACAACAGTAAAAGAAGACAAAAATAATTGAAAGCCAGTGTAACATGTTTGATAATGCTCAGCCATATGAGACGGCAACTGGTTTCACGCAGTAAGGTAAAGGTATATATGAAAGATTGGGTTTTTATGTAGACCCTTGAGGTCAATCGAACAATTTAATGCTTTTACAAATATGCGTATCTAACTTTGGCGTACTTTGCCATTTATAATCTAATAATTGTTACTCACTCTTTTATACATCATTTGCCTTGTTGATGTAGTAAATGTAAGGTCAGTCGAACAATTTAAAGTTTTCGCGAATATGCATATCTGACTTTGCCGTACTTTATAATCTTTTAATTGGTCCTCACTTTTTTATACAACATTTGCCTTGTGTCATAGTATGTATGGTTTATATGTGTTGTTTGAATGTCTGCTCACAAAGTCATAATGCAATAGTAAATGATATGCCTAACATAGTTAGGTAACATAAAAGGGGTGGTGCGACAAAATGCGTAAAAACCGTTCCGTAACGTGCGTCAAAAAAATATCCGTAGCAACGCGCGGGCATTCCCACTATAAATTATAAAATAGCAATATCAAATATTACATGTGCGACTCTTAGCCTTATAGTTGTCCATTCAATCCATTTAAAAGTCAATTCATAATAGTTGTATGTCACTTATGGAAAGAGCCTATCCATTAACTCTTGACTTTATTTTAAATTAACTTTAAAAATAGTATGCATTGTAACAAGTAATCAGTATATGAGATTAAAAAAATTAAAACAAACATCATTTCATTTATAAAAAAACATTAAATTTATTATCCTTTACGAGTATGCCATGGGGTGTACCTTCACACCAAGGGAGTTAACGGTAACGTGACATTTTAACTTTCATTGTCAATCACTCTCTTCCCATGTTAAGGACATTATATTAGCACTAAGTTAACATCTTAACATGACTTAAAAGAGAGAAAGTTAAGGGGGTGAGGTAGAGTTAAGAGGCGTTAAACCATTTTCTTAAAGTGAGCTAATGTGAAAAGAGACAAAATAGAGGATTTGACATTTAGGTGAAGTTAAAAATGGTTAGCATATATGTTGTTTTAATGACTAATCAACCTCTAAAGACAAATTTATCTGTGTTAGTAAGATCAGTTAAGATTATCTTTTTAGTTTTCTTGCTAAACGATTTTGGAAAATTAATAATTGATCAAATAGTTATCTATACTATATCTATATCTATCTATACTATATTATATTATAAAGCATTTGACAAGGACTTCTTAAAATTTAAGAAGTACAAGTTAATTTGCTTATGATACAATACACAATGCACATAATAACTACATTGTAGGGGTAAATTTGTCTTTAAAGCATCATATTTAATAATCAAAATGAAGTCAAGAGTCATGTTTATGATATGTCATAACATTTATTTCTACAATTACTTTAAACATATTAAATAGAAAAAAATGTAAAAAAGAAATTTTCATAATGCTAGATGTTTTATTATATTCTTTAATGTACAATTAGGTACTTTAAATAATTAACTAAATCTATTACTATTCATGATAATGTTACCAAACTTTTAGGTATTTGAGTCTTTTAAAAAAGATCTACTACATGAATAATTTGGCATATTGAGAGCTAAATCGAGCTTACCTACTAAACAACGTAAAGTTTTATTATTTATAGAACAATGCGCTTGTATATTTTTCTTTAAATAATTTTATACAAATTGGTCAAACTTATTATTTTTTATAATATTATATTGTGTTTAGAATAAAGAGAAAGGAGAAGTTCCTTTATTTGTTCTATTTTTATCTACGTTTCAATGTAAGCTTCGTTTAAAACAAAATTGCGCGTGATAATGTACAAGTCACCTAAGCAGAGGCGAATAAGTCATTAAAGTTTTTTTTTTTTTGGTTTTTTATTTCCTTTTATATGTGGACTTATTACGGTTTCGACTTACTTAGCTTTTTTTATGATGATTTTTAACTTTTGTTTAATATGGCAAGTTAACTCGCCGCCATGCATGTGCATGGTTCAACGTTTTTTCATCCATTTTTTGTCCATTTTTTATTTGGTTTAATAGTCCCGCCGCAACGCGCGGGTTTTTCACTAGTCATCTTCATATGCAACCGCTACATAAATCTAACACGGAATTTATTTATATTAACTGTGGCATATCACAAATGTCTAAAAAAGAATCGTAAATAAAATAGCATTAACAAATAACATAATGATCTAGTATGAATGTGCACTTAACTATTGTAAGGTAGTTAAAGTTTGCCGAATCCCCTTTTTTAGTGTTTTTTTAATATTAACTTCATTAAAACAAATGAGCGCGTCCTCAATTAAGGACCGCTCACAAACCGGTTACAATATATACAATGGGTATAATACCCAATCTTTCCACTCTAACTTACTTCTAGCCGATCGGTATTTCAACCAAATAAAAGACGTGGACTTAACTAACGCAACTACTTCTGCCACCTTAGGATCAAAATTATGAAAGACCTTCTTATTTCGCTCCTTCCATAACTCCCAACACGTAATCATGATGATACCCCGTACAATCTTCTTACCCCAAGTGGACAGCGATCTCGAGTTATGCCACTGCAACATATCATCAATCGATCCATAATATGCAGGGCTCAATTTACACCACCTCCATATCTTGTTCTAAACTCCAAATGTGAACCTGTAAGATACAAACAAGTGAGTAGCCGATTCCTCGTCTATATTACAAAGCGGACATGACGTATCCGGAAGAACAATACCCCTTCTAACCAGCTACAATCGTTTAGGAAGCATATCTTTTTCCATCTGTCACATCATGATGTTCACCTTAATCGGAACCCAATACCCTTCTTTTGGTGTTTATTCTTTTATTGATTCCCGAATCCTTTTTAGTGTGCATATTAATTAACAAAACAACATACTTCTATATGGATTCATAACATTCCACCTTTGTACCCTTCCTATAAGTGACTCTCAAGTCTCAAGCAACGCTAAAACTAGTATAAAGTATTGTCAAAAAGTAAACATGGCTAGGGTAATTTGTAATGTTTTTCAACATTATGTATTTTATTTCAAAACAAGAGTATATTTGTCTTTTATAAATTTAAAGTAAACAGACGAACATCTACTTGAAGACCATTCGTGTTAAACTCGGGTGTTCAAACTTAAGGAACATATTGCAATATGACCTTTCCTTCTCCGTAGATTCAGGAGATGTGGGAGATTTCATTGTTGAAATCCAGAAACCTCGTCATGCAGTTGTGGATAGTGAACCGGGTCCCTCAAGGGGTGTGGTAGGGGACGTATCTCTCCTGGAACGAGTTTTCTCTCTTTCTATTCAAACTGTTAAAGAGCATTCCATCAAGTTTTCGTTTAGCGTTTGCTTAGGCCTTGGTTGAGGCCTTACGCAAAGTGGTGGCCTCAGCAGGTTTAGTCAAAAATTGGGTCAAATTTCTATTATTATCGCATTGTACTTTGCGGGTGGTCAAACCGTCCACCAGGTAGGAGCGCAGGTCAGGGAATAGAAAATCTTTGCAGTGTAGCACCATCCAGCAAGCCCTTGTGGTGTGGAAAGATGGATCCGGGTTGGCAGATTTGGTTTCTTCTCTCTTTACCGTTTTTTTTTTTTCCAGAAAGGAAGTAGGAGGGAAGAAAGCCACTCAAAGAAGCCCCAATGTTAACCAATGTCTTTGAAAAGTCAGAGATGGTCATTTCACAATTGCAATCAAGGTGTTGTGTTCTAGAGGGGTTGCCCCCTTTAGTGATTCAACCATGAAAAACCTTATTGATAAACACCCAGTGGTACCGCCCCCGTCCTTGCCTCCTAGCTCTGCCGCCCAGACTGCTTTAATTGTGGATGGATATTGTGTGTTTAGATGTGATATACGTTAAATTATACATATAAAAGTCTGTGTTTAACTCCCGTCTTTATACGTTTTTGACCTTATACATGAGGAATTGGTACTTATTTAGGTATCTTTACTATTGCAAGTCTTAAACGACGTCCCAGAAGCAAACCTAAAGAAAAACGAAGATTTCGGCGCGCAAACAGGACCCTGAGCCCTGTGAGCGGCCGCTCACAGAGATTGACTGGCCGCTCACTCATCCATATATTTTCAGAAAACGTTCTAGAAGGCCTACGTCAGCACACGAGCCACTTGTTTTACTTTTGAACAAGTGTGCGGCCGCTCAATCATCCCAGACTCTATAAAACAGGGCATTTGCCTCTGTTAACATGGTTGGGTATTTTCTGGGCGATTTGGCGCGATTTCCAGGGCTGAAGAACTGCTGTAAAGGCGAGGAACAAGCTCGGGAACTCATCCGGATTATCTATCATCATCCAATCCTTCACATTCAAGATTTATGGTTTGATCTATAAACTATTAAGTTGTTCAAATCTGATTATTTTGGTTTGTATGTGATGTTTAAGTTATAGATCGTACACACCTACGGGCAAAAACACTAGTTTTTAGTATGTAAAAACAATCGTTTGTGTAGTTTAATCAAGTCTAGTATGATATTGGCATTTTTCATGTTTTAATCTTGATGATCATAATGCAACCTTGTTTCATTGTTAATGGATTTGTAGTTATGTTGGATTGACTTTGATGATTGTCGAATGTGTTAGGCGGATATATGTTGAAAAAACGTCCGTTTAATCATCCGGTAGTAGACTAGTTAACTTGTTAATAAGTTTACACCATGAAACTGTAACCGGGTATTGATTTGGTTAAAGTCAATCGAATAATGATTAGAAATGCTTATCGGCACGTAAAAGGGTTTTAAAAGCTTAATGGAGCCGTTACTGATCTTTGACACGGTTAATAATCTTTGCTAGTTATTTTGGTGAAAATAGCGATCTTAGTAGATCTGTGTTCAAAGTTGGTAAAATGGAATAGGTTGTGAAATGCTCTACTTTATGCTAGTCTAGGTGGTTGTATTGTGTATTCGGTATCGCTTTCCTGGATTAGTGAGGTTAGAAAACTCTTAACAGATGACTAACTTATCTTTAGAAGATTTGCATGAGATCATATCAGTTGCTCGCTAATAAACGAATTGAAGTGGTTAACGTGTGTATTCGTGTTAGCTTTCTGTATAGTTGTCATGTTAGGATTCCTGAAAGGGATACTAATTGTCGGAAAATGAGAATGTTGATCACACGCCTTTATATCATATGTTATATAGATGACATGCTAGGATTGATATATTATAGTTTTTATAGTTATATTTTGTATTTGGAGTCTTACATATGTTAGTTTGATGTTTTAAAATTAATTTAGTTTAAACAAACTTCCAATTATCTTTCTTACCGGTAAAACAGTGACAAGAGTTCAGTACAATCGCTCCGCGCGCGTCCATGGATTGATATCTGGTTCTTATCTGTACTTACTACATATATGACAGGGTACACTTACCTTTTTGTGTGTGTTTTAATGTTAAGGTCTAAACCATTTTATAAATATTAAAGCAAAATGTGTGTTTATTCATTGTAAAACTATGTGTATATCCGCACACGTCAAGATGTATTCGATCCTTCTATAAAGGGACTTCCTGTGGGAGGGACGGGATGCGAGCTCAACACTTGTTGGACGCCCTTGGTGGTGAGGGGGCAGTGACTTCAACGGGTTTAGTCTCAGCAATCACTGAGGTCGTCAACTTATGGCTGGGGGTTTGTGTCCCAAGGTTCTGGCAGAATTTATTGCTTCGGCGCCCTAACTGCTTTATTAAAGCCGGATAATGGAATTCGGCCCATTACCGTGGGGGCTATTTGGCATAGATTGGTTTCTAAGGTGGCTATGAAGGAGGTTGAGAAAGAAATGGCTCAGTACCTGGGGGACTTTCAATTTGGAGTGAGGGACCCCCAATGGGAACGAGGCGGTGATTCACAGTGCGAACAGGTTTCTTAACTCATTTCACGCAGATGGTTCCTTGGCTTTGCTCACTATGGACTTCTCTAACACTTTCAACATGGTCAATCACGCAGCCTTTCTGCGGGAGGTTCATCAGTGTTGCCCATCTATCTATTTGTGGGTCCAATTCCTTTACGCGCTAGCTAGATTGTACGTTGGTAATGACTGTAGTGGGGCTACTACTGGAGTTCATCAGGGAGACCCTCTTGGCCCCTCCTTTTCGCCCTTTCCTTACACCCCCTTGTTCTCAAGATATAGGGGAGTTATAACCTCTCCTTTTATGCTTGATATCTGAATGATAGGACGGTTATTGGTAATGCCACTGATGTCGCTAAAGCCCTATACATTATTAGTTTAGAGGGACCATCATTGGGGCTTAAAGTTAACATTAAGAAAACTGAGTTTTTTTGGCCAACTAGTAATGGGATGAAAGTTAGGGATGGGCTTTTCTCTAGCGGGATTGGTAGGCCGGAGAGAGATGTGAAGCTCCTTGGAGGAGTTGTTAGTCGTGATACTTGCTTTATCAAGGAGTTAGCGGGCCGGAGAGCCTCGGGTGCAGTTGACCTTATGAAACTTTTGCCCTGCCTTCGGGATCTCCAAAGCGAACTTCTATAGCTTAGGTTTTACACATGGGGGTAGCTAAGTTGCTTTTTGGGTTACGGACATGCCAACCCCCTATGATAGATGATGCGGCATACCGTTTTGATAATGGTCTTTGAGAAGCCATTGAAGACATAGTTGTATGTGGTAGCCTGTTCTTTGGCAACCTCCAATGGCGATTGGCTTCCCTAGGCTGCTGATGCGGCTGGGATGTTTAGGCCTCCTTTCAACTCAAGACTTTGCGGTTTACGCTTTTGTGGCGTCGATAGTTCAGTCTTGGAAGCTGTAGGACCCCATCCTGCGGAATAGCGGGGTTGTCGGCGTGGACTCGGATTACATGCAAGCCTTCGAACAACTAAAAAACTCCCTCCTAGAGTTTGATCTTGGCGGTTTCTCTAATAAGGACACCGCCCCCTAAAGCCACAAAAAAACTTTGGTGAAGGCCCTTTTTAGCAAATTTGCACAGAACCTGGAAGAAATTTTTTATTTGTCCCCCCGCCAAAAGGCGGTAATTGAATGCTTGCAGGGTCCTCATGCCCATGATTTCCTGACTGTTATCCCAATCGAAGGTTTGGGCCAAAGCATGTCCGCAGTTGAATACACGACAATTCTTAAATATCTTCTGATGGTTCCTATATTTCCTGAGGATGAAGCATGCCCGCTCCGCAGCAAAGCCTGCCTGGATTCACATGGGGAGCACGTGGTCCACTACAAAGAGCTGTCCGGTTTCAAATACCGGCATGACTGGGTGCGAGACGTTCTATGGGATATTTTAAGGAGAGCCGGGATGTCGGCCAAGAAGGAGGCTCCAGTGAATTTCCTTACAAACCTCGCAGCAGGCAGATCTACTCTGCGCCTAGCAGATTTGCTGGTCTTTGAATAGGCTGTGTGGGGGGGGGGGGGGGGGACACACTTGTGGTGACCTCACATGTGTGTCCCCGCCAGTTGGTTTACGAGACAATGGTTTCGTGGTTGGATAGGCAATGAGAAATGGGGAATCAAATAAAGTGGTAAAACACGCCAAAGCCTGCGAAGATAACCAACATGTTTTCGTCCCCTTGGCTTTTGATACCTTTGGCTCTTTGGCACCGGAAGCTATCCGTTTCCGAACAAGGGTCCAACGGGTTATTCATAGCAATGTTTCGACTCCAGGCGCGGGAGTTTGTGTTTAGTAGATTTAGTTTTGCGATATAGAAAGGTGTGGCGGCGCAGCTTATTGCCTGTCTACCTGTTTTAATGTAATTTTGATAGTCATGAAATGAGGATATTATTTATCTAAAAAAAATTTCATATGACCAAAGATGAGATTATTCGTATAACTAATCTTTTGGAACCCACGTTTGTAAAAAGAAAATCTTGGAGCTAACATAAAAGCCGATGAACTATCCTTTTTTATCATTACCGGTAGGGGTGTTCAAAAAATCCGAATCCGGATTCGAATCTGAAATATCCAAAATCGGATAATCCGAACTAGAACTGTATGATTGATAAGGTGGTATATTATGAGTTAAAAAGAAGCTAGTTTTAGAGTGAAGCCTCACGTGAACGAGTAAGGGATATTGCAGAACAAGTGGTTCTCATTTTATGTTTTATAAAGAGTTAAAAATATTACATTGATTGATATCTTGGTAGTATACCACATATGCATGGGGCAAGTGGCCATGGTTCCTAGGAATTTAATTTGTCCCAAGTTGGATGAACAGAAAAGAATTTTATAAGTTGAGAAGCTTAGTTGGAATTTTGGCATGTAATGGAGCGAATTTTGACATGTTGAAGCATATGGTCTTCCCTATAAAAACAGGGGGAACAATCCAGACAACTCATTAATTTTGACTTTTCAAATACAATTTGCTACCTTTGTACGTTCACACTAACCAAAGATTTCATATAACATGTGAAATAGTATAAGGCTATATACCACGGCTTAGATCAAGCCGTGACCTGGGGCTTTATGCCAAAGCTTAGGAATACGATGGACAATTGTCCTCCTAACCGAAGCAAGTACAGACGACCTTCGGAAGTCAAACACTTCCGTATGAAAGTATAAGGAGTCCGAAGTGAAAGTACAACTTTGCTCACCACTATAAATTATTGGAACCAACTCAGTGTGTAATTAAATTCTTCAAAAACATTACGAGTACAAGTTATTGTCCAAAAATTAGTTGTGCTAGCTACTTAACTAAGTATATATTAAAAAAATAACATATATAAATTTATATAAAAAAAAGTTTATGCAACTGTAGTGTAGTGTATGTAAGCCGCCAATTTGGTTTTGTGGGAACATTGTACCCCTTTATTTTTATTCAATGAACATGTATAAATATATTAAACTTATGGATTCCATTTGTCCCAGCATTGGACAACCAAATCTTTTTATTACAGGAGACAATTTGTTGGCACTGCCAATTCCACATACCCACTCACACCCAAAATATAATAAAAACTACCCATTAATTTGTTCCTAAAGATTCTTGAGTCAAAGTGTTGAGTATATAAGCCCCCTAGCTTGCAGATTATAACATCAGAAAGCAAGCAACTCATAACTCAAGTGAACGATGGAAGACAGGTGCAGAGAGCGCAAACGAGTGATACCAAAGAGGGGTGTGATAAAGTCCAAGATTGCAACAATGGCTTTCCATTCGATGCTTTCGGTTTTCTCCAGATCTCACCACCACCACCCCTAGAGATGGCAGATGCATGCAGTTAAGATGATTTAATTTGGCTTTTCAGACAGGAGTTAATTAGTTAACAATAACATTCATGATTTTGTATGCTTTCATTACTTTGGAAATGTATTATCAAAAGATTCTATGTCTTGAATATTGCACATTAATTCATGAATACATATACTACTTCAATCCATCCAAAAAAATCTCCATATTTTCACCCTCCTAGAAACAAACATGTATGATAAGTGGCCTGAGTGGTGATCGTGTTCAATGAGGATTAACATTTTCGAACAAATTTATCGACAAGATGATTTCTAGAGTCAGTTCTAGAAAAAAAGTGCTAGAAAATATCTAGTATATACAACGGATTAATGCAGAAACAAACTAACTAAACATACCTAGTAATGTCTCACACATAGGTACGGTGAGACAATGTCAAAACTTACCTCTGTTCTAAAAGATGAAAATATGGAAAGACAACAACCCAGAAAATATTTAACTCATAAGTCAATATTAACCAAGTAATTTTAAGAGGAAATAACATTGTGAATTGCCAATTTTCATTTGTCTCAACAGACTTGGTTTGAAGTTTTTGATGTATATATGGACGAATGATTGATTAGCTTAGGGAGGGACAAATTTTGCTACTTAAACTTTATTTCAATGCAATTTTAAGAAAACGCATGAAATGTAAGAAAAACAATTTCAAGATTTTTTTAGCCTGCCTATTTTTTAGATCTTTTTACAACTTTTAAAATTTAGTCCCATGAGTATAGTACGTTTATGCAAAACAAGAAAAAAAAAAGAAAGAAAGAAAAAGATACTAATTTTCCATGTTATCTTTTTTTCGTTTTGTAATATATAAAAACCACTCGTTTTTGCATGACTAAGTCTTTAAACTTATAAAAAGCGTACTTTTGATGCGTTTCACAAGTCCAACCGCTTAAATTTAGAATTTGCCCATAAACCGCTTAAATTTAGAAACTTACACGTAAACGGCTAACGTTAAGAAACTTACCCGTAAACCACTTAAATTTGTAGGGTTTTTTTTTTTTTTTTTTTTCTTTTTTTGACACACTAATTTTATGTTTATCTCTTCCATTATGCTGAGATGCACATGGTCAGCATAAACTGTATCCAACCATGGGCCATAAATCATGTTCCAACATGGTACTCAAGATATGCTGACTTTATTTTTAACCCCAACTTTAACCTTTTCTCCCCTTTTCCATTTCCAAAATGTGAATAGATTCTCTCCAAAACATACTTTATGAAATAATTGAAACAAGAACCAATGAATTGTCATATTAAAATTCCCCCAAAAGAAGAGAAAACAAATTCAATCCAAATTGCCCTTTTTTATATCTCACAAATAGCTGTCAATATTGACCCATTAGGATTACTTAAGCCTACTGCACTCTACTCTTAAATCAGTGAGCAAACCTATTCTTCTAAAAAGAAAAACAAAACCAAACAAATGAACCAAATCAATAGATTCAGTGTAGGTAAAAGAAAGAATCTTTATACAGCCATTAATTTGCTGGCACTGTCTCTCAACCAATAACTAAACAATAAAATAAAATTCAAAATTGAAGTTTCTTTGGTGCTGCCCCTTGTATTCCAACAGCTGCTGCATCTTCTATATAAATACACCTCAAAGTGTTCAACAACAACATATTAGCAACATTCTCAAAACACATCAAACAATTTTCTCACTTGATATGGACAGCATTTTGAGACAAAGTTTCACAACCAAACGGGTCATACCGAAAAGAGGGCAGATCAAATCCAAGATAGCCGCAGCTGCTTTCCATTCTCTAGTTTCTGTAGTTTCTCACAATATGAGAATGTTTTCTATTACATGTATTCATTAGTAATTTATATATATATATATATATATATATATATATATATATATATGTATGTATGTTTGTTAGTATGTATATCCTTTATTTCTTTGTAAGGAAATGTAAATCACCTGCAGCGTTAATCCGAACGACCCTTTTTTGAATTTTGTTTGAAATCCATTTTTTCTCTTTACTAACTTGCGTCTTAAATATATTGTTGCGAAAAATAAATCTTGTTCATTTGGAAATTGTTGCGTCTGGTTCCATGTACCAGCTCCATGTAGATTTCTTCATTCTGGGGATGCGACGAATCATCAGCAACAAAAGAATGCACTGATTCTTTTACTTGAATCCAACTCGAACCAGGTTCCTTACAAACGATTTTATCGTTCATTTCTCTTCTCAACTGTCATAACTTCGTTCCACATGCCAGCAGAAGCATACAGATTTGAAAGAAGAACAAAGCTAGAAAGCAACAAGCTTTCTAGCAGCAACCATCCCGATATCAATATTTCCATTACTATTGCATGCGGTTAAAAGAATTTCACAAATTTGTGCATCATGAAGCGTGGGCATTTCATCGATGGTTTTCTTACCATCGTCAAGTTGTCTAGCTTTACCAAGAACATCAATCACACATGCGTAATGTTCTAAACACGGGGTTAATCCGTGGAGATTAAACATAGAATTTAAATGATAATGTGCTTCTTTTACCAATCCAGCATGAGAGCATGAACAGAGAATCCCGAGACATGTTATCTCATCGGGTTTCATATTAAGGCATAACAACAAAACTGCACACATTCCATAATCATCATATTTCACGCGACTAAATTGTTATGTGTTGCATTCCAGAAAACATTTTGCGCATCCTCAAGGAAACCGCATTTAATGTAAGCATCTATGAAAGCACTTTCTATGAACTTATCATCACCAGTGGCGCAGCATAGTAGGGGCGGGGAGGGCGGCCGACCCCCCCCCCCCCCCGGATTTTCGCGCAGAAGTTCCGATTATATAGTATTCGTATAGAAAATTTTGAAAATATAGGGTTTCAACCCCCCGAAACTAGTGACTTCCGACCCCCCGAACCTTCGGGTCAAGCTTCGCCACTGATCATCACTAATTGCGGTTTTAATAGCCAACAAATGAAGAGATTTTCCTTTATGAAGGTCTGATAATGCTCCACCCTATTTAAGCACTATATTAATTAGGATTGTGATGTCAACATGACAACGTCTAGTGACGAGTTCCATCTTTTATGAAACAAAGTCTGGACATCAGCGTAGCATCCACAGTGATCATAGGCTCATGCCATTGCATTTACATGTACCAGATCTACTCCATAAATATTACTGAACAAAGTCTTTGATCTATCAATCCCATTGCATTTTCCGAAAGTAGTAATCAGACGGCTAACAATTGGACATGTAATACAACATTTAATCACCACAAAACCTTCTAAATAATCAAATGCCACAGCAATCGCCCCCTGTCCAAGACACAACATCCCTTTTGGGCATTTCATCAAACACCTTCACTGCATTACTTTTACACCCACATCAAACACCTTAAAGCAGCCCAATTACGTATATTAAATCACCCTAAATTGATTAATGGAGGAGATATATGACGGCATGAGCTATATTTCGAGGCGATCGTAGAAGTTGAAGAATTTTCCAAGTAATGGTGCAAGTGCCGGTTGGTTTTGACTAGTATTTTATTCATAAGCATTGCCTCATGAGCCCGTAGCATATCAAGCATACATAAATATCAACGCGCGATTGATTATACATTAAAATTATGCAACATTTACAATTGCTAATTTTAACTTACATCATTTAAAAAACGTTGAACCTCACACACACGTTGCGACATGCTAACTCAAAAAAAATTATAATGAAGTGTAAAACGAAAAAGTTCCAAAAGGTGAAAAGTATGTGGGATCAAAGTTGAAAATAAAAAAGTTTTGGGGTTCAACAGTAAGACTATAAGGAGTGGTGGGGGGGGGGGGGGGGGGGGAAAGAGGGGGATGAAGCGCCATGTGGCATTTGCGGGACCCTTGTGGGGGGGAAAATAATTGTGGGGAGTGGAGGGGGAGAAAATAATATTATATTGTGTTAAAGTTAAAAAAAATAAAAAAAAACTGACCAATCAACCATCGCCACGTGTCCAAGCCATAAGCCCCACGCCGGTGAAACCCCTCCCGCCCCCCACCCCCGCCCCCTTCCACACCACCTTGCGGTGGTGTTCCCCCCCTTCCCGCCCTCCCCACGCCATCCACTCCGGATAGCCTAAAGGAATAAAAGATTTGGGTTAAAGTAAAAAAATCAAAGGGGTTAAGTTGAAAAAGATGAAAACGTTTGAGTGATAAGTAAAAGAGAGATTCGCATGGTCGCTCCATGTGCTTTCCAAATATTGTATTCTTGGTCCTAGTGGTTCACTAATTACAGAGTTGATCCTTGAGTTTAACAAAATTGCACTTCTGTGGTCCTTACCTCTAATTGTCGTCAATTTCCTCAGTTAAAAAGAGGTAAATTACATTTTTCCCTCAAATATATAAAAAAACAATTTAAAAACATAAATAAAAAAAGATAATAATAAACATATCCCCACCCCACCCCTTCTTCTTCTTCCTCCTTAAACCACCACCATCTCCCCAAACCACAACCATCACCCCTGCACCTACTCTACCGTCTTCCTTTGCCACCACAACCATCACCCAAACCCGACCAACCCTCATCCTGGTGCACCGTTCCCAACCCCACCCTGTCACCGCCGTCGTCACCATCCACCTTCACAAACACCACCATCACCTCTACCTTCACAAACCACTACCATCGTCACCGTCACCATCACCTCCATCTTCACAAACAAATAAAGTAGGAAATTGATGCTGATTGACGGTGAATCATTGAGTCGGACTGTGACCGGTGGTGGCTGTTTGTGTGTGCGTCTGTTGTGTAGTGTTTGTGTACGATTAGGATTAGGGGATTCTGACCTGCCTGGGGGTAGAGGTGATGGGTTTATGGTTTCTTTGACAGATGGGCGATGGGTAGATTTTGTAGGTAGGTTGAGAATAGAAGAAGGGAGTTGGGAGGAGAGAGGGAGAGAGAGAGAGAGAGAGAGAAGAGACGTTACCTTTCTTCGGGGGGTGGGAGTGGCCGGCCGGTGGTGGCTGTTCATGACGGTGGTAGTGGTTTGTGAAGGTGGAGGTGATGGTGACGGTGGTAGTAGTTTATGCAGGTAGAGGTGATGGAAGAAGAATGGTTATTTATTATAAATAAAAAAGACTTTAGGGTGATGGGGTAACCCAAAAAGACCATAATACCCCCACGTGGGAAGCACGTGGGTGGACTTAACCAGAAAAGATAAGAGTCGTTAGTCATGGGGATCACACGAGTGCACTTTTGACAAACCTAGGGAGCAACTCTGTAATTAGTGAACCACTAGGACCAAGAATGCAATATCTGAAAAGCACAGGGACCAACCATGCGATTCTCTCTAAGTAAAAAATCAAATTAAAGATGTTAAATTTGTAAAGAGTTAATTGCCAATTTAGTCCCTGAGGTTTGTCAAAAATTGCCACTCTAGTCCAAATGTTTTTTTTTTTCTCATATGTGTCTCTGAGGTTTTCATTTTTGGTCATTTTAGTCAATTGCCCTAACTCAGTTAACAAAATCCAGTCAAGTCAGGTCATTTTTGTCCATGCACACCAAACTTTTTTTTTTAAAAAAATCTCTTTTCACCCTCTTTTTAAACACAATATTTAATATCTTTTAAACCCTAATTTTCACCACACCACTGACCTCATACACACACGATTTCATCTTTCACCATCAGATCATCATTGACGATTGTTTCACAACGTGGAAAGTTTGAGAACCAGGGTCGGATTTTGATCTTGGCTTCGAGTATGGTAAGTCGTTATACGAACCCTAACTAACTTGAACCCTTGTTTTGGTTTAATTATTTGCTAATGTTGAATGTTGGTATGTTTGTGGTGTTTTTTCGGTTGATGACCCCGATTCTTTCACAATGGAGTTTCATCATGGTGGTGAAATGACTGATTCTCCAGAAATAGGATACAGGTAAAGTCTCGTATGTTGAAAATGTTAATGCTGACCTGTTTTCTGTAATACTTGTTAATGATATGCTGATATCTCTTGGTTATAAATAAGATGACATAGATGGAGTTAGATACAGTTTTAGGATACGAGGAGAAGAGTTTGGTTTGGTTTGGTTTGAGGCCATTGGTTATGGATAGTGATGTGCTTAGGATGCTTAAGTATGTTCAAAAGAAGAAGGTGATTGAGGTCTATATTGAGCACTTTAATGGCATTCCTGAAGTATGTGAAAATGGATATTCTGATATAAGTGATGAGGGTAGTGAGAATTCTGATGTAGAAATCATTGAAGATGACTTCAATGATGATGAAGACAGTGATGATCCATAATACAAGGATAAAGAAGAAGATGCTGATGAAAGTGATGAGTGTAGTTATGAGGGTAGTGATGAGGGTGAATTGGATGATGGTTCAAAGGCAAAGGTTAGTGAGGATCCTGATTTCATTGTTGATGAGGACCATATGGATGATGATATTGATGTAGACTTGTATGAGTTTAAGGCTACTGTAGACTTTGATGTCATTTTTGATGATGAAGGTATGGATAATCTTAACTTAGAAGATGATGACTTTGACTTGGATAACTTTGATAGTCTAAGTGATGAGGATACAACTGTTAGGGAGATGTCTGTTAAGGTATTAGGAAGAAGAAGAAAAAATTTAAGGCAAATGATGATTGCCCATTTTATGCTACCCAAAATTTTACTGATAGAGTTGTGATAAAGTAGATGGTGAACCAATATGCAATTAGGTCAAGGAGGCAATTATTTATTACCAGAAATGATAAGGTAAGGGTTAGGGTGGTTTGTCATGGTAAAATTCCAAAATTTGGTGGCTTTAAAGAAGACAATAATATAAAGGGTAAATCAGTAAGTTCAAGTTCAGGAGGTGGGACCAAGCATGTTAAGGGTAAAGGAGTAAATGTTAAGGAAGTGGGTAGCTCAAGTGTAGGTAAACAAAGGAAAGATGGTGGGGCTCAAGGTAGCTCAAGTGGACAAAGTTCTCAAAAGAAGCATAAGATTCATGATTGTCCTTAGACTTTACACGTTTCTAAAGATAAAGGGGAAGGCACATGGGCTGTAAAGACATATGTGGGTGAACATCTATGCTTACAAACAAGGAATGTGAATTTATGTACAGCCAGCTGGTTAGTAAAGGAGATTGAACCAACTATTCAAGGAAGTTGAACCTGAATGTAACCCTAGCTGTACAACAAGGCAGCTCAAGAGAATTTATGTATGTTTGGTGCCTTTGAAGGCTGGGTTTAAACTGGCTGGGAGGGATCTACTTGGTCTTAATGGGTGTTTTTTTAATGGTCCTTTCCCTGGACAAATACTAACAGCAGTTACAGTAGATGCAAACAATGGGATTTACCCACTTGCATATGTAGTGGTAGAAGCTGAGACTACTTCAAGCTGGATTTGGTTTTTAGAGTATTTGGCCGGTGACTTGGATTTGCCTCGTAATGCTAATTTCTCCTTTATAAGTGATCGTCAAAAGGTATGTTGTACTTTATTTTAATCTTTGAAGTTGTAATTTATGGATAACTTTAATGTATGTAAATTGTTGGAATTGTAGGGTATAATACCAACCATATCAAAGGTTTTTCCATTAGCTGGGCATAGATTTTGTTCAAGATATATTCACAAATTCATGAAACCAAGATGAACAGGTGCAGTGTATAAGAACCTATTGTGGGCAGTTGCTTCTGCAACAACACCACCAAAACATGAAAAGGCTATGCAAGAAATCATGAAACAAGACAGTGCACTGTATGCTTGGTTGAAACATATCCCTATTAAACATTGGTCAAGAGCTTATTTTCAAGGTATGTTGATATTTAATGGCTGCATTGTATGCATTTTAATGGTCAAGAGCTAAATGTTTACTTGTGTTGATAATATGCAAAAAGGCCTAGGTGTGATGTCTTGTTGAACAACTTATGTGAGGTGTTTCAACAGACAATTAATACTTGGTAGAGACAAACTAATCATTACCTGTCGTGAGTTCATTAGGGAGTACAAAATGAAAAGGATTGTGGTTAATCACAGAATGATTTCCAACTCTCCAGGGCCCTTAACACCAAGGGTTGCAAAACTGTTTGATAAGGTCAAGGAAGAAACAGCCAAGTACACAATTATCTGGTGTGGGAATTCAAAGTATCAAGTAAGTTTTTAGATTCATTTACTTATCTTGAGTTCTTTACCTTGCAAAATTAGATTGATTTACAATAAATATGATCATTGTAGGTTACTGGTCCAGAACTTGAACAAAGAGCTGTTAATCTTGCTGAAAAGAGTTGTGGATGTAGAAGGCTTCAACCGACTGGCATACCTTGTAGGCATGCAGTTACATGTATATGGAATATGGCATTGAATGGGATGGGAGATGGTGTACCAGAACAATGGGTGGATAGAGCATATTGGCATTAAACTTGGAAGTAGGTGTATGCACACACCATAGAACCAATCAATGGACAAGACATGTGGCCACCTTCTCAATGCCTAACAACATTAACAGCTCCTAAGTTTCACAAACAAGCTGGGAGACCCAAAAAGAAAAGAAAGAAATCACAAGTGGAATTGGAAGAGGTTAACAAGATCATTGAAAATGGAAAAATGTCAAGTAAAAGGCATACTGTAACTTGTAGGGGGGGGGGGGCGAAAGGTCATAACAAAAGGACCTGCAAAGGTACACAAGTTGGTGGGGCTACTCAAGATGGTGGCGATGCTCAGGTTGGTGGTGGTGATGCTCAGGTTGGTGGTGCAGAGGCTGATGGGGTTGCTCGGGTTGGTTGTGCAAATGCTGGTGGTGGTGCAGGGGCTTAGGATGTAATGGGTCATTTGGTCTTTTGGTTGTTTAGGTGTCAAATGGCTTAGGATGGTGTGTTTACACACAGTTACTACTGTTGTCTTTTGGTCTTTTGGTTAAATTGCGTTTTGGTAACTTGGTATGAATATAACAATGTCCTATTATGTCCTATTATATTGTTGTGTTTGGGTTTATTATGTCCTATTATATTGTTGTGTTGATTTGGTTTATTATGTAATTGTCTTATTGTCATCCTTTGCATCAATGTTATACCCAATATCACACATGCATTTCATATCAAAATTTGTTTATTACATAAACCTTACACCTTAACATACAAAAGGACAATTACAACAACCAAGTTATCCCTAAGACCATCTTTAATCTCTTGTTTTCAAACGAAAATCTTTTGACAACTTCTTGAAGGTCTCTGTTTTGAGTAGCAAAGTCTCTGTTCTGAACGACCAGATTTCTTGAATTTTCTTCTTGGATTACTCGTACTGTTGTGTCAGACAAAGGACGTTCAACCCACCCAATAAACCCGCAACTTCTTCCTTCTCTGTTGCAACAGTAAAAACGCCTACCTGGGTTTAGGGATGTCTTCGAGGTACGTACCCTAGTTTCAGCTCCACAATGACAAAAAACCATACTGATTTTGAGTATGAGATGCGCAAGCTATCAGATCCTAGATGAGGTTTATTGTTCAATTACGTGAAAATGGGCTGAAGAGGTGAAGGGTGAAAAGCGGAGAAATAGGGTTCAATTGGTGGAGAAGATGCTATTAATAATGGGTAAGAGGAATTGGATGAAAATGGCAAAAGAAAAACGTTTGAGGTATATGGACAAAATGCCCCTGACTTAACTGGGTTTTGTTAACTGAGTTAGGGCAGTTGACTAAATTGACAAAAAAAATGGGAAACCTCAGGGACACAGATGAGAAAAAAAAAACATTTGGACTAAAGTGGCAATTTTTGACAAACCTCGGGGACTAAATTGGCAATTAACTCATTTGTAAAAGATGAAAACTTTTAAACTGATTAAAAAAAATAATAATAAAATAAACTCCCTAAGCGTATGATACAACCCAAAGAAGATTATTTTGATAATAATTTATATATTCAATTTCATAATTTAATTTACGCGAACCCGTACGGACACTATGAATTTATTTGGTCTTTATTGTTTTGATATTATCAATCATGATTAGAAGCTAAATTATTTTAGCTACCTCGGTTTGAGATGATGACTTTTTGATTTTGGATATTTGTCTTAGTTTTGAATATTTAATGTTGGTTTAATATTATAGTAAAAATTTGTTTATGATGCTGTGATGTATGTGCATGCTTTTAACTAATTTATTATCTTTCATTAGTTCCAACAAGTCTTTGTGAATGTTTTTCATGTATAGACTATATTAGGGCTACCGGTTTGATGCCTGTAGCTTAGTTTATGGGTTTTGGCCAAATTCCATAGGGACTGTGATTGAGAGTTTAGAGGTTTTAAGTGTTCTTCGTATCTAGAGTCCTGAGAAGTGAGGTAGTCAGGATTGTCTTTGGTGCTAGGTGTTCTAAGCTAGAAACACTTCGAAAGGAGGTTTTTCCTAGGTTTTCTAGTATTGTTTGCTTTCCTGTGTCTTAGTATGATTTTACAAGTTACTCCTTGCATTTTAGGATGTATTGAGGTTAGATTGTTTGAAAGATCATCTAACCCTTGAGTACTTTAGTATAGTTGGAAAGAACGAGAGGTAATCCAACCAAACCAGTGAGTTTTGACACCTTTAATTTGCCTTTTTGATATCACCCGATTAATGATCAGGGATCCACTAAGTTAGCTAAGGGTTGATTATTTTATAATCTTGGTTTCCAACATAGTTTCCATTGCCAAGGTAATTTTAAATGTTATATGTAGGATTTTGAACCTAGGTAGTTATTTTCCTATCCTTGACTTCACCTTATTTATCATTTGTTTCCTATTAGCTCGGGTAACTTTAGTTTTATTTTAATAATTAATTGATCTTGAAAACCAAAATAATTTTTAATAACCGTTTTAATCACTTGGTGAGGCTATCCTCACCATTAAACTAGCTCATATTCCCATTATTTAAAAGTTTAAGATCCGCCACTGGACACGTCACCAACGTTCCACTTTCAAATTATTGCTAGCTACCATTTCATTTTTTTCGTTAATGAAATCCTTCCCTTAAACATGGTAGCCCCATAGCCAAAGCTCCTCATGATGCATTAAAAATCAGTGACAAATACAAAATTATGTTCTACTGGGGGCACAACACAGGTCGACTAAAAATGAGAATAGGTGTCATACTGTTATAAAATATTTTTTTCTAGATATATTATGTTATGACGTTACTTAAAAAACTTTTATTTAATTTCTATTTCTTATATTAGATAATACTAAAACAAATGTATTTAATTTCTCATTAACAATATAAAATAAGTCATGATAACAACCAATTACTTTTATTGTTATTTATTAAATTTTTATGTTTAGAATTTAGATTACTTATAAAATTAACTATTTTTAATAATTTTAAAAATTTTTAAAAAATAAATATGAAGAAAATAAAGTTCATGTATGTAAAAAAACTTATAATTTTATTGCTTTCCTCTTTTTTAAAGATTTAATTGCCAATTTAGTCCCTAAGGTTTGGCCAAAAATGTCTCTTTAGTCCAAATAGTTTTTTTTCTCATCTGTGTCTCCAAAGTTTATCATTTTTGTCACTTTCATCCAACCGTTAACTCTGTTAAGAAAAGTCAGTTAACTCAGGGGTATTTTAGTCACTTTGTATGTATATCTCTTTTTTTTTACCATTTTCATCCAAAAGCCCCATAATCTGGTGGTAAACCCGTCGCCAAACACTCCAAGTGCAGCTTTTATCCCCATTACCAAACACCCCTTCAATTGAACCACCTATATAAACCCCTCTTTCCTTCTCTTTTCTCTCTTCACAAACAACGAACAAACACACACACACACACACACACACACACACTATATGCTCTAAAAGCTTAACCAGTCACCGCAGCCTCCCTCCACCATCAGCATCAACAATAATCCAGTCACCACCATACACTACTATAATCCGGGGCAACATGTGGGTGTATAACCTGCAGGTATATGTGTGTATGCATAACATCCAAGTCTAGCCGACGATTCCCCATATATGGCTACGCCTACCGCTTTCTCTAACCATCTTTGAAAAACCCCCTCCGGTGACCGTTCGAGTAGCAAGGAAATCAAATATAACTCTATTCCCCCATTCTGTCGTTGTTGTCACCCTCTAAGTGGTGGTCTTTATCAGCTGCGTCGCCACCCTTCCGATCTATAAAATCACAACCACAAGTCAATTTCAACAAGACCCCATCGACGAAGGACTGAAATCAGGGTTGTGACACGCTTAATCATCAACGTTGTCACGTTTGACACATATCTGATAGGGTTTCAACTTTAATTAAAGTTCGGGCATAGCTTAACCATCTGTAAAATCCCTGTTGTGGGCCATAAACAGGGGGTGGTTGTGGCGGTGGCAGGTGGTGGATGGTGATGCTGTTGATGCTGATGGTGGTTGTGATGGGTGGTGATGGTAGTTGTCGTGTTTTAGAATGAAAGAGAGAGATATAAGAGAAAAAGATATAAATTTAAAATGGGTTTTGGATGAAAATGGCAAAAAAAAAGAAATATATATGTAAAGTGACCAAAATACCTATGACTTAACTGACTTTTTATGACTTAACTGACTTTTATTGACGATGTTAGGGGGTTGGATAAAAATGACAAAAAAATGAGAAACTTTGAGGTCACAAATGAGAAAAAAAAAACTAATTGGAGTAAAGAAATATTTTTAAACCTCAGAGGCTAAATTGGCAATTAACTCTTTTGAAAATGAGAAAACACAAAACTACACCTCCATCTACCTCTATTTCTTCATCTTCCATAACACTCTATCTGATTATCACTTCATTTTCCTTCCATCTCTTACCAGAAAATGACAAACAAAATCAAGAAATTAACATCAACAGGTAACAAAGCTAACTGTTGGTAGCCCACTTCTCCTTTTTTTTTCAGTCCAAACTCCAAATTAACAATTTTCACGGTCCAACCATCTGAGCCATGACTAGGTCCGGCTGGAGGTGGGCACAGGCTCACCATACGTTTGCTATTTATCCGCCAATGTCAATAACACATACACAAAATTAGTTAATCCACCATCCTAGAAGTGACGACACCCTAGTTAATTGATTGTGTTATAAATACATGATGGTGAAGTTAGGGTGTAAGAAAGAGATACATGTTTAGTGGCTCACCCAAAGATAATTTAAGCCTTTTTTATATTTGATTTTTGTTGATTCCTAAATAATAGCTAGATGAAAGGAATTCAAAGAATGAAATCTTAAAGTGATTATATTATAGGGCAATACTTTAGAAAAAAAATGATTAGATAATATTTGATTTTTGGGGCGATGTTGTTCCAAGTAAGAACGGTGATCGCATAGCTAGGTGGTATCCTAGGAATGAAAAGAAGATAAAAGCGCATCCTTGTTGAGCTTCACGTAAGATTTTATAAAAATAAAATACAATCCTCAGGGAATCCTCGTAATAAAAAATACGCCAAAGCTTTTTCAATGATCTAATTGCAAAACAAAAAGAAACATATTTCACAACCATGAGGTGTTTGGAATACTTTACCTTGATGAGTTAGAGAAGATCAATAGTAGAAGATTGACAAAGCATGATAACAAGATCTCTATTATATTTCTTCTCGTTCTTGAATTCGCACCAAACAAAGCAGTATTGAACGAAATAGGATTTGATTGTCGATCACCTAACACCCCATACCATCTTGAATCCTCTATTTGTAATCTTTTGTTGGGTCAAAGAGAATTGATAAGCATTTCAACCTTAATCTAATATTCTCTCTACATTTTGTTAGCAGACAAAGTACTGAAGGTTTGAAGGGAAAGTACTGAATAAAGAAACTGGATAAAAGTACTGAAGACTAAAATCCTGATGATGAACTATACAAACATCAGATGAACTACTTTGATTATTTACTTATCAGAAGTTGTTCAATCTTCAACAGTTTCAATAGAAGCTTCTCACCGCCCTAATACTTCAGTAGTTTGTTATTATATTAGTTTCTAATTACTTTATAGATATTTCTGTACTGAATCCAATACTACAGCTTGTTGTAGTATTTAGTATTAGATTTATAATTCCCATGTATGTTTACAATATATTGTCTATAAATATCTGGGTTCACACCATCTATTAGAGACAGACATCCACTTTCTAATATATAAGAATCATTTAAAGACTCACAACTGTTATATCATTTTCTGTTTTTGTTTCTCATATACTTGTGCTATTTTAGTTTGTCAAATTGAGGAAAAGCATTTACTAATCTTAAAAGTGAACTATTGACTTAAAGAATTACTTTTTCCGCTGCACATTTACTTTGATGTATTAATTGTTCATAAGAACCGCTGAAATATAGATCCCACATCTTTTAACACCTTTAAAAACCCTAACTAATTATTTTTCCCATGGTTAATCAAATTTACTTTACACATCGGATTAAACTATTTAATTTAATTAGTTAGCGCATTGGACTTCAATGGGTTTTTTTTTTTTAACAGCCAACATACGATGTCCCGACTATTAGGTGTATCCACCAATTGGTTACAAAAGCACCTCATACGCCCCTGGTTGAAGACACGTCTTATGTGCCCACCCACAGGTAGCGCTAGGTAGCCAGAACCCACCAAGCCACCAGTTCCGGGGAAAACCTGACCTCCACCCGTCCGAAGGCACAATAGTGAACCGCTGAAATATAGATCCCACATCTTTTAACACCTTTAAAAACCCTAACTAATTATTTTTCCCATGGTTAATCAAATTTACTTTACATATCGGATTAAACTATTTAATTTAATTAGTTAGCGCATTGGACTTCAATGGGTTTTTTTTTAACAGCCAACATACGATGTCCCGACTATTAGGTGTATCCACCAATTGGTTACAAAAGCACCTCATACGCCCCTGGGTGAAAACACGTCTTATGTGCCCACCCACAGGTAGCGCTAGGTAGCCAGAACCCACCAAGCCACCAGTTCCGGGGAAAACCTGTCCTCCACCCGTCCGAAGGCACAATAGTGAAAAATCAGTAAAACCGATGTAATCAGGGATTAAACCTGGCACCTCAAGAAGGCTAGGCTCTACCCATCATTTCCCATGCCACTACCACCACAAGGGTGGGGGCACTTCAATGGTTTATTTAAATTTTGGATTCATTGTTTAATTATCGAATCTATTATTACTATTATTACTATTATTATTATTATTATTATTATTATTATTATTATTTTATCATTAATAATTCAATATAACTTTGGACACATATCATTCATTGAAATCATCTGTTTTATTTCCCTCATATTTCTCGTACAGAATTATACATACTTATTTTTTAATTAAAGATATTATTTTCTCCTACTTAATTAATGATAGTTATCTTTTAATTAAAGATATTATTTTTTAAATAAAGATAGTTATTATATTATTAATCAAATAAATTTAATATAAAACTAATTATTAATACATTAAATAAACTTATGTTTTTTTACTTATATATTTCACCAAGTTCATGTTAGCTAAATACTAAAAATAAAAAATAATGAATATAATTGTTTTTATACAGGATATTTAAAAAAATTTAAGTATTTGATGTGGTTAAATGGTAAATAATTGTAAAAATACAATATATTAAATAATAAAAAATAGGTGGTATTAAAAAATCAAAGTTAATTATCATTTGTAAAAAAATGTTTTAAAAATCAACTTAACAAAATTTATAACTGTCACGTCAATTTTCTTTCTTTTTAAAAGCATATATTGACGATTGTATATATTAACAAAATACATTATATTTTATTCTATTAGTATATAATACCCCGACTTTTTCAACCGCTAATTGCATATGTCTTTGATATGTCGAAATTTACACATGTTTTACATATGCAATTACACCTCTTTTTGCACCAAAATAATAAGAAGTATATCATGACTAAATCCTTCTCAATTGATAATTGCAAGTTTTTGAAGTCAAGAAACAAAAAAAAAAGGGAGAAAAAGGGTAAAAAGGTGAAGAATTGAAGACCTAGAAAGCATTAGCTGATGCAACACGACCGCACAATGGCTGTGCACTTACCCCTAGTCAACAAGTCAACAATTCCAAGTCAATAGGAAGAGAAAAGTCAATGTGCATGGGCACGCACGGCAGTGAGCCACGTAAACAAGCCACAGAAGGTTCCAGATCTGACGACGTTTATGCCACATGGCCGTGCACAGGCGTGCACCTCAACGGCCCCGACATCTTCTATCTTCTGTAAGAAAGGACTTTGTACTACTCCAAGATGTTTTGCACGGCCGTGTAGGGACTGCGAGACAACCTATAAATAAAGGCTCTTCTCTCTCATTTTTACATCCCATTCTATCCTTCCTACACATTTACTATATAGATACCTTGCTAAAATCATTTCGGTTGTTAGGTGGTTAATTAATGACTTTTAACACAATGAAGATAGATAAAGCCAATGAACACTATACCAGACGCCTAGAAGAGGAAGATGAACATTCCTACGTTGAATCATCTTATCATTTCTATAATTCTTTGACTGCAACATATTAAAACCAGAAATTTACCACAATACCCTTTAAATATACAAAAACTTTAAAACGTTGATCGTAAACAATTAACCTAACCCCAATCATGTATACCCTTTACCTAGAATTATATATATGAATCCCATATGTGTTTTTCTTTTTAATTTATATAAAACAAGATATATATATTTTAACTCTTAACCAGCCAAATTATCATGCAGTAGTTGTGCCCCCATCAAATTCCTGTAAGGCAAATTCTGTCCTTGATCACCCTCTAAAAGAGAAGAATATTGCACTCCAGTTTGGCAATCTTCCATATGGTCTCTAGGGTAGTATAGTGACACCCCACCACCACCAGTATCGCCGCCACCGCCACGGCCACCACCAGCACCAGCATGTTGTTGTAACCCCAAATTCAAAGAAACCCCTCCAGCACCATTGCCACCAAAGTTGTGATTGTATGCTGAAAAATCTAGCTCTACTGCTCCAAAAGAATCAGTTGAAACCCTTGGAAAACTCTGGTGGAAGGCGCGATCAAGTGTTTTCGTTGAATGGGGGTCGTGTTGGTTAATGATAGAAGAAAGACAATCAGAATCCCTCCTAATAAGCTGATCAACCGTCGGTTTTTGCTCCAATTTTGTGATCGTAGTGTTTTCAACGGTAGCCTCATTGAATCTGTCTGTGACACCTTCAATGTTATCATGTTCATTATCTTTTGTTTCTTCCACATACATCTCCTCCACCATGGGCTTCCATAGCCTAACCCTTGCATTAATGAACCAGTTTGATACCTATGATCAAGTGAAAAAATTAAAAAAAATGTTACATGAGAAAAAATATATATTGTCCTTCATCATGCAAGCTAGCTAGATAATACCATGTGACAAGAAAAAGAAATTGTGAGTTAATTAAATGTAAAAGAAAAGGAAGATATAGATATGACGATACTTGGCTTCTTGAGAGACCGGTTTGTCGCGCTAGAATATGTTTATCAACATCACTAGGGTACCTGCGATTTCGTGTAACCTATAGTTAGGTGTACTGAATTATATAAGATAAAAAAACATGTCACAATAATCTTAAACAAGTTCAACCTTTACATGTGAACTTTTTTTTTTATGTAATTTGAAGATTTCTCAAAGAAAAACAAAATAATCTAGAAAATTGATTGAATAAAATAGCTTTTGTGGATGAGACTAGAGAAGGGCACATTTATATGGTCCCTCCCTATAGGAGAGATGTGAAGGAATCAAATCCACAAGAAAACATAAGAAGAAGGCCCCAAGAGACAAAATAAATAAATAAATAAAAAATAATGGTTTTTGATGGGATCAATTATATGATAATAAATGAATTTAGGAATCAACATGGGGATGAATGAAAACCAATGATTGAGGAGACTGCAAAACAAATATTTTTTATTTAAGTTTAAAAATAAAGTTCAATTCCTTGATCAATTAAGATCAACCCAATAGCATTAGTGAATTCACTTAACCAAGTGGTGAGGGTTCAAGCCCGATATATTACGTGTATTTAGGTGAGTTTTAGATGGTGTAGAATTAGGGAGTGTGTGTCGTTGTTCTGAAAAGTTAAGATCAACTGACTGAGGATGAGGATGAGGATGGAGCTTACGGGTGGAGGAAGTGCTCAAACAGCCAAGCACGAAGAACGGACACAGATCGTTCTGGCAACCCACGCTGAGGCCGCCAAGGGTGGCTGTCCATGGTGATCATTTGATGAAAAGCCCGTTGCTGTCTTAAAGTTTGATCAAGAAGCCTCAACCTAGGAGTCTCCCCTCTAGTGGCACCAGGGCAGAAATATCTTTTTCACCCATCGCCTTCTTCGTTACCTTGATCTGAGCTACGATACCATCTCTCAAACACCTAAAATGTCTTGACATTGCCTTTGATGCCAAGGCTGAATAAACTGTTGCTGCACCATTACCAGCCACTGCTTCAAATGATGCAACCACTGCCTTCATTTGATCACAGTAGTTATGGTATTTTCTATCCACCTATAAGAACAATAAAAACAAAAGTTACATAAATCAGGTGTCTTTTTTGGGCTTTTTATGGCATGTAAATTAATATATGTAATCACAAATCAGTTGTTAACAACAAACAATATTCAACAAGAAAAGAGGTTTTTCAAATTAAATAAAGTAGCAAACTTGTCCATGTGGGCATTAATAGAAAAACTTATGGTCACTCAATTAGTTGAAAATCAAATAAAAACTTAAGAAATTCGATTGAAAACAAGAATCTTTAACTTATCAAATTAAGAAATATATGCTTTGCTACAATATCAGTTTAAATTATCTATTCCATGAAATTCATAATTAAAGAAAATTGCATAAAATTTTAAAATACAAACACAAAGTACCTCATCTAGCATTTGAAGGAGCTTGGATTTTCTTTTTTGCAATTCCAAGAATTCAAGAGAATTTAAAGGTATATTTTTTGAAGAACTAGCATTCATAGGATCCAAATCCTGATCTTGGGACTGATTGGTTGATTTAGCTTTTGCCTTAGTTGAATGATCATTTTGCTTTGTGCCAAGATTGCAGAACTCATTGAGGAGATCTTGTGCAGGTTTCAAGTACCTTGAGCTTCTTATACCATACAGTGCACTTTGATGTTGAGCACCACCTGAAACAGTATTCATAAGAGTTGTTGATTGACCATCTGTCATCATATGATGTACTTGTTGATCATGCAAATACATGGGCTTCCCTAGATACTCCTGATGAGGAGGAGGATGATGATGGTTTTGTGGTGGTCTTACAAGCTCAAATGATTGTATTCCAATGGTGGAAGGATTAGTAGAAGATAAAGAAAGAGAAAGTCCTTGACTTGGCCTTTCATTTGGTTCACATGGGATTAATACACATCTTTGGAGAGATGACTGATCATCAAACTGAGAGAAATCTCCGGCGCCGGTGCCGGCGATCATGACCGCTTTGGAAGAAGATGCAAGCTCGGAATTAGAGGGTTTCCACAAAAGATCTGAATTATGTTGCTCAAAGTTAAAGAACTCATTAGTGTTTGTTGATGAGTTAACATATGGATGCTCAAACCCTTTAGTGGTAGTACTTCCTACCATCATATTCATATTACTTCCTCTTATCATAATATTCTCTTCTTCAACCATTTCAACTCATCATACCATCACCAAACCATCATCATGATGTTGTTGATGTTGTTGTTGATGTTGATGATGAAACCAACCAAAGTAAGATGCAAGAAAGATGCAAAAAAGGGAATCTTTTATTAATCTTTATTGATTTGTTCTATCTTCTTGATGAAACCCTAATATGACATGAGTGAGAGATCGGAGCTAGTGGTGGCGGGAAGGGTGGTGGATGGGTGGGTTGAGATTAAGATGATGGACCCTTTATGTAGTAATATAAGTTGGTGGTGTTGTTTAAGAAAGAAAGAAAAAAGCAAAACATGTGATGGAAGAGAGAGGGGGGCCTAAAAGGCAAAACCTAAAAGGAAGAGGAGAGAGGAGAGGTTTAATTAGTAGCACGGCAGCGTGGTGGTGGTGATAACGGCGGAGGGGGAGTGGCTGTGGAAGAGTGGATAGCCTTTATGTATTTATGAAATTTGGTGGTGTGTGAAAAAAATAAAGTAAAACATGTGATAGGATAGTGATGTCATCACACCCAAAACCTAGGAAAAAGGTAAGCTCAAAGAGATATACCTATTTGTGATTAGATGATATCCTCAAATAGTGGCAGAGAAAAAGGTTATTGGGGAACAATAGTACATGCTTACAATTACTTTTACCCTACTTTGTAATAATCATTCTAAGTTATTATAATTCAAGTTCAAACATGGATTTTTTTTTTTTTTGTGATATTATTTATAGTATTTATAGATCACCTTCAAAACCATAAACACCCCCATTACGAACTGTGGAGGTCAAAATAGGCCGTGAAAAGTAAAAACCTGAAAAAGACGGGCTATTGAGGCCATAACGGGACGTCTAAGCTAAATATCCACGGGTCGTGGAGGCCCCAACGGGACATGGAGGTACGAGGTCAGTCTGAACTCCCTGCAAAAGCAGGGAGTTCAGACTGAAAAGTGTACTTTCCACGGCCCGTGGGGGCCTCCACGGCCAGTGGAAATGTGGCATATATGCTCATTTAAACCCTACACGGCCCATCGAGGCCTCCACGACCTGTCTTTTTTTACAATTAAACACAAACGAGAGCAACTTCTTCCACATTTGAAATAAACATTCAAATATCACCACCACTATTCCATCGGCCCATCATGACTTCCCGGTCTCATGATGTCATATGTACATAGCTATTCGACCGATGACCTGTCTCCGAACGAGTCTTACATCTCTGACAGCTTCGGACCCGGGGATCAACTTGGTGACGAGGAGATTAAATCCGGGATTCTTTGTAATGACGGGAAGATGCTGCCCGATCTAAACCAGGAATATGTAGAGGAAGAGGAGTCATTTTTCGTGCCACCAAGCTACCCGCAGTACACATACAGGACTTACCATTCGCGCGGGAATGGTGTTAAGGACTCCGAGGAAGTTGATAACGGCTTTGAGGAAGCTGATGTTAACAAGAAATGTGCTTCTGAAGGTGCTGACATAAAAGTGGAACATAACCCGGATGTTTCGTATGAAACCGATCAGGTGCATTTATTTATTTACACTAGAATATATTTACATGTTTTATGGTTTGCTGGATTGAACTAGTATATATTTACAATGGTATATAATTTAGACTAGACTCTTATATAAATTTTTTGGTATTCGGGTATGTTGAAGAGTTGAAACAATGGGTTTACGATAGAGCCCTTGCTAGCGGTTACGTCATAGTGACCGAACCTTCTATTTCAAAAGGCATGAGATATTTTGCAAAAAAAGTTAAGATATGGCTGAGATGCGACCGTGGTGGCAAACACCACACTACAGCCAAAGTACGGGTTTCGGGTAGCAAAAAGGTTAAATGTTCCTTTAAGTTGATAGGGAGGCTAGGCAACGATGGTTGAAAGTTGAGGATATTTTCTTTGTACACCGGGTCTCATACAATCTCAAGCGTGCCTTCCCACATGTGTTGTTGATCGACACCACCTACAGAACGAACGAGTATAGACTCCCGTTTGTTCAAATTGTGGATGTGACATCAACAGACAAGTCATTTTGTATAACCCATGCATTTATCATTAAAGAGAAAACGAGTAACTACGTATGGGTGTTACAGAGGCTCGGAGATTTGCTGTAAAAGTGTATTTAGCCACATGTAATTATTACAGATAGAGAACCAGCTCTAATGAATGCATATGATACAGTTTTTTCAAAAGCTTCGAAGTTGCTATGCATGTACCACATCTCACAAAATATTGTTATTATAATTATTATTATTATTATTATTATTATTATTATTATAACTATTACTATTATTATTATTACTATGCATGTGGCATATTCAACAATATATTGCAAAGTATTATAAAGTAGGATTTTCAAAAGAAGATTGGAATATATTTTTGCAATGTTGGGCTCGACTGTGTAGATCTCCTAGTCCAGATATATACGTATACAACGTTGACCGGCTCTACCAACGACTGTGTGAGGACAGTCGAAAGGGTATATATTTTAATTTTTTGCTTTACAAGCATGCATGCATGCATACATACATATTTTCTTTCATTGACATTGTTATTCTATTTTTTTACAGAGGTTTATGAATACATACATGAAGTTTGACTCAAAGAATATAAAGAAATGTTTGTGCAAGCATGGACACACAAAACTATACATTTGTTCAGTATACGACCAACAGAGTTGAGAGTCAACGTGCAAGGCTTAAGAGATACATTAAGGGCCCGAACAGCTCGCTCCACGCACTTGTGATGAAAATAGACAAAGTTATGGAGTCACAGCGCATAGCGATAAACCACTCGTTCGAAGTCAGTCGATCACAGAGAATGGTGCCCCATAACTTACCGATGTTTCAAAATATACTCGGTAAGGTTTCCCATGCAGCGCCAGATATGTTGGTCCTCGAGCTCAATAAGATAAATTATTTTAGGAAAACAAATCAGACTTGTGATCACCGACTTATTACGAGTTTTGGATTGCCATGGCCCATGTGCATGTCGACTGCATTCGTGTAAAAGAAGAGGTAACATCATTTTTTATACTTATTATTATTATTATTATTATTATTATTATTATTATATAAAATTTTCAGCGTAGGGGAAGCAGCCATTCAGAAAGGTGAACAATCTAAGGATAAATCGATTGTTTACGGTAAAGATTTTCCACTGTTGGTAGGGGAAAGGTACAAACTAATGATATATACATTCATACATGCATACATATGTATACACGTATTAAATCTCGGTGTTTGACGGTGACAGGTAAAAACTCGTCATCGACATGTTTAAGATATTGCTTCCATCTACATATCATGAATACATTTCAAACATTCGAAATGTCCATGGGGACTGTAACTGAGGGTTCCAATCCATAGTTGTGTGTTTAGGGTGGGCAGAGGAGTAGTGGCACTTCATCTGCACACAGCTTATGGAGGAAATGGAGGTTAACAGAGACCGGTGGGAGCCAATTTTTAACAGTCAAGATCGCAGTTGGTATAACGACCTATACAAGGCACTAAATTGGACTGGAGTGGGACTTGCCCTGGACACCCATTGGATGGATATGCCCTCCACAGGATTGCTGATTGCTCAGAAATTTAGGGTGGTTGTTCAATTTTTATGTATGGGTGGTCACAGTGAGACTTACTTCCCTATGTTCGATGGTCCAGGCAATTTTGAAGACCATGTGTTCATATCATTTGCTTTGGTTAACCGCAATCATTACATCGTGGTTGAGTTAGCAAAAGGCGCTCCAATGCCAAAATTGAATGGAACGTGGCGTGAATTTTGACATGAACAGGCAATGGAGTGGGAGACGTTGTATGAAGATCGTCTACAAAAGGTGTATAAAATAAGAGACTATGTTGACTTAGGATAGATTATCGTATCTTACTGTTTTATCATGTATACGAATTATTTAACGGAAAAAAATTGTTGTATACGCTAATTTATACTTGTGATAAGAATGAACTTTTTTTACAAAAAACACAAATATCAAGCTTAAAATACATAAAAACACACTAAAAAAATGGATCACATGGGGTCGTGGGGATCCCCACGGCCCATGGAATGCTCCTCCACGGCCCATTGAGGCCTCCACGACCCGTCCGGTTAACCCGTCTAGACCTCAATGGCCAGTGGAAAACCAAGCTTCCTGAGGAAGCTTCGTTTTTTTATAAAATTAAAAAATAATAATAATCCTTGGGGTCCGCTGGCAGGACATTTGTAGCACAGCCGCTGGTACATATTGAGTGGTTGGTTGGGGTCGAGGAGGTTCAGATTCCACACGTTGTCGTGCCGGAGCATGAGGGCGGTCCGGAGGTGGATGTAGAGATGGCGAACGTGCACCCTGATGGCTGACAACATCCTCCTCGCGTTTATCACGCCATTAGGTTCTCTGGTACCACGAACCAGCTACTTCAGCGGGTTCTGAAGCAGATGAAGGAGATGTGGTCTGATATTCGGGAGCAGATGGAGAAGATGTGGTCTGATATTCGGTGGTTGGTATAAAGCGAGAATGAGAGGCGAGTTTCAGCGGGTTTGGCGCCGCGTACCGATCAGGTGGGGCGTCCAGCAGTCAGCGGGCCGGTACGTCCGGTGCATCTCAGGGGCAGGATGATTAGTTATTTGTTTATTTGGATATTATTATTGTATGAACATTTTTAATTATGTAAATGCTTGAATATTATGCTTTATTTTGTTTTATTGTTCGTATCTTGTGTTTTGTTTTGTTCGGCAACATAAACGTTAATGTTTACGCAACGATTATTATATCATTTTATAAGGATAATTCTAGTTATTTTTAAAAATAACATCCATATAAAAAAATTATTTTGTATAAATAACAAAAATAAACATTTATAAAAGACCAAACATTTTGTTTAAAATTATATTCTCCAACCCATCCCAAACACCCATATATACATTCATTTTCACATCTCTTACCCATCTTAAACACTCACACTTCTTTTTCACAACTCTCACTCATTACCAAGCATTGCCCAATCATTGCCAATGATTTTTAATGATTGGGAGCACTTTTACGGACCATGGAGACCCCCACGGCCCGTGATTTTCTGCTTTTGCACCTCCACGTCCCGTGGAAAGTGATGTCCAAATAAAAATCCCCCATGTCTGAATATCCAAACCCTTTTTTTTCTAATAGATTTGTGTCTTTTAACAAGTAGTCTAGCTTTACAATGGCGATAGTAAATGTTCATTGTGATTGTTTATGGTAGGGTTTTACTCTCGGTTATGATGTTCGCTTAAATCCTTATTGTAAGAACATCTACAATGCAAGCTTTGAGGGGTTTTTTCTAAATGGACGGACCAAACAATTTCCATTTTAGCATTGGAGAGGTTGGTTTGATTTGTAATAGTTCGCTCCACCGAACCGGTCCATTGGGGGTGGGATGGATCCGCGTTTGTACTTTATATTATAAAATAAAATAAAAATGTTTTTTGTGTGGGGGTATAAACTAAATAAAAAGAAAAGTAGGTGATGTGGTGGAGGTTTGGAATGGTCTATGGTTAGAGGAAACAAATGAGTTGTGATTTGAAATGGTTTGAAATAATGTGACATGATGACGTGACAGTTGAGTGGTTTGTTGGGGCTAGCATTGTGGATACTCTAACATGGAGTAAATGGTAGTATACGAATGGTAAAAATGCAACACGTTTCTAAACAATAGAGAAGATTTTATTGCATATATCCATAACAATGTTCGGTTATAGATACATCTTTGAGATAGAAATTGAAATTAAGCTAACACAATGGAGTGCACTACAAATTCTTCAACATTGATCTGTAAAAATACAGCCAAATTTACATGTCACGTATAATTAAAAATATTTCTTATCGTTTGACAAGGTGAAATATTATCAGTTTACCATTTGATGCAACTAATATGATATAAGAAGTCTTTAAGGATGTTATATCTATATGTTGCTAGGGATCAATTACGTGATAGTTAAATATAAACTTGTTATATTAAATACTAATTAAAAAAAAATTTCCCTTATAATGATAAACATGTTATTTGCGAAATAAACGCTAGAAATATATATATATATATATATATATATATATATATATATATATATATATGGGAGGATAAATTGAAAACCCACTCGAGTTAAGAAAACTAAGAAAACCCTTTGTAAAACCATCTAAAAAAATTATTTTTTTTTGAAAAAAATACACAAGGTAACATACATGTATTAAAGCGTTTTGGGCCAAAAAAATAAAAAAAGCGCCGATTGGATATTTTTAAAAAAATTAAACAAAATTTGCGATGTTACATATGTAACAACTGATGTTACATACGTAACATAGCTGTTACATATGTAACAACACAAACTTTGTTTATTTTTTTTTAAAATATCCTATCGGCGCTTTTTTTATTTTTTGGCCCAAAACGCTTTAATACATTTATGTTACCTTGTGTATTTTTTTCAAAAAAAATAAAAAGATTTAGATGGTTTTTACAAGGGTTTTCTTAGTTTTCTTAACTCAAGTGGGTTTTCAGTTTATAATTTCCATATATATATATATATATATATGTTTATTTCTATGATTTTTTTATGAACGACTTAAAAGTAGGGGTGCAAACAAGCCGAGCGGAGCCCGTGCATTATCGAGCTCAGCTCGTGATAATTTTCAGAAGCTCGAGCTCGATTCGAGCCTTGTATTTTGGGCTCGAGCTCGGCTCGATAGTATATTTAAGAACTCGAGCTCGGCTCGAAAGCTCGATCAAAGTGTATATGGCAAGAGTTTAAATGAGCCCAAGCTCGGCTCGAGCTCGTTTTAGACCGTTAAGGAACTCGTTTTGTACTATTAAGGACTCGTTTTAGACCATTAATGAACTCGTTTGGACAATTAAGAAGCCCAATGCCCAAAGTAATTTAGTTAATGCATGGGTTGCAATACAATTAGGCTATATAGTATTAATTGACATAAATAAGCAAAGCTCGATAAGACTCAACTAGCCCAACCGAGCTTTACATTCGAGGCTCGAGCTCGGACATAATAACTAAATAAATTTTATTTCAGGTTCAAGCTCGATAATGTTCAGCTCGTTTGAGCTTTTTACCGAGTCGATCTCGAGTGCTCGCGAGCCGCTCGACTCGTTTTTATCCCTGCTTAAAAGGGTCCATATAGTCCAAAAGTCTTCATAGAAAATGAAAGAATTATCCTCTCAATTATTTCATTACACCTATCATCCAATAAATAATTAAAAAATCCCACGTACACTTTGTAAGGAAAAAAAAACATTGGTAGTTTATTGGGGATAAGTGCAACAATATTAAACCTTACATAATCACCCGTGTCTCACAAAATATCTAAGATCTTGTAAAAGCAAGTCAACATGATTTACGCATGTGATGAATGTTCAGATGTCAAAAAGGGCAAAATACACATAAAATGTCTAAAAATACCATATTGGTAACGAATTTGGATAAAGTTCGGAGAATATATATAAATATGTTGGCCGAACATGAATATAATTTAGGTGTTCGTCAACAAAAAACGAAGTTAGCCAAGGAAACTTTTAGTTAGTATGTTCTTAGGCATCAACTTCCATAATAATCATTATGATGTTTTGATTCTGCGAAGTATTTTGGTATCTATTTTCATCTTGTATTTATAAGCTTCATATGTTGCGGCAGACGCATAGAACGGTGTCAAGTAGCACAAATGACATAATGGTCCATATTAAAAAAGAAATAAACAAAAAAAATTGAACGAAAAGTAAACGTAAAAAGTTTAACAACGCAAACTAAACGTAAAACATAGAAACTAATATGTGACACCCGGCATGTTCGGCTTAAACATATTAGTAACATCTAAGTCTACCTTAGCGAGAAACGTTTATAAACAAACTTAACTGGGTTAGTTGAGTCGGGTCAAGTTAGGATTGTCCAGGGTACAATGATCTGGAGGATCATTGGGAGGCATTTTGGTAGTACACTGGTACCGGGTCCCGTTGTTGGTGACATTACATGAACTAATTAAGTATATGTGTAGATTATGGGTCGTGTGGTGGATTATATACATAGATGTGTTTAAATGATGTGTAAATGATTATCTGTGCTTAAATGTGTTAAATATAGACTAAGGATGCATGCTTATGTGTTAAGATGTGTTAGAATGCGTTAAACACGACAAACTGGAAAACTAGTTAAAAAGGGGTTCTGGTTCGACCACTTCGAGTGGTCGAAGGAGAGGAAAAGTGTCTGGTTCGACCCATGTAAGTGGGCGAACCAGGGAAGTGGAATTTGAGGAATTCCCTTCGACCAAACAGGGCTCATTCGACCCTGTGAAAGGGGCGAAGGAGACCACCTTCGACCAATGAGTTGGGGCGAAGGAGGATTAGTATAAATACCAACCTTTGTCATTTTTCATCATTTCACAAACCCTAACCGTCCCAAAACGCTCTCAAACGATCTTAAACACTAAGGAAGGAGTTTTTGCTCTTCTTTTTCATAATCTAACCCATCTACAACATCTAAACAAGAATCCAAGGTGTGTTCATAATCCTAAACCTTTTTAAAAGCATTTTAATTCGTTTTCATCTAACCCTAATTGTCCGGATCTGTTCTAAGGGTATTTTCATGATTAAAAACCTTGTAAACATCTTTATAAATCAAAACATGATCATTTAACAATGGTTTCATAGTGAATAACATATGTAAATTGTGTATTATGTGGTGTTATGTGTTGTTCAATGATTTGCTGCTATATCTATGATAGAAACATGATATAGGATTGTTATTAATGTTGGAATATCGTTGTCTAGGGTTAGGATTGGATATATATTGATATTTGGGGTTTTATTGGATTAATACTTGATGTATGAATATTTATGATCAATAGAATGAATAAGAAAGATTGGATAATCGACAAACTGAGTATTTTAAGCTGAACATGAATCGATTTCAAAAGTTTCCAAATTGGGTAAATAATTCATGCATGAAAGTGATGTTTCCATAATCTTTACCATTTTGGGAAAGGGCTGAAACGGACGTATTATCGGGGGAAATCGATGGGGTTTTGTAGGGATAAGTTATTCATGCTTGACTGCTGTGTTTGATGATGTTTCGGGTCGTTTTGAATGTGTTTGAAGCGTTTTTAGGAAAAATTATACAACAGGGGCGAACCTGGCCTCCTTCGACCAGTCGATGGTGCGAAGGAGGGAACCAGGGTCGAACCTGGCTTTTCATTGGACGAACGTAATAAAACGGCGAAGGAAGCATCAAATAGTCGAACGAGACGTAAAAGGTGCGAAGGAGACTTAAAACTGACTGGTTCGACCGTTCTGATGCAGAAATGAGATTTTTGATACAAACTAAGTGTTTTATGCTTGAACCTTGTGTGTAATCTATGTGTACTTGATTAGTTAGGGTAATGGGTCACCAACGGGATGTCGGGTCGGTCTAGTGTGTCGGTTAAACATTTAAACACGTTTTAAAACATACTTGGTTACGATCTGGACAATCGGGGACTAGATAACCTTATGGTTAGTAGTCAGAACACTTATGTGAATATTTTGATAGATCTCCGGTAGAGGGATTATCAAGGGCTAAACATCTTTACTTATATTTGAAGAACGCTACTTAAGGTGAGTTCACGGCCCCACTTTTTACTGCTTTAACTTTTGGGGGAGAAAACATGCACTAAACTATTTTGGTAACATATGTCATACTATGATTTTAAACTTGTGTACTATACGATCTTTTAACGTCCCGGGGGAAACCATGAATGTGCGAGGATGCACAACGGGGGAAATGTGGATAGATCTATTGGGTTTGACAAACCCCACTCGACGGCTTGGAGGGCCGGGCGGGTGCATATTGTCTCGAACTGGTAACACTCGTAGCGTGGCTACAACACATCGGGCTGAACACATGGTAACAGTCTAGTAATGGTTTTCCAATCGTAGTAGTAACAAACATACGCCTAGCTAGCGTACTTGGTAACATGGATATAGTATGGACATGGTAACATTCTGGTAATATCTTGATAGCATTTTGAACAAACCTGTGAACTCACAAGCATTATATGTTGACATCTTTTTGGCATGTTTTTCTCAGGTCGCTAAGGTAGCAACAAATGGAACTAGGCGCACGGGTCTGCACTGGCGTCTAGAGTTTAGTTCACGTTTTGCATTAAACATTCGAAACATTGAAACTTTGGATTGTAACTCGTTGAATGCTTCCGCTACAGTTTATGGGTTTATGAAAACTATGTCTTTTGAATGTTATGAATTTTCATATAGTGTTGTTTATTGTGACCGTTGACTTGGATCCTGGTTTGTCATGCGCCTCGCGGTAAAACTCCGCAAGTGGTAATTTGAGGGTGTGACATAATACCTACTCAGCGCGTTGGGGCAGGCCTTTAAATAGGATAAAAATCAGCGTAAAAACGTTGACCTACACATGCACGTTATGAAGTGTTAGTAGCTCGCAAAATTTTGACAGAAACACAAAATGGAAAATTTGTAAAACAACTATTAATATATTGATTGCTATCAATACAATTAGTCGTTATCAATAAGCAATAAACAGGTTACTAGGTTACTGAAAGTTTATAGAGATCGAATATGATATGCTAACAAGTACGAATCGTTTCAATGTTTGATTATGTCGAAAATAGCATCAAAATAAATGCAAAAGATTTATCCTGAAACTTAAAATTGAGAAAAGAGATGAATATATATTTTAAATATTTTTTGATCGGCGAACAACTGTGTGGCAACCACCCATGCGGGGCGCCGTGCCCAAGAATCGACTACTCGACCTTCAGCAGCCCCCGCCTTCTCCCGATGCGCGGAAACCCGAGCCCCACCCGTCCGAAGGCACGACAGTGTTATAGAACTCGGTAAAACATCGCCGCCCGTCAAATTCGAACCGGCGCCACCCGTATTCGATCTTCACCCGGATACCAAACCATAAATGATGGAAGTGAGGATCGACCCTTTGATCACATAAGTGAAACAAAAGTCACTCCACCACTCCACCACTATGGATAGATAACATTGTCGTACTTATGGACAAAAGGGAGTAACAGTTAAAAAGACATATATTCTTTGAATAATAAAATAAATAATGCATGATACTCCAAGCCGACATTTGGCATTATTACATCAACTAGTATTTGCCTCGTTAGCGTTGCCTCGCGGACACGTATCTACCTAGTAAGAATAAATATGACTGCGAAAAAAAGGCCATCCATGGAACCCGAACGCACGAACACGTGGTTAAAAGGTACGCACGCTACGAACTGAGATACAACGAACAGTGGTCGACACACGATTCATAAACAATACATAAAAAAGTTCGTGCCTAAAAATAAGCACGTAAGGAAGTCGTTTTTTAGTAAACAAATTAACATTATTCTTTTTAACCAAACTAATTTTCGAGAACGTTATGCCGAACGTGAATTTAAACTGTCTGCGTCGAACCCTGAAAGACACGTATCTAACCCGGTAAGAATAAATATGACAGCGAAAAAAAGGCCATCCGTTGGACCCGAACGTACGAACACGTGGTTAAAAGGTAGGCTTGCTACGAACTGAGCTAGAACGAACGGTGGTCGACACAAAGTTCGTAACTAAGAATAAGCACGTATGGAAATCGTTTTTTAGTAAATGAATTAACTTTATTATTTTTAAGCAGACTAATTTTCGAGAACGTTATGCCAAACAGGAACTTAAACTGTCTACGTTGACCCTGGAAAAAAAATTCTACCGCTTACATCAATACCTGATGTCGTATCGACACCTACATAAAAAAAAAAAAAAAAAAAAAAAAAAAAAACGTGTGACGGGGTCTTTAATTTTAGTGAAAGAATTAAAATACAGGGTGAACTTTAACTGTTAGAACGTAAAGGGTGTCTAAACGACATTTTATAAACTTGATATAACCTAAAGGGATTGAAAGTGTAATATACACAAAGTTAAGGGGTTTTCTTGCTTGTGCCTGAAGGTCGACGCACATGAGACGGTGAAATGTCGCCGTCACCGACTTTTTCTTTAAGTTATATAGTAATCCGTTGTATTTAGGTTGAAGGGTGTGGTAGCGGGGAGGGGAGGGGTCGGTGAGGTGCCACATCATCTCTTCCCCTCTTGAAACCCCTCCCGAACATGTGTCTATATCGGTGAGTAATGGGAACCTCCCCTTCCTCCTTGTAACAACTTTTAAAAATTTTGAACGTTAAATTCAAACGTTGGGAATAAAAAAAAAAATCATTATTTTCAATCTATATATATATCCACCTTAAAAATTAAACCACACCACTCTTTTAATCCTTTCCACCATCTATATTTTAGAAAATTTATAATCTTTCCATCTAAAATTTAAACTCTTCCCTAAATTTTATATATTAGCCATGAATTCATCCTCATATGAGGAAAACGCGGTAAATCATTTCGAGAGCACGATGATGGAGATGACAAAAATTAACATGGAGTTTGAAGATGACAGTTACGACGAACGAACTTCAGTACCAAGAACATGGAGCGTCGCACTAATTAGAGATCGTGAGGGTACATTACATTATCTTATTGTGTTTTTTTATAAGTAAAAATTTATTAGTGTTATTATAATTTATTTTTCATAATTTTTAAAAATTTAATTTTCAAATTTTAATTTAAGGTGCACGTAATCGTTTGGTGGGTGGCTACTTTGCTAAAAACTGTGTCTACACTAGCAAACAATTTAGGCGTTGCTTTTGAATGAGTCGTCATGTGACACCTGACAAACTCAGGATAGTAACTTTTGTCAAACTAGTAAGTCTACCTTAACGAGTCATGCATACATTATACCTAACTGGGTCAGTTGGGTTGTTATGATAGTTCAAGGAATCATCGGGAGTCGTTACAATGATCCAAGGGATCATTGGGAGTCAGTCCATAACCATGTGTACAAGGATTGGTGATTTGTAGAATCGCCGAATTTAATGCACACACGCACATCTCGAGTCCCGGGGATTGGTGAACGGATGTGAACGTGTTAGTTATCAAATATTATGTGTTTATAATCATTATAACTTGTCGGTGTGTAAGAGGTAGCCACTAGCATTCCTAGTGGCCACATGCAGGGGGCGACTAGGCCCCTAGTCGCCTGTAAGAGGTAGCCACTAGCATTCCTAGTGGCCAGTTTGATACCTAGTCGTGTGTTTTGCTGTTGTAAGTTTATTTTGAGACCCTGAAACATGGTTTGACACCTAGGAACATATTGGGAACCCCGTGGCATGTATAGAAACCTGATAACACGTGTTCGGACTTGTATATGCAGTATGTGGACTGTACGATAGACTTGGTGAACTGTTATGCATATTAAGTGCATGTTTATATGTGATTGCTTAGTTACTTGTATTTGGCTAACACGGGGGATGTCAGGTCACCAATGGGATATCGGGTCTTGTCTGGTGTGATCAGATTAACATTCAAACATGTTTTCAAACGTACACGATTATGGTCTGGACATTTAGGGACTAGTTGACTTACGGGTTAATAGTCCGGGTACTTATATACATCTTATGATAGGTCGCCGATACTAGGGACTATCATTGCATTGTCGGATGTCTTTTAAGAAGAATGCAACCTACGGTGAGTTTCACGGCCCCTCTTTAGTGTTTTTGTTTTCGGAGGAGAAACATGCTACGTACTTGTATTCATACTGATCATGTTATACTAGTGTTATTTTGTGTTTGCTATACGATTTGTGTAAGCCCCAGTTCAGTTAGCCGTGGATCGGCAGTCCAGTTAGCCGTGGAACGGTAGTTCAAGTAGCCGCGGATCGTATTAGTGAGTCACACGCCTAGCTAGCGTCCTTATAACATAGTAGTAACGTGATTGATCTTTCAAATTTCATGAAACGTTTTTCTCAAAACCTGTGAACTCAGCAACATTATATGCTGACATTTTTAGCATGTTTTCTTAGGTCGCTAAGGTAACAACAATTGATAGGCGCACGGAGTCGCATGGCATCTAGGATTCACTTGCATGGTTTAAACGTTGTTAAACTTATAACATTCACTTTTGGGATGTAAAGATGTTTTATGCTTCCGCTGTAGTCGTTAATACTTTTGAAACTTAATGAATGGTTTACGTATCTTTTACATTTAGTTGTCGTTTATTGTGACCGTTGACTTGGATCCTAGTGTGTCACACGCCTCGCGGTAAAACCAAGTGGAATTTGTTAAGAAAATTATGTGTTCACGAATAGTTAATGAACAATTACCAAACGAGATTTTCTGTTTGTGTCCGTGTGTTAAGAAAACACTCATGTTCGTGTTCGTTTGTGTTCGCTTGTTAATTTTGTTCATGAAGGCATACGAACATAAACGGATATTAATGAACACAAATAAGTGTTCATGAACGGAAACAAACACAAACGGAGATATATTAACTTTTGAATAATATTGAATTCACATACATTAAGACATTAGCTAGATCCACCAAAAAAATAACCTAATTGTCCAAACATACTTAATACTGGATAAGGGCGTTGGAGGTGGAGGGCATCAACGCTCGAACGTGTAAACATATAATGAGCTTGGATACAAAAAATGGGTTTATTGATCTCATATATAGTCATATATTTACCTCATATATATTATTTATTGAGTAAAATAAATAAAAATAAAAGAATATAAAAACGTATAAAAATTAAAACCTCAATAAACTATCGAACACAAACAAACATAAACGAACATGTTACCGAACGTTCACGAACATAAACGAATGAACCCGACCCTTGTTCATGTTCGTTTGTTTAACTAAACGAACGAATTTTTTTGTTCGTGTTCGTTCATTCATTACACGAACGAACACAAACGAACTTCCTACCGAACGGTTAGCTGAAAGTTCAGTTCGTATGCAGCCCTACTCATGGGAACCCCACTACCAGCATGGTAACACCGCAGCCGGTGGTGATGGTAGTGGATCCGTGGAGGGTTTTCGTGAGATTGTTAACGGATGGGTACCCGTAAGTTTGTCTCTCCCCCTTTTGTCTTTTTCTCTATTTTATTTCCAGTGACGTGTTGCCTCCAAAAAAATGTTTCAGTGAAATGATGTGGCACTATAGGATTGGTAGAAATAAGTGAAATTAAAAAAAAACAAGTGAAGCGCCTCATCCCCTAAAAGACTTGTGGCAACTTTGGTGCACAAACATCGAGAAACATAAGTCAAGCAAGAGTTTAAAACAAGCCTTTTTTTGCAGGAGTTTAATCTGATCAATAGTGATGTGGGGCTTCAATTTTTACATCAAAAGATTGAAGCAAAGCACACAAAGTTGCATGCCAAGCCAATGACTATTAATTAAGACCCCTAGCTATAATCATGATCTCTTTTGATTTAGATGATGATGTTAAAAGATCATAATTAACGCAACCATGTCTATATTGATATTGTTAAATATGTATGTGTAACTTTTATTTAATCCCGGTTTCTAAGCTCTAGTTAGGAAACTTTTGTACTTGTTTTTGTAGTGGTTCTCGTATGGAATAAAATTATCTCCTTCTGCGTTAAAAAAATGTGTTGTATATAAAAGATTAATTCCATTAAGGTTAGTATAGTCAAATCCATTTAATAATGTCTAAAACTTTACGTACCTGCTTTTTTGTATTACGTAAACCGACAAACTAACTAATGAATCAAACCAACCTACATATATAATTACATACATTGTTATTCTTATGGGATCACCTAAATAATTTGCATTGTGTGTAATACATTAATTGATTTCAAACTTGTATCTAGCAACTTAATTTGTGTTTGAGATTGGAATTTGAGTTGCATTGTTAAGATGGTCATCAATTATTCAATTGCGTTGGGTGGTCCTATAGCTTTCCATTTAATTCCAATTAAGACACCTATTCAAGAACTATCCCACACCTATCTCATCTCTCCCCCTAAGAATGGGACCATCATTATTCCACCAATTTTTCTTCATGGCTTTGCATCTTTTTTCGGTCATCTGCTTATCTTTGGATTTTTCCTTCATAAAATAAAAAAAAAAAAAATTTAAAATCGCATTCAAGACCCTACCTGTTAGTTTATTAAACTTCCGTCTCGATATGGTGTTTGATGCTATTTTATATTCAAATTGACACAAGATTTTTCATATTTGTATACCAATCAATTCCTACATTGAATTTTGACCATGATCCTATAAGTTTGATCATTTCTTTTTGTTTTGAAACCAAAAACCAACCTGCCACTCAATACCTTTTGAGTCATTTGCTATGTAAACGTTTGCATATGCTTCGATCTTGTTTCAATACAAGTTCAAATGCATGATTAAATGTAGGGGTGGCAATTCCTTACACGATCCAAACTTAAAAAAAAAAAATTGTGGTTGACTTGATGTGAGAGATGAAAAGTGCTAAACTTTAAACTTAATTATTTTGAAATATTTTTTTAATATATAGCTTTTAACTTTTAAAAGTGAAATTAATTTATGTTTTAAATTTTTTATCTAATATTCATTTCTAAGAATGTTATCTTATTAGTTCTAATTGTCATTATCCGTTTATTCACATTAATTCGATTATTCTAGTCTCCGGCTACGTACATAAATCCAAATTTATTAAGTGAGAATGAGAGATAACTACACAAAAACATCTATAGTAACATAAAGTATGAAAAGGCTTCATTTGGATAAAAGTAATTAAATGTTTAAATTGTTACTAAGTCGCTATGTACTGTTCATATTCGTAGTAAATGAACATGAAACGGGTTGACCTAACACGATACAAATTTAAATGGGTTTGATACGACACGACACAAATAAGTACATGGGTGATTCCCATCAGCCCGCCAACCCGAGAAATACTAAGCGTTCTATATCATATGATCATATGCTTGGATTGGTATGAACGTCAACCGCTATTGAGAAAACTAACCACTAGGACTGATCATAACCTCACATATGTTATCTATCACTAGAACTAAGAGTAAGAGTATTCACAACCACTTCATTAAATATTTATGAGTGTATTCCCATATTTTAAAAAGTAATTTTGAGGGGTTGTAGGTGGAGGAGAGAGAAAATATTATTGTAAGAACACTTACGATTGGTCTTGGAACTTTTGAGACGGGAGCGGTTGTATGCTAAGTTCTCAAAGTGTGATTTCTGGTTGCGTGAAGTACAATTCCTAGGGCATGTGGTTAATGAACTAGGAATTCATGTCGATCCGGCCAAGATTGAAGCTATTAAGGAATGGGAAGCACCAAAGACGCCATCTGAGGTGCGGCAATTCCTAGGCCTTGCGGGTTACTATCGTCGTTTCATTGAGGGATTTTCGAAGATCGCTCAACCCCTCACCACTCTTACCCAGAAAGACCGAAAGTTTGACTGGGGAGAACCGCAGGAATCAGCGTTTCAGATGCTGAAACTTAAACTTTGCTCTGCGCCCATCTTATCCTTACCTGAGGGCACGGATGATTTTGTTGTGTACTGTGACGCTTCCATTCGTGGTCTCGGTTGTGTGTTAATGCAACGCGGGAAGGTTATTGCCTACGCCTCTCGCCAACTTAAAGTCCATGAAAAGAACTACACCACTCATGATTTAGAGTTGGGTGCAGTGATCTTTGCGTTGAAGATCTGGAGACATTACTTGTACGGTACCAAGTGCGAAGTATACACCGATCACAAGAGTCTCCAGCATATTTTCGACCAGAAAGTATTAAACATGCGGCAGCGACGCTGGGTTGAACTCCTGAACGACTATGACTGTGCCATCAAGTACCATCCTGGTAAGGCGAACGTTGTGGCAGACGCCTTGAGCAGGAAGGAGTCTGTGAAACCTCGTCGTGTTTGCGCCTTACAGCTCACCATTCATTCTTCGTTGCCTGACCAAATTCGTTCGGCTCAATTGGAAGCTTTGCAGGAGGAAAACCTTAAAGCTGAAACCATGCACGGTGCTGATAAACACCTCGAACTTGGGTCTGATGGCCTACATTACTTTGCCGAGCGCGTTTGGGTTCCTTTATTTGGGGGTTTGCGGGGGCTTGTCATGGACGAAGCTCACAAATCCCGGTATTCTATTCATCCGGGTTCCGATAAGATGTATCAGGACCTAAAGATACTCTATTGGTGGCCCAATATGAAGGCTGACATAGCTTCGTATGTCAGCAAATGTCTGACCTGTGCTAAGGTCAAGGTGGAGTACCAGAAGCCGTCTGGTCTCCTACAGCAACCTGAAATTCCTGAATGGAAATGGGAAAGGATTACCATGGATTTTGTGACCAAACTTCCGAAGTCGCCCAGTGGTTGTGACATGATCTGGGTGATTGTCGACCGGTTGACAAAGTCCGCACATTTCCTCGCTATTAAGGAAACCGACAGTCTGGAGCGGTTGTCTCGTATCTATATTAAGGAAGTGGTCTCCAAGCACGGGGTGCCCGTCTCTATCATCTCCGATCGTGATCCTCGTTTCGCTTCCCGTCTCTGGAAACAATTACATAAAGCGTTGGGTACTCAACTGGACATGAGCACCGCATATCATCCGCAAACTGACGGTCAGAGCGAGCGGACGATTCAGACGCTTGAAGACATGCTTCGAGCATGTGTCATCGATTTCGGTAAGAGTTGGGAGGTTCACCTACCGTTGGTGGAGTTCTCTTACAACAATAGTTACCACTCCAGCATTAAGGCGGCACCGTTCGAGGCTCTGTATGGACGGAAGTGCCGGTCCCCTCTTTGTTGGGCCGAAGTGGGCGAAAGCCAACTCACTGGTCCAGAAATGGTGTACGAAACTTCCGAAAAGATCGTACAAATTCGTAATCGTATGGCGGCAGCTCGTGATCGTCAGAAGAGCTACGCTGATCGTCGTCGCAAACCTTTGGAGTTCCAGGTTGGCGACAAGGTTTTATTGAAGGTATCTCCATGGAAGGGCGTTATACGCTTCGGGAAGCGCGGCAAACTTAACCCTCGTTATGTCGGACCGTTCCCAATCCTGGACCGTATTGGGCCGGTGGCATACAGACTTGATTTACCAGCCGAGCTTAGTGGCGTGCATAACGTCTTCCATGTCTCGAATCTTAAGAAGTGTTTGGCAGACGAATCTCTCGTAGTTCCTCTCGAAGAAATCAGGGTTGATGATCGTTTACGTATCGTGGAGGAACCAGTTGAAATCCTAGATTATAAGATTCGTAGCCTTCGTCGGAGTAAAATCCGTATCGTTAAGGTTCGTTGGAATTCAAATCGTGGACCGGAGTTCACGTGGGAACGAGAAGATCAGATGAAGGCTAAGTACCCTCATCTATTTCCTAAGCGTGCGTTTGAATCGAACTATGTTGCCTCCAAAGATAAATGAATCTCGGGTCGAGATTCCTTTCAACTGGGGGATGATGTAACAACGGGAAAATTTTTTCTTTTCTTTCTTCCTTTCGTCGCTTCATCTCCGGACTTCATTAAATTTTCGGGACGAAAATTCTTTCAACTGGGGGATGATGTGACACCCGGCATATTCAGGTCAATACTTTTATACTTTACATACATGCGTTTCATACTTTACATGCATACGAGTCTATCTCAACGAAAACATTGTAAACAAACAACTACTTAATATCATACTTAACTGGGGTCAGTTAAGTCGTACTGATGATTCGGGAATCATCGGGAGTCGTTACAATGGTCCGAAGGACCATTGGGTGTCGGCCCATAACCATGTGTACAAGGATCGGTGATTCGTGGAATCATCGGATTTAACGCACGTACGCAAGTCTCGAGTCCCGGGAATTGGTGATCGGGTGGGAACTTATTAGTTATCGTGCATTATATGTTAGTAATCATTATGTGGCTTGTCGGTATGTGAAAACGTGATTACATAAGTTAAAATAGGGTTTAACGCGCCAAAAACACAACCATTTGGACTATGGGCGATTAGGCTTGTGTGTGATAGCCTAATCGCCACATGTAAGGGCGAGTAGGAGGTGGTTAAGGGCGAATAGGGGCTATTCGCTTGATGGTTCATGCGAATAGCAGCCCTACTCGCCTATACTGCTGCGTACTCGCCTGAAATGCCTTGAACGATCAAAAACGCCTATAAATACCACCCTTGACCTCTAAAACATCATTTATACAACCCTAGCCGTCCCATAACCTATCTCAACCCACAAACACCCTCTGGAACCTGTTTTCACATCAAAACAACCATTTCCAAGCTTATTCCATCACCTCCTCTTAAATATAAGGTGTGTTCTTCAAACCCAAACCTTTAAATGATTATGTTTTACTCCCTAAAAGTCCAGACCTGACTTATAAACGTTTTTGTCTTTGAAAATCCATTTAAAACCGTTTTTAAACAAACCCACACCTTTACATGTGTTATATGTGTTATATGTGATTAAAGATAGAATTTTTAGGATTAAATCATGATTGTTCTTGTGTTATTATGATGTTTATGGCTATTACAAGTTAGTATGATGATGTCCTAGGAGTTTGAATGGTTTTGGTTGTGTATTGTTGATACTTGATGTTTTGACCCATTTGAGGGATTTTGGATGATTAAGGATGATATGAGGTGTGTTGTTAATTATATGATGTTAGGGTTTGCTCTAGGATGATGCTAGAACAGTAGGATGCTACCGGATAACGTGGTTATGTGATTTAATCTGAATAATTGCTATTTAGGGTAAGTTCTTGCATGTTGATGTGATGTTTACATGCTAAGTTGCTATTTTGGGAAAACACTCGCATTCGGAACTGTTAGAACGATGAAAACTTAGGGGTTTTGCTTGAAATATGTTTGTTAATGTGTTAGGATGATTATTGAATGTTCTTACATGTTTCGGATCTGATTTGGAGTGTTCGGCGCGCAAAATTGCACTACAGAACAGTATAGGCGAGTAGGAACCTACTCGCATGAGGCTTTAGGCGAGTAGGCTCCTAAATGCCTGATGTTCAGGTGAATACAAGCCTATTCGCCTATAGTATATGCGAATAGGGGTCTATTCCCCTCAACTACTAGCATTTACAATCCTAAATGCCTATACTTAAGCATTTACAATCCTAAATGCCTATACTTAAGCATTTACAATCCTAAATGCCTATACTTAAGCATTTACAATCCTAAATGCCTATACTTAAGCATTTACAATCCTAAATGCCTATACATAAGGCATTTACAATCCTAAATGCCTATACATAAGGCATTTACGATCCTAAGTGCTAGTTTGATTCCTAATCGCGTATAATGCTGCCGTATGTATATTTTAACATCCCGGAACATGATTTAACGCCTAGGAACATGATAGGAACCCCGGGATACACCTAATGACTTTGTGACACGTGTTCGTACCCGTTTACGCGTTAATCGGACATTATGCTAGACTAGGTGGACTGTTACGCGTATTAAGTGATTAATTGCATATGTGGCATGATGTCTTGTATTTATCTAACACGTGGGATGTCGGGTCACCAATGGGATGTCGGGCCTTGTCTGGTACGGTCGGTTAAACGTTTGAAACATCATTTCATATATACACGGTTATGGTCTGGACTACTAGGGACTAATCAACCTGCGGGTTGTTAGTCTAACACCTTATACGCTCGTCATGATAGGTCACCGGTATTAGGGGCCGTCTATTGAGCAGGTTTACTTGTCGTAGTGCGAAGAGCAGCATCAGGTGAGTTTCACGGCCCCGCCTTACGCTTTACATTTTGGGGGAGACACATGCTTATACTTATTACATAAATTATCATGTTATGCTAGTGATTGATTCATTTACATACTATACGATACGTTAGGTCCCGGGGAAACCATGAATATGCTAGATAGCATAACGGGGGAAATGTGGATAGATCTATTGGGATTGACAGACCCCACCCGTCGGCTGGGAGCCGGGCGGGTGCATATTGTCTCGGTCGTAAGCTAAATCATTTCGGGCAAACAAAAAATCATATTTCGTTGTCTGTAATGGTTTCCGGTCGTGGTAGTATAACTCATGCGTCTAGCTAACGCTATCATTTCTGACATAGTGGTAACATGATGGCTTTTATTACTTAAAACGTTTAATATAAAACCTGTGAACTCACCGGCATTATTTGCTGACGTTTTTAGCATGTTTGTCTCAGGTCGTTGAGGTAGCAGCTTATCATAGGCGCACGGAGTCACACGGCGTCTAGGATTCATATGCATTGTCTTATCTTTTTCAGACTTACGTACTTTTACATTTTGGGTTGTAATAAAAGTTACGCTTCCGCAGCGAATGGATTTATGGAAACTTGATGGTTGTTTATTTCATTTTACGTATCATATAGTGTCGTTTATTGTGACCGTTGACTTAGATCCTGGTTTGTCACGCGCCTCGCGGTAAAACCCCGCACGTGGAATTTGAGGGTGTGACAGATTGGTATCAGAGCCAATGGTTATAGTGAACTAGGACTGCATGTTGAGTCAAGTCTATAGCCGAGTCGCACACACTAGACGGTCACATTCATATAAGTCATGTCATATGGGAATTGCCGGGGTGTTCGTATTACATTCATTATTATCATTTTGATCGATGTCGTTTGGTCGGTCAAAAATAATGAAAATAAGTAGTAAAGTGGAAGTTGAGTCGTCTCCACAGGGAATTGGTGGAAAGAGTAGTTTTGTAAGTTAACTAGTAAATTAAAATCTAATTACTTTGTTTTTTTTTAGTTTTGAATTAAGAAAACGGATTTAAGAAGTTGTAACAATAATGAGAAAGAAGTAACCCCCTCCAGGTTTCCGGTTCAATGATTCACCCAACCCTTGTTTAGATGATTGGATACCACATAGACATAGTTTTGTTGAACGGTTTAAGTTAAGTGATAATCAAACACAAGTTTTTAATAATAACTCGTACAATTTAATTACCAACCCACGAATAACAACTACCCTCCCGTTAATCAAACTGCTCACGATGCAAGAAAACCGAATGCGAATGACTAAAAGATAAGCAATTGCACAAACGTGACTTGTTTAAATAACTCAAACCACAAATATCTTTCAAATGATTAAAAGACAATCCATAAACCAAAGTAAACAAGAGTTAAAGTTTCACAAATAAACCTTACACCCGGAGGTGGTTACAAAGATGTTTAGCCACTCATCTCCATTGCAAGATCTTCAATTGATGTGTTGTTGGAGATTGAATGCATGATTTTATGATTAAGATGATGATTAGGAATGATTAATTGAGGGAAAAACACCTTGGGAATGATTAAAAACGGCTAGGGTTAAGTGTTTTACGTTTGGGAGCATAATTATCTATTTATAGGGTTTAAACCATTAAATTCGTAACTTATGCTGGCAGGGGCGCAAGGTCAGACAAGACCAGCGCACCTTGCGCTGGTACCCTTCTCAGCTTGCGCTGGGGAGCACCAAATTTCCCAAACTTTCTGTGCTGCGCCGGGATCAGAGCACCTGCGCTCAAAGGCATTTTACCTTGCGCTCCAACTCGAAATTCCTTCTTTTCTTCACACTTTCACTTGAGATTGCATCCATAAACTTCCAACCTCTTGTCTAGCTTCCAAAACCTTCATATTAAGCTCCAATTAACTTCATTAAGCCTCAAGTACCTGCAAATCCCAATCATTCTCAAAGTAACTATGTTTTATGATATAAACCACTTAAAAACACCTAGTTACACATACTAAAACATGGTTAAACATCCACCCATCACATTCCCACACTTACCTTTGATTGTCCCCAATCAAACCATCTCAAAACACGACTCACCTACTTAACAAATCACCTCCAATTCCTTCACCTATCGATTTTCCAAGGTCCCCAATCATACCCGTCCCATAGACTTACACAATCGAGATTGACAATCTGGCGAGCAAGTGTTGCGCAGTTTCAAAACAAGACTTGCCTATCCAAAACTAACATGCTTATTATCATCTACATATGCTACACACCCCTCACAATGTTCGCTCCTCTCGGTTTAATATCTGGACTAGCGTATAATGTGCTAGTATATAACACTCATAAAACCAAGAATGCGACTTCGTTATCATAGGTTTGTATAACAATCACACATAAGCTATAAACCGTGCACATATCAAAAGGACTTACGGGTTTTGGGCTTCGGGTAAAGGTAGGATAGATTTGGTTCACAGATGGCTTGGAAACAATGGATTTAACACAATTGTTTGACATCCTTATTCACAAATCACACAAACATACTAACACACAAACTTGGGCAAAATCGACCCATAACAATAACTTCTATATTTTTTTTCATTTTTTTCTTTCATATATATTTTTTTCTTTTTCTCTCTCTTTTTTTTTTCTTTGTTTTTTTTCAATATTGGGTAACTCAAACAATAAGCATTACGAACACATTGGATGTCAACATTTTTATTCAACAAGGTAAACGGGTCAATTTGGGTGATCATGTAGGTTTAACAATTGAAAGGTTTAGGCTCAACATGGTTTACTAATGGTAATGTTTAACAAACGGGTCAACACAAACAACACAAGGGTATCAACAAACGAGTGGGTTCCTACATTGCCTTTCTCATCTATGTGCACATTTTGCCTAAAGCTTTAGCATGTATCAAATTATACAAATTCTGCAACTAAGAAGCATTTGGCCTACTCTCATGAAACGAAACATTTATATCACTAAATATATAGTAGGCTCAAGGTCTCACAATGTAGGGAAATGGGCTGCCGACATGTAGCATATGCAAGTTCTATAAGCATGTTACCCCTAGTTAGGCATCTCTTTTCATTTCCTCTAAAAACGCTCACCAGAAACACTCTCATGAAACTTAAAGGGACAACCATGATTGGGGATCTCGTACTTTCATGTTTGGCAAAAGACTCTTTGGTGATTGAAAATTTGGCTTTTATGTCTGATTAAGCAGAAAAAGGGACAACTTTGCAAGAATTTTTTTTTTCATTAAAAATTTTCAAAATTCCACATTTTTCTTGCAAAGGTAAGTACTCCACCTTACTTCCCTCGGGTCTCCCATCCCCACACTTGGGATACATTGTCCCCAATGTATGGTGTTTCATGCTTTTCAAAACCTCTCTCACTCAACATGCTCAAGTTTCAATGTTACCAACCCAGGTGGACTAACATCCCAAAACACATAAATAAATAAAAAACACTAAAAATAAAATGCAAATAATAACATAAAAACTCCGGGCTGCCTCCCAGTAGCGCTAAGTTTATGAGTCTTCAGCCAGACTTGTACCTGATATAGCTTTTATGGTGGTCGAACGGGATGCTTGCCTCCCTCAGCTTCCAAGCACATATTCTGCTTGTACTCATATGAGTCATAACTTATGTTCAGCATTGAATCCTCTTTTGTTGACCCGTTATTTTCTTGTTCCAATTCAGGCGGTTTCTTAGCCTTCTTCTTCTTCTTCTTTGGCTTCTTTGGCTTCTCACCAATCTCTGCCATCCTGTCAACCATACAACACACCTCCTCGGTTTTTGGGTCAGTAACAGTTGAAAACACATTTAAACTCAATTTCTTATCCCCAAAACTCATACTTACCATTCCATCAGCACAGTTGATTACTGCATGAGCAGTTGCTAAAAATGGTCTACCGAGTATAATCGTGTGTGGTGTGCCTTTAACATTTTTCTCACAATCTAGCACCAAGAAATCCACCGGGTAGTAACAGTCTTCCACCTTAACTATCACATCAGTTAACATTCCCCTGGGACGTATGGGTTTTTGATTAGCCAACACCACTGTGGTGTCAACTTTTTGTAATAGACCAAATTCATGTTGATCATACATACTTCCCGGGAGAATGCTAACACAAGCTCCATGATCTAGAAGTGCCCGGTCAACCTTAAGCTCCCCTATTTGTATTGAAATAAGGGGCGCTCCCGGATCTTGGCGCTTAGGTGGAACTGTACCCGATAACGCGGCACGCACATGCGCCGGTAAGACAAACTGTTTTGGCAGCTTGTTGTGCCGATTTTGGGTGCTTAATTCTTTTAAATTTTCAGCATGAGCAGGACTTTCTTGAATGACATTAAGTAATGGTGAATTAATTTTAACTTGTTTAAAGGTTTCCCACCCCTCGTCCTTCGATGGGTCCCGTTTACTTAAAGCCCTTATTTTTCCTGGTGCTAATAAGGCCGAAGGGAATGGTGCAATTTTTACTTTCCCACACTTATCCTTGGCCGCATCCACATTTTCCTCAAAAAACTTTTCACAAAACCTTTTTTTCAAATTTTTGACTTTAATGTTTGATTGTGAAAACGTTTCCTGCTCATCTTCAGAATTCGAGAGAATACTTACTGCGTTGATGTGCACATTCTTCATGGTTGATGCCTGATGTGCTGGATTCACTGCAGTGGTGCTAGGCAACTTACCTGGATCTCGACGCATGGTGGACATCTCTTCAGCAATTTGGCCAACTTGCTTTGCCAAGGCCTTGTACTCCTTGTCTCTGATTTCGTTGTCCTTTCTGATCTCCTTCATGAAATCGCCCGTTGACTTCATGAATTCTCCTGTTGACTTCATAAACTCAGTCAACATCTCTCTCACTGATCCATCCTGTCCCGAAGAGCCACCCTGTTGATTTCCTTGACTTCTCCAGTTGCCTTGAGAACTCCCTTGATTGCTTCCAGATCCTTGCTGATAATTTCTTTGGTTGTTGTAATTCCCTTGGCCTGAATATCCTCTCTGATTGTTTTGATTAGGTACCTGTGATGGAGGATTCAACTGGTTAGAAGTATTACTGTAACTAAAATTAGGGTGATTTCGCAAACCTGGGTGATATGAATTAGGATTCATATCATTTGGCTTTCGTTGTCCATAAAGCTGATTTACTTCTTCAGATTTCCCTTGTTGAGTAGGACAATCAACATCCATGTGTCCCAGATCATCACAAATGGAGCAAACTGTAAAAGAATTAGCTGCCTTTGCTCCATCACTCCTTCCTGCGCCTCTACCAGCTGTCAACTGTGCAATCTGTCGCTCTAAGCTTGCTATTCTCTTTTCAGCTTCTACATCAACACCCTTAGCTGCACCTGTTCGGCTTCTTCTACTAGCACGAGCCTGTCTCTTTGATGTCACTGCCAACCTCTCCATGTACTCCCAATCCACATCCTCATGATTAGTCAAAAAGGTACCATTACTATTGGCATTCAAATCTCTAACATCCTCGGGTAATAAGCCATCATAGAATGACTTAATCAGTTCCCACATAGGTATATCATGATGTGGACACTTCCTTAACAACTCCTTAAACCTCGTGAAGGCTTCATGAAATGGTTCCCCCGAGTGTTGTTGGAAGGTTCTGATAGCCTCCCGAGCATCAGTAGTGCGAGTCATAGTATAATATTCCTCTAAGAACTGCTGTTGAAGCTCTTGCCATGTGAATATGCTCCCAGCAGGCAATGAATGGTACCACAATTTTGCTTGATCCTTGAGGGTGAACTGAAACATCATCAACTTCACTTCATCCGGACTAAACCCATGGCCCCCAATGGTGTTACAAATACTCACAAACTCTGCAATGTGTAGATAGGGTTCCTCTGTTGCCTTACCATAGAAACTCGGAAGGTGGTTTAAATATTGGGGTCTAACCTCAAAGCTCCTTCCGTTCTGATGTGGTGGTACTACGGGTGAAGTGTGCTCGGTGGCCACTGGAATAAAATGGCTCCCAACGCCATTTACAGGAGGTCTGTAGTTCACCCGAGGTACTCCATCTACATATTGCCTCTGCCCATTCCCTCGCACTTGATTTCTTGGTTGATTCTGAGGGACCCCTCGCTGTCCCTGATTATGTCCCCTCATATTAAACCCTCGCTGATGTTGCTGCTGATATTGCGGACCAAACTCATCATCCTCATCATAGTTGAACTGATCCTGATTCATGTAGTATCCATCATCAGCAACTCCTCCATCCCAATCAGCAACTCTACCATTAAAAGTGCCCGCTATACCGTGCATACTGTCATCTCCATGAAGTGAATCAGTTGCTCTATTACTGTTAGATCTCGGGTTTCGGTTTTGTGGTAGTTGTTGATTTAAGGCTAATGGGTTGTTGGGTTGTTGTTGCTGTTGTGGGGCCTCAAAAGCTTGATCATTTTCATAATGTTCGTCCCACTCATCATGCTCTTGATGGCCTTGCTGAAATTGTCTAGAACCACCAGCGTTTGGATCTGGGTTAAATTGTGGAAATGGTCGTGGAGGCATATTGCCCAATGGGTTTTGTTGTGGTGGTATTGGGTCAGGTTGGTTCGGTGGAGGTTGGTTATCTTGGTTACTGTGATGGCTCATGTTTGGTGTTGGTCGGGTTTGATGAATGGCTCTGTTCTTTCTAGCTGTCTTTTCAATTTCCGGATCGTAAATTAGCGGTGAAGTTTTGCCCGAATAACGTGTATGATGCATGCAACTGAATTACCTGCACAGACACAGACAAGCAAACCACGCGTAATACCGAACTAAATAAAGCAAAACAAAAATTAAACTAAAACACTAGAAAAAGAAAAATGTTTTTGTTTTTGTTTTTTTTTTTTGTTTTTTTTTTTAGAGAAAAGCAATAAAAACTAAAACAAAACTATCTAACTAAGCGCACCGATTCCCCGGCAACGGCGCCATTTTGATCGATGTCGTTTGGTCGGTCAAAAATAATGAAAATAAGTAGTAAAGTGGAAGTTGAGTCGTCTCCACAGGGAATTGGTGGAAAGAGTAGTTTTGTAAGTTAACTAGTAAATTAAAATCTAATTACTTTGTTTTTTTTTTAGTTTTGAATTAAGAAAACGGATTTAAGAAGTTGTAACAATAATGAGAAAGAAGTAACCCCCTCCAGGTTTCCGGTTCAATGATTCACCCAACCCTTGTTTAGATGATTGGATACCACATAGACATAGTTTTGTTGAACGGTTTAAGTTAAGTGATAATCAAACACAAGTTTTTAATAATAACTCGTACAATTTAATTACCAACCCACGAATAACAACTACCCTCCCGTTAATCAAACTGCTCACGATGCAAGAAAACCGAATGCGAATGACTAAAAGATAAGCAATTGCACAAACGTGACTTGTTTAAATAACTCAAACCACAAATATCTTTCAAATGATTAAAAGACAATCCATAAACCAAAGTAAACAAGAGTTAAAGTTTCACAAATAAACCTTACACCCGGAGGTGGTTACAAAGATGTTTAGCCACTCATCTCCATTGCAAGATCTTCAATTGATGTGTTGTTGGAGATTGAATGCATGATTTTATGATTAAGATGATGATTAGGAATGATTAATTGAGGGAAAAACACCTTGGGAATGATTAAAAACGGCTAGGGTTAAGTGTTTTACGTTTGGGAGCATAATTATCTATTTATAGGGTTTAAACCATTAAATTCGTAACTTATGCTGGCAGGGGCGCAAGGTCAGACAAGACCAGCGCACCTTGCGCTGGTACCCTTCTCAGCTTGCGCTGGGGAGCACCAAATTTCCCAAACTTTCTGTGCTGCGCCGGGATCAGAGCACCTGCGCTCAAAGGCATTTTACCTTGCGCTCCAACTCGAAATTCCTTCTTTTCTTCACACTTTCACTTGGGATTGCATCCATAAACTTCCAACCTCTTGTCTAGCTTCCAAAACCTTCATATTAAGCTCCAATTAACTTCATTAAGCCTCAAGTACCTGCAAATCCCAATCATTCTCAAAGTAACTATGTTTTATGATATAAACCACTTAAAAACACCTAGTTACACATACTAAAACATGGTTAAACATCCACCCATCAGTGTTCGTATTACATTCATTATTATCATTTATGCTTACATCACCTATCTATTACTCTTATTTCCTATCTTGTTCTTCAACTTCGTGCTGGAAACGAGGAGCCTTACTACCCTTGCACGGCGGTGGCGTACGTTGGAGTGGCTTCGGCATCCTACGGAGATTTGTCCAAGATTCGGACATCTCCCATTCCTATACTCCAACGGACACACTTGCTTGCACACATTATCGCACACTTGTACTTGCTGTTTTATATCTTGAACATGGGTGCCTGGTGGTTTGAAGGTCAGGCTAGGAGCACGCCTCGGGGACCATGTAGAGCGACTTATCATTTCGGGTGCACACGAAATAATAAGTTGAGATGCATGGAAATCCTGGTGGACTCTGTGTTTGATCTAATGACTATGATGGGATCCAATTCTTTGATTAACTTTATTACTTATGGTTTCTTCATGATTCCTTGTTATCTGTTCTGGAATCTGATGTCTTGTCTTTGATCTTGACAGAAGATGGCAGGACGTCGTGGTGGTCGCGTTGGTGGTCGTGTTGGTGGCCGAAATGGCGGTGGACGTAATGGGGGTCGTGGTAACATCAGCATGACCCAGGCTGAGCTGAATAATCTGATCCAGGAGCACGTGGCAGCTGCTATTGCTGCGCAGCAGGCCGCCCACCAGGGCCATGGTGGTAATTTAATTACTCCTACCCTCATTCCTTATCTTTTGTCGTGTGATGATCGTTTTCTGACCGTGTTGCTTTTTGGTAATAGGGGATGCTTTTCCTCCTCCACCACCTCCACCTCCTCCAGTCCACTGTACTTATAAGATGTTCCAGGACTGCAAGCCCCATAACTTCAGTGGGACTGAGGGGGCTGTGGGACTACTCCGTTGGTTGGAGAAGGTTGAGTCTGCTTTCTCCATGTGCAACTGTCCTGAGGAGTTTCGTGTGAAGTATGCTTCGGGGACGTTTGAGGGACGCGCTCTGACTTGGTGGAATTCGACTGTACAGACTATTGGTTTACTGGAGGCCCATGCGTTGCCATGGACCGAGTTTGTGTTTCGTTTGAAGATGGAGTACTGTCCCAGGGATGAGATCAAGAGTTTGGAGCACGAGCTGTGGAATCATCAGATGGTGGGATCTGAGATAGAGGAGTATACCACTCGCTACCATGAGTTGGCACTTTTGTGCCCGGATTCTGTGACGCCTGAATATAAGGCTATTGAGTTCTACATCAGTGGGTTGGTGCCTGAGATTCGCGGGTTGGTGACCGCTAATGATGCTACTACACTTCGGGATACCATTCGATTGGCTCACAGGTTGACTAAACAGAAGGTTCAGGAGGGTCTTTTGCCTCCTAAGGGTACTGTGGTGAAGACCTCTGACAGCAACAAGAGGAAATGGGATAACACGGGTAAGGGTACGGCGCAACCTCAGCAGCAGCAGCAGCATAAGAAGTTTGAGACTACGGGTTCGTCTTCTGGGCAAAAGCAGGGTGGTTATACTGGTAGGCTGCCTAGGTGTGATCGTTGTGGGTATCATCATGTGGGAAATTGTAGCTTCTGTACCCGTTGCAAGAAGAACGGGCATCAGGCCCAGACGTGTAGGGTGAATCTTCAGACTCAACCCTAGTATTTTTAGTATAGCCCTTGGTGTAATAAAATCTATACATCTAATAAAACAAAGTCCATGAGGACACTTGGCACTCCCACATTCATCCTCCAATTACATAACCAATCAACTAATGCCAAGTGTCTCATTGTGAGAATTTATAAAATTTTTCATTTAAAAAAAAAACAAAAAAACAGAAAATATATATAGCAATCAAAAAGACACGGACATAACAACTATCCCTGTATCGTCGCCTCCTTCATGAAACCCTAATTTGAGCGATCAAGGGCGATTCAACTAATCCTTCATCTCCAATCTAAGGTAATATCTATTTCATTCTTATTTCATTGAATCCATCTTGATCTCTCCTTTTCTCTGTGTTTTTTTTCGTTTTTTTCTCATATCTTTGTCGATTGAAAGTTTTTTTTCCCTGTTTTCACTGTATTTGATTATTTATCTTTCGATTTGTGTGTTATGTTACGACAAAGAAAACCTTGGATCGCCCTTGATTAGGGTTCTTGATTGTTTGATTAGGGTTCTTGATTATTTGATTAGGGTTCTTGAATGGATATGGATGGACTCGGACACTGTTTTTTGTTGATTTGGCATTGATGATGTTAGGTCAAACTTAGGTTTTCACAAGATTAGATTCATGTTGTTTTGATGCAAGTTTGTATGAACATTGTGAATCTGACTCGATTGTATAAAGATTTCGATTTGGGGTTTTTCAATTTAAGTTTTGATGCAAGTTTGTATGAACATTGTGAATCTGACATTAATCTGTTTTTAAAAATTAAGAGGTTTTAAGATTTTTCAGATTTGTCATTTATGTATTCATCTAATGATGCAATTTTAGTTATATGAATTCATGTTTTGATTTGTTTTTACTGATAATACAGCTGGTTTAAAGGTCGTCTCAGAATGGTGTCCGGATTTTGGGTCAAATCAGAGGGCAAAGAACGTCTATGTATGGTAAGCGACCTTTGTTATGCGTAAAAAATCCGTTGGTTGTTAATATATGTTCATTGATCAGTGCACAGTCTTTGATATGTATCGTAAATCATTCAACAAATTTATTTGTTGGATTTCAGTTTATCGTCATAAATTTGCTCATCGGATGGAGAACACCAAACTGAAAATCCAATACATTATATTATAATCAACTGTTTTTGGTATTGATTTGTAGGCCTTGCCTGGCGAATATAAAGAATGGATTACGAAGTATGGCTTCCCTACTGGCATGACCAGAATTCATACTTTAGATGAGATCATTTGAAGTTAAAGTCATGAATATAGCTGGGAAATGGTTTTTTTACAACGGCTGGAAGCATATGATAACCACGCTAAATTACCCAAGTGGTTGTAACTTTGTTTTTGAGTTCGAAGAAATGCTCAACTGTTTTAATATGTACACTTTTCATCAGGATGCCATAGCTGCACCAGGCAAGTATTTCTACTGCAAACTTGATGACCCACTCGGTGATGTGAATCGCCTGGTATGTTTTTTAACTGCTGTGTATAACCATGACATAACGCATTAAATAAATTAATATGTAGTAATGTTTCAACATTGTTTTTCAACTTTCCAGCATATAAGTTGCTTCGTTCATCATGGTTTGTACAATCGAAACCCTCCAATGGAACCGATTATGGTTAGCTCATTTCCAGGTAATGTCATGTATATAACTATTTGTTAGATAATTATTTACCAATAAATGAGAGTTTTTTAAATACTTGCCTGGTCATAATGATAACAGTTATTACATATTCATCTCTCTTGCAGGGCATGTTTTCCAGATACAGCTTGAATACGATGGTGATGAGATTTTCATTACCCAGGGATGGCCGTACATGAAACAGAGGTTTAAGATAACAAAAGATCATCTGATGGTCTTTGAAATTTACAACGAGGTTTGTTTGTCGATTCTAAATTTCAATAAATATCATTAATTTTGTTTGAAATTTACATCATTAATTTGTACACTTTTCATGTTTTTCATTGTAAAATTAACAGAAAACATTGGAGTTGTCCATCTTTGAGAAAAACAAGCTGACCCTGCCTCCCGAGTTGTGGGAGGACGTTGAACAGCCCGAGGATGATCACCATAATGATGAGGAAATAGTTGTTGTTTCTGATGATAATGGAGAAGAGGAATCAGATGGAGATGATATGGAAGCTGAGGATGATGAATCTGAATCGGATGAAGATGTATCTGATATAGAAGATTGGGCCGTTCCAGTTGTGTTTGTGGTTGACAAGCATTTTGTAAGTCTTATATGTTAAAGCAATATATTATAATCATATTGATGCTAAATAAACCTTTTTTTAACAAATTTCATGTATGGTTATTGTTTTAGCGGATGAAGACACAATGGGCGAAGGCCAATGGCTTGAACAGGTCGCGGTCATTGACAATTAAGGATGGTGAGCAAAATAGCTGGGGTGTTTCTGTTGGTATTGAAGACAGGGGATCGAGTAAGCGTTACTACATCAAAGGTATGTCTGTGTTTGTTGCTGATATGGATTTGCAGGCTGGTGATCAGGTGCATTTCCGTTGGTTTGAAAAACGAGGTCTGTTCAAGCTCTCTAAAGTAGTTAGGGTTGATGGTAATTAGTTATCTTACTGGTGGTAATTTTTTGGATCTGAATCACATACTTTTGCTCCTAAGTGGTGGTGGTTTTTTGATCAATATAGTGGTTGTGGGTAACTCTTAGCACCTTGGTTATGGTGGTTTTTGGGATGATGATTAATGTTAGTGGTCACATACATTGATTTGTTTTTTGTGTTGATATGTCTTTTGAAAAATATATTTGTGATATGGTTTGTGTTTAAGACATATGATCTTCTATGGCTTAATAGTTGTTAGCAATGATTTGGGAAATATGTTTTTTTAGAATTAGGTAAATATGCTTAATATGATGTGATTGCTATAATGAGAATTAAAATTTAGACAAGTTTAGATTTTAACTGTTGACTTTGTTAATATTGTTGATTAAAACTTAAATTTGGTAAATTAAATTACATTAACATTAAACATTCTGATTATTAACAAACTTAAATTTCGTACAAAAAACTTTTTGTATAAGAATAGCTTAACAAAATGTAAAATCGATCCATGTATGAAGTATTATGTCAAATTTTAACATTTATTTGAAAAATTTCCAAATTTTTATATCTACCATTTTAAAAGAAATATATATGTTTTTTAATATTTTAAAGTCAAAACTAATTAATAATTTACAAATTCAAACCGTTTTATGTTGACAAACAAGAATTTTGGAAAGACAATCAATTAATGATGTGTAATTGATTACTTTTTATGGTTACAATCAAGCTATAATTTATCTTTTTGACATCCTAATTTATGTCGTTGACTTTTTTCCATGAATATAGTGTTGCTGTGTAACTGTTACCACCTTGGTATGGTTGTTTTTGGGAAGGTGATTAACTGTTAGTGGTCACATACATTGGTGTGTGTTTTTGTGTTGATATGTCGTTTGAGAAATACATTTGTGATATGCTTTGTTTTTAATACATATGAATGCTTATTAACAAAGTCAACCGTTTTATTTGAAAATGTTAAATGTTTTCGAATACCATTTAAAAAAAATAAAATGTTTTTTAATATTTTAAAGTCAAAAGTAATTAATAATTTACAAATTAAAAACGTTTTAATTTGACAAACAAGATTTTTGGAAAAACAATAAATTAAGGATATCTAATTGATTACTTTTTATACTTATTATATAAATCACGCTATAATTTAGCATTTTCATATCCTAAAATTAGTCGTTGACTTTTTTACAATAAGGTTTCAGAAACAACAGTTATTTTCATAATTTCGGAAACTTTGACCACTTAAGTTGATTGAAAATGTATTATGGAAACCTTTAAACTTAATCAATTAGATTGTCATTTCATATTTTGTTTCTATTTATATAATCTATACTAAAAATACAACATTTCTTCCTTATTTATGATAGCTATACGAAATTATAAATAGATGTACAATTCAATCCATTATCATTCAATCTTTTTCTTCTACATTTCGCAGGTAGCATATACTACTTTAGCTTCTTACATTGTTTATTTATATATCACAAAAGTACTAACATTTTTTAGTTCGCGGTTATTTGTTATAAATATTACACACGTGCAGGCAGATGGATCCAAATAATGTAACATTTTTGAATGACATAACATGGCGGCTGAGTCAGTACACAATCAAAGTTAAGGTACTTAGACTTTGGAAGAGAGCAAATCGAAAGATACCAGGTGAAACTCTTGCTATTGATATGGTTGTTATGGATGAACAGGTTAGATTTGATATCATCATTTCCTTTGTCACATATATGTTACACGACTGCACTTAATATTTTTTCTGGTCAAACTATGTTTTCTAATTACATATTTTCACGCAGGGTTCTAAAATGCAAGCGATTGTGTGGAATAGATACATGAAGAAGCATGAAAAATTTCTTCGTGAAAATGAAGCATATTATATCTATAGACCACAACTAGCGGATAACAAATCTGTTAAACACTTTTCTAAAAATGACATATTATCGTTTACTTTTGAAACAAATCTTACAAAGTGTAACAGATTTGATGGTAGCCAATATGGTTTTAATTTCTCTTCTTTTGAGTCTATTAAGTCTGGTAACCTTTCTCAGGAACAAAGGATTGGTAGTTTTCGAAACCTCAATCTTTTATATATATTTATTCTTATAATTTGTCTTCTTATATATTAGTTGAAATAACATTTTAAATATTTTAGATTTCATTGGGTTTGTTGAAGAATGGAGTCCACCCGAGCCTCTCGAAACAAAAGCTGGGTTGAAAATGAAAATGAACCTTATCTTGATTGATCTAGAGTATGTGTTTCATTTTTTCGAATCATAATTTATTATCTCATAATCTTTGATGTTATATTCATGTGTCATTTCTACGATCAATACTTAGGAAGACATGTTTGAAATTTATGAATGATCTAATAAAAAATGTATTGTATGTAGTGGGGTAAAAATGTCATGTTCTTTGTGGGATGAATATAGTGAGCAGATGTTTGAGTACATCAAGCAGAATGAAGCTGAAGTCCATGTTGTTCTTATTGTTCAATTTGGTAGCTTTACCAATTATAAAGGTTTGTCATTTCTTACAGTTTGTATTACAATTGACATTTTTATTACTTTTTTTAAAAAAATAACGCTTGCTTTTTTTTTTTTGTTTAAAGGTAATATAAGTTTGCAAAATGGGTTCAATATAACTCGACTGTTTATCAACGAAGATATTGACGATATTCGTGCTTTTAAGAAAAGGTGATATGTTTAAATTATCCTGTAATTATTTACATATATCTAAATATTTGATTTATTATATATATGTTATATTAATTTTTTTAAATTTACAGTTATATTGAAAAGTTTTTTTCTACGGAATCATCTTCTGTACAACGATCTCTTGGATCGTCTGGTAGTATGAATATTAATGATGAATTCTTGAATAAAACCCCTTTCAGCACTATTCGTGATCTTCCTTTGATAACAGAGGTAAGACTCAATTGATTTATCATATCATTATATACAAGTTTTATTTAAAATTCATTTTTTAACCGATTCCTGTTTCTTTTGTAGGTTAACAAACAGGTCATTGTTCTTGGAACCATTAAGGGTGTCGATGATAAAGATGAGTGGTATTATTTGGGATGTGAGCACTGTAATCACAAGGTGGAGCCGACCTTAAGTTTACCTGATGATAATGAAGAAACAGATGTTACTTCGTTTAAACAGGTGTTAGTTTGCCCCAATAGAGAATGTCCAAAGCACATCGTCTCTGCTGATCCAATGTAGGCTTTATCTTAAATATGTACATCTTAAAGTAAAACACTATTAAATTTGTTTAATAATGTTTTGTAATTTGTAAATGTAGGTTTAGAATACCTTTAAGGGTTCAGGATTTTACTGGTATTACATCCCTTACTTTGTTTGATCGTGAAGCAAAGAAATTGCTGGGAATGTCAGCAATGCAACTTTTAGAAAAATCTAAGCAGGTAAGTTGTTTATATTCAGTCCAAAACAAGTTACTTATTTTACTTTATATTATGTATGTCATTTGTTATTAAGGTTTCTGGTGAAGAAAAAACAACTCCAACTGAGTTTCATGCTCTTGAAGACAAAAAGTTTGCGTTCAAAATTAAAGTGGGTCAATTCAATATTGACAAGCACCTAGACGGATATAGTATACGCAAGTTTACGAATGAGTCATCGATACTTTCTTCACTAGAACAAAAGTTCTCCGATATTCAGGTTTTTATTCCCGTCCTATATTCCTTTATAAGTTGATTTTATAAAAAATTCTTATTGTTTTACTATATAATCTGACACATACAAATCCTTTAATGTTTTTAGGTGGATCAACCTGGATTTGAAAGCTTGGATGGAGTTGAATCGTCTACACAAAATGCAGTCTCTCTTAAAGTTCTTTTCACCTCTTAAATCACTCACGCAATTAAATTTAAATTATTATTATTATCAAACTTTTTACCTTTCATTTACTTTTGTAGGATTCTGTTGGAGATAACAACACTCCAGAATCATCTTGCAGAGTTAGTTTTGTCCATGACGAGCAGGAAGTGAAGCGTAGCCTTGACAAAGTTTACGGTCTAGAAGATGATGCAAGTGAGTCTACTACCAAAGTGCGTAAGGGTGATAAGAAAGTTTGCACGGACAAATCAGTTGAGATCCCCCTGTTGATCCCAAAGCTTGAAAAATAAGAACATTTATCCGTTTGTTTACTATTTTTTTGGGGATATTTTCTGGATGTTTGTTTATGGTGTGAGACAATTTGTTTTTTATTATGGTTTGTTTGATGTTTGCTACTATTTTTCATTTGAATTAATTGTTGGTTTGAACTTTATGTTTTTTTCCTTACCTTTGGCAAATAATTGTTGCGTTGTTGAATAAATTTTAATTATTTATACGTTATGTTGAATTGTCTATAAGAATCATAACATTATTTATAAGTCCACCTATATATAATTCACATTTTTTTAGCATATTTGTATTATTTACAAATAATTTATCAAACATAAAGTTCTAATACATTCAATAACATTATTCAACAAAATCTGACTAAAATTTAATTATATTCCGTTTATACATTTATTTTATAAATAAATGTTTTTATATTACTTTAATATAAAACTGTAAGTACTATAACGAAAGATTATGTTAAAATTACAAAGTTGCTATAGTACAATTAAATTAAACAAGTGTATTGTAATTACACACTTAATAAAAAAACATAAAAAAAATAAATATAATTAAGTTGAATTTTTCGTTTACTTTAAAATTCAAATAGTATTTCTTTAATAATGGTAAGTATTTAAGCGTATTAATGAACATTTTTAATTAAAAATTCTTTGTAATTACACACTTACTAAAAATAAAAAACGTTAAATCTCCATAAATTCAAATTTTCAAAAAATTTGAATTATAATTACACCAAAAATTCAAATCCTAAAATTTCTTTAATCATGGTAAGTAATTAAGCATATTAAATAAGTTTTTTGACTAGAAATTTAATTTTGAAAAATCTATAAAACCCTACTACTCTAAATCAAAACAACATGTTTCATATAAAGTAATCCATTCAGTCTTACAAACAAATCAGAACACTCAAATATTCAAGAGTTCATCTTTGCTTTTTTCTGTTTTCTCTACTGTTCTATCAAACAAGTTGAAGGTATGTAATTCTTTTATTTCAATATTACATATTTTCGCATAACATGATTATCTACATGTTTTTCTCTACTGTTCTATCAAACAACTTGAAGGTATGTAATTCTTTTATTTCAATATTACATATTTTCGCATAACATGATTATCTACATGTTTTGTTTAGTTCGCATAACTTGATTATTTATAGTTTATGTTGATTTATAATATATTGTTAGTTAAGTATTATGTATCGTTGAATGTTTACATATATATAAACTTATCATCCATAATTTTAAGTTTGTTTATATTTTGTTAAACTCTTATGATGCATTTTATGTAGAATTGCCTCCTTTTAGTTGAAATGGGACGTAAAAGACTATCTAACAGTTCGAATGGTAATTTTTTTGGCATAAATATACAATGTATTTCTATTTGTATTATTTTTTATTTGTCATCTAATTTTTCGATTTTTTATAAGGTGATGACAAACGAACGCCATTATCTAATATCTCAAACGGTACACTTATTTCGTAGTTATATATGTCTTTATTTATATTAGCGTTTAGTTATGTAACTAATACATAATTCTTCACAGTTATCTCCCATGAAGAAAAAGTTAAGCACGCGGCCGAGTGTCGTAAATATAGAAAATTACAACTGGATGCAAAGAGATGCAAGGTGAACAATCATAATAATGGAATTCAAAATGTGCCGCCAACTACAATATTTAATCGTTACTCCGTTGAACGTTCCAACCATTATATTCAGCAAAGCTCATCTTTCCAAAGTACATTGAATGTTTCTACACCCGGTAAACCAACGAATAACACTTTTTACTTTTAAGTCTTTCTATACAGTCTGAACTTCCATTCCACATTTATAATTTAAGTCAATTTTATTTGTTCGTCTATTTTTATAGGACAATTGCAACAAAATCCTTTGTTTAATTTATCAAATGGTATTTTTATTTATTTAAACTATATGTTTTACTGTATAAGAATATCCTAATTTCTTATTGACTGCATTATAAAAACTAATAGTATTTCATACGTTGTTTCTACGCTTGAAGTCAATAAAAATATTGCAACGGAGTGTCCAAAATCCAGAAAACTACAAATGGATGCTAAGAGACTCAATGCTAATCAATGTCAAAATTCAAACTCATCAACATCCAGAAGTACTTTAGTTTCAATCGATATGTCATCCTTTAGATCAACCTTCAACAACCCATTTAACGCATCCCTTTCTGGTAATAAATTTGTATGACATTTAAATATTCGATAGCTTTACTTTTTAAATTGATGACAAATTTTTTACTCTAACACTGTCTCTTTGTTATTTCATTATGTATTATCAGGTTCCACACAAAGAACTCCTTTGTCCAATATTACAAACGGTATCATAATTCTATGTTATACAAGTTTTTTTTTATATTAGTCCTTTATTTTAACACTAAACGTTCATTGAATATACAAACTGATATTATTTTTATCCATAGTTTCCGTGCCTGAAGTCCAAAGACACAAATCTGCAGAGTTACGAAACGTTAGAAAAGCACAACTTGATTCAAAAAGACGTAAAGTTGGTTCTGTTACTAGACCTCGAAAACAACCCACTGTTGAACATGAGTGTTCAAATGATGACACGCTTAGAACTCCTACTTATCCAACCCCATCTGGTGCAATTTGCTTTGTGTCGATTAATGTAATGAATTTCTGAATCTTATTAATACTAACTTTGAAATGTTATGCTTAATTACAGGTGGACTTACTGATGTTAATACGGTCTCACTTGCATCATCTTCTGCTCAAAGAGAACCGATTAATACATCAAGGAATAATCGACGTTGCATCTCACCTGTCCGAATGGTTAGTTTGTCTGACGAAGAAAATGTGGAACCTCAAACAATTGAAGGCTTGCAATTTAAGGGTGTCTCTAAAGGTAAATATTAAATTTACAAAACATTTAAAAGCTTTTTTTTTCTTTTATAAGTTAATTTTATTTTATTTATTCTGTTTGCAAGATTATCTGGATCATGGTGATCAAACGGTTGTATGTCAAATGTGTAATGCAAAATTGTGGAGGTCAGAAGCTCTTAGAAGCGTAAATGTTGGTGGAAGAACAAGCTATATGCTATGTTGTGTTTATGGAAAGGTACAACTTCCAAATTTCAAAGAGAGCAATTTAGATTATCAGAACCTTTTCAAGAACATAGAATTAAAGAGCAAATATTTCTTAAAGCACATTCGCCGCTTCAATTCTATGTTTTGTTTTACTTCAATGGGAGGGAAGGTTGATTCAAATATCAATAGTGGAAAGGCTCCCTTCATATACAGAATAAGTGGTGAGAATTATCACACGATGGGTGGTCTTCTTCCTTATGATGGTTCGAAACCGAAGTTTTCTCAGTTATATATATATGACACTGAAAATGAAGTTTCAAACCGAAAAAACATTTATAGGTAATATTCTAAAAATTTTATTCTACTTTTTTTTAGCCTGTATATAAATTTTAATTTATTAAAAATTATTTTTACATTCATTTCAGTAAGGAAAAGGAAAAGTGTAAGGATATTTCTGACCTCCTTGACATTGAAATCATTCAGTACCTGAAGTCGATGTTAGACTCAAATAATCAGCTTGTGAAAAGTTATAGGAGTGTACGGGATCGATTTCATGAAAATCCTGAAGTTACCCTTAAGTTGCGTCTTATTGGTAGGAGAACTAAAGATGGCCGAACATACAACCTACCAACTTCGTCAGAAATCGCTGCTCTTATTTTTTCAGACAATGATGAGCAGCTTGACAATAGAGATATTGTCGTGGAATCAAGATCAGAGGGACTTCAGCGTATATCTGAACTTCATCCGTCATATCTAGCCCTGCAGTATCCATTGCTTATTCCGTTTGGAGAAGATTGTTATAGGGTTGATATACCACATAGGGAAGAGAGGAAATCTAAAAAGAAGGTAGATTCAAAGTGTTCAATGAGAGAGTATTTTGCATATCATATTCAGGACAGAGTTGGTAAGTTCTCATTGATTTTGAATGCAAGGCGGCTTCTTCAACAGTTTTTGGTTGACGTTTATACAATGATTGAGAGTGAGCGCTTATTTTATGTCCGTTTCCAGCAAAGTAAACTTAGGTGTGAAACTTATACTAATCTTCAAACGTTGAACCAAAATGGACCTACTGACTTGGCAAAAGTAGGGACACCTGTGATTTTACCCTCTTCTTTTACTGGTGGTGCACGCTACATGAGGGAAAATTATCTTGATGCAATGGCTATTTGTAAAAGGCATGGATACCCTGATTTTTTTTATTACAATCACATGCAATCCAAAATGGCCTGAAATTAGACGGTTTCTTAAAGACAAGAAGACAAATCCAGAAGACAGGCCAGATATTTTAGCTAGACTATTCAAAGTTAAGCTAGACTCAATCATGAAAGATTTACGTGAAAAAGCACTATTGGGCAAAACTTCAGCAGGTAAAATTCATTACGAAAAAAAAACTTCCAATATATATTCATATATTAGCATCTTTATTCACTTATACTAATACAATTTTTATGTGTTGTTTCTAAATAGTAACGTGTTTTTATTAACTAACTTTCTAACTATATTGTTTTACTTTATGTTTCAGCGGTCTATACTATAGAGTTCCAAAAACGTGGACTGCCCCATGCTCATATCTGTCTGTTTCTTAAAGAAGCCAGTAAGCTACCCACAATTGAACACGTTGATCGTTTTGTTTCGGCTGAAATCCCTGATAAGAATGTTGATCCGGAGTTGTTTAGTCTTGTGAGTGACTTTATGATGCATGGACCATGTGGACGTGAATATCCGAACTGTCCGTGCATGCTTGACGGTAAGTGCTCCAAGAAATTTCCAAAGAAGTTTTCTTCTGCTTCAACGTTAGATTCAAATGGATATCCGGTTTATAGAAGAAGAGAGTCAGGGATATTTGTTGAAAAAGGAACTGCTACGTTAGACAACAGACATGTGGTCCCTTATAATGCAAAACTTTTAAGGCGTTACCAAGCTCATATCAATGTTGAATGGTGTAACCAAGCTGCTTCAATTAAGTATTTATTTAAATACATTAATAAAGGACCTGATATGGCTAAAGTTGCTTTTGTAGAAGATAATGGAGAAGGTGAAGAAGTGATGCAAAAAGATGAAATCAAAAAACATTTTGATTGTAGGTTCCTTTCAGCATGTGAAGCTTCGTGGAGAATATTTAAAAATGAAGTGCATTATAGATACCCTCCAGTTATAAGGCTTCCATTTCATCTGCCCGGTGAGCAAAGTGTTGTATATGGTCCAAAAGAAAATATTCAAAATGTGCTCGACAAACCAACGGTGGCTGCAACAATGTTTCTAAAATGGATGGAACTGAACCAAAACGAAGTTGTGGCACGTGAACTAAGTTACATTGAAATCCCAAGTAAATTTGTCTGGAAAGATGAAGAAAAAAAATGGGACTTTCGAAAGCTGGGTAAGGCAATTGGTCGTGTTCACATGGTTAATCCATCTATGGGCGAGGCGTATTTTTTGAGAGTTCTTCTAAATAAAGTAAAAGGCCCTAGATCATTTGAGGAGATAAGAACGGTCAATGGAGAAATCTTACCAACATTTCGTGATGCATGTTATGCTCTTGGCCTCTTAGACGATGACAAAGAATATGTAGAAGCTATTGAAGAGGCTCATTATACAGGTTCTGGATATTCTCTTCGTAATTTGTTTGCGATGATGTTGCTGTCTAATACCTTATCTAGGCCTGAGCATGTTTGGGAAAAATCATGGAAGTATCTGTCAGATGGTATTATGCGTAGACATGAAGACGTATTCCAAATTGAAGGTAACAAATTTTTATTTCGAAATTTAATGAATTTATTTTTTTTAATGTCCCTTTTCTTTTAAATTGAATGTTCCAAACTTTTTCGTTTTTAGGTTTGTCTCTTCCTGATGAACAAATAAAGAACCTTACGTTGCTTGAAATTGAGAAACAGTTGCTTCGGAATAACTCAAGCCTGCGTAGGTTTCCTTCTATGCCTTATCCGGATAATGATTCGATATCATCTGCAAATAACCGTTTGATTCTTGATGAGCTGAATTATCAAGTAAGTACGTTGGCTGAGGAATTTCATACCCATTCACGTTCTTTAACTGATGAGCAACGTTCAATTTTTGATCAAATCATTCATGCGGTTGATGGTAACAAAGGTGGGCTATTCTTTGTTTATGGTTTTGGAGGAACTGGTAAAACCTTTTTATGGAAAACGTTGTCTGCTGCCATAAGATCTAAAGGACAAATTGTTTTGAACGTTGCATCCAGTAGTATTGCTTCTCTGCTGTTATCTGGTGGAAGGACAGCGCATTCTAGGTTTCGTATACCTTTGAATGTTACTGAATAATCATTGTGCGGTATAAAGCCCAATAGTGATATTGCTGATTTATTGAAGCAAACTAAGTTAATTATTTGGGATGAAGCTCCAATGATTCACAAGCATGCTTTTGAGGCACTTGATCGTACAATGAAAGACGTCCTGCAGTCAAATTCTTCACCTAATTCTGATTTGCCTTTTGGTGGTAAGGTTATGGTTTTGGGTGGTGATTTTAGACAGATCCTTCCGGTTGTTCCAAATGGTAGTAGAAGAGATATTTTAAATGCATCAATAACTTCTTCTCCTATTTGGAATAGTTGCAAAGTCCTCACTTTAACAAAAAACATGAGGTTAACGTTGGGTAACAACACGTCTGAATCCGATGAAACAAAGGCATTTGCAAACTGGCTTCTTGAATTAGGTGAGGGTAAAGTTGGTGACTCAATTCATGATGATGAGTTTGATGTGGACATTCCAGATGATCTTCTTATTAAGGGTACATCAGATCCGATTTCTAGATTAATTGACTTCGTCTACCCTTCACTTATCCAACTTTACAAAGATAAAGATTACTTTGGAGAACGAGCAATACTTGCACCTACAAATGAAGTCGTACATGATATAAATGAAAGGCTTCTTGCATTGTTTCCTGGAGATGAAGTCGAGTATCTGAGCTCTGATAGTATATGTCAGATTGAGAATGGTAATAACCGTTCACAGGAAGACTTATACTCTCCTGATGTCCTTAATGGTTTAAAAATTTCTGGGTTACCTAACCATCGTTTAGCACTTAAAGTTGGTGTACCCGTCATGTTGTTGCGAAACATAGATCAACAAAATGGTTTGTGCAATGGAACGAGATTACGAATCACCAGACTTGCAAAGCGTGTTATTGAAGCCGAGATCATATCAGGTGGAAACATTGGTACCAAAACTCTTATTCCAAGAATAAATTTGATACCATCTGATATCAAGATTCCAGTAAAGTTCCAAAGGCGTCAATTCCCAATAAGCATATGTTTTGCAATGACCATCAATAAAAGCCAAGGACAGTCTTTATCAAAGGTTGGATTGTATTTAAGAAACCCTGTATTCTCACACGGCCAGCTTTATGTCGCATTATCAAGAGTTAAAAGCAGGGCAGACGTGAAGTTACTTATACTGGATGCTGATGGGAAAGTGATGACTAAAACAAAAATTGTTGTTTATAAGGAAATTTTCAGCGATATTTGAATAAATGTGTATTCGTTGCTTTTAAATTTTAATAAAATGTTTCTACTTTATTTTTCTTATACGTTATACTACTCCAAATAATCGTACGTTGGTAAACTGCGTGTCAACGCGAGCAAATATCTAGTGTTGTAATAAAATATTGTAATAAAATTAATAAGAGGTACTAGGAGGAGATACAAACAGAAAGTGATTCCAAGTGTCACGCGCATAACACGTGAGTTTGTCCCGCATACAAACTTTATCTTTTTCCCGCAATTTAAAGCAGGTGGTCCAGTTTACGACCCTAAAGTTTTTCTTGACGCTTGTCATCCCTCATCATTTGTCTTCTAACACAAATTATATGCCACTTTATATTTTACCGTAACTATAACCTTTTTTTTTTTTTTTAATTTTGTACGACAATATTTATACCAGATATGATTTTTAGGTATAGTTGTAAACTACGTTACTAAGATCATCTCCAATGGGTGCATTTAGAAGATACATTTGGATGATGTGGTAATTTTTCTAGAATAATTGCATTTGAAGAGATTAGCATTTAAAAGTAATGTCTGTAGGTAACTGTATTGCATTTAGGCTATTGTAAGAGGGAAGGAGAGAGAGAATGGGTATGAGAAGAGAAGAGATAAATAAAATGTTAGGCAAGTTGATGTGGCATAGACAACAAGAGAGAGAGAGAGAGAGAGAGAGAGAGAGAGAGTATGCATTTGTAACTCTTGTATTGAAGATTGTCTAAGTTTACCGTTTACAAATTGCGTATATTTCTTACTTCCAGAGCATTGTAAAAGCCTAAAATGAGTACACTTCACTTTTTTTAGAAAATAAATTAGATAAATTAAAAGGTTATCAATCATGATACCGATTTTTTAATACCAAAATTTTAAAATTTTAATCAAAAACTTTAATATCTAATTAAATGGGTACGAAACTGAAAGAATAGACAGATTTTCTAATAAAAAGTTAGTTAGGATGGTTTGATCGATCTTTTAAAAATGATTAATAAAACTCAACCGCCATCGAAGTTGGATCTAAACACTTCATTTTTTAGTCATACCTGCACGTTTTAGATATCATCTCTCATACAAATTAATATCCAATGCTTTTTTAACTTGTTTCCACGATGTTTGATTTGTATATCACAAAAATTACTTCCTCTAGTACAAGATTTTGGTCATATTACACGTTATTTGGTTTCGTTTGTATTGTGTGATATGCAAAAACATCGACTTTCAAATTGCGCAAGTACTCTTTCTTGCACTTTATAATAAAACTCATATACATTAACTTTATACTAAACAAACATCATTCCGACCCGAATCTTTTCATGATCGTTTGATTTGAAGGGGAGGAGAGAGAGTGCGTGTTTGTTGCTCTTTTTAAGTTTGAACAGTTGAGAAAAAATGTGATGATTTGTAACACAGGAAGGAAAGGAAGGTAGGGGTCCATTAATCCTATAGGACCATTCTACAAGTGTAATACATGCTTTATCCCTTTACAACATATGGAGCTGGTGCATTCCATCCCTCCTTTTCTATGCAAATTTATATCTTCATTTTAATATAATCATTAATAATACTTGATATGGATTATATGTGTACCTCTGGCCCAAAATGTTTGTTAACCATATATCAAACTAGCAGATTTCCTTCCTCATGTGTCGCGAGGAAAATGAATATTAAAAAAAACAAAATAAAAAAGCAATTTATTTACAATAATATATGATGATAATTACATATAAGACGTCTTTGTGCAACCAAAACATATATCAAACTAGATTATACCGTGGGAGCGTCCCAAGGTTGAGAAATCTAATATGGCACATCAATTTTACATATGAAATAGACTGATGCGCTTTACAATTCATTACATGCAGGAAACCTTCAAGTAGCACCTAACCTAAAACAATTAACAATGTATCTCTAATCTTAACGTCTGACCTTAAACAATGTATAATTCTAACTAGCTTATACCCCGGGAGCGTCCCGGGTTGAACTATCTAATATGACATAATAAAATATCTAATATGACAACATAATTAATGACTTGCCAATATATGATTAATGATTATTATTATTATTATTATTATTATTATTATTATTATTATTATTATTATTTTAAACAAAACTCTGCCATAAGTTATCATATTCTAATATAAAAAAGGTAATTGGGTCGGGTATCACCTAATCCCAGGCCCGAACCAAACCCACAATTTTAAAGTAATTCCAAACCTGACACAATATCTATCGGGTTACAAAAAATAGTCGTTTTTTTTTTCTCCGTTTTTATATAGCACTATGGTACTCGTTGGAAAGATAATAAAACGCTCGTTAATTTGGTGTGATTTTTTTCTTTAAAAAATCTCGTATATGAAAGATATTAAAGTTTAAAGTTATGAGAGAAAACATGAGAGAGAAAATAATAAAGTTTTAATATTTATATTTAGTAGATTAGGTGTTTAATAGATTATGTTAAATAATATTTAAACCATATTTATTTCTTTTTTTTTTAATTGGTCTAGAGTTGCCACATCACATCCTATGTGGCATCTCTCAAAAAAGAGATTGCATAATATTATGACATGTCATCAAAATGGCTTTGGTTTATTATATGTATAGATGTTAACATCTAACCTAAAACAGTGTATAACTCTAATATTAATACCTAACCTAAAACACTGTACAACTCCAATGCTAACACCTAATCTAAAATAATGTATAACTCCAATGTAACTCTAATTTTAACACATATCCTAAAGGCCAAAAAATGTACAACTCTAACGTACTAATATTGATATCTAACCTAAAACAATGTATAACTCTAGTAACCTATTTTGGTTTGGTTGAAAATAGAATTCATATTTACTAGTTTGAACATAATTAGTGACTTGTCTATACATGATTAATGAATTACCTGAATACGTGTTTTTTTTCCTGTATGATCAAAAACCCACAAAAAATAGTCGTTTTCTTCTCCGTTTTTTATATAGCACTAAGGTACTCGTTAGAATGATAATAAAACGCTCGTTAATTTGCTGTAAATTTTCTCTTTAAAAAATCTCGTAGATAATAGATATTAATGTTTAAAAATTATGGGAGGAAACATAAGAGAGAAAAATCCATTTTTGTTTTTAAACTTTTTTTCCTAAAATTACTTAATTCCACATGACATCCTACATGACACCCTAAAATGAGAGAATTACTATATGAGTGTCATGTAGAATTTAGTCCTTTGGAATATATATATATATATGGTTAGGATCATGAGAAAACTCTTGTTATAGTGAAAACTCTAACTTCCTAAGCTTTTTAGGGCCTGAAAATTTTAGGGCATTTAATATATATGATTTTAAGCATTTTGAGCCAAAAAAAAAAAATCAAAAAACCACCAAGCACTTTTTTTTTAAATATGTTTTCAAGTAACACATGTTAAGCGAAAATAACGTGTGTTAACAATGTGTTACCCGAAAACTTATTTAAAAAAAAAAAGTGCTTGGAGCTTTTTTGATTTTTTTGGATCAAAATGCTTAAAATCAGGTATATTACATACCCTAAAATTTTTATAAAAAAAAGCTCGGGAAATTAGAGTTTCCAGAGTTTTCACTATAACAAGGGTTTTCAATATAACCTTATACTATATATATATATATATAGTGTTAGGTTATTTTCAGAAGAGTGTTTTATTGCGAGAAGTGTGAGAAAAAAAACCTAAATCTTTCTTTTTATTATTAATGGATCATATATTTTTAAAGTTTTTACTTTTTATATATCATTGTTTATGTTATATATATAAAAACTCATTAAATTAATGTAATCAAATGTTTTTTTAATGTTTAAACTATTTCCTACACTTGTGTTATATTATGCGTGGGTAATGTTCCTCCACAAAATTTGTACATGTGCAGATTGTATAATTTAATGAAATTTCTTCATATATTTTTTTTTTTCAAGATAGATGAATAAACAACACATTTCAACAATGTTATTACATTCTTATTTTTTTAAAAACGAAAAAAATGAATTATTAATCTTCTTCTCGCATTAAAACCTCTTCTGAAATGAACCATCCCCTATATATATATATATATATATATATATATATATATATATATATATATATATATATATATATATATAGGTAAAGGATATATTGGAAACCCTTGTTATAGTGAAAACTTTGAAAACTCTAACTTCCCGAGCTTTTTTTTATATGAAAATTTTAGGGTATGTAATATACATGATTTTAAGCATTTTGAGCCAAAAAAAATCAAAAAAGCACCGAGCACTTTTTTTTTTTAAATAAGTTTTCGGGTAACACATTGTTAACACATGTTAATTTCGCTTAACATGTGTTACCTGAAAACTTAGTTTTTTTTTTAAAAAAAAAAAAAAAAGTGCTCGGCGCTTTTTTGATTTTTTTTTTTTTTTTGGCTCAAAATGCTTAAAATCATGTATATTACATACCCTAAAATTTTCAGGCACTAAAAAGCTCGGGAAGTCAGAGTTTCCAGAGTTTTCTAGATAAGGAGGGTTTTCCATGGATCCTAACCCATATATATATATATATGGAATGGATAGTTTGAGAACTCACTTGAGTTGTGAGAACTATAGGAACTCATCTGGACCATTGATCTTTATGATCTAATGGTTGAGATTCAAGGATGAGACTTTTTGTCTTGACTTGGTTAATAAGTATTTTTTTAATCTAATAAAGTACATTAAGGGGTATTAAGGTAAAAACACCATGTGAGAGAAATAATTAATATAAATATCATTTAATATTTTATTCTATTATTAAAAAATTCATTATTAAAGGTTCATTTTATTTTTTTTAAGTAAATTACTTTTAAAAAAACAAATTGTAGATTCTGTAATATACAGAATGGATAGTTTGAGAACTCACTTGAGTTGTGAGAACCATAGGAACTCATCTGGACCATTGATCTTTATGATCTAATGGTTGAGATTCAAGGATGAGACTTTTTGTCTTGACTTGGTTAATAAGTATTTTTTTAATCTAATAAAGTACATTAAGGGGTATTAAGGTAAAAACACCATGTGAGAGAAATAATTAATATAAATATCATTTAATATTTTATTCTATTATTAAAAAATTCATTATTAAAAGTTCATTTTATTTTTTTAAGTAAATTACTTTTAAAAAACAAATTGTAGATTCTGTAATATACAACACTTTTTAAAAATATTCATTTTTTTAACTTTATTTTCATTTAATTTTTATTTCGTTATTAAAAAAGTTCATTTTTTACTTTATTTTATTTTTTTAATTAATTTAGTTTTTTTTTTAATTTTCATAATTTTGGTATGATTTACCATGGTTTACACCAGTGTAAAACTCGCATACACAAACTTCTATAAAAATTACGCTGGTGTAAATAATTACACCAGTGTAAACTGGCATACACAAACTTTTAGAAAAATTACGCTGGTGTAAAAAACCAAACAAACATATGATGAGGATGATTTACACCAGTGTAAAACTCGCATACACAAACTTCTATAAAAATTACGCTGGTGTAAATAATTACACCAGTGTAAACTGGCATACACAAACTTTTAGAAAAATTACACTGGTGTAAAAAACCAAACAAACATATGATGAGGATGATTTACACTGGTGTAATTATTTACACCAGTGTAAATCTGTCATACAAAAAACTTCTACAAAAAAACACTAGTGTAAAAAACCAAAACAACCATCTATACATTCGTATTTACACCACTGTAAACGGCCCACAACATCAACAAAATTTGTATAATGTAAATTGTACACCAAATATCATCTCCAAAACAATAATAACAACAATAATAATAAACAACATCTCTCTCATTCCACTCCATCCAAAATTCTTTTTTTTTTCTTTCAAAAACACTAAAACTAACAAAACAAATCCCATCAAAATCTTTAAGTTTTTTTTCAAAACCTTAAAACTAAAACTAACAGGACCCATAAAAATCTTTAAAAAATTAATAAACAAAATCCCATCAAAATGTTGAAAAAAGTTATAAAAAAAAGCCTGGATCATCTTTCAGACCTGAAGCCACACCGTCGAAACCTCACCGTCACCGGTCGTCGTCTTCCTTCGTCTCCTGTTCCTCGTCTTCCTGTTCCAACCACAGCCCCCTGTTCATCGTCGTCTTCCTTCGTCTCCTGTTCATCGTCCTCCCTGTTCCTTCATCTTCTTCTTGTTCTTGTGTTTTAGAGAGAGAGAAAGAGAGAGAGAGAGAGAGAGAGAGAGAGAGAGCGAGAGAATCTGCTGGATCTGGAGCTCCAACACCACTACCAACCAAGATCCAAAGCAAAACCTGGTCCAAAACCACCGAAGCCATCACCACTTCCAAATCCCGACCCAACACCGAAGCAAAACCTGGCACGATCTGATTATTATTATTATTATTATTATTATTATTATTGTTAGAGAGAGAGAATAAGAGAGAGAGAGAACGAGAGAGTAGAAACGAGAGAGAAGAAGAGAGAGAAAGCAGAAATTTAAAATGAGAGAGAGAGAAGAGATTCTTTGTATTTATATTATTATTATTATTATTATTATTTAAAAAGGTGGGTGGGCTAGGTGGGGTGGGGTGGGGTGTTATTATTACCTTAATGCCCTTAAGTACTTGTGTATAAAGACTATGTTGCCCTTGATTAAACAAATGCAAAAAAATACAAGACTAATGATGTGGCGGTTGGTGATTGGTCCATTGGAGTTCTCAAGTTCTCGCAACTGGGATGAGTTCTCAAATGATCTCATTCCTATATATATATATATATATATATATATATATAAATTTAGGTTCCTGTACAAAGGGCCAAAAGTGTGAGAAGGATAAGAAGGCTCCTGAACGTGACACGTGGCAGTCTTTAATATTAATTCAATGGGTATTATTGTAAATTACATTCTAATTCATTTGATGAAAGGATCATGCAACTATAAATATTGAGAGATTTTAGGAATTTAATTACACAACCTATCTAATCAAATATATGCATTTCAAAAAAATAAGAGAAGTAATCACGTAAGGTTTTTATTTTTATTTTTCTTATCAGTGTGTTTTATATGTATATCAATATTAGACAATGTATCAGTACTTTTTTAACACACGCAAGGTGTTTTATAAACAACATTTTTATTATGTGTAACATGTCATAGACTAATATGGGGTACGTGTTTTATATCCTATGATTAAACATCTGATGGTTATTTTTTTTACAATATATTGTGTTTTATATTCATGTTAAGCAAAAAATGCAAAACACATTGTGTTTTATACTAAATAACAAGTTGAACATAAAACACAATGGATTTACAGCAAAACACCATATTTTTTCCTTGGAATCAGACATTGTTCTGTTATACCAATCAAAACGCAAAGAGGTATAAAACACAATATAGCACACTTTTAGCTTGTTAACATACAGTAAAACACCACAATAATCAGTTGAACATAAAACACATAATCAAAAACACAACAAAACACCATAATATCGAAAATGATATTAAAGCAAATCAAATGTTATCACGTTAATTAACATTGAGAAAGGAAATCAAATGTTAAAGTATGACCTATTAAAAAAAGATGTTAAAGGATGACATTAATTTCTTATTTTAGATGCTACATACAGTAACAATAGTAGACTATCAATATATATATATTCAAATGGCATGAAGTCCGAGAAAAGCTTTATTAGTTGCAATGATTGAAATAAAAGTAAAGAACAATTGATTTGGGGAAGAATACCCAGATTGTTTTTGGTTAGAGAGAGAGAGAGAGAGACGGAAACGAGATTTAAAGAGATGGAATTGTTTCCATCTTTTAAGCCCACACAATTACTACCATACCCCTATTAATTTTAATTAATTATTTAAATATACAACACATATTACCATTTTGCCACTAATCAATCTCAACCATTCATCTATAGATCTAAGGGCTATAAACACTTCTTACCCTTCTCACAAAAAATACCCTTTGTACAGGATCTCTACCCTATATATATAGGGTGATGTTCTTGTACAAAGTGCATTTTTCGTATAAAGTGTGAGAAGTCTATATAGACATTGTGTTTTAAATTTTAGGCATGAAGTTTTATATTCCTTTGGCATAGTATTATATAGAAAAACACAAAAATTAACAATTTAAAACACTATTTAATGTATTCTCGACATGCAATCTAAAACAGCATACGAAGAAAGTAATCAGTGTTTTTAATTTAATGTCTAGAATACATTTGATTGTGTTTTAAATTGTAACGTTTGGTGCTTTTCTATATAAATCAATGCAAAAGGAATCAAAAACATTATAGCCAAACTTTAAAACACAATGACTATATAGACTTCTCACATTTTGTACGAAAAATATACTTTGTACAGGAACCTATACCTATATATATATATATATACTATATTATAATGCACGAGGGATGGGTAGTTTAAGATACCCAAAAGTTAAGAAGTTATTTTTTATTAATAACCCTGAAAATGAGGATAAAATAGTCATTCATACATTATTTAAATTTTAATGCCCCATCTTAGTTACACTTTAATCCCTTAAACTTTACTTAACTTTTGTTTATTTAAATTATAGTTAGACTTCTTTTCCTTGTTTTAAGCAAACTATCCCCCATGATTTTTAAATAGTCATATTTTTTTCATAAGTTGATACTTTTATAAAAAAAAAAAAAAAATACATCATAATAATGAGTATTTTATTATCTTTAATTTGAGTATAGTATAGTATTGTTATTTTTTTTATTTTAAAAATCTTCATGTGCTACGTGATTAACAATATCTATGAGTGAGCAATAACTAAATCGTTCATCGAAGCCAAACAAAAAAAACAGGCAAAACTGAACCAAAATCTGCTGAAAACTGAAAACATCCGATTTAACTTAAAGGGTAGGGATCAAATACACAGTGAAAAAAAAATTGGAAGTCGTAGGAAGGGCATCAAACCATCTCATCGAACCCTACGATGTTAGTTTTAGGTCTTCGTTTTTTGGGGTTTTAGCTTGTAGTTTTTAGAACATACGTTACATCATTGTGTCTTTTTATATAGCATTGTGTTTTTTTTCATATTTTCATTATTGTGTCATTTTTTCAATTCATTGTGTCTTTTTTCTTCAACATTGTGTTATATTTTTCGGCACTGTGTTATATTTTGTGGCTCATTGTGTTATATTTCATGACCTATTGTGTTTTTTGTATCTTTCTCACCCTTCTCATTTTTGTTACACTGAGTAGAATAACTTGACCTTTAACTTAAAATCGGTTATCCTTTTCTTTTTGTACCCTTATTTAACCAAAATTAGTTAAACTGAAACAAACCCATTCATATATTCATAACAACGTGCACGCACGATGTGGTAGGAAACACATACACTTCTAATGGTTCATGGTTGGGTTATGTTCAGTTCATTTATAAGCCTCAACCGAAACAAAATTCGACATTAGCAGTTTATCGATCTTATTAACCAACTGTTTAATCTATTTGGTTAGATTGTCGGTTTTAGTTCGGTTTAGTTAATTTTGATTAATAACCAAAACCAAACTTTAACCAAAAACCACATTGAACATTTAACTAAAACCGAACCAAAAAAAAAACCCAAAGAACTGAACCGAAAGCAATCGAAAACTGAATTAACCAAAAACCAAATTAACTTAAAATCAGTTATTGTTTTTTGTACATTTCATAAAAATCAACAAAACCAAAACAAAAGCATTTATATATTCATATATTTTTAGCTTTTATACCTAGCACTACAAGAATTCTAAGCTTTAGCGACGACACCAATAGCGGCGGCGTCGTTGCTATTGCTCTTTTCCCCTAACACGTTGATAAAGCATCCTTTGACTAGATGGGACCGTCAAATGAGCTTAGATATAACGGTTGGGATGTTCCCGTACAAAAGGTTTTAGCGACGACAAATGTCGTCGCTAATACTCGATATTGTCGTCGCAAATTCCCAAAAAATGGCGCTTAGCGACAATAAATATCGTCGCTAATGATCATTAGCGACGACATAGCATTGGCGACGAAAAACGGGCAAAAGGCGTTGCTAAATCCCCCTTTTGTTGTAGTGTAGACCTATAAAATGAATCGAACGAACACGGTGTTTGTGTTTGTTCATTTAATTTAATTGAACATGAACACATAATCAAACACATATTTTTGTTCATGTTCGTTCATTAAGAGATTTGTCATGTTCATCATTTGTGTTCGTTCGTTTAAAACCTAAACGAATTGTTCATGAACGAACATAACCAGACATTCACGAACATAATAAATGTGAACGATTTTGTATTATTAAAAAACTCAATTACTAATTGGTTATATATTTATACAAGTAGCCAAAGCCCAATTTATATATATATATATATGTGTGTGTGTGTGTATGTGTTTGTGTGTGTGTAAATATAACTACGTATGTAATTAATAAACTTAAACGAACATAAATAAACAAACATAAACGGATGTTCACAAACATAAATGAACGAACACAACGTTTGTTCATGTTTGTTCATTGAACTAAACGAACAAATTTTTTTCTTCGTGTTTGTTCGTTTATTAAATAAACGACATAAACGAACTTCCCGCTAAACAAGTTTACGAACAGTTCATGAACATTCGGTTCATTTACAGGCCTATATATACCTCTAATTTATGTATTTATACATCCATTCAATTTCATGTACTTCTAAGCAAAACAAAACTACCAAAGTTTGGTTTTTGTTATTCACCAAAAATAACTAAACTAGACTAAAAACTGATAATCTAACAATACTAACCGAACCAAGTAACAGATTGTTTAATAAGATTGGTTTAGTGGTTTGTGCGTTATGTGATAAGATTGAGCCGGTTTGGGACTTGGGTTTGACCCTTGCTCAAAACATTTTTTTTATTTTTTTTTATAAAAAAACACATTACATTTTAATTGTAAGTAACAATAAAATGTTGAAATAAAAGTAGGAAATATGATAATTCATAGAATTTGAGGCGTAATGGAAATAGAAGAAGAAGTCTGATTTTTTTAAAAATTGAGAACAAGGTACAAATGAAATAAAAATGGGAATTTTTATAAAAAAAAATTATGAAAAAATACACAATGTTACACATGGGAAATTTTGATTGGTGAAATTATTCATTCATTTTCTTTTTGAAAAGTATTATTCACCCCTTCTAGGAGTGGAAGGGGTTGTAAACTCGATAGGTCCGAGTAGGTTGGCCAAGGATTTGAATCGAAGGGTGGAACACACGTGGGTTACCATTGTCAAACGGTATTATTACCATTGTTATTTCACAAAATCAAGCCATCTTATATATCAAAATTTTCAACAAGTTTTAATCACATTTGCCTCTACATTCTATTCTACTCTATACTTTCAAATTACTTTTAAAAAATTATAGTGAATTCTCCCAATTGTAGTGATGTTGGGTTGCCATCGGATGCGGATTTATCTAATTCAAATGGTTTTGACGATTTTTTTTCTGACTCGTCTGATTCAAATGTTATGGAATATTTGGTGAAAGTTGTTACCGCGGTAAAGAAGTTAGAGGATAAGACACGTACAAAGAAAAACATATGTGGCGCGTGTGTGAATTGGCTCATGAAGTTTTAATGCATGATTACTCCGTCGAAAACTCGAAGTATGACTCAACTATGTTTTAATCTCAGTTTCGATTACCGAAAGACTTATTTTTAAAAATTGTTGGAGATATGTATCAATGAAAACTATGAGTGGTTTCAAGAAAGTTATGACACGAGAAGAAAATTAGCAACACTGCCATTCAGAAATGTACGTCAACTCCCTACTATTAACGTTCTTGATAAATACGATGAATATTTAGCATGTCTGAAAGAATATCACGTGGAAGTCTTGAATATTTTTGGAAAGTTGTTATTTTGTTATACGGTAAAGAGTCTTTACGTCGTCGGACTAGGCATGACATTTTACGTTTGTACGATATGCATGAAGCTAGATAGGCCTCCGCGGGATAACCGCTAGCATCGACTATTTGCATATCGTTTGGTGAGTCTGACTATGTTTCGAGGGCAATTTATGAGAGGTGGTCACAAATATCCAACTCACCACCGCCGGTTATTCGTTTGTCTTATCCTCCCTACTAAACCAGACATAGTAATGATTAATTGTATTCTCACATAATAACGAAACAAGACCATAGAATGGTAATGATCCATTTCGTTCATTTGTCCATTTCATTCCCTCGTTTATTCCAATACCTCATACCAAATAGACCCAATACATTAGAACTTAAAGCACTTGTGTATATTTTTTTGACGTTATGAAGAGTGATTTGTGTGAGAACACCAACATCATTTTAAAAAATAGTATATATGTGTGAAGGCGTATACATTGTGGGTCAAGTTATTATACACCGTGTATAATAAATTAGAAGTGTGAGAAAGATACAGAAAACACAGTGGATAACGAAATATAACACAATGTCGAGCAAAAAAGACACAATGCATCACAAAAATGACACAATGACAAAAATAAGTAAAAAACATAATGTCACATAAAAGACACAATGATCTAACAAAATTCTAAAAATCCAAAAAAGCGAAAATCTAAAAACTAAGATCGTGGATTTTGATAAGTTGATTCGAATACCACTTTACCGCGTTCAATCAAAGTCTGTTTATACTTTTCCTTCGACTTTTTATTTTTTTAAAGTATGTACTTTATCTAACCCTGCAATTGTGTTTGTTGTAGGCTATAACAACTCATTCAACAATTGTTGAATTTTTTAGCTGAGTTTTATACTGTATTATAATTATAATGAAATTAATTAATAACGAAGTTCGATTTTAAAATAATGGAATAATGCTTGCGTATTTTGACAATGACAATTATTTTAATCCTTTAACACTAATTGGATACGAGAAAGAACTTAGTTACAAAAAGACAAGCAATGAGCTTTCATAGGTTTAAAAAAAAAATATCTTGGTATCATAATGTAATAGTTTGGTTTCTTAACGTATGTTCTTGGTTTATTTGGTAAAACCCTACAATCAAAGCAAACTAATTAAAATTAGAATTAGAATGCCATAGCAAAACACAACTACTTTCCCCCTCACATTTGTGGTGGAGTAGCATGAAAAATGAGGGTTAATGCGTTGAGAATAAAAGGTCTCAGGTTCTAATCTGATCTCACCTAGGTTTTATCGATTTTCCACTATCGTCTTTATGTGGGTGGAGGTCTGGTTTTCCCAGGCTGGTGAAACTATCGTGGGCCTTTAGCCACTCAGCGCTGTCTACGTTTGCGGACGTATGGAGTGCCTTTGGTCATAAGTTACCCCTGGTAGTCAGGACATTATGATGAATACTCTCGAAAATCGATAACCCTTGTTTTTGTGTGTATATATATTAAACAAAAGTGTGATAATAAGCAAACAAACGTTCCATCCAAGTTTATTTTATAAAGAATACATCAACTATTAATGCGAAACTACGTAATAACATACTTCTGAATTTTATTTTATAAAAAATCATAACATACCATTATTTTAGGGAAGAGATAACGTACAAAGTTTTCTTAACATACAAAGTGTAAGAAACATTTTCAGCCATTAGATTTAGACGGTGGCAAGATGGTAATTAAAAATCCTAATCATATTTGGGTTAATCTAACCATGGGTAAATTAGGAAAACGCGTTTAAATTTCTATGAAATCATAACAACAGACATAATCGATGCAAAAATTTTCAACGATTGAACCTGATTTTTCATCGTTTTCAACTCGATTAAACGTTCAGAATGATTAAACAATAAAAAACATTCGATTATAAACAAAATCAAAACGTATTTGCAAAAATAGAAAAAACAGAGTATGATAATTCAATTGATAAAATTAGTCGAATCATATTAAAAAATCACTATCAACGCATGTATTATTCACAGAAACGAACGATGTTGATAATAGAAGAAGAATTAAAGAAAAAAAATGGCTTTCAAAAAAGTTTCAGACGATGAAGATCAGAAACTGTTAAACAGAAAATCATAAAACGCACTTGGTTTTTTTATAAAACGCATTTGGTTTTTTAAACACCATTTTAACTGGTTTTCACAAAACGCACTTGGTTTTTGTAAAACGCACTTGTTGTTTGTAAAACGCACTTGGTTTTGTAAAACGCATTTAGTGTAAATAAAACTCACTTTTTCCTCACTTTTCCTCCTAAAACGCACTTGGACTCTTTAAATGCATATTCAAATGCGCAGAGCCTTCTTTTGTCACCTTCTAACCTTCTTTTGTCATCTTCTTTTGTCTAAATCTACATTCAAATGTGTTTTTTTTATCATGTGTATACAAATGTGCATCGCTGCATTCTTCTCCGACTTAATATTATTATTCACGTTTGTTCTGTTTTGTAACTGTTTCTTTGCTTTATGAATTTCCGAGATCCCGGTAGACATCCTATCAATGATTTCACACCTCCTGATTTTATTATCACTCTCTCCACCTCTTCCTTTGGTGCTTCTTTCTGTTCATATGTGAATCCAAAAATCAATTACTACTGTATTTGAATCACGCAAATTGAAGGGAAGACCAAAATAATATTATTAAAAAAACGGTGGGGAAGACACCATTGTGAGGACAGAGGTGGGGGATGATGGTGGTGGTGGTGGTGGTGATCAGATCTCGATTGGTTTGTTTCAAAATAGGGAAGAGGAAAATACGTTTAGTTGTGGTTAACTGTGGTTAGGTTAAATTGACAGATGCAAATTCTAGTGGCTTCTTACACTTACCCTATACTTTCTCCATTATTTTAAATCAAAATATAAAAACTATTTATATATTTATGATTTATTGTATTCACCGATAAGTATACCATTTTTTTAAAGGTTCGCCAATTAATGAGTATATTTTTTTTATTGCGTATTCACTAGTAAATACATGTATTTATAAAAGAAATAAAATAATTATTAAGTATTTGCATTTGTGAAACGACAATTCTCCTTCTTTGCAAAATATTGATTTTATACATATCAATTTAAGATCAAAAATATATTTTATGTTGAAATTTCAAATGAATGATAGGATAGTTTTGAAAAGAAACGACATTCACTCGGTTAGATTAGATACTTGGATTTCCATGGGTTGACACTTGATAGTACACTTCCATTTGTTAATAATAGGATCCATCACTTTTTATAGACACTTTCTTTGTTTTGCTCCATCATGGTTGGTATGGCATCTTGTTTGCAATGCTAGCATCATTTAGTCATCTTTAGGGTCTAAATCACTTTTAGTAGTTTAATTTTGTTCTATAAAATATTAGTAAACATGGGGACATTGCAATATAACAATTTAAACGGGATAATAGTATTTTATTGGGATATTAATTTATAGTTTTGTCACCAAGCGTTTTGCGCCTTTTTATTATAACTAATGTCATGGAGGATTGGGGCTTCTCTCAGCAAAGGATGTTGGGGTGTATGCTTTTGTGGTATCGCGAGCTCAGTCTTGGAATCTCTAAGACCACATCTTAAGGAATAGCGGGGTTGTTGACATGGACTTGGACTATGTACAGGCCCTCGAAAGGATAAATGACTATCTCCCAGGTTTTGATATTGGCGGTTTTAATAACAAGGACACCCCCCCCCCCCCCCAAAGCCTCATAAAACTTTGGCGAATGCCCTTTTTGGCAAAATCGCACAGAGCCTGGGTGAAGCTTTTGATCTGTCCCCCCGCCAAAAGGCAGTTATTGAATGCTTGCAAAGCCCCCATGTCCAAGATTTCCTTATTGTTATCCCAATCGAAGGTTTGGGCCAAACCATGTCTGGGGTTGAATACAGGGCAATTCTTAAATATCGTTTGGTGATCCCCATGTACCATGAAGATGACGTCTGTCCGATTTGCCGTAAGGCATGCTTGGACAAATACGGGGAACACGCGGTTCACTGTAAGGAGCTGCCTGGTTTCAAATATAGGCATGACTAGGTCCGGAACGTTCTTTAGGACATTTTAAGAAGGGCTGGGATCTCAGCCAAGAAGGAGGCTCCTGTGAATTTCCTCTCGGACCCCGCAGAAGGGAGATCCACCCTACGTCCAGCAGACTTGCTTGTCTTTGGGTGGGCCGGAGGGAAACACGCTTGTGTCGACCTAACAGGTGTATCTCCCCTGGTTGGTTTGAGGGATAGTGGTTTTGTAGTAGGGCAAGCGGTGCCGAAAGCAAAGGCAAAGAAAGTTGAGAAGCATGCTAAAGCTTGTGAGGAGAACCAACACGTTTTCGTACCCCTGACATTTGATACGTTCGGCTCCTTGGCACCGGAAGCCATCTGTTTCCTGACCAGAGTCCAACGGGTTATTTATAGCAGTATCTCGACTCCGGGGGGGGGGGGGGGTAGGGGTTCGTTTTTAGTAGGCTAGGGTTTGCTGTCTAGAAAGGGGTGGCGCAGCTTGTTGCCCGCCTGCCCGCCATCTTGATGTAATTTTTCGCTATTTGAAATTGACTATTTACATTTAGTTAAAAAAAAAAAAAAAAAAATTCATGGAAGGTTTTTTTTTTTTTTTTATTGAAAGTATGTGAACACTGTTAGTCTATTGCACCATAGAATACATGGAAATACAAACGTGTTCTCAAGCATATTGTATACTTTTAATTAAGGAATAATGGAAATAAATAATCCCAACTATTGACTATTAGCCAATAACAGTCCCAACTACGAAAATCACCAATATTGGTCCCAACTTTCGACATATTGGAAACCAACGGACCCAAACTAACGGAGGCTAACTCCGTTAGTGTGATGCTGACGTGGCATGCCACGTAGGATGCCACGTAGGATCTTTTTGCCACGTGGCATGCCACGTAAGATGCCACATATGATTATTTTGCCACGTGGCATGCCACGTAGGATGCCACGTAGGATCATCTTGCCACCTAAGCATGCCACGTCAGCATCACACTAACGGAGTTAGCCTCCGTTAGTTTGGGTCCGTTGGTTTCCAATATTTCGAAAGTTGGGACCAATATTGGTGATTTTCGTAGTTGGGACTGTTATTGGCCAATAGTCACTAGTTGGGATTATTTATTTCCATTTTTCCTTTAATTAATATGACTTTAGTTTTCAGTCACTTCATATATATGTATTATCTTTTACATCTTCATAATGGAACAATTTCTTCTAAAACAACATATGCATATTTAATATGGTGTTTACGATCATGACCATGTAAATCGGTTAACAATTTGGTTTTTCGGATGGTGTTTTAAGCTTTTATGACGAAGATTAAAAATGTTTTATATCAGATCGAACATGAATCCCGAGCCGTGAAACAAAATTGAAACCAGATTGTTGATAACAATTTTGTTTGATGATCCGACATGTTTCAATTATTCAGTGGTTTGATTTTGGTTTAAATTAATTAAAAAACGTTGTCCTGAAAACCGTAAACACTAACAATAGCGTATGCAACATGCTTTTCAAAAAATAGTAAAATAAAAACATCGTTTTGTTTGTTTATTAGAATGGGCTAAATGGCCCAACACGACAATCGATAGTGACATAAAAGTGTCAATCAATGAAGAATTTAAGATGTTTAAAACATGCGGTTACAGTAATGAAGCATGTAGATTGTAGGTTGACGGCATGTTAAAAGGAAGGGAGAGGTTAACGTATAAAGCTTCTTAACGTAAGAAGCGTAAGAAACAATCTCAGTCATTAGATTAACAAGTTGGCTGGAACCAGATTAAAAACCGTAATCATATTTGGGTTAAACTAACCAAGGGTAAATTATGAAAAAACGTCTATTTTTTTTTCAAATCGTAACAACAAAAAACAATCGAAACAAAAATTTTCAACAATTGAAATCGATTAAACCATTCTGAATGATTACACAATCAAAATAACAAAAAAAGCATTCGATTACAAATGACGAAAACGAAAAAAATTATAAAAACAGAGATTTACACTGGAACGATTTTAATCATAGGAAAAAACATACAATTATGAATAAACACTTGTAATTGTTGTCAAATACTTTTGATTTTGTTTCAATAAGTATGATTAAACATAAAAATTAGGTTAAAAAAAGTTGCAGAGGAAGAAGATGAAGTTGGTGAACACAGATACTTTTAAACGCACTAACAAATTTTAGACGCACTTATGTACAACATTTAAACGCACTTACAAAATTTTAAACGCACTCATTAAAAAGTTTGGAACTACTTATTGAAAATTTGGACGCACTCATTAAAATTTTGGACGTACTTATTATAAAATTTGGAACCACACATTGAAAATTTTGGACGCACTCATCAAAACCCAAACAAAAATCAAACGCACTCATTACATTCACTCACAAAAAAACAAACGCACTCTCATTCACTCACAAACAAACAAACGCACTCCCATTCACTCAAAAAAACAAACAAACGCACTCCCATTCACTAAAAAAAAAAAACAAACACACTCTCATTCACTCAAAAAACAAACGCACTCCATACCTTTGTTATGAAAACTTTGTTAAATACTTACAAATTCTTCAAGGACTTAATCACTTTGTTATGAACGTTGAAAATAGTGACATAAAGCCATCCACAAACTGTTGACACATGAAGCACATTGAAAATGGTGACAAAAGGCCTTCATCGAATCCTCTGTTCCTCATCACAGTAGATTCTTCATGGATTCTTCTTCTCAAATTATATGTCAGATATGTGCTAAGCCAGTTCATAAAGCATCTTCATGTTATTTTTGTTACCAATCTACTGAATCTGGAGGAATCGGTAGTGGTCATTCTAATTGGAGAGGAAAACAGAGGACGTCATGGTGATGGTGGCGGAGAGAGAGGGCGGTGGGTTATCATACGGTTCTGGTGGTGGTGGTGGTGGTGATGGTGGTGGTGGTCAGATGTCGATCGGTTTGTTTCAAAATGAGGATGGGTTAGGTATAGAACAGGGAAGATAGGTTTTTTTTTGTTTAACTGTGGTTAGGTTAAATTGACAAGTGTCAATCTCTGGTGGCTTCTTACACTTCTTATTTTAAGAGACTTTATATTGTATACTTTCTCTAAAAAGAATTAACCCACCAACACTTTTCGTCTTTTCTTAGAGTATCCGGAGTGGGGGAGAGGGGCGGGAAAGAGGCATTGAAGCCCCAAACACTAGGACTGCAAACGAACCGAACGAACACGAATAAAGTCTTGTTCGTGTTGTTTGTTAAGGAAAATATGTGTTCATGAACACTTACCGAACGAGATTTTATGTTCGTGTTCGGTTGTTAATTTTGTTCATGAACGCACATGAACACAAACAAGTGTTTGTGAACAGAAACAAACACAAACGGACATATATTAACTTTCTAATAAAATTGAATGCACATACATACATATTTATTTATTTATTTGGGTTAAATAAATACAACTAAAATAATATTAGGACAAACTATAAAAACAAAAGTCCTTATTAAACTATCGAACATAAACGAACACCTTACCGAACATTCACGAATATAAACAAACTTCCCGCCGAACGGTTCATGAACTGTTCGCTGAAAGTTCAGTTCGTTTGCGGCCCTACCAAACACCGCCTCGGATGGGCGTGGAAGAGGGGAGGAAGCCCATAGGCGGGGAGATTGCCACCAGTGTGGGGGGAGGAGGAAGGCCACGTGGAGGAAGCTTATTGGAGGGCATTGGGTGACCGTTGAGGGTTTAAAAAAATTAAAATTTTAAAAAATGAACGTTTGGGTTAAAAAATAATAAAAATAAAAAAAATCAAAATAAAGTAACCGTTTGGTTAAAAAAATTAAATAAAAACATTACATAATCCTAAAAAACATTAAATAAAAACATTACACAATACTAAATTACTTACATAATCCTAAACTACTTATTAAAACATTGCATAAGTAAACCTAAATTTCTCCCCTACCGAGAATAATTATCCCAGCCCTCTAGAGTGTACTCCGGCGAGAACACGGAACGATCGCTATCACGACTATCGGACCTCCCATCCCAGCGGATGCGGCAATACTCAGGAGTTGATAAATAGTATGGTTCGTCATCCATACTCCCGGCTGCTTCATACTCCTCAGTTGGCTCCCGAGCAGGAGGGCTTGAGGTGGGGTTTGGGGTGGGGATGGAGTTGGGTTGGGTTGGGTTGGGGTTGGGGTTGGGGTTGGGTTTGGGGAGGGGATGGGGTTGGGTTGGGTCTTCACTAATCGTAGACGCCCCATTCCCATCACAGCCATAGTATAATCCAAAGCCCAGATGCATTCATCATCAGTGAGAGGAGCATCTGGTGTTGGTGGAGTGTACCCTGGTAGAGGAGGAGGAGGAGGAGGAGAACATTGGTTGAGTAGGAGGAGGAGAAGAGAACATGGTTGTGGAAGAGGGGGAAAGAACATTGGTTATGGAGGAGGAGGAGGAGAAGAAGATGAAAATGGTAGACGATGTCTTCGGTGAGAGTATCGCTAGAGATTGGAAGATCTGGCAGCTTCGTTAGGATAAACACCATCCATATCTTTGAATGTTTGAGTGATAATTGTGATTGAGAAGGTTTGGTCTTGTATTTTTAGGGTTAGAAAATTCAAACGTTTGAAAACTAACCGTTGGAATAGTAACCGTTTGAATAATATTTTATTATTAAACATTTAAATAATTTTTTTAAATGGGTTTTGTGAAGGAGATGCTTTTATTATTGATGTGGTGTTATTTTTTTTAAACCGAACTCACATACTAAACTTTATGCATATAATAAAACGTGTATTATTATTATTATTATTATTATTATTATTATTATTATTATTATTATTATTATGTATGAAAATAATTGATTGTTGGGTAAAGAATCAATGGAGTGTTGCCTTAAAAAAAGTGTTTCAGTGAAGTGAATCAGTAAAGTGATATGGCAGTTCAAGATTGGTAGAAATCAGTGAAGTAAAAAAATTTTCAGTGGAACGTCTCTTCCCCATAAAACACATTAAAAAAACTTATTTTGCTATAAATCAATCATCGTTTAAAAAAACAAACTTATTGCTATAACATTAATTTCGTTTCAAAAAATCTTATTGTTATAACGTTAAATGTTGATAAAAAATAATTTATATAATTCGTTTACTTTTTTCGACTTGTATAAGATACTTCAATCCTCGGGACCGACTATGCTTGTTTTCATCAAATTACATTAATCATATATTTTAAACGTGGCGTTGGTTTTATTGTATAAGTTTTACATTTTGCTCACCTCTGGCATATGTAGGGGTGTTCATGAGCCGAGCTGATTCGAGTGGAGCGGCTTGTTTACAATCGAGTCAAAAACCGAGCAAGCATTCTTCGAGCACAAATTTTCCGAGCGAGCGCCGAGCGAAAATCGAGCAGAGAGTAATTTTGACAACCATAAAATTGGGATGTTTCCTTCGATGATTTCATTGCCGGGTGACAACTAAGGTCAAACTGTCGAATAGTAACACTAATATTGAGATCTGAGTGTCTGAGGATGATGCTTAGGTTGAGAATGGTGAGGCGATCAGTTAACGCAGAGAATTTTTTTTGCATTGTGACGTAGGGTGGTATAAAGCAACGATTAGCGATGGACGAGCGAAAATCGAGCAAAAACCGAGCAAGCATTCTTCGAGCACAAATTTTTCCGAGCGAGCGCCGAGCGAAAATCGAGCAGAGAGTAATTTTGACAACCATAAAATTGGGATGTTTCCTTCGATGATTTCATTGCCGGGTGACAACTAAGGTCAAACTGTCGAATAGTAACACTAATATTGAGATCTGAGTGTCTGAGGATGATGCTTAGGTTGAGAATGGTGAGGCGATCAGTTAACGCAGAGAATTTTTTTTGCATTGTGACGTAGGGTGGTATAAAGCAACGATTAGCGATGGACGACTAGTACCATAAAGAAGTCAAGACTGTTACCTCATGACTTATGGTTTTACTATTAAACTCAGTGTTAAATTTTCTATTGTGTTAAGTGGGCTAGTTATATTTTGTTTGCATATATTGAGCCAAATCCGATAGAATGTTATATATAAAGCTACAAATATATATGTAAATTGTGTATATATTTATAATTAAATATATAATAAATAGATAAAAATGTATTCGAGCCGAACCGAGCGGACCTTTGCTCCTGCTTGGCTCGTTTATCAACCGAACTGAGCCTATCGGCTCATTTACAACCGAGCGGAAGATCAAGCGAGCAGTTTTCGAGCATTTTCCGAGCGAACGACGAGCGATCGGCGAGCGCCGAGCGATTTGAACAACCCTAGGCATGCGATATTTAGCCCATGGAAATTAATAGATAGACAAGCTGCCCCTTCTCAAAGGATTTGGGCCACAAAGTTGGTATTACTTATTGACCATCTTGTAGTAGATTTTCTTTTCTTTTCTTTTCTTTTTTTTTTTTTGAACGGCAAATTTTATTGCACCTTATTTCCACCTAACCTTGCATTTGCAAGGATTTGAACTCACAACCTCATATTTGTAAGGAGGGACACCATACCACTAGACCAAGAGGTCATGTGTTCTTGTAGTAGATTTTCATTTCGAAAAATCATATTGTCGGTTTTTGTTTGTTATTGATGGTCCTCAAATCGAAACTGTGTGATTGGTCACTAGTTATCTATGGACTTCCAATGCTTCCTTATCATGGAAACCATAACCGTCTTCATCAAGACACTACATACATTTAACGGGTCTACCCGTGTCATAAGGCTTGACAGGCCACCACACCTATACCCATGATCTATGAAACTTAGGAGGATGTGTAGTTTTCATTCTATTGTATATTTATTGAATATTGGGGTTGGTGGTCAAATGGTAGAAACAATGCTTCTAGACGCACCTAAGTTGGAGAGCTCATGGGTTCAAATCTCAAAAGGAATAAAAATTTTCTGTTATAAAAACTTGTATGTTTATTGAAGATTCATGAAAACATAGTATCTCCGATTTGTTGTGGCAGTGATGGTGGTGATCTTCTGTCCACAAGAAAAGAAAAGATCATTGTTTGTACTTTAAAAGATCGTGTATTTTTGCAATTTTTTTCGCTAGTATATTATAAATAAACATAACATATACACCATTATTCCATATTAAGATTTCGGGCCTAAATTAAACAAGCCTAATAGCCTGTTGAGGAGGGATGAGCCGATGGGCATTGTAAAAGACAAAATAATATCGCTCAACCCTTCTTCAAATAAGCTACGGCCCAACCCTCTGAACAATAAAGATGCATCATTGTCAGCCTTTGATGAAACAACCAAGTTTTAACACTTTTAAGAAAGGGGAAATGGAATCTAATAATCCCAACTTTGGGGGTTGGAAGGTAGCAGTCCCAACTTGCAACTTGTACCACAGCAGTCCCAACTTGTCAACTATTTAACTTGGTTGGTCCCAGAGTAACTGAGGTTAGTTTTTCCAGTTAAGTGCCACGTAGGCATCCCACGTGGCAGTCCTACGTGGCAAGAAAGTTGTATCTGTCAAAAAAATGAGGTGGGGCCCACATGTTTTAATCAAATATAATTATTTTTCAATTAAAAAAAATGAGGTGGGGCCCACATGTTTTAATATTCAAAAAATCTTTTAAATAATGTTTTATTAACTTTTATATAATATATATATATACTTTAGATAAACATATTATATATATACACATATATATCATCATCATCTTCACCACAACCACCTTCCACCACCACCACAAACACCACCAAAACCCTCTTTCTACCCCCACCCTTTTCTCAAACACACATAGAGACCTGAACACCACCAAAACCTCCAATTTCTAAAACCTAACCCTAATCATCCTCTACCTTTGATTATAATCATCCCCACGTTTCCAAGAAGTTGAAGCCACCCGATTTCTGAAACCCTAACGCCGCCGTCGCTTCTTCTGAAACCCTAACGCCGCCGTCGGTGGTGGTTAAAAGAAACAGAGGTTGTGGTTCGGTTGGTGGTTAAAAGAAACAGAGGTTGTGGTTCGATGATGGTAACTGAAGACAAAACAAAAGGAGGTTTATGGTGGTAATCGGTTATGTTATTGAGAGGGGAGAGAGAAAGATGCTTAACGGAAAGGAGGAGGAAGGCGGCGCCAGTACCGGTCACCGGAATAGAGCTCCGGTCGATGCTCTGTACACACATACACAAGTGTGTGTGTCGTGTGTGAATGTGCAGAGAAACAAGAGAGGAGGGGGGTTTATATGTGGACCAAATAAGGAGTGTTTGGGAACTGGTTTAACAGCTATGATTCAAGGGTGTTTGGCGACAGGTTTATAAACGTTTTTTGCCAGTGGGTTTGGTGAAGATGGTAGTGGTGGTGGTGGTGAAGATGACGGTGGTGGCAGGTGGTTGTGGTGGTGGTGGTGAAGATGACGGTGGTGGTGGTGGTGGTGATGGTGGTGGAGATGATGGAGATGGTGGATAATGGTGGATAATGGGCCCCCTTTTTATAAATAATATTAAAACATTAAAATTAATCTGATGTGGACATGGCCCCACCTTTTTTTTTACAGATAATCACTTTTTTCCACGTAGGACTGCCACGTGGGATGCCCACGTGGCACTTAACAGAGTTTTTTAACTGAGTTAAGTCTGGGACCATTAAAATAAAAATGTTGACAAGTTCGGACTGCTGTGGTACAAGTTGCAAGTTGGGACTGCTGCCTTCCAACCCCCTAAAGTTGGGATTATTAGATTCCATTTCCCCTTTAAGAAATTAAATGGGTAAGAAGTAGAGGTTCACAAAATAACTAGTTATATAATTGAAGAGAAAGTGTAGGGTACAAAGTCTCCTATCCTACAAAGTGTGAGAAGCCACAAAATGATGCCACGTGGAACTTATCTGTTATAACTCTTTAACAGATTAGAGAGGCAGTATAGTCAATTGGACATATCAATTAATCACGTTTAATATCAAATCCCTGTTTTATCGTTCATCAATATTTCAAATTTCATAACTGATTCCATAATATACGATTATCAATTGTTACCATATTCAAAAATCATACAATCGTCGATCACTGTTTTCAATTTTTTACGAAAATTATAATCAGTTGCCGAGTTCTTCACCATGTTCGGTATGTACTCTGTTTTTATTATTTTCAATTATTCGTGATCTTACTTTTAATTTGTATTTTCAGATCTAAACAATGAACCTGAATTGAACGTCGGTGAAGAACATGAAGTTGTTGATCCTCATAATCTCAATTTTGAAGGTTAGTTTCTACTGTTTTGAAGCTTTTTTAGATCAGTGATGAAAATAGAGATTGAGCATTCCATTAAAAACTTTTATGTAGATATTATACATGAAGATGTAAACAACACTGATGAACACATTGGTGAGAGATTTGATTTCATTGTTGAACACAGAAGGATGCAAGGTATTTTTTGGTTTTTTGTGGATTTGAAGATAATCATTTGCGTTTTAGGATTAGTAACATGCGTTTTGATGTGTTTGTTGATATTATGTTTAGGATAACATTCAAATGCGTTTTAATATGTTTTAACATGCGTTTTGATGTATTTGGTGATATTATGTTTAGGATATAATTCAAATGCGTTTTAATATGTTTTAACATGCGTTTCGATTTATCTGGTGATATTATGTTTATTGTGTTTTATCATCTTCTTTGTATGCCAGATCTATGAACTAAAGATGTTCCAATTGATGATCAAACTCAAATATACATACCTGATGTTCCATCTTCATTGAAACCAGAAGTTGATACGGTCTTCCCAAGTATAGATCATGCATTTGAGTTTTATCAGAAGTATGCCAAGGCTTCTGGATTTACAGCTAGGAAGAGCACATCATATGTTCATATGAATGTTCTTCGTATAAAATATGTTGTTTGCTACAAAGAGGGTGGGAAACCACAAAAATTAGGTTCGGTGAATGACAATAAAAAAGTTAAACAAAGGAAAAGACCTTCAATCCGTACAGGATGTAAGGCTTTTATTAGATTTGGATCAGAAAATGGAAAAGAGTTTAAGGTGTGTGAATTTGTAGAAGGACATAATCATCCGTTGGTTTTGTCTGAGGATATTCACCTGTTAGCAGGTAATAGAAAGCTTACACATATTCAGGAAGAAATGATATGTGAAATGTCTTCATTAAACATGGGACCTGTTAAAGCTTTTAATGTGATGAGGACAAAATATGGCGGGTTCGAGAACGTTGGTGCAACAGCAGTTGATTGTAAGAACTTCAAGGGTGGCTTGAACTCTTTTATTGGTGAGCATGACGCCGACATGATAGTTTCGAGGTTGAAGGATAAGAAAAAGTATCTTTCTGATTATTCATTTGAGTACTCGGTTGATGATAAGAATGCCCTTACTGGTCTGTTTTGGGCTGATGCTTTGTGTAAAAGGAACTACATGGAGTTTGGCGATGTCATATCTTTCGATGCAACTTTTAACACAAACAAGTATGTCCATTTTTAACCTATTTTAATAATTTTTATCATCATTTTTTGAATGCTAAACTGTCACATGTTTTCTTTTTTACAGGTACAAAATGGTTTTTGTTCCTTTTACAGGAATTGACAATCATTGTAGACATGTAACTCTCGGGGCTGGATTATTGTCTTCGGAGACCACAGAATCGTATACCTGGTTATTGGGAGTTTTTGTAAAATCATTTGGTAAGAAACCAAAAGTTGTAGTCACTGATCAAGATCCAGCAATGAAGAATGCAATTCAGAAGGTATTTGATACAAGCAGGCATAGGTTGTGCATGTGGCACATTATGAAAAAGGTGTCTGATAAGGCAAGTAATCTAAAAGTTCTTAATGCATTTTACTACCTATATGCATGCGTTTTACTGTCTGTTTTAAGATTTTGTTTACTCATCATTTATATAAAGGCATTTTGTCACTTTATGCTTGCGTTTTACTGTCAATTGTTACTTTTTGTTTCTCTTCTTAAAATTTGTGTTTATAAAGTCTTATATTCTTCATGATGTTTTTTTATTTTTAGGTTGGTGGCACATTATGCAGTGATGATGAGTTCAAGCGGCGAATTTGTAACATCGTTTGGACAGACTCAATTGGTCCCGAGAAATTTGATTTTGAATGGGATCTCATGATGAATGATTTCAAGCTTACGGATAATACTTGGTTGACGGATATGTTTAACTTGAGAACAATGTGGATCCCCGCATATTACCGTGATGAACCGATGTCTGGTCTAATGCGGACAACATCTAGATCAGAGAGTGAGAATCATTTTTTTTGTCAAGCGGCGAATTCCCAGCTTACGCTTGTTGAGTTTTTGAACCATTTTGAGACTTCAATGGAAGCTCAGAGGTTTAATCATAGGAAAAACGACCATGATTCAAGGCACACTATTCCTGATTTTTGGACTAGTTTTCCCATCGAGAAGGAAGCATCTCAAATTTTCACGAGGTCTATATTCCTTGATATACAAGAGGAGATTTATGCTGCCTTTGATAGTTTGGTACCTGTTCAGACACAAAGGTGTGGTGAATTTTTGAAACTTTTTGTGGATGACCCGAAAGCATATGGGCAAGGTTTTCTAGAAGTAAGTGCGTTTTACCAATTTTACACATGCGTTTTGTTGATTTTATTAAAATCCGATGAACTGCTGATGAAGTTATTAAGTATTGCTGATGAAACTGCTGATGAAGTTAATAAGTACTGCTGATGAAGTGCTAAGTTAATAAGTACTTGTGACACCCGGCAAATTCTGGTTAACAACGCTGTCTAGATGAAAGTCTACCTTAGCGAGTCACGCGTATATTATACTTAACTGGGTTAGTCGAGTCGTGTTACGGTTCGGGAACTGTTAGTTTAGTATAGAGGATCATTAGATGTCAGTCTAGAGGCTCATTAGATGTCAGTCCTTAACCAAGTGTACAAGGGGTGACGATTCGTAGAATCGTCAGAACATAGGGAACATACAAGTCTCGAGTCCCGGGAATTGGTGATCGAGTGTGAATGTGTTTGTTTGCAAGTATTATGTGTTTACAATCATTATGTGACTTGTCGGTATGTGAAAAGGTGTTAACATATGTTAAAACAGAGTTTAACGCGCCAAATGTGCTATACCAGACCCTATAGGCGAATAGGATCTGTATTCGCCTCTAGGGAGGGGCGAGTAGGGTTCCATAGGGGCGAATACGCCCTAATCTCCCCTACTATAGGCGATTAGCATCCCTATTCGCCTGATGTTGCTGCGTAATCGCCTATAACGTGCTGGACGACTAAAAACGCCTATAAATACAATACTTGACCTCCTAAACTTCATTATAACAACCCTAGTCGTCCCACAACTCGTCCCAACACACACACAACCTCTGGAACACGATTTTGGATCAAAACACAAGATTTCAAGCCTATTACATCAATCTATCATAAATCTAAGGTGTGGTTTTCATTCATGCAATCTTTAATAACGTTTTTATTAAATCCCTAATGGTCCAGACCTGTTTATAATCGAATGTGTCTTCTGAAATTCGTTGATAATCGTTGTTAATTGGATTCTAACTATTATGCTTGTTGTATGTGTGTTTATGATTAAAAGATAGGGTTTTATGATTCAAGAAGGATTGGTAACATGATATTAAGGTAGTTACAGATTAATAATGATAGCATGTTGATGAAATCTGAGTAATTGTTCATTAGGGTTAGAGTTATGCATGTTAATGTGATGTTTCATGCTATGTGTATTGTTTTTGGGATACATGGTTGCATGCAGGGCTGATAGAACGAGGTTAAACGAAGGATTTTGATGGAAATATGTTTGATATGGTTGTTTGATTGATATTTGATGTTTACACACATTCTGGATTTGATTTGGAGTGTTAAACGCGCGAAAAACCGGAACAGCTGTGCTGTAGGCGAATAGGAACCCTAATCCCCTATACTATAGGCGATTAGGAGGCTATTCGCCTGATGGGAAGCCCTAATCGCCTATAGTATAGGCGAATAGGAGCCTATTTGCCTTTACTTCAGGCATTTACGATCCTAAATGCTAGTTAAGCCCTGAATTGCATGCCTTACGACGTAATCGCCTATAAACTCCTAATTTGCATACCATATTACCCTAATCGCCTATAGTATAGGCGATTAGCATTCCTAAATGCCTGTTGACCCACGTAATCACTAGTTGACTTTTCCTAATCGCCTGTACTGCTGCTGTAAGTGTAATTTAGCATTTGGGACCCGATTTGACACCTAGGAACATGCTAGGAACCCCGTAACATACCTAGTAACTTGGTAATATGTGCTCGGACTTGTTTATGTGATACTTGAACTACGTGCTACAACTTGTTGGACTTTAACGTATGTTAAGTGTGATTGCATGATTGTATGTTTGTGAGTGCAAGTATAACACGGGGAGTCTCGGGTTACCAATGGGATGTCGAGTCTTGTACATTGAGTTAATTTAACAGTCACGGTGTTTTCAAACGAACTCGGTTATGGTCTGGACATCTAGGGACTAACTAACCTACGGGTTATTAGTCTAAGTACTTGTAACTGTCATATGTTAGGTCGCCGCTTTACGGGGCTAGCATAGCTTGCTGATCTTATTCGTGTTTCGAAGTAACGCAACCTAAGGTGAGTTTACGGCCCCTCTTTTAACTGGTTTCACTTTTTGGGGGAGAAAACATGTGTTAAACTTATGTTTTGGTAACAACTGTCATACTATGGGTTTCTATGGTTTACTATACGATCTTTGGAAGTCCCGGGGGAAACCATGAATGTGCGGGTTAGCACAACGGGGAAATGTGAATAGATCTATTGGGAATGACCAACCCCGCTCGTCGGCTTGGAGGGCCGGGCGAGTGCATATTGTCTCAAACAGGAACAGGTTTACTATTCGGGCACAACATCTGGTTTGCGAGTTAGTAATGGTTTTCCAATCGTAGATGTAACAAAACATACGCCTAGCTAGCGTACTTGGTTTACAAATTGTTATAGTATGGACAGGTTAAACTTGATACTTGATTACAAAACCTGTGAACTCACCAGCATTTTTGTGCTGACGTAAACTCTTACATGTTTTCTCAGGTCGCTAAGGTAGCACTACGGAACTAGGGCGCACGCGTCTGCACGGCGTCTAGTTAGGATTGCATGGTTTTCAAACATTGAATAATTTGGTTTACTTTTGGATTATGTTTTGAGAATAAGCTTCCGCTGTAATTGGGGATTTAAACTATGTTTTTTTTGAAATTGCATATGTTCATTTAGACTTGTTTATTGTGATCGTTGACTTGGATCCTGGTTTGTCATGCGCCTCGCGGTAAAACTCCGCAAGTGGATTTTGAGGGTGTGACAGATTGGTATCAGAGCCAATGGTTATAGTGAACTAGGACTGCATGTAGAGTCTAGTCTATAGCCGAGTCGCACACACTAGACGATCACATAGTACTAAACATTATGGTGGATTACGAATGGGCTTGTCGGGGTGTCTCTAAATCATCTGATCTTCCTATGTTACATCATCCGTTCTATCTTATGTCGGGTTACTTGCTTCCTAGGCAGTGTGGTACATTGGAGTAAATCGTGTACTCTTGAGATTTGTCCAAGGCTCGGACATCTCCCTTTCATACTCTAATAGAAACATTTGCCATAAACTACCGTAGCATTACGGTGTATAGCTAAGAGTCTATGTTCGGTGATTTGAACTTTGAACTAGGAGAACACTTGGAGGACCATGTAGAGCGGTTTATCATTTTGGGTGCACACAAAATCATAAACCGAAATGCATGAAAGCCCTAGTGAGCTCTGGGTTTGAATGGATAGTCCTGAGTTGGATCTAGCTTTGATCTTGTAAATGCTAGTGGGTACCATTAGCTGCGAAACTAAATTTTCTCGTTCTTTCTGTCAGAATCATGTCTGGAGTACGAGGAGGACGTGGAGGTGGCCGCAATGGTGGGCGTGGTGGTGGTCGCGGTGGTGGTGGTGGTGGTCGTGGAGGTGTAAACTTAACACAAGAAGATCTGAACAACTTGCTGCAAGCTGCCTTTCAGTTAGGGCACAATGGTGGTGGTAAGTTGAATTATCCACTTTTACCTCGTTGGTGAACCTTGTTTACATCCTTCGTGGTTTCTCATGCGTTTTTATTTCAGGTGGTCCTGTTAATCCACCCCCACCTATGTGTACCTACAAGATGTTTCGGGACTGTAAGCCCCAGGAATTCTCTGGCACGGAGGGTGCGGTGAGCTTGCTCAGGTGGCTGGAAAAGGTGGAGTCAGTGTTTCTGATGTGTAACTGTCTCCCAGAGGATCGAGTCAAGTACGCTGCTGCGTTATTCCAGGATGTTGCTTTGACCTGGTGGAACAATATCACCCAGAATATGGGTATAGGGGAGGCGTATGCTATGCCTTGGGAAAATTTTGTTCAACTACTGAAGCGAGAGTAGTGTCCAAGGGAAGAAGTTCAAAAGTTAGAGCACGAGGTGTGGAACCTCAAGATGACTGGGTCAGAGATCGAAAAGTATACGGTAAGGCGTAATGAGTTGGCAGTGCTGTGTCCTGATCTGCATGTGCCAGAATACAGGAGGATCGAACACTATATCTCGGGGCTAGTACCAGAGATTGCAGGGTTGGTGGCTGCGGGGAATCTTCCTACATACTCAGAGGTGGTCGGATCGGCTCACAGGATGACAAACTTGAAGGTGAATGAGGGTATCTTGCCTGCTAAGGGTTCGACTGTCAAGGCTCCGGAGAATAACAAGCGTAAATGGGATAATGAGGGGAAAGGATCTGTGCCAGCACAACAGGGTAAGAGGTTCGATAGCGGGGGTTCTTCTTCTTCTGGTACCAAACAGGGTGGTTATGCGGGGAAATTACCTAAATGCAACAAATGTGGGCGTCATCATCAGGGGGACTGCGACCGTAATCGTTGCCATCACTGTCAGCGACTTGGGCATTTTGCTAAAGACTGTCGGGCGACACTTCCATCGACCCAGGCCCCAACTGCTAACTCGGCTCCTACTGCTCAAGGAACTACGGGAAGACAGGGTTGTTACAACTGTGGGGAGACTGGGCATTACAAGAAGGAGTGCCCGAAGCTGAAGCAGGGCGGGGATGTGACAAACGGTAACGGGAACAACGGGGGCGGTGGCAGGAATGCACGTGCCTTCGTCATTGGAGCCGCAGAGGCTAGGCAGGATCCTGACACAGTTACCGGTATGTTCCTTCTCAATAATCGCTCTGTTAGTGTTTTATTTGATTCCGGTGCCGATAAAAGTTTTATATCTATGGAAGTTAGTCGACTGCTAGATGTAGTACCCGTACCATTAGAGGCTAAGTATATAATTGAGTTGGCTGACGGTAAAAAGATTGAAGCTACTTGTATCCTTTAGGAATGTCAACTAGAGTTGTCGGGTTTGTCGTTCCCCATCGACCTTATGCCGGTACCTTTGGGTAGTTTTGACGTTGTGGTAGGCATGGATTTGTTGTCTTTGTATCGCGCTGAGATCGTTTGTTACGACAAAATTATTCGGATTCCCCTCCCTGATGGAGAATTTCTTTCGGTGTACGGTATCAAGGGCGGTGCTCCGCTAAACATCATCTCCAGCATGAAAGCCCTTAAGTATCTTCGAAAGGGTTATTCGGCCGTTTTGGCACTTTTATTTGTTTCCTCTACCGATGAGAAGAAGATCGACGATATTCCTGTTGTACGCGAGTTTCCTGATGTATTTCCCGATGATTTATCTGGTCTTCCTCCTCATCGTCAGGTTGAGTTCGGTATTGATCTTGTACCAGGGGCTGCTCCTATTGCTCGGGCCCCCTACCGTCTTGCACCTCCCGAGATGCAGGAATTGTCCAGTCAGTTACAGGAACTCTTGGACAAGGGTTTCATCAGACCAAGTTCTTCCCCTTGGGGAGCCCCGATTCTGTTCGTTAAGAAGAAGGATGGAAGTTTTCGATTGTGTGTGGATTACAGAGAATTGAACAAAGTGACCATCAAGAACCGTTATCCTCTTCCACGTATTGATGATCTATTCGACCAACTCCAGGGTTCTAGCTACTACTCTAAGATTGATTTGAGGTCCGGTTATCACCAGTTGCGCGTAAGGGAAGCTGACGTTGCAAAGACTGCCTTTCGTACACGTTATGGCCATTTCGAATTCTTGGTCATGCCTTTCGGTCTCACGAACGCACCGGCGGTTTTCATGAATTTGATGAACCGCGTTTGCAAACCATATCTTGACAAGTTCGTCATCGTGTTTATTGATGATATCCTGATTTACTCCAAGAACAAGACCGAACACGAGGAACACCTGCGTTTGGTTTTGGAACTTTTACGACGGGAACAACTTTACGCTAAGTTCTCAAAGTGTGATTTTTGGTTACGCGAAGTCCAGTTCCTAGAACATGTGGTCAATGAACTAGGAATCCATGTCGATCCAGCTAAGATCGAAGCGATCAAGGACTGGGGAGCACCAAAGACGCCAACTGAGGTGCGGCAATTTCTAGGCCTTGCGGGCTATTATCGTCGTTTCATTAAGGGGTTCTCGAAGATCGCTCAACCCCTCACCACTCTTACTCAGAAGGATAGAAAATTCGACTGGGGTGAACCACAAGAGTCGGCATTTCAAGAACTGAAGTCTAAACTTTGTTCTACTCCTATTTTGTCCTTGCCTGAAGGCCCTGATGATTTCGTTGTTTACTGTGATGCTTCTATTCATGGTCTCGGTTGCGTGTTGATGCAATGCGAGAAAGTGATTGCGTATGCTTCTCGTCAACTCAAGGTGCACGAGAGGAACTACACCACCCATGACTAGGAGTTGGGTGCAGTGGTTTTCGCGTTGAAAATTTGGAGACATTACTTGTACGGTACCAAATGCACCATCTACACCGATCACAAGAGTCTTCAACATATTTTTGACCAACAACATTTGAACATACGACAGCGTCGTTGGATTGAACTCCTGAACGACTATGATTGCGCCATTAAGTACCATCCTGGCAAGGCGAATGTAGTAGCAGACGCCTTGAGCAGGAAGGAATCAATTAATCCTCGTCGCGTTCGGGCGTTGCAGCTCACCATTCATTCCTCTCTACCCGACCAACTCCGTTCTGCTCAGTTAGAAGCTTTGAATGAGGAAAACCTTAAAGCTGAGACTATACACGGTGCTGACAAGCACCTCGAGCGAAGACCTGATGGCCTGCAATACTTCGCAGAACGCATATGGGTTCCTTTATTTGGGGGACTTCGGGAGCTTGTCTTAGATGAAGCTCACAAGTCCCGGTATTCTATTCATCCTGGTTCGGATAAGATGTACCAAGATCTGAAGGTGCTTTACTGGTGGCCAAACATGAGGTCGGATATAGCCTCATACATGAGCAAATGCTTGACCTGTGCTAAGGTCAAGGTGGAATACCAGAAACCGTCGGGTCTCTTGCAACAACCTGAAATTCCGGAGTGGAAATGGGAACGGATTACAATGGATTTTGTCACGCAACTTCCTAAGTCACCGAGCGGGAATGATAAGATATGGGTGATTGTTGATCGGTTGACGAAATCAGCCCATTTTCTCGCTATTAAGGAGACTGACACCATGGATCGTTTGGCTCGTCTTTATCTGAAGGAAGTTGTTTCTAAGCACGGGGTGCCGGTTTCTATTATTTCGGATCATGACTCCCATTTTACTTCTCACTTCTGGAAGTCTTTGCACAAAGCTTTGGGTACCCAGCTAGACATGAGTACCGCTTATCACCCACAGACTGACGGTCAGAGTGAACGCACGATTCAAACCTTAGAAGACATGCTGCGAGCATGTGTGATCGATTTTGGCAAAGGTTGGGAAGCTCACCTACCGTTAGTAGAATTCTCTTATAACAACAGTTACCACACGAGCATCAAGGCAGCTCCGTTCGAGGCACTGTACGGGCGGAAATGCCGGTCTCCTCTCTGTTGGGCTGAGGTGGGTGAGAGTCAACTCACTGGGCCTGAGCTAGTGTACGAAACTTCGGAAAAGATCGTACAGATTCGTAACCGGTTGGCAGCGGCACGGGATCGGCAAAAGAGTTATGCCGATCAACGTCGCAAGCCATTGGAATTCCAAGTTGATGACAAGGTACTTCTGAAAGTTTCACCGTGGAAGGGTGTCATACGCTTTGGGAAGCGTGGCAAACTCAACCCTCGGTATGTCGGTCCATTTACAATCCTGGAACGGATTGGACCGGTGGCATATCGTCTGGATTTACCGACGAAGCTCGGCAACGTACATAACGTCTTCCATGTGTCCAACTTAAAGAAGTGTCTGGCTGACGAGTCTCTTATTGTTCCACTGGAAGAGATCAAGGTTGATGATCGTCTTCGGATTGTGGAGGAACCTGTTGAGATTCTTGATTACAAGATTCGTAGCCTACGTCATAGCAAGATTCGTATTGTTAAGGTTCGCTGGAACTCGAACCGGGGACCAGAGTACACTTGGGAACGGGAGGATCAGATGAAGTCTAAGTATCCTCATCTCTTTCCTAAGGAAGCGTTCGAATCGAGATATGCATGTTAATGTGATGTTTCTTGCTATGTGTATTGTTTTTGGGATACATGGTTGCATGCAGGGCTGATAGAACGAGGTTAAACGAAGGATTTTGATGGAAATATGTTTGATATGGTTGTTTGATTGATATTTGATGTTTACACACGTTCTGGATTTGATTTGGAGTGTTAAACGCGCGAAAAACCGGAACAGCTGTGCTATAGGCGAATAGGAACCCTAATCCCCTATACTATAGGCGATTAGGAGGCTATTCGCCTGATGGGAAGCCCTAATCGCCTATATTATAGGCGAATAGGAGCCTATTTGCCTTTACTTCAGGCATTTACGATCCTAAATGCTAGTTAAGCCCTGAATTGCATGCCTTACGACGTAATCGCCTATAAACTCCTAATTTGTATACCATATAACCCTAATCGCCTATAGTATAGGCGATTAGCATTCCTAAATGCCTGTTGACCCACGTAATCACTAGTTGACTTTTCCTAATCGCCTGTACTGCTGCTGTAAGTGTAATTTAGCATTTCGGGGCCCGATTTGACACCTAGGAACATGCTAGGAACCCCGTAACATACCTAGTAACTTGGTAATATGTGCTCGGACTTGTTTATGTGATACTTGAACTACGTGCTACAACTTGTTGGACTTTAACGTATGTTAAGTGTGATTGCATGATTGTATGTTTGTGAGTGCAAGTATAACACGGGGAGTCTCGGGTCACCAATGGGATGTCGAGTCTTGTACATTGAGTTAATTTAACAGTCACGGTGTTTTCAAACGAACTCGGTTATGGTCTGGACATCTAGGGACTAACTAACCTACGGGTTATTAGTCTAAGTACTTGTAACTGTCATATGATAGGTCGCCGCTTTACGGGGCTAGCATAGCTTGCTGATCTTATTCGTGTTTCGAAGTAACGCAACCTAAGGTGAGTTTACGGCCCCTCTTTTAATTGGTTTCACTTTTTGGGGGAGAAAACATGTGTTAAACTTATGTTTTGGTAACAACTGTCATACTATGGGTTTCTATGGTTTACTATACGATCTTTGGAATTCCCGGGGGAAACCATGAATGTGCGGGTTAGCACAACGGGGAAATGTGAATAGATCTATTGGGAATGACCAACCCCGCTCGTCGGCTTGGAGGGCCGGGCGAGTGCATATTGTCTCAAACAGGAACAGGTTTACTATTCGGGCACAACATCTGGTTTGCGAGTTAGTAATGGTTTTCCAATCGTAGATGTAACAAAACATACGCCTAGCTAGCGTACTTGGTTTACAAATTGTTATAGTATGGACAGGTTAAACTTGATACTTGATTACAAAACCTGTGAACTCACCAGCATTTTTGTGCTGACGTAAACTCTTACATGTTTTCTCAGGTCGCTAAGGTAGCAATACGGAACTAGGGCGCACACGTCTGCACGGCGTCTAGTTAGGATTGCATGGTTTTCAAACATTGAATAATTTGGTTTACTTTTGGATTATGTTTTGAGAATAAGCTTCCGCTGTAATTGGGGATTTAAACTATGTTTTTTTTTTTGAAATTGCATATGTTCATTTAGACTTGTTTATTGTGATCGTTGACTTGGATCCTGGTTTGTCATGCGCCTCGCGGTAAAACTCCGCAAGTGGAGTTTGAGGGTGTGACAGTACTGCTGATCAAACCACTGATGGGCTTATAACTACTGATGAATGATAACCACTGACGAGTAACTAACTATCAGTGGTTTCTCTCATCAGTGGTTGTGCAGTACTTTCATTATCAATAGTTAACTTCTTCATCAGTAGTATCAATCAGCAGTTCATCAGATTTTACTCCTCTGTTTTATACATGCGTTTTAGTAGTTTTCATTTTTTACCCATTTTAATGATCCAATATATATACATACATGCTTTTTACAATGTTTCAAATGTGTTTTAATAGATCAGTATAAATTTTTTTTACAGGTGCTTTTCAAGAAGGATGGTGATGATGTCACTACATTATGCACGTGTAAAAGGTTTGAACAATATGGTTTACTATGTAGGCATATTTTTCTAGTTCTTCGGTCATTTCGAATTCAAAGATTCCCTAAGAAATACATTTTGAAGAGGTGGACAAAAGATGTTGTCCCGAATGAGATAAACCATTCATTTGAGTTACATGAGTTTGGTGATGACAAAAGCAAAGAAGCTAGAAAGATTGCTAGGGAAGTTGTTTTCGCTGGTGAATACCTTGCAAATAATTTGATCACAAACTTAGAGGAATTAAAGCTAGTCAACGAGCAAATGAAAGAAATGATCAACAAGGTGGATGAACGTCGGTTTAGTAGACCAACTCAAAAGAAGTATGATCGGTACTCTAGTTTGCTTGGGTATGACAAGCCGGCAGATACTATTGTCCGTTTGCCAAATGGTATCAAAAATAAAGGCCGGGGTTCACACAAGAGAATTAAATCAAACAAAGAAAAAGCTATAAGTCGTATGGGTAAAAGGAAAAGAACATGTAACATTTGTGGGGAGGTAGGACATGATCGTCGGAAACACAAGTTAAAAACTACAATGCTACAAGATGAGAATGAGGAAGATGAAAATGCAGAAGACCAAGGAGTTGATCATCATGGAGTTGAAGACCAAGTGGATGAGGATTGATCTTTAGTATTTTTTAATGCCTGCGTTTTAATATTAATGAATGCGTTTTAGTATACTTTAAACATTTGGAGAATTATATTGTTTTTAATGAATGCGTTTTGTGATTTGTGAAGGCGTTTTAGTAAATTTTTATACAGATTATACATTTTTTACATCATATTTACTAAAGTCGTTTCATTGTTCACTACTACAAAAATACCTTTCCTTGACACTTTTTTTATGACATGCCCTATTTAATGACATGCAAAAGTGCATGTCATAAAAAAAATGTCATCTTTGAAAAAAAATGATAATTTCTTGACGTTTTTTTACGCGTGTCAATAATTTTCCGTCATAAAATAAAAAAGCATGATGGTTTTGAAATCGCATGTCATCATTTTGTGTCACCTAAAAACTCAAATCATTTCACTCCCCCGCTCTTTTCCATAAGTCTTCCCCCCTCTCTCAAATCAAACCCTAATAAAACCCCTCTCTCCCAAAAGATTATACAACGATCGTTCCAATCTTGTGCTCGTTCCAAAATTCTGAAAAATCAAACACCTCTCTCAAATCAAATCCCTGTCTCTCAAATTCTGACCTGTGCTCGTTCCAAACCTGTACGGAAATCAACGATCGATGAAGCTCCTGCTCTTCGGCTCCTGCTCGTTCATCTAGGACCACATTACACCTCTTCGGCTCCTGCTCGCTCATCTGGGTATATTATTATTGTTATTGTTATTATTATTATTATTATTATTATTATTATTATTATTATTTTTATTATTAAATGAACCCTTGTATTGTCATCACCACAAAGACAGTTATTAGAAGGTTCATATTTATGATTATGTTCTGATTTGAAGATTCATTTTGGTTAAGTGATGCATTCATGACACATATTTTGTTTAAGATATCAAGTCAGCTGAGCCTGTGTTCTCCTCTGCTTTAGGTGATAGTTACCCTTTATCTGTTTGGTTGTCTATTTTGCCTATTGTTATGGGGTGTTCTTTAGCCGCCACTGAGGTTTCTTTTTAATCTTGGTGGGTTGTGGGGGTGCTATGATCAGTAACATCGGGTTCATGTTGCGGAACATTTACTCGAAGAAGACTTTGCAGAATTTTAAGCAGGTGAATGGGTTGAATTTGTATGGGTGGATCACGATTTTGTCGTTCTTTTATCTGTTTCCTGTCGCGGTTTTCGTTGAAGGGTCTCAATGGGTTTCGGGTTATCATAAAGCGATTGTGTCTGTTGGGACACCGTCTACTTTTTATCTGTGGGTGATGATATCTGGGGTGTTTTATCATCTTTATAATCAGTTGTCTTTTCATAGCGACTCAAGAATATGAGTAGTCGATTTAGGTTTCGGATTTTGATTGAAGTTATTCCTATTTTTCTTAATTTTCAGTTAAGAAATAATTTAAACATCTAAGGGCGGATTTTGATTTTAGGTTTCGGATTTTGTAGTCTGCATAGCTGGTGCAAGTAAACGATATTAGTTATTCCTATTTTTCTTTATTTTTGATTTAGGTTTCGGATTTAGAAGTAACCATTTCCTTTATGGTGCCAATGGCCTATCATTGGATAATGAAATTTTCATTTTAGCTGTGTGTTTTTCTTTTTTACTTTATATAGGCCATGAAATAATAAACTAAAGTTGCTGGAATTTGCTTGGTTTGACTTCCAACCTCTTTGACTTGTCTTGGTTTAACTTATACAACTTTAATGCATCATAGATTAAAAATAACAAAGAAATGGGTTCTAATGTGATTACATCTCTCCAAATAATCAAAGGTTGTAATTTTTAGATTCTTAGATTTCTTGAAGTCATGGTATGAAAAAAAACGTGCATAAAGTTCTTTTTTAAACTATTATTGAAGAAAGTGTTCATTATGTCATTGCAGGAAATCCAGTTGGTAAAGAAAGTAGGCCCGATATGTCAAGAGTCACTACAATGTGCTTCCGTCACTATCTCGATTGATGAAGGTAAGCCCCCAAATCTCTAATTAGTTTGGATGTAGCTTGTCACTTTACATTTTGTAAATTGCCAATTAAGAATGCAAATAGAAAAGATTTAGTTTAATTAAGTGCTATGATTGCAGAGTGCTATTGGTGAGGCGATGACTCGCAGAGACCATTCAGGTGTCTCTAATCAGGTAAAAATTGTTTGGATTTTATATCTCTCTTCCTACTTCCCTTCAATAATAAGTTCATAGTTTACAAGATTTTTTGCTCATGAAATTAATGATTTTTATTGTTGCATGTTTAGCTATACGCAAGTTATGCTATTGGTAAAGATGTCCAGGCCATGAAAGCAGTGGTCGGAGAAGCTCTCTCTTCTGAGGATTTGGTCTGTTTCTCTTTCTTTCTATATGTGTGTGTGTAGTTAAAGGCGCACAAGGTTTTCCTGTCTCCTAGGCGCCAAAAAGTGCATGCCCAGGAGAAGTAAGACGCAATAATAAGTAACTGAAAGTTATTATAGACAGAATATTTATAGTTAAATACTATTTTACAGAAATAATAAAAGATCTATATGTTTCTTTAAAAACAATGTCCAAAATGTAAAAAAAAAAAAAAAGATGCTTTTATTTCCAATGTGGTTTTGATCCCCATTTCTTCATGTTAAGAATTTTGAGAAGTCGGACAGGTATAAATGGGAACCAAGTCAAAAGAAGGAAGCATGACTTGGTTCAAGCATTTTTTTAGACTGGCTAAGCCCATTTCAGGCTGGTTTAGGCCTTTTTTAGCTGGTAGAGACCCATTTTTTTATCCGGACAGATCTGTTTGTGGTGGCCCTTAGTGCCTCGGACAGACTGAAGCGTCTCTTGCAGTCTTGTGTGCCTTTGACAACATGTGTGTATGTCTCCCACCGGAAAATAATAGTTTGTAACAACGGCAATGTAATTTATATTTTTGCATATCGTAAATGCAACAGCTATACTTGGAAGTTTGTGGCGCAAGGAGCATATGACACGAGGAACATCTTTCAGTCACTGGATTTAGCATGGACGCTTCTGATGGTATCATTTACCCATTATACTGTTCTTTTCTTGTCGTGAGTTATTTGCTATTATAACTTTTACCCTTACACATCTATTATTAATTACTCTCTGAACTTTAGGTGGTCCAGTGGTTGGGGGAGGAGCGGATTATTACGGGGATGAGGACATGGATGTCGTTTGTGAAGAATGGTCAAGATACGCCGCGACATTCATTTTCAAATAATCGATACTTGTTTGAAGGCAATGTATTGTCGATACAATATTTTTGTAAACGTTAAACGTTGTCTCGGATTGGTTTGTAATTTGATAAATATGTATTATATAATGAAATGATGTTTTTGTTATTAGTTTGCTAATTATTTTGCATATAATAAAATGGCTATAAATCAAGGAGGGTAAATATGTAATTTTACAGGAATTTTTTTTAGATTAATAAATTATGACACGCAAAAGAACGTCATAAAATTCTGTCATAAATTTCTGTCATAATATGTGTCGAAAAAATGTCAACAAAAACTGTCATAAAAATGTGTGTCATTAAAAAGTGTCATAACGCGTGTCAATAAATGTTGTCATAAACAGATGACGCGCGAAAATATGTCATCTTAAATTTATGACACAGCCATCTTTGACGTTTTTTTTCTTGTCATCAGACCCTTTTCTTGACACGCAATGCGTGTCAAGAAAGGCCTTTTTTCTAGTAGTGGTTTATTAGATGCGTTTTACTAACAAACACTTATATATATATATATATATAGGGGCAGGATCAAATACAAAAATATAAAATCGTGCGAAGCGTGCGAAGGATCACTTTGTACATGATAATTACGTAATGATAATTACGTAATGCACAAATGCATGATAATTACGTAATGATAATTACGTAATGATAATTACGTAATGCCTTCATGAACATAAAAAACATTACGTAATTATCATTACGTAATTATCATGTACAAATGCATGATAATTACGTAATGATAATTACGTAATGATAATTACGTAATGCTTTCATGAACATAAAAAACATTACGTAATTATCATTACGTAATTATCATGTATAAACATCCTTCGCATCCTTCGCACGTTTCTTTATTTTTGTAGAATAACCGCCCCCTATATATATATATATATATATATATATATATATATATATATATATATATATATATCATTCAGTACATCACCATATGGCATACATCTGATCAAAACCATACTAACATAAAACCCATAAAACCCAAAGAAAACATACTAACTTAAAACCCAAAAAAACAAGACAAACCACCCACCACATTCACAAACCACCAAAAAACTACCATCTGATCAAAAACACCAACCCATTCAGTCTTTGTTGTTTAAGATTTCATCCCTCCCCTTCCTTTTACTTTCCATGTTTGACCAGATGGTTTCTTCTGTGTTCTTCAGACTGTGATAGATCAAATCATCAAAAGATTCTTGTTGTTTGATGATTTCTAAAGCTTGATCTCGGAAGTTGGATGGTGGTTCACCTAGTAGCATTTCATGGGCATCTAGGTTTTTTTTAGACTGCCTGAGCACCTCCTGCTGAACACACATCACCGAAGAAGATGATTTGATATCATTCCTTACCTCAGTTGAAGAATCAACCATGATCACTGTTTTCACTTGGATATTGTTGATCGCATTCTCGATGTTATTATCCATTGTTGCTATACTGGGTTCTTTCTTTTAAACGAGTTTTTTTTTTTGTTTTGTGATGCTCTGTTTTTTGTTCGATCATTATATAGAGATTTTTTGATGTTAATAAATTTGATGATATGGTAGTTGAAGATACTAATGGTTCATTTAATTCTATTTAGATATCAATCACATCACTACAATATGCATTTCATACTGGTTACAATCGAACCAATGCGTTTTGTTATCCTAACTATATGCTTTTTGTGTACAGAGTTTAATAAATACTAGGGGTGAGCATCTGTGAAGAGCCGACCCGAACCGGTAGTGGACCGACCCGACCCGAGACCCGAACAAGATAAAAAGCTGGAACCTAATTCATACCCTAAAACATGGTTCGGTCTTCGGTCCCAGTACCAGCGGTTCCTCAGTTCCAAAGTCCAAAAACCTACCCGAGATCTGGAATAACTTTTCTCGTATTTTCATCAGATCATCAGCCGATTCAACATCCAAATTGTTCAACCTAACTTGTTTCTACAATATTATTACTTGCTTTGTTGTTTTTTGGTGTGATTTGTGTTGTTTTTTGGAGGGCTTAATATAATTTAGTGGTTTCAGAATCTGATTCAATTTTTATTTGTTTTTTAAGCAGATTTTGCCTTAAAATGGTTTGATATGTTCCTAATGTAACTACTTGGTGATGTTATAGCTTCATTCTTGATTTGTTTCGTTACATGATAGAGGTTATGAAGATATTAGAAGAACTAGAGAACAATACCTTGAATTCTTGATTTTGTTACAATACCTTTTGAAGTATGAACAAGCACCGGGGATGAATGATGAATGGAGCACTGCAAGTGATATGATTGTATACTGTATACACAGGGCTAGGTTATGTGTTGGTGACAAACATCAATAAATGGGCTGGATGACTGGGCCCAAACGAAATTTTGATCCTTACTGACTTGCTGTACAACAATTTTCGATCCAGAAAGTATTTCGGTTTTTCCCTTACCCGAACCGAAACCGACCCGAGACCGAAAACCCACAAAACCCAGAACCGAAATTTTTCCCAGATGTGACTTTTCGGGTCGGTACAGTCCATAATCGGTACGGTTCTCGGTTTTTTTTCGGTCCGGGCCTTGTATGCTCACCCCTAATAAATACTATAAACTGTATTTAATTTTGATTCATACTCAATCACATCATACCAACTTGCAAAATACAATCATTTTTTGGTTGTTGAACACTATAACAAGTATTTAATTTTTACTAACCATTTGCAAAATAAAATAAATTTTTTTTTCATTTATTGGCATAAAATGAAAATACAGAGGTTTGTCAGTGTTGTAAATTTTCATACCTTTTTTATAATTTTTCACAAAATTTAATATTTTTATTTATCAAGAATGCAAAGAACAGTAAAACATGTGAATATGTAATGTCATTTAGTATTTGTCCATACCAATTATTATTTTTTTTGAAACTTCTACATGCGTTTTAGCATATTTACTGAATGCGTTTATTCAGTCAACAATGAACTGCCTTTTGTATAGTAACCCATGTGATTCTATTTTGTCATTTTGTATATTATTTTTTCTATATTATCATCAATATGTACATTTTGATTTTACACCATAAACATATTTTTACAACAACAATGTCTTCTCCATCATCATCCTCTGCAAGATCCCTTTTTATTAAGAGGATTGAATAACAAATCATCAAGGATCATTCTTGTGAGAGTGTTTTGATGGATGATTTGAATAATGTCCATGAACGCATTTCCAGAAAAGATGAAGTTTGCAACATTCTCAAGGCGATGCCAGATTCTAGTCTTCATGAATTGGCATTGATGTTCATGATTGATGCAAAACAAAGTGATACGAAGCTTGTCGAAGAGCTTACTAAATCCATTGCACTTTTGAGGTGTTCAATGGAAATGAAGATCAAATTTCTCAAATCACTTTAAATCTTGCTTCTATGTGTTTTGAACCCCATGTGTTTTGTATGTGTTGCTATGTAAAATGTGTTTGAATAAAAAATGTCCTTGCGTTTTATAAAATAATGCAGGCGTTTTAATAAATTTACCTTTTTATTATTTGTATAGTGATTTGATAACCTTGATGCGTTTTAGTCATTATCACATGCGTTTTAACAAAACTGCTAAAATAAACAGAAACATTCATTTTTAAAAAAAGGAACAAAACAGATGTTCATGTCTAACATAACAAATTTTAAAAACATTTAGCTAACACTATCTACTCGATTCTTCATTTTCTTGTGTGCATTTTGAAGCATCTTAGTCTTGTAAGGTCTTTTGCTAAACTTGCGTGCTTCTTCAATAGCGTCATCCCTTGCCATGTTGTGCTCGCTTAGTATCAATTTTGCAACATACTTGTACCTCAACGCATTTAGCTGCTTGATTTGTAGTGGCGACTCATTAACAAATCCGGCGCTCCATACATTATTCCCTTTATACGTTTCCATGTGCCGTATTGCGAATATACCGCAGTCTTCTATGTTATTCTCAGTCCTCCATGGCATTTCTCTCCTATGTATTGTCCCCCCTTCAATCCTCTCGATTCCTATTCTGCTCTCAGACAATGTTCTCAAAGTTAAGTAGAAAGTGTGTCTCTGCACGCAATAAAGCAAGACAAAGTTAAGTTATTAACAATAACATATTTTTTGTTATTAATTAATTAGTAATTTTACATACCAGGACTTCGGGCACCCCTTCATATCTTGCCTGAAAATCTGGTTCATTCTTTGAGTTGTCAATCAACTCAATGAAGCCACTCTTTATATCAAAGCACATAAGATAGAAATGACTCTTTATTAGCAATGGTACTATAATGATGTCAAATTCATGCACAGATTTGACTTTGTACTTCTGCATCAGATGTTCCATATTGCTTTTAAAAACCTTCACCCTATCAGGTTCACCAACCCCTTGCTTGTAGTAGTCTGGTGGCTGTATATCAAAAAACAAGCAGTCAAATAAACACATGCGTTTTACTATATTCAAGCATGCGTTTTACTGTCTGTTTTAACTAATCATAATTATTTTTTTTACCATCATTGTAGTGGTGCAATAAAGCTTGTACACTCCATCTTCTTTCACTTTTTTCTCCTCATAATTGAGTACCTCTATATATGCATCCACTGCGTTAGTGTGCAACCATATACCGGGGTAGAAACTTTCCAAGACAGCCTTATATATCGATACCCCCCCATCCGATTTGTAGACCACTTTCCTGAAAGTTACAAACGAAATATTAGTTATTTACAAACTAAAACCTAAGCTCACACATATCACTTACATTTTATCCCTTGTTGGCGCCATCATGTACTCTGCCATCATCTGTTCATCTTTTGTTAGAGGCTCAAACAGTGAAACCTTTCTCCCGATGTAAGGAGATTTTAAAGCCCAAGACGGATTCTTCTTTCTGACTGGCCTACCAGCATTAACATCATCAACCTTCGCTTTTCCTTTTTTTTTCTCAATAATTTGATCCTTTGGTGTTTCTAGATCCTTTTCCGGCTCTACTTGTAGCAAAGGAACATTGGTTATAACTTCTTCCAAATCCGCCTGGTCTTCGACTTGATCTTTTTGTTCATCCCCAATGCTTGCATCCCTTATACCAAATACGCCTGGCTCTATTGTTTGTATCATAGCAAGTGCTGTATCACTTATACCATAGTATTCATCAACATTTGCCTCATCAACATTATCTTCCACCACCTTCGCTGACTCCCCGACAACATTTTCATCGACATCCTTAATAATTGAAACTGTTTCATCAGGCCCCACTCCTGTGTTGTCTTCAATATTTACAAGCTGTCACAAAATAAACAACACATGCGTTTTAGACATTTACAAATGCGTTTTACTTATAATTGTAAAAAATTCAGTATAACAATACTTGCGTTTTAGGATTAAAACATATGCGTTTTACCTGTTCAGCCACTTTTTCATTCTGTCCACTTTGCTCTCCAGCCTTCTTCTTCCTACCATGCCCATATCGTTTGTATCCCACCAATGTTTTTGTCGTCTCGGGTTGGACCATCCCCGCCGCCTGTTCTTCTTCAACAACCCTATCATCCTCAACACCTAATTGCGCTCCCAAGTCTTCTAAACCTTGATCATCTCCTAGACCGATCACATGTTCATCGCCATCTTTTGACGACTTACCTCTAATGTCGTCCCATTTCTGGCATCTATCGATCAATTCCCTAGACCAGAAATACTTCTCTCTTGCTTGTGAAACCATATCATCCATTTCCTCTTGGATGTCTAGATACTTCTTCATGTTTCTGTCCATTTTTTTCATCCAAACCTGCCATGAAAAACATCAAAGGCGTTTTAGTATTTTCCAAGTGCGTTTTACAAATAACTATACACCTTTACTACAAAAAAACTGTCATGACATATTTACCTTTTTAGCTTTCATAGCTGCGTCGAATTCTTCTTTATCACACTCAACCCCACTCAATTGAATAGGCGTTGCACAATACTCAAACATTTGCTGGGTTTGTGTTCCCATGTCAAAATCTCTCCAGTCTAGGTTGTCATAATCTAGCTCCTCCTCATCAACAGCGGGTTCTTTTTCATGCAGACCCACCAAAACATCCACAGCGTCCTTCATCGTTTCGCTTACACCTTTTTCAGAACTTCTTTTTTCACTCTCTTCATTCCCTACAACATTATCATCACCATCTTCTTCGATATCTGTTAAAGGCCCATTATCGTATATATAACTTTCCATATCCTGCAACGATGAAGATGTAATGTAACTAATTGCAGGATTCTTCACAATTGTTGGATTATGCCTTTTGTTGTATTCATGGGTGTAAATAACCTGCACATAGTAACAACTTAAGTTTTAAATTATTAAAAAATTTTATAAACAATGCATGCGTTTTGTTAAATACCACATGCGTTTTACTATAGGTATGAACAGAAACCTACTGTAGGTATAAACAATGCATGCGTTTTGGTAAATAACACATGCGTTTTACTATATGTATAACACAAACTTACAGTTAGCATTGCTATCGGCCCATTGTACTGATCTTGCTTCCAACCTGCTTTTGTTCTGTTTAGGCATTCTAGTAGGTATGAACACCACTTCATGTTTGGTATATCATCTTCTTTATCCACACTAATAAAAAATCTCTGGTTAACTTTTGTTGATTTTGTTATCTCGCCAAAAACTGTGTTCCACAGCACCAAGAAATTTAGCTTAAACATTCTCCCACCATTTACGAGTGTTTTAACCACATTTAATACTTGCCCAACAGTTGGAGTAGATGTGTTGAATTGAGATTTGAATTCATCTATCGTTGAACCCGATCCTTTTTTTTGGCCTTCCGTGCTCCAACACAGGAATTGTCCCTATCGGGATTCCAAAACATTCTTGGACCAAAGAACTTGTTATCTTTATTTTCCAGTTCCCAACATTTACTGTTCTTGTTGTTTCGTCATAATTCGAAAGCAACCAGAAACCTAGACTAGTTTGAATTGAATCTATATCGATTTCTAACACTGATCCAAACCCCATACTCCTTACTGCCTCTTTTTGTTCATTCGTGAACTCTTTCATATCCCTTACAAATTCCCCGGGAGAACACCTTAGTTTCAATTTTGTATCCCGGTATTCAACGAAAACCCTTGCTTCTTTTTCTTTCCCTACTTTTATTTTTATTTTCTTTGCTTGTTTAACAAAATCATCATCGGAATCAATATTTGAATCTTTTTTATTTTGTTTCTTTCTCTTTTTCTCTGTATTTGCATTTTTCTTTTCGATTACAGTTTTCTTTTCAACAACCTTGTCTGGTTTCTGGATACCTTTCTTTACTTTCCTCAAATCTTTTATAGGAGTCTGGAAATCATCATCAGACCCTGGATCCACTGGTTGTTCTGATTAAGACAAACACAACAATGAACAACATACATTAGGGGTTAAACCATGTTGCACACAACAAATCAAACAATAAAACGCCTTTACTGTTTTTACTATATGCGTTTTGAGATACCCTTACTTGACATCAGAATCATAGTTCTACATCAGTAAAACGCCTTTACTACTATTAGCAGATGCGTTTTGAGATATCCTTGATTGTCATCAGTATGATAGTTCTTCATTAGTAAAACGCCTCTACTAAAACTTCAAAATGCATCTACCAATATAGATCACAAAAACTTCATAGTCATAGGTAAAACTATTAAAACGCCTTTACTTATTACATCAACCATACACATCATCAGCAAAACGCATATACTAATTCAATCAAAACATCTAAAACGCCTTCATAATAATCTCTCAACAGTATCTTAGTTACATTTTTTACCATTTCAATGAAAATAGCAACGCCTTTACTAATTCAATCTGAAACTCTAAAACGCCTTCATAAAGTCATGCATCAATAATCAGATCCAAAATATTCATCTCTCAAATCGTCATTCAATTTAGCAAAAAACGCCTTCAACAATAACATAAAACGTGTTATCTTCAACAATCATACCTGTAATCGTTGGTTTCGAAGGCCTGTCATGACACAACTTGCTTCTTTTTTCTCGTCCTTCACCTGTTTTACGGTTTAAAAAACAACGATTAGCAACCATTATTGGTATACGATCAAAAATAGGTTAAAAACATGATTAATTCGTTACCTGATTTGCGTTTTGGAGTCATTATTCTTCTATAATCAGCGATGTTCAATGATGAGTTTGAGTGCTCTGTTTTTTTTTGCTGACTTCTCGGTGATTGAATCGGGTAATTTAATTTTGGATGAGTGTTGTAACCGTCAATGAATGAGGGTGATTGGGCGCTAATTGCAAAAAAAATTCAAATTATTTAGGTTGTAAATTGTCTGATATACCCTCAATTGATAACTGCCATTAATGAGAAACATGTGCAATTAATGTACGAGGTAAAACGCAGAAGCGGAAGATGGACGGCCAGGATGGCTTCTCACACTTTGTAGGTTAAAACGCCTTTGTACATTAGCCGGCCTCTATAATTGAAACCGGTTAATTGTCAAAATCGTAACCCATAGAGGAGTAACCAATGTCATGTTCTTTTTAACCGTAGATTTGTATTCGGTTTCGGGTTTTTTATAGGATTTTATCCGATTTGCCAGTTTACTGGAAAAAAAGGGACAACCCGGTTTATTAACTGAAAAGCCTTGATTATTAACCTAACCAATTCAAGTGAATAACCGAAAAAATGAGAAAAAAAAAAACTTTGTTTCAGTTTACCGAAACAATTAGGGTGAAAAAAGGTATGCGCATATCTAGTAAAAAGAATATAAAAATAGATTTTGAAAAGTTTTACCCATCCAGAGTTCACACTTTTGACACAATATTAAACGGTTTTGGATATTTTTTATGAAGCGGTCAATGCATTGTTTTCAATAAATATAGATGGTTTGATTTTTAAAGGCATGTATATTGCAAATTCCCTGATCTGATATGTTATCCAAGTGGTGGTGGAGGTACAAGGAGAAGACCAGACAGTTATGGGATGAGGTCATTCCTGCAATCCATGGGAAAGCGAACGACGACAACATGATTTCGGTGAAGAAAACTATATCGGGTACTTAGAAGGACATTGGTTGTATGGATGATGTTATTCTCCATTTTGGTATATGTATCCAAAACAAGCTTAAGGTGGACTTGGGGGGCAGGAAGAAAACTCGATTCTGGAAAGATGTTTGGCTCGAAATGGTTCGCTAAAAAGCCAAATCCCTGATCGCTTTAGATTGGTCAGAATTAAATAAGGGGAATGTGGCGTCTCATGTGATGGGTTCGGATATTGAGAAGGCGTGGGGTTGGGACTGGATTCGGGATTCGAATTCAAACACGGAATGGGCTTAGCAGGTTATTGGGTTTACTTAATCAGGTCAAGCTGAGCGATGTTGGTGATAAATAGGCATAGGAAAATAATTTCGGAGATCATTTTTCGGTCAAGACAATTAGGCTCGACTTACAAGTTGCTCAAGGGGTGTAGGGCACTGATATACCTTTCCGGGGGAACTCTTGGGCTCCTTTGAAGGTAAACTATTTCCTTTGGATGGCCTCAATGGGTAAGGTTGTGGCTAAGACTGCTTTGGCCGACGAGGAGTTTTTTGAGGAACACACTTTGTGACAGGTGCGGGTACGGGGTCGAGAATGTAGATCACTAGTTCGTTTCCTTTGTCTTGGCTAGTTGTGTTTAGTGGAACATTTGTGTTTGGGTTAGAGTTTCATTGCCACCCAATTTGAACACCCTCATGGACGTTTTCAAGGTGTTGTTCGATACCCCTATCGTGAAGAAATGGAAGAAGATCGTTTACACAGTGGGTATGACAACGGTTTCGAGAATTTGGCACGCTAGGAACACAAAGGTCTTTGAAGGAAATTTTATTCCAGTTTCAAAAATTGTGGAGATGATTAAAGATGATGCCTTTTTTGTGATTAGCTAGAGGTATAAGTGCCTTTCCCCTGTGTGGGATAACTGGGTTATGTTTGATGTTATCGATCTTCTGTAGTTGGGGCATGCCTGCTCGACCTTTGTGTGTTTTGTATTGTTACCAGTTTCTTGTTGTGATATATATATATATATATATATATATATATATATATATATAGGGGAAGGATAAATTGAAAACCCTCTTGAATTGAGAAAACCTTGGAAACCCATGTAAAAAATCATTTTTTTTTTGAAAAAATAACCAATGTAAAATACATGTTTTTAAGCATTTTGGGCCAAAAAAATATAAAAAGCGCCGAAGGGATTTTTTTAAAAAAAATAAACAAAGTTGCTAAAAAAACATATGTTTTCAGATATTTGCTCTTTTTTATCAGGTGTAAACATGTATTTTCGCAGTTTTGTTTATATTTTTTAAAAATCCCTTGGGCGCTTTTTTTATTTTTTTGGCCCAAAACACTTAAAAACATGTATTTTACATTGGTTATTTTTTTCAAAAAAAAAAATAACAATTTTTTACATGGGTTTCCAAGGTTTTCTCAACTCAAGAGGGTTTTCATTTTATAATTGGCCTATATATATATGCCCTATATAGTGTAGGTATCCAGATAAAACCCACTGAATTTAAGAAAACCGTAGAAAACCCTATGTAAGAAACTTTTTTTAATCAGAAAATTTTAGGGTATTTAATATACATGTTTTTAATAGTTTTGACCCAAAAAAATAAAAAAATCACTGAGTAGATTTTTTTGAAAAAAAATAAATAAGTTTATTGTGTAACATATGTTATGGTCTGTAACATATGTAATACAAAAAAAAAAACTTATTTATTTTTTTTAAAACAATCCAGTCGGCACTTTTTTTTTGGCTCAAAACTGTTAAAAACATGTATATTACATGCCCTAAAATTTTCATATAAAAAAAGAGGTTGTTACACAGGGTTTTCTAAGATTTTCTCAAATTTAATGAGTTTTCTATGTAACCATTCCATATATATATATATATATATATATATATATATATATATATAGGCTAAGTATCCTGTGAAAACCCTCTTGAGTTGTGAAAACCCGTGAAAACCCTATGTAACAACATTGTTTTTTTCTAATTTTTTTAGAATAGCTTGTATACTTAATTGTATGAGTTTCGGCCCAAAAAAATCAAAAAAACGCCGAATAGATTTTTTTTAAAAAAATTACGTAACACAGATGTTACATAGATTTTTTTGTTGTTACACATAAAAAAAATTACGTAACACATATGTGTAACAAATAATCTACTAGGCGCTTTTTTGATTTTTTTTGCCAAAACTAATAAAATTGAATATAAAAGCTATTCTGAAAAAATCAGGAAAAAAAAATGTTTTTACATAGGGTTTTCACGGGTTTTCACAACTCGTGAGGGTTTTTAATTTCACCCAGCCCTATATATATATATATATATATATATATATATATATATATATATATATATATATGGGAGGGTTATCTTGAGAACGCTAAATATTGTGAGAACCGTGAGAACAAGTAAAAAAATCAATCAAAATCAATTTTTTTTTAATACAAACCTCATTATAATCAAAATACAACATTAATAAATGAATTTTCTTTCCAAATAATTCATCTTTTCTTGCAAAAGCACTTTCAAATTAACTTTTTACACATGTGTAAATGGAACAGTTTACACATGTATAAACAGTAAATTTACACATGTGTAAAAACAAATTATTTTCGTATACGTTTGAATTTTTACGCGTAATTTGTGTTTTTGAGATGGAATTTTAGTAATAAAGACAAGTGTAAAAAGAAATTTGGAATTTGAATGGTTTTAGATGCCGTTCTCACGGTTCGCACGAAATATAAGTGTTCTCAAATTAACTTTCCCATATATATATATATATATATATATATATATATATATATATATATATATTATATATATATATATGCGTTTGCCATTAAAAAAAATTGTCTATTGCTAATTATTGTTACATGTATCAATTTTGGTGCTTAGCAAGAGTACTCATTTTGTTATTTTGTGATTTATTTTTCTTTATTTTATAACCCACATACTAATCATCTTTTACAAGCATTTTTTATTTTATAATTTTTTTGTTTTATGTTTCAATCGACTTTTAGTGAGTTAACAAGTTGTAACGCATGTTTGTCGTCCAACTTTCTAAGTATTTTTGTCCCGGTTAACGGCTTCACCGTGATTCGTGGGTCCTAGCTCGACTTAGTTATTTTATGATATGTTTTACGTTTCGGTCTAAGTTTTTTGTGTTAACACCATTGGCGGACCCACACCCTGTTCAAGGGTGCGGGCGCCCACCTTGAAAAAAATAAATTTTAGTGCTTATATATACATGTTTATCCCGTCCGCACACCATAAAAATTTTCAATCGCACCTCTTGGGAAATTTGAAACCGAGGAAAAGAAAGGAAAGTAATATTCCTCTCCCCCTTTATAAGCCTTGAAGCTAAATCTATGATCCATACATTTGGTAGAAAGGTTGGTGTGTATATATTTTTCTCTTTTTTTCCGACGAGCAAGGACTTAGTGGAAAGGTTGCAGGTCTCTCTTAATTTGATGTGAAGAATATGAGCTATTTGTTTTTTTTTTGAAATGCAAGAAGATAAAATATGTAAAAGTATGGTGACAGGCAAGGTCACGTCAACTTTTAATATGCTTTTCTTTTTATTTAATTTCTTTTTTACTTTATTTTATTTGTCATTTCATTTAGTTTATAGTCTATTATTTTTTATAAGGTTTAATAAGATTTCACGTAGATAAGATCAAATAAAATGAGTGAGACTATAGTCTAATGTAGATAATTCAAATGAATCTAGCTATTCAGTTCAATTCTAGATATGTAAATCCAAGAATTTGAAAACCATTTTAACGAGGTAACATCTGAGTTACTTGTTTGTATTAATAGCTTGAGCCCTTGTGATAATTTTGGTGCGTTTGATGTTCCAAAACTGCTACGATTAGTCGAGATGTATCCACAAGTTTAGATTTTAGGATTTTGTTATGCATATCTAATGACGTTTAAATTACTTTTGGCTTTTGGTTTCCTTTTATTAATTATATAATTTTAATATTGTTATTTTTTGTATACGAGTCGACCCGATCTAACCCGGGCCGAGCCACCTGATGGACAAACGATCCAGGGGCTTAGAATTCAGGACCCCATGAAAAAGATTCCTGAGTCAGCCACTGGTTAACACGTTGAAATGAGCGTGCATTTTTCAACTTTTTTACGTTTTTACATTTACTTTTCACACTCCGACATGCAGGCTTTAAATACTAGTTTAAAACAATTTATAAGCAACTACTATATGGGTTTCAAAGCACAAATATTTCGGATAATCTAATTAATCAAACCCGTCTAGGTCCAAAACTTTTGTTTTGTTACTTAACCATTCTTTTATGAGCACTTGGTAAACTAAAAATTAATCAAAAAGAGGTAGCGGCGCAACTTGTTGCCCGTTTACCCATTGCTCACTTGTAATTCTTGTTGGTTTTTAATTAAAAGTTCATTAGATTAATCAAAAAATTATTATTGCAATATTCTGATAAAATGATTATAGCTATATATAAACTTTGAATTAACAATATATATACTAGTTTTTATCCCGGGAGCGTCCCGGGTTGAAATATCTAATATGAAATAATAAAATATATTATTATTATTATTATTATTATTATTATTATTATTATTATTATTATTATTTTAAACAAATCTCTGCCATAAGTTATCATATTCAAATATAAAAAAAAACGAATCTCTGCGTCGGGGTATAAATCTAGTGCCATTACAAATGAATTCGGAAGTTTGTAATCGATCATTCTAAAAAGAACTAACATGAAATAAGAAAAAAAGTTAATTATTGAAATATCGAACGCATTAGTCTAAGGGTTATGTGATGCGTTAAAAAATTCATGGGTATATGATCGGGTATATAGTTCGGGTATTTGGGTATTATGTTTCGGGTAATCGGGTCGGGTATCACCTAATCCCGAACCCGACACAAACCCCCAATTTTTTTTAAACTAATCCCAAACCCGACACAATACCTGTCGGGTTACAAAAAATAGTCATTTTTTTATCCGTTTTTTGTATAGCACTATGGTACTCGTTGGAAAGATAATAAGACGCTCGTTAATTTGGTGTAATTTTTTTCTTTAAAAAAATCTCGTATATAAAAGATATTAACGTTTAAAAGTTATGGGAGAAAACATGAGAGAAAAAATAGTAAACTTTTAATATTTAGATTTAGTAGATTAGGTATTTAATAGATTAGGTTAAAAATTATAATAGATTAAATCACATTTATTCCTTTTTTTTAATTGGTTTACACTTGCCACATCACATCCTATGTGGCATCTCTCAAAGGAGAGATTGCATAAAAGTATGACATGTAGGATTAATCCCTTTGCAATATATATATACTAGACTAGCTGATTACCCTGGGAAGGTCCCGGGGTTGAAAAATTTAATATGATTTAATAAAAAATGATAAAAAATGAAAACTCAAATCACGAAAAGAGTAAATAACTTAAACATAATCAATCTTAGTTAAAAAAACATTTATTTAAAAATTTTAAAAAATAAAAAGCATAAACCATATTAAACATAATATAGTATTAAAAGGATAACCTTCAACATATAATCATCTTCACGTAATTTAAAATATGTTACAATTTGACTTTGACTTATATAGATGTAGGATTCATGATAGGGGTTGAAAAAAATAACCATTCTAATAATACTAATACTAATAGTAATAATTATTACTCTTGTAATTAAATAAATAAAAAAATAACCTTGCTATAAAGTGACACCATGTGTTGCAGTGCACCATGTGTTGCAGTGTTGCGCGATTATTTCTCCTACCTTCTCTTGATGAAGTATACCTATTGATCTTTAGAAGAGTAAAATTCCAATGATAGCATGGCGATTTGGCTGAATTCCAAGATCGTACATAAGAACCTGGTTTAAAAGAAAAAACATGATTAATGAATAACCTGAACAGTTTGTGTTTTTTTTTCTGTATGAACATAACCCACAAAAAATAGTCGTTTTTTCTCCGTTTTTTATATAGCACTATGGTACTCGTTGGAAAGATAATAAAACGCCCGTTAATTTGGTGTAATATTTTTATTTAAAAAATCTCGAATATAAAAGATATTAGCGTTTAAAAATTATGGGAGGAATAAGAGAGAAAAATTTAAATTTGTTTTTAAATTATTTTTTCCTAAAATAACTAAATTTAATTTTAGTAATTGAGAATTGAGAGATAGAGAGATAAATTTAGGGTTTTTTGTTTATCCTTTTTTTTAATTAAAAAAGGAAATAATTCAAAAACACTAAAATCTTTCAATTATGATGCCACGTGGCAGTTTCATGGAGAGGTTGAAGGCACCATTGCACGCCACGTCAGCAATGTTCAATTCTTTTATATATATTAATAGATTATACCCCGGGAGCGTCCCGGGTTGAGAAATTTAATATGATACATTAATTTTACATATGAAATACACTGATGTATAACTCTAATATTAATATCTAACCTAAAACAAATTAACAATGCACAACTCTAATGCTAACACCTAACCTAAAAGAATGTAGAACTTTAATGTAACTCTAATATTAACACCTATCCTAAAGACTAAACAAATTTACAACTCTAACATACTAATATTGATACCTAACTTAAAACAACGTATAACTCTATTAACCTATTCGGCTCTGGTTGAAAAAAAAATTCATATTTACTGATTTAAACATAATTAGTGACTTGTCTATACATGATTAATGATTTACCTGAACACTTTGTGTTTTTTTTCCTGTATGAACAAAACCTCACAAAAAATTTCTCCATTTTTTATATAGCACTATGGTACTCGTTGGAAAGATAATAAAACGCTCGTTAAATTGGTGTAATTTTTTTCTTTAAAAAATCTCGTATATTAAAGATATTAACGTTTAAAAATTATGGGAGGAAACATGAGGGTGAAAAATCAAATTTTGTTTTTAAATTATTGTTTCCTAAAATATCTCAATACCACATGGGATGACACATGACATACTCAAGGAAGAGAATGCCTCTTTGAGTGCCATGTCATTAAAATGGCTTTGGTTTATTATATGTATAGATATATTTATGTATATATATAGGCTAATTATTAGGAAGAAACCCAAGTAAACCATTGTGTGGATGTGAGCATGCCACATTATCCAACAAAACAAATCATTTTTTATTACTTTAAGGGTGTTTTAGTAATTTAAAAAATCTGATTTTTAAACCCATATATATATATATATAATATTTACGTCTCTCTAACTTTTTCAAACCACATTCAAAATCTATTTCACTCACATCCACTCACTCTCTCTCTCTCTCTCTCTCTCTCTCTCTCTCTCTCTATCTATCTCTCTCTCTCTCTCTCTCTCTGATCTCTCTCAAACACCATCACCACCAACAAATTAATCTGAGAACTTTTACACCGATGGCATCATGATCGACAGATTCATTGCAGCTTCACCGGATTCGATAGTTATACATGTAAATCTATCTTTACGTTTTAATTTCAATCTCACACACATTTGTTTAACTGTACATATTCTGTTCATATTGATCTATGAATATTTTTCTGAAATCTGAAATGTTAATCAAACGTTCAGATCTGAATATATTCACTAAGTACTTACATTTTCGTATACAATAAAACTGGTGGATTAATTAATATGTACTTTTCTTGTGATAAATTCATGATTTTGTTTTAGAGCTTTGTTTGGTGTTTTTTCTATTTTTCAATAGAAATCAGTGAGGGTATTTGGTGGTAGAACCATGTCTTTTTGGTCGAGGGTTGGGTCAACAAAAGTTGTTGTTGTGGGTTTTTTTTTTTTTTTTTTTTTTTTTTTTTTTTTTTTTTTTTGTAATTCATGGTATCTCACTTGTATATTAAGTTGTAGCAATGATTTAAAGATTAGCGGAATGCAAATCCCAGTGTCTTTGTTAATAAAGCATATAAAACAATATTCAAATGGTAACTATCCAAGTTATGATTCTTGCTAATTAAAAGAGTTAAATGCCAATTTAGTCCTGAGGTTTGTCAAAAATTGCCACTTTCATCCAAATCTTTTTTTTTGGTCAATTTAGTCCCTATGGTTTCATTTTTTTGTCATTTTAGTCCCTGTGGACTAACAAGATTTGGATGAAAGTGGCAATTTTTGACAAACCTCGGGTACTAAAATGACAAAAAAATGAAACCACAGGGACTAAATTGACCAAAAAAAAAAGATTTGGATGAAAGTGGCAATTTTCGACAAACCTCAGGGACTAAATTGGCAATTAACTCTAATTAAAATTATAACCATATGATTTCGACATTTTAGTGTTAAGTTTTTAACTTAAGCTTATATTATTTTGTTTATTATTTGATCTTTGATTGACAGTGTGGTTGCTTTGTTTCATATGTAACACCAGAACTAAGTTGCGTATGTTACACGTCTATGCAGTTACTAGTTCATATATTAATTAAAACAAAAGTTACTAATCATGAATGAAATGTATATTACATTTGTTTCGTATGTAACACCAAAACTAAGTTGCGTATGTTACACGTCTATGCAGTTTTATGTACATTTGAATTTTTTTATCTATAATGTTTTTAATTGATTTTATACAGTCTATGTGTTTTATAGCAACTCTAACATATGTAACAATATGTCTGATACTTGTTATCAATTTTAACGTATGCAACAAGACATCACATATGATACCAGAGTCCTGCGCAATTTTAACGTATGCAGCACTACATATGCTACATATGTAACACGACGTCTTGACAGATTTAGGACAATGACCAAAAAAGTATGAGAGAGATGATGTGACACGTGTCAGATCAACTTGTCATAGTTGCTTTTTCAGAAAATGTCATTTGACCTTTTTACCTTTTTGTGTCATCTGCTTAATTAAATGTATTAAAATAATATAGAATCAATCTAGGCCATTGATCACTTTAGATCAATGGTCTAGATTGGGTTTAGCGGGTTTCTTCAAATTTTCAAGGTTTTTATTCTAACCCATATATATATATATATATATATATATATATATATAGGGGAGGGTTATCTTGAGAACGCTAAATATCGTGAGAACCGTGAGAACAAGTAAAAAAATCAATCAAAATCAATTTTTTTTAATACAAACCTTATCTATAATCTATAATCTATAATACATTATAAAGGAAGAGTGATGTATCATATTGTAATTTTGTTATGGGTACAAATTTTATATCTACATATACAAGTTAATAAAGCTTGTTAGATAAGGGTAAATTAGTCACTTAGATGTAAATTAAGACACTTGTAAGGTTATAATAGTAATTTTATCATTTGTTTTTAGTTCACAACTCAAATGTCATTCCCTTACTACCCTCCTTCCCTTCACCTTCTCTAACATAACATAACAATCCATTCCACCATCAATGAATATTAATAGCTATAATGAATATTAATAGCCATGTGATCCTCTTTCTCGTGCAGATGAATATGAAGAGACATGCCGGAGACAAACGTCCTGTTCAAACTAATATCTTGTCTACACTCCTCAATTTCAAGCCACAGACTACTAATAAGGTGAATCTTATGTAATCATAATTATGAAAATATTATGCTATATCAACTATCAAGAAACTTTTATTTAGGAAAACATGTGATCTGTGGTGTATTTCATTGCATCACTATTATTATATTATCTTTATGGATGCTCATTGTTTATATCTTGACATACATTGATGCTTTTAGCTGTTATTGTTTATATCTTGACATACATTGATGCTTTTAGCTGTTTTTGTTTGTGAAATTTTATGCCTGAATGGCGTTTGAATATGTGATGTCAGATATGTTAAGTTTTGTGATACAATCACTTTGTTAATTTTGAATTAAAGAAGTAATTATTGTATATCAAAAGCATGTTTGAATCGTCTTTTGAAGCAGTCATCAAACTGCATTGACGTTTTAATTGTAAGTTGGTTTTGCATTTGAGCAAGGGAAGGTTACATTCGAGGACCAAAAAGACATGGTTTAATAAGCGATGATGATATGTTCGGCCTTCGGATTGGCCTGGTGAGGTGGTGGATTCCACATACTCAACAGTTTTGTAAGGATTTTTTTTTGGTGTTTTGTTTGTTTGGTAATAAATAACATAATAATTGGTATTTTTTTTCAATACGTAGGTGTTTCAAAGTGTAGCACTTTTTGATTCTTTAACAGTTCGGGAGAATGCTGGTTTCCTTTTGTAAGTTCCCTGTACTAATGAAACTCCTTTGACTTGTTCATCGTTTCTTATTTGCAATTTCTTCTTTGAGCGTAATAGGTATGAGCCTTCAAGAATGCCTGAGGATAAAATTAAAGAACTTGTTGCAGAAACATTGGCTGTAGTTGGATTAAAGGTGAGTTAGAAGGCAATCTCATAAAATAGACATGTGGATTTTTAACCTTTTTGTTGTTTTTATACATTTATATTTTATATAGAGGTGCCTGACATCTTTTGAAATGGGACTTATTTAATCTAGAAAAACTTCTTAGCATATGCATTAATAGGATTGCCTTTTTAATTTTTTTTTTTTTTTTTTTTTTTGCTACTTTATGATGAAGTTGTGAAGAACAACTAGGGGGCCAAAACGCGCAAAATATAAGTTAACACTAAATATAAGTTAATGATTAATGAGTTGACAATATGATGCAGGTTGCAAATAATTGCACAAGCTGGAATTTCACAGAGAATGAATTAATTAATTAATGGGACCTAAATTGTAGCTAGCTGTTAGGAGAGCGTAATAGATATGAGCATTCAAGAATGCCTAAGGATAAAATTAAAGAACTTGTTGCAGAAACATTGGCTGCAGTTGGATTAAAGGTGAGTTAGAAGGCAATCTCATAAAATAGATATGTGGATTAACATAATTGTCATAGTCTGTAAGGTATCTGTGCATAATCTGAAAACTCTGTATATATACAGCCCCAATGTATCCCTATCATATGTACAATCCCTTTTTGACACCACCTTCAATGATGGCAACGGGATCTTAGACGCCCAAATAAATATCTATTTTTATGTTTATGTTGTAGAATCTTGCTCACAACAAATGCTACTTTAGGAACAAGTGCCATGTGAGGTTCATACAAACAATGAGATACAAGCCATCAATTGTGTAAATATGCCTTTGGAGATTTCATGTTACAGTTGAGGTTTCTGCTCATCTAATTGCTTTTTTGCCAACGCAAAGTTCTCATTTGTCGGTATATTTGTTTTTCTGTTTGTTTCTAACATTTATGTCCCCATTAGAGGTAGTTTTTAAGTTTTTTTTATTCTTTGCGCTCAGCTGAAGAATTTGTAATGCCAGAATTTGTAACAAGGTGGAAGGAAAGTTTTTATTTTTTTCTCATGAAATAGGAAAGCTCTTGCTCCATGAAAGGATGGTATTCTGGGCTTTGTACAGAGCATACTTACTACTAGCTGTTGAGTACAATTATGTAATCTGACATTTATTTTTTCACAGAAGAGTTTATTAATCATCCTTTTCATTTTCCCTTGGCTTGTGAATCATATTTTAACAAGGGCGAAGTGGGATGTAAACCGGGTATGTGACTCAAGACTGGTCCGAAACTAGACTGATAAAGCAAATTTGGTTTGGTTCTCTGGCCTTACTTTTGGGATAAATTCGGGTCCGTTCCAGGTAGAAAAACACTCAAATATGCTCCTTGCGCAATATGGACCCAACCCAACCTGAAAACATGGAGACCTATTATAGCGGGCTGAGTTTCCATTCTGGTATTAACCTAACTGCGCATCTCTAAAATGTTGACGACAATCTCTTGAACAAGGAGAAGGATAGTTTTGACTCCATTGAGTTGCGTAATTGTGAGGCTAGCAATTGTGTTTTGCCATCAAATAACCTTGATGCTTGAAAATGAGATGCTAAACGCCCATAGTTGATTTCAAGTAGTTCAAATGTAGATACTAAACTTAGTTAAAGAAAGGGTTGTTACGTATGTAACAACATATAATCACTTTTGGGTTCAAGGTTTAATGGAATAATCATTTAACTTGTAAGAAGATAACGGTATAACCTGGATCGGGGTTGTGTAAAGTCTAAACGGTACGGATTTGGCAATGGTTTGAGACTTTGAGATAACGGTACGGATTTGGCAATTTCATGGTAAGCCGGCAGTCTATGTGGTCTGAGACTTTGAGATAACGGTACGGATTTGGCAATTTCAATGTTCGGTCAACAGTTTATAATCTGGATCGGGGTTGTGTAAAGTGTAAACGCCCGTTTATTTTTTATACATATTATTTTTGGAATGTGGTTATGTTTAGAATTCACCCACAAACCCCACACACGTGCCACGAACCCTAACAACTAGAATCGACAAAACAGACGCACCCGCTGCAACGCGCGGGCATTCACACTAGTTATAATCAAAATACAACATTAATAAATAAATTTTCTTTCCAAATAATACATCTTTTCTTGCAAAAACACTTTCAAATTAACTTTTTACACATGTGTAAATGAAATAGTTTACACATGTATAAACAGTAAATTTACACATGTGTAAAAACAATTTATTTTCGTATACGTTTGAATTTTTACCCGTAAATTGTGTTTTTTGGATTATATTTTAGTAATAAAGATAAGTGTAAAAAGAAATTTTGAATTTGAATGGTTATAGATGTCGTTCTCACGGTTCGCACGAAATATAGGTGTTCTCAAATTAACTTTCCCCTATATATATATATATATATATATATATATATGTAACGGTTCGGGTACAAAGGTCATATTTTGTGAGAAGTGTGAGAAGGATCAAGAATTGACTTGTAGGCATCATATTTTGGATTTAGGTATGATGTTTTTGGTTGTTTTTGCTAGAAAAAACACTAAAGACAACAATTTAAAACACAATGCAATGTATTATAGCCATGGAATTTAAAAATAGCTAAAACACAAAGCTTAAACACAACAATTTAAAAACACATGTTTTTGGTATGGTGTTTTAAGTTTTTGAGCCTAAAATAAGTTGGTTTGTATTTTTAATTGTTATGTTTGGTGTTATTTTAGTCTAAACAATCCAAAATATCATGATTAAGTCCAAAAATGATGCTTACATATCAATTTTTAATCCTTCTCACACTTCTCACAAAATATGACATTTGTACCATAACCCCACCTTTTATATATATATATATATATATATATATATATATATATATATATATATATATATATTATGGATGGGTTAAAATAATAACTAATATGAGTTTTGAGAACTATAGAAACTCACTTTATAGCCACACATTTAATTAATTGTAAAATAAATGTGTGGTTATGATTAAACCATAATAAAATATTACATTGATGTAGATAGATATTTACGTGACTTTTTTTTACACCGTGTAAAGACGACGTAAATTTTTTTCTCATTTTTTTATATTTCTCAATTAGCCATTTTTACATCAGTGTATAATTTTTTTTAAAATTCACATTTTACATTGGAGTTCTTATGGTTCTCACAACTCAATTTAGTTCTCATTAGAACCGAATCTTATATATATATATATATATATATATATAAGGGAAAGGGATACCGGAAACCCTCTAAAACGAGAAAACCCGGTAAACTCTAACTTCCCAAGCTTTTTATCATCTGAAAAAATTAGGGTATGTAATATACATGATTTTAAGAGTTTTGAGCCAAAAAAATCAAAAAAGCGCCGAGTGGATATTTTAAAAAAAAAATAAATAAGTTTTTTTTGTGTTACGTATGTTACACAAAACCAGACATGTTACATATGTAACACAAAAAACTTATTTATTTTTTTTAAAAATATCCACTCGGCGCATTTTTGTTTTTTTTTTTTGGCTCAAAACTCTTAAAAACATGTATATTACATACCCTATTTTTTTCAGATGATAAAAAGTTCGGGAAGTCAGAGTTTCCCAGGTTTTCTCGTTTTGAGTGGGTTTTTATTTTAACCACCCCCTATATATATATATATATATATATATATATATATATATATATATATAGTGGAGAGTTCAAGTGAGAAGAAAATGTTTTGTAAGAAGAAAAAGAACAAATTCTAACCAATTGGAAATTTTCATTTAATAATTGTATTGAATGTTAAATTGATTTTTTTTAACTCCCTCTAAACTAGTTAAGTAAATGAAACCATAATTCATCTATATCTATATCTACTAATAAAAGAGTATCTAGGGCTGAGGACCCACTTAACTCGGGTATGGTTTCTAATACCCGATCCATGACCCGGTTTTCTGACCCTAAAACCCGGGTATATATTGCTCTTTTCTTTTTGGATTTTAACCATCTAATATAACAATCCTTCCGACCTTCATTCTCATTAGAAATAAACCCTAACTGCAACCATCTTCATCGATCGTTCATCCATCTCAGGTCTGCACATATTCGATTTCCTTTTCATCTATTATCATTCTACTCGATTTCTATCGTGTTCATTAAAAATCGAATAACCTGAAACCTAATATTCAACAATTTTGCTCGGCGATACTCTCTTTGCGAGTGACCCACAACCGTCCTTAGGGGTTCGAAAGGTATGCTTTTCACTAATTTCGTCTCTGTTTCCGATTCATCTTTGTTTATGTAGAATCCAATTAGATTTTTGTCATTTACCCTTGACCACACAAGAATACATAAATCCGATAAACATACAATCGGAACAGGAAGCTGTGAATCCCAAACCACTATAACTTTTCGAGTGTGTTTTAGGGGCTTTACATAAACTTAATAATTTTTTTTTTGAAAGGCGGATTTCATTAAACAAACAAACCGACGGGAATCTCCAATGCGGAGACTCCCAAACCAAGTTACATCACATCAAAACTAAAAGACTTCCAGTCCTTCCAACCTACAACAACCTGTTTACAACGATTAGAAAACCAAAGAAAACTCAAAGCTTTGATGTCTGCGATAATTTCGGTCACGTTCCGCCTTTCGTTCTTGAAGAGTCTCTCGTTCCTAGCCTTCCATATGCGCCAACAAGTAATAATCATAATACCCTGCATCTTCAACCTCTTGGTCAACGTCCATGACGAGCTAGAGAACTCCCGCACTATGTCGTCCACCGAGAAGAAATACAGCGGATGGAGTTTCACCCACCTAGCAATACCATTCCATACCCCACACGCCACAATACAAGCCGTAAAAATGTGGTCAACACTCTCCTCATGGTCCTCGCAAAAGCTACACATACCGTTACCACAATTAACATTGCTACGAATTAACGTTTGTTTGGTAGGAATACGGTCCATCAACATACGCCACATGAAGATGTTACATTTTATCGGTTGTTTTATTGTTCTCATGTCAAACATTTAAGTATTCTCCGATATTTTTCAATTACGGAATCCGATTCGATTTATAATGTGTATGTTAACAGTGTATGGGATTCATCTTTCAATATCGATTACTTGTTTCCGATAGTGTTTCCGGCAGGTTTTCCAATCTATGTTCTTATGTCATGTTTTTTTTTTCTTTTCTGATATGTTTCAAAAACTGGTTAATTGTTTTTTATACACTTTCAGATCCAGTTGTTTTTTAGTTTTTTATTTTTTTATGTGGGGGAGGGGGTGTTCTTAATTTTATAGTGATCATACAAGATGCATATGTATTATAATACATTTACATATCTTCAGCTTTATAGTATTGAGATTTTTTAATTTCTATTTCTTTATCAAAATCTTATTGTATTCGGGGCAAGTCCATGTGAATTTGGTATTGCTTTGTCAAAATATGTGAAAACTATGTATATCATACACGTGTTTCTGTTGGGATGCGTTTTCAGATGCTCTTCGAAACTTGGGAATCAAGTGTCTGGAGGTAAATTGGCTGATCTAGAATAATATCATTTATTGTTGAATTTAGTGCTAACCAGTATTAATAATATATCATTTTACTCTATAATACTAATTGTAATAATCAGTGGGTTCATTTTTATTGGATAGTGATCTTTATCTTGGAATGCTATATCTTAGGTGAGGATTCTTATGGTTGTTACAATAACTGGCATGGGTGACTTGGATCATGTTCGTTGGCCCAATTCTCATTGACGATCTGTTATGGTAAATTAGTAAATAAGCTTGAAAAAACAAGTGGGCTGGGTCGGGTTGGGTAGCAAGTCAAAATGGTCCGGTTTAAAAAAATCAACTTGGAGTCGTTGATCTCTACAATTATTGTCCCTAGAATAAACATTAATAAATTATCAGCATTTGTTAGATTTGTTGAATGCGTTATGTTTACAATTTCTCTTCAGTTAGTTGGTTGGGATGAATCAACAGTGGGTGAGAGGCAGCCACGTGTTTCATTATGGGAAATTGAACCATTAACAACATTCCCATGCATCCATCATTGTTTCCCCTACGTCTGAAACACCCTCGGTATCCTAGCGCCTTATCTTTTCAAGGTATATATTTGTATTTACTTTCGATAATGATCAAACGGTTTTCTTTCAACTTCTAAATTGTATGGTTTCTAATACCCGATTCATGACCCGGTTTCTGCTACCCGTTAACCCGCATATAAAAGTCTGATGATATGTCTTTTTCATTCTTTTTTTTTAAGCGCTGCATCTTTGTCTTCCTCTACAATAACATAGAAACCCTAGCATTCCATCTCTTCGTCCATCCTCCTGCATTCTCTTGCAGTTTCATCTAAACCCTAAGCATCCAATCCACCATTTTATCTCTGAATCTTCCTTTGATAAAACCATCAATATCTTAATCCTCAAACAAATCCATTCTACCTCAACCCTAAAAACCTCCACACATTGCGTCGCAAACTGTTACAGGTATTGATTTCAAAACCGGTTTACATACGAGATTGATTTACAGATCTGTTTTATTTTTCAATATTAATGAAGTATTTGACATTATGTTTTCTGTTTTCATGTAACTGCGGAATTTGATGACAAGGTATGTAAGTGATTTCTATTTGTTTGTGAGAACTTGATGACTTTTTCAAATGCCCGCCAACTATTTGTGATAATGCTTGAATGAAATTTGTGCAGCCTGCTTATCTCAAGAATTATCCTGGAAATGGGATCCTAGGGTACCCGAATAACCGAATGGTATAATCTTTTTTTATCTGAAGTTTATGAGTTTGATATAATTTGTTTTTGATATTTGCTTAGTTTTGTAGTTTGAATGTTTGATCCATGGATGTTTGAATTTGTCTCACTAGATATGACTCTTTGCTAATGTATGGATTTCTTTAATGTGTTAATTATGAGTTTGTGCATCTTTTGCAATCAAATATGTGATCAAAAGTTCTTTTTTTTTTTGCAATCAAATATGTGACCACTATAAATACCTCCATCAAAGTACAATCAATACACGAATGCTTAAACTCCAAACCATACTTTCTCTCTCTACTTTCTCTCACTAAACAAATACTTATCCTCACGCCGGAGGGTGGTTACAGAGAGACCCTTCCTCCTCCTCTGTAACGAGCCTAACGGTCTTTTACCTTGTGCAGGTTTAAGCTTAGGTTCGGAGCATTCAAGATCCAGTTCACACGATCCTGTTATAAGTTCAATCTCAGGTTCGTCCACTTTTTGGATCTTCAAAAGAAATTATAAATTAACATTAAAAAGGAATTCAAAATAGTGCAAAACTATCAAAGAACTCAACCAAAGTCATTGGAAATTTTTCATCACTCACCTTCGTCACATCTGTCACCCCACCTTAATTAGTCGCATCCGCCACCCTACCTCCGCAGCCATCGGCCATCAAGTCGCCATTCGAGTTGAGTTGGCTTGTCATTGTCGCTGCCCACCACACCACCGCTTCCGCTAGCCATCGTCACTATCACAGCCACTATTGCGGTGGGTCATTGCCATCACACTCCATTCACCTTGAGTTGAAGTCGTTTGTTTTTCTCTCTTTTTATTTTTTCTTCTCAACAGTACAACTTTCTTTTCATTTTATATGTCGTCATATATCAAATGATAAATTTATCTATAATTAAAAAAGACTAATTACATATATATTACCTCTCAAACACCATTTTAATTAAAAAATATTTTCTTATAGTTGTTATATGTCACGTGGTAATTTTAAATAACTATCTTATAGTGACATGTTTTAATCACGAATCTGGGACTCGTGGCAGACAACTTTTCATGCTTAGGAGCAGGGGTGAAGCGTAGTGGAGGCCCAGGAGTGCCCCGCCCCCGTCGCTTTTTGACGTAGTGGTGGAATCTTGTGGCTTTCATAGGTAATTTTTATATGAATTGAATCCGGCCCCACCGATTCAATCGTCTGACCCCTACCGATCGGAAAAAAATAAGTCCGACCCCATCGATTCAATCTCTAAGCTTCTACACTGCTTAGGAGTTGGGGTTTTGGGGAAGTAACACTCTACAAATCTTTGGTTGATAATATATTTAATACATATTTTAAGCATATGTAATCACCTTTTTCTGACCACTTAAATTATATGAGATTATTAAACAAAGGTACTGTTGGGTTAAAATTTATTTAAAGAAGGGGAAAAAAAAACGTGATAAATGGAATCCTTTGCAAAAATGGTAGGATTTTGGTTTTACAAAGTGTAATTGGTAGCCATGCAAGAAATAAAGTAAAAATGGTAATGGTTTTACAAAGTGCAATTGGTAGCCATGCAAGAAATAAAGTAAAAATGGTAATGCCTCTCTTTGGATTAGCGGTATCACCCTACCACCTCGTGCCAATCATTTGCAGCCCTGCCATGTCCAGAAGGTTAAGGTTGATGCCGCTAAATGGATTTAAGGCATCATAGATGCCATAGATGCCGCTAATTCAATGCATCACCTTGATACCCTTTACATCTAACACCTCATCTGAATTACCCACTCCTTGAAGGTATGAATAAATATGTAAATAAAAATGAAAATAATAACAAACCACTCCTTGAAGGTTACATATGATTCATTGTATGTGCTGCCATCTAATATATTAATTTCCATGAAGGTATGAATAAATATGTAAATAAAAATGAAAATAATAACAAAAGTAAATAAAAGAGCGTAGTGATCACGTATGTTTAATTTATTTGTTAAATTTAAGTTGGATGGTGTATGCAGTGACCTATGTTGCACGGGAACCGGTACGGGAACGAGAAACGAGTACGGGTATGAAAACGGGAAACGACAAAATTCAAAAAATCAAGAAACGGGTACGGCAATAAAAATATAAAAAAATAAAAATATATTAAAATTAATTAGATGTTATTGAAATTCAAACAAAAATCTAACATATATAAAAACTTTTAAAAATCTAATATCAACTATAAAACATGTTTGTTCTTATTTTATATTTTACTTTGTACATAAGTGTATTAATATCCTAATCATGTGGCCTAGTGGTAAAAGGGTCGGTTCTCTCTTTAGGGGAGCCGGGTTCGATTCCCATGGGAGGCATGTGATGGATACCCCCACCCTTGTGGTGGGGTAGGTGGTTGGGAAGTGATGGAGAGACCCTTGACCCTTGTGGTCATGGGTTCGACTCCTGATTCCTCCAGGTTTTACCGGTTCACTACCGTCGTGCCTTCGGGCGGTTTTGTGGGCTGGGTTTTTCTTGGAACAGGAGACGGGTCGGTCGAAGGGCTCTGTCCGTACGGACTAGAGGCCGTCTGGGGCCCCTTTCAGCAATTGGGGGTCGCGTACAGAGTACCCGGCAATTGATCGTTCAAAAAAACATAAGTGTATTAATATATGGAAGTTTATATTTTATGGCCTATCTCTATACGTATACCTTTATGTTAATTTTATTAATAATTCACATTCACAGTTTTCCAAAAAATCTTGTGGTTGTGAGTCTCTCTTTTTCTCTTTGGGAACTGTACATCTTCCCCACTCTCTCATAATATCTTTTTATTCTTTCAAAAAGAACATCTTCAGATCTGATTTCTTCTTCAAATTTCTTATAAGCACTAGAGTCGTCGACTCCCTAGTTATATATACATATATACATAAATGATAAATACCAATCAGTACCTCATTTCACATGTAATTAACGATCATCAACACGTAAGTACATAAAATGGCTGGTTCTGACGTAGCAACTTAGGTATTCTCTATATCCAATCAGCGGTATCAAGATGGACTCCTCTTTTCCATTCAGCGGCATCATGCATGCCTTGGTTCCAATCAACGGCTTCATGCATGCCTCAATATGGATTAGCGGCTTCAATCAACATTGTCTTACACATCTCAGACTTCCAATGATTGCCTACATTCTTACACATGATGCCGCTGATTCGTTTAGAAGCATTACCATAAACACAAATATCCCATTCACCCACCCAATTATAATTTGAAATTCAATAAACCCCCCAAAAATGCAAATGATTCTGATAAATGTACGTAGGGAAGAAATTTGGATGTAGGCATCACGACGTTAACGTGGGAAAAAATGAATAAAAGGGCTGGAGCCTGTAAGGGCAACCTTAGCTAATTTTATCACACGTTTAATAACATTTATTAAACGTTCATAACTTTTTATTCGATAATTGTAGAAAAGATTGATACTAACTAATCTAAACAAATCAATCAGAAACAATAACAAGAATAGCGACAAAACGGTGACTGAAAAATATTATTAACCCAAACCAAAAAAACCCCAAACCAAACCCTAGAACTCAAACAAATCGTTTGAGTTCTTAAATGAGATACAAAGTCTCAACAGATCAGCTGATAATATGACAAATACAAATACAAAAGGAAATAAAGACGAACAATACAAAGACAGACGTAACAGACGTAAACCCTAGACAAAGAAGACGATACAGAAAATAAAGACTATCTGACTAACAAACCCTAATCAAGTGAGATATAAAGGCTTTATATAGGCAGGAGAGAAGCTTCTCGATCACACCAAAATATCTGTACGTACAAGGCCTTTATGGGCCGGATCATGGGCCAGAGATTATAACACATTTAATCAATAACTGGGCCATCTCAATTGGGCTTTAAATACCCACATAACTTCCAGTCCACGAACCTTCCAGCAGCCCAACCTGTATGAACTTAAACAACATATCATAACACTTGAATTATAACATAAGTCTTATATTTTCAACATCCCCCCTTAATTCAAGTGTTCAAACAAATTTTTCAAACCCAGCTCTTTACATAGAACTTCATGTTGACCGCTGTACAATCCCTTAGTAAAGATATCTGCAACTTGTTTAGCAGAATCTATTTTAAGGGTTTGCACAAATCCTACATTCACCTTCTCCCGTAAGAAATGTAAATCAATTTCAAAATGTTTTGTCCGGTCATGAAATACCGGATTCGCAGCTATCGAGATAGCAGACTTACTATCACTATAAAGTTTGATTGGCAAACTAACTTTAACACCTAATTCATTCAATAAATTTGACAACTAAACTAGTTCACACGTTGTAGAACACATAGCCCGGTATTCTGCCTCAGCAGAAGATCGAGACACAGTGTTTTGTTTTTTACTTTTCCAGGAGATTAAATTTTCTCCCAGAAAGACACAATATCCCGTAACCGATTTCCGAGTTTCCAAACACTTTGCCCAGTCAGCATCGGAAAACTCTACCAGGTCAACACTACTACTCTTTTTAAACATAATACCCTTTCCTGGAGCACTCTTAAGGTATCTTAACAGCCTTAAGGCCATCTTTGACACAGACTCAGTCGGTTTATGCATGTATTGACTCAAAAATTGAACAGTGTAAGATATATCGGGTCTAGTTAACGAAAGATAAATTAATTTTCCAATAAGTTTCTGAAAACCAGTTACGTTTTCAAGTGGCTTATCAGACTTACTATTCTTAACGGAGACTATATAATTTTGTTCAATTGGAACACTCACCGGTTTACAACCTAGGTACCCAAACTCGTTTAACAATTCCAAACAATACTTACGTTGATTTAAACATATACCATCTTTGTTATACAACACTTCTAAACCCAAAAAATACTTCAACTTGCCTAAATCCTTGATTTTAAAGTTTTTATTCAAAACTTTCTTAACATAATCAATTTCACTCTCACAATTACCGGTAACAACAATATCATCAACGTATACAAGTAAAGCCAAGAAAACATTATCTTTAGACTTAACAAATAACGAATAATCACAAATACTTTGTGTAAAACCTAACTTTATCAAAACCTCAACTAATTTCTCGTTCCACTTTCTCAGAGCTTGATTTAATCCGTATAATGATTTTACAAGTTTACACACTTTTGACCCATCATTATTGTAATAACCCTCGGGTAATTGCATATAAACATCTTCATCAATAGACCCATATAGAAACGTGTTATTAATATCAAGTTGAAACAAATTCCAACTGTTTTGAACGGCTAAACTAATAACACTCCTAACCGTGACCATTTTAACTACCGAGGAAAACGTCTCTCCAAAGTCTAGACCTTTTGACTATACCCTTTGGCTACGAGTCTAGCCTTATATCTCTCAACCTCGCCACTAGACCTATACTTGACCTTATATATCCATTTACAACCTATAGCTTTTCTATTAGGTGGTAAATCTGTTATGACCCAAGTTTGATTCCTATGAAGTGCTTCCATCTCACTATTCATCACTTCAATCCATTTCGGATCCTTTGAAGCCTCCGAATAGTTAGACGGTTCAGCAATTTTATTTAAATTTGCAACAAAACAAGAATTTTCAAACGACAAATTTGAGTAGTTTAACACTTTCTCTACACCATACTTTACCTTACCTTCTACCACATAATCAGAAAATTTTTAGGTAAAACAGACTCCCTGTTGGACCTTCTAACAGATCCAACACGGTCTCCCTCAGGAGTTATAGCCTCATCATGTAATCCTTCAACAACCGGGCTGTCAGTCCTCCTACCTTCAGTACTACCAAGTTGTTGTTCACAGGGGTGAACTACATCACTGGCAGCTCTGGGAGAGTCGTCTAACGAGTTCCCAGGTGAAGGATTATGAGAACTATTTGTTCCCCCTTCATCATCGGGAGGACTTGGACTAGAACGACTACCACTTAATGAACTTTCGGAATCATAGTTATCAAAAAAATTCAAATGATCAACATTTATCAAACACATTTTCTTCAAAATCAGACTTAAATGGAAAAATATTTTCATAAAACTTAACGTCTCTCGAAAACAGAACTTCTTTAGTTTCTAAACACCACAATTTATAACCTTTCTTTAGAAAAGAATAACCAATCATAACACATTTACTTGCACGACTACAAAGCTTATCAGGATCATCTAAAATCGTTTGAAAACACAGACACCCGAAAGTTCTTAAGTGATCTAACGTGGGGGGGGGGGGAACCCATACATCAACTCATAGGGACTTTTACCGGCTAACACAGATGACGGAATCCTGTTAATAATGTAAGCAGCAGTCATAACACATTCGGGCCAAAAATTTAGAGGAACACAACTTTGAAATAGTAAAGCCCTAGCAATATTCAAGAGATGTCTGTGTTTCCTCTCCACAACTCCATTTTGTTGTGGAGTGTAAACACAAGTAGTTTGAAGTAATATTCCTTTATTATTACAGAAATTATTAAACTGTTTATTAACAAACTCGGTTCCGTTATCACTTCTAAAAATTTTTACATTTTTTGTAAACTGAGTTTTTATTAATTCATAAAAACTAACCAGATTTTCATAAACTTCTCCCTTATTTTTTAACAAATAAACCCAGACAGACCTTGTATAATCATCAACAACTGTTAAAAATACCTATATCCTTCCCTACTAGTGACCTTGTAGGGACCCCATACATCAAGATGTACAATGTCTCCTACTTCTTTAGTCTTGTGGTCACTAAGAGGGAATGGCACCCTGACTTGCTTTGTCTTATGACAGATGTCACATGGATTCAAATCAGGTTCACCAATGTTTAATACATCTCTTAATAGAGCTAAGACTTGACCAGATGGATGCCCTAGTCTACTATGCCAAAGACTGTGTTCATTCACACTATTAAAACATAAACTACTAAAACTCACATCTCCTCCTACAAAATACAACCCATCTTGTTGTCTACCAGTCACCAGGACATTCCTTGACTTGGAATCCTGAACATAACATGCATTCTCATTAAACAACACATCCAGTTTATTATCTTTAGCCAATTTATGTATTGACACAAGATTAACACAATAATCTGGAATTAACAAAACATCTTTTAAAATTACACCATTAGCAAGTTTTACATCACCAATTTTAGTAACTTTTGCATGTGTACCATTAGGATGTTTGACCTCTACATTATATTTTGACACATCAACAGTATTAATCATGTTGTTATCACTACCTATCATGTGTTGATTAGCCCCAGAGTCCATTATCCAACCAAGAAATAAAGCAAGTTTTACTAAACTAGAACAACTGGAAAAGTTTTTAAACAGACCAGACAACTTAGACAGCACAGATAAACCAGAAAAACCATTTATAACAACTCCCTCACCTCCAACATTCGAACTCTGGGAATCAGGTACAGACTTCTCACTAATCAAACTCATCAGTTTAGTAATCTGTTCAGAAGTAAAAGGAGTAACAGTAGACGTGGAAGCACACACATTATTACTAGACATACTGGACCTTCCATTAAACCTATTATTATTTGTGTTATTATTCCTAACACCTTGTGTAACAGGTTTCCTTTTAAAGTCATGTGGGTATCCAACAATTTCAAAACATCTATCAACAGTATGTCCAATTCTATTGCAGTGTGTACATTTCAGATTGGGATTAGGTCCAATATTATTAGTTCTCCTAACATTAGTTACTAGATTACTAGAATTATTTTTAGACAAGAATGACACATTTGTACCTTTGTTACTACTATTAGATTTCCTATGTGACTCCTCTCTAGACACAATAGAGAAAGCATGTTTAACAGATGGTAGAGGATCTTGTAATAACAGATTTGTTCTAACAGGTTGATAGACTTCATCAAGACCCATGAGAAATTGCATAAGTTTTATTAGACTACTAAAATTGTTAAACTCTCTAGAGGCATCACAAGTACAAGGTGGTAACTGGACAATAGAGTCAAACTGTTTCCACATTGTATTTAACTTGTGATAATACTCAGACACACTAGCACCATTTTGACTCATGGAACAAATACTTTGATGTAAACTGAAAACAACAGACCCATCCACCTTATCATACGTTTCTTTTAAATCCAACCAGACATCTCTAGCATATTTTGAAAAAACTTGACCAAGATACAATTCGTCACTAACAGAATTTAACAACCAAGACAGAACAACCGAATTGCATCTATCCCATTGTTTCCCTAGTACCTCATCATCACTAGGTCTAGCAACAGTACCATCTATAAAACCATATTTATTTTTTGTTTCAAGAGCAAGTTTCATAGCATTTGACCACACTTTATAATTTTCAGTACCTTTTAATTTTAAACTTATTATGGTTAATGTGCTAGTGTCACTAGGATGGATATACAGAGGGTCTCCTATATCCAACTTGCTTATCAGGGTTCCAATATTAACAATCTCACTACCCCCAGCACCACTACCTTGTGGTCCTTGGGGTACTGCATTTTCATTGCCACCCATCTAAGCAAACAAGAACACACAAAACAACAATACACAACAATCGAACAAGCAAGAACACAATCACACAGGCTAACAATGGTTAGCAAAAAACAAAAAACCAATCCTAATAGACGAAGCTGTGTCAGTGTTCAGATGGTGGGTTCATCACTCAAGGGTGCCCACCCAGATCTTAACACAGGAGTCTTTATTAGCTAATATATACGTATAAAAACCACCAATAACAAACAATCAAACAACACAAACAACCAAGACACCACACAAATCAATACCGGTCCACCCTAACCCGGTCAAGACTTCTAGACAGACAGACAGACACAGACAGAAGATAAACAAACAAGAGGAACGATCTCACCGAGGGGGGGGACCCAAGTTAGGGTTCTCCTATCCTGTAACATGTACCTTCACTTAGGGTACAGAGTTACAGGAGCAACTGTAGCAATAATATCCAATCCAAGGTCAGCAACCTCCAGATCCGTACAATATCTCCCAAGATCCACAAGAATAAGAACCAAATACAAGAACAATAGTCACACAGTAGACCAGATCTATGATCAAGACAAGATCTACTGATAATGATCAGATCTAGACCAACACCTATTAGTTTAGGTGAGATCCAAACCCAAATGAACAGAGAAAATACAGATCTACAACTAGACGCAGCGGAAGAACAAATAAAACGTAATATCAAGAGCCAATGGCTCTGATACCATGTAGAAAAGATTGATACTAACTAATCTAAACAAATCAATCAGAAACAATAACAAGAATAGCGACAAAACGGTGACTAAAAAATATTATTAACCCAAACCAAAAAACCCCAAACCAAACCCTAGAACTCAAACAAATCGTTTGAGTTCTTAAATGAGATACAAAGTCTCAACAGATCAGCTGATGAATAATCAACTGATAATATGACAAATACAAATACAAAAGGAAATAAAGACGAACAATACAAAGACAGACGTAACAGACGTAAACCCTAGACAAAGAAGACGATACAGAAAATAAAGACTATCTGACTAACAAACCCTAATCAAGTGAGATATAAAGGCTTTATATAGGCAGGAGAGAAGCTTCTCGATCACACCAAAATATCTGTACGTAGAAGGCCTTTATGGGCCGTATCATGGGCCAGAGATTATAACACATTTAATCAATAACTGGGCCATCTCAATTGGGCTTTAAATACCCACATAACTTCCAGTCCACGAACCTTCCAGCAGCCCAACCTGTATGAACTTAAACAACATATCATAACACTTGAATTATAACATAAGTCTTATATTTTCAACAATAATACTTTTCTCAATCAAAAAAAAAAAAAAAAAAAAAAAAAAAAACCGTAACAATCACGAATTTTTTGAATGACTTAACTACATCATTAGAGGTCTAAAATGATAATAGTCCAAAGCTCAAACACTTTTATAAAACTTAAAAGGTTAAAATTTCACTTTGTGGAAACTTTGGTCATTTTTATAAAATATTCAACTTGTCACATTAAATAATCAAAAATACTATTATTTTATAAAAAGAAATAATATATTTAGATCATTAGATATAGGGTATGCTTGGCAAAACTAGCTGGTGGCTATTAGATGCAAGCTGGTAGCCGGAAGCTTTTTAAATATATTTTGGTGTTTGGCAGAGTAGCTGGAGCTTTTAATAAAATGTATAAAATGACCAAAATTGGCAAAATTAAAAGCTTGTAAAGAAGGTTTTTATTTTATTTTTAAAATAGAATGGTTATTTGTGTCATTTACTAATTAAAAGCTTGTAGCTAGTAGAACTTTTTCTTAAATGCTAATACTAGTAGCTTTTCATTATATAGCTTTTTCTTCTAACCTAAAAGCTTCTAACTCCTTGAATCAAACAAGGCTTTTTATTGAGGGTATGTTTAGTAAGGAGCTTTTAAGAGCTTCAATCTTCAAGCTTTTAAGAAAAAACTCTTACTCCATAAAAAGCTTTTTTTGGTTGAAGGAGCTGGAAGCATTTAGGTTAGGAGAAAAAACTCTATAGTGAAAAGCTATTAGTACTAGCGTTAAGAAAAAACTCTACTAGCTACAAGCTTTTAATTAGTAAATGACACAAATACCCATTCTATTTTAAAAATAAAATAAAAACCTTCTTTACAAGCTTTTAATTATGTCAATTTTGGTCATTTTTACATTTTATTAAAAACTCCAGCTACTCTGTCAAACACCAAAATATATTTAAAAAGCTTCCAGCTACCAGTCACCCGCTAGTTTTGCCAAACATACCCTGAGTATGAGCTTTTTCTTAAAAGTTTGAAGCTTCTAAAGGCTCATTGCCAAACATACCCATATACAATGTATGTATGGAGAGGTTAGTGTATAAAGGGTGAGATTTATGAGAAAGATAAGAAAGATTCTAGCATTAACATACGGCGTTAACAATCATTAAATTTAAAGATTGACATATTAAGATAATTTGATTTAGGAAAGGTATAGTGTGTTTTAAAAGAATCTGACTAATTTTACAGTGTTTTATAGAACACAATACATCCACCAAGTTTAAACGTAATTTTTCATATGTGTAAATGTACCAATATTGTAGCATCCCACATCGGTTGAGAAGGAGAACAAACACTTCCTTATAAGGGGTGGGGGAACCTTCTCTACCAGACGCGTTTTGGCCAGTCCTTCGGGGGTGAGACCAATGCAAAACCGTGAGATACGGCGAAGCAGACAATATCGTGGTATGGGTTAGCTTGGGCTGTTACAGATGGTATCGGAGCCGAGGCCCGGATCGGTGTGCCAGTCGTGCCTGCGAGGACGCTGGGCTCCCTAAGGGGGTGGATTGTAGCATCCCACATCGGTTGAGAAGGAGAACAAACACTTCCTTATAAGGGGTGGGGGAACCTTCTCTACCAGACGCATTTTGGCTAGTCCATCGGGGGTGAGACCAATGCAAAACCGTGAGTTGCGGCGAAGCGGACAATATCGTGGTACGAGTTAGCTTGGGCTGTTACAAATATGGTACTCATATTCAAAATAAAAACGGTCATTATTATGGTGTATTAAAAAAAACTAATATGTATAAAAAGGTTATTGACGATTAAAAAGGCAGAGGAAATTACACGTGTCTTGCATGTGAGTTTTAAATTTAGAGCACACAAAATTATTTTTAAGTCAAATTCGTTTGGTTAAAGTTTGAATGGAAAACAAAAAGGAAAAGACCCGGCGTGCGCAAATAGTCGAACAACACTTGTAGAAGCGAACACTCGACACTCGACAAACACCAACTTATTTTAGGTTTAATTAGCAAAACAACAAACAACGAACAACGAACAGTCAAGAATAAAAAATCAATCCTTGTTCTAAATTGTATTTGGTTATGTACAAGTGATTTTAGGTTTGAGTTTAGTTTTAGGGTTTATGTGCAATTGATTAACATCTATAATTTTACAACGATTAGGGTTCTTGAAAAATGAAACCACAATCTAAATAAGTTCTTATTTGCAATTTTTTTAAAAGAAAATTTCAAGAAAATAATACTTTGCCTTTGCAAAATTAGATGAAATCTGTGACCTTGATCATCTAATGATGGAAACCAGAAAACTTAATACTTTTCCTATGTTTTATCGGATATTGAAGGTAGCGTTGGTTTTATCGGTTGTAACCGCAACCGTTGAAATATGTTTTCTAAAATGAAGCTTATCAAGGCGGATATGCGTAATTGAATAAGTGAGGAGTATTTAAACAGTACTCTAATTTGTGAGATTGAAAAAGAAACTTTTGATAAAGTAAAAGAAGAAGATGTAATGGCTCGATTTCAAGCTTTCAAAAACCGAAGATTAGAAATCTTGGTATACATTTAACTTTATTTATTATTGTTTTTATTTTTGTAAATACACCGTTCGGATATGTCCCTAGCATAGATATCAGGTTAGGATCGTGTCTAGCTCGTTTTGTAGTTGTTTGGGCTGTATTGTAGTAATTAGGGGTATTTTTGGGATTTCAGATTGTATTCACGCGTATGAATGCTTCATACGCATGGATCCTCTACACGTACGAGTCTCATACGTGTCCTACCTTGTAGGCATATGAGACTCCCTAATAAATACCCCATGCCTTAGACAATTTTGTAACTTTTGCCATGTTTCTAACAAGTGCAGCCCATCTGTGTTTGTTTTTGTGTGCGTGCTCTTATATTATTATCATCTTCATAAACACTCACCTATAACAATTAACTGGATTGTAAATTCCACCTTCAATCCGATACGCGCGTGATACTAATATCTTTTCAGAAATCCGATCCTACAATTTTTGTTTCGTTTACATTGTATGAAAGTACGGTAAAAGTAATTGAATGTTAACGGTAAAATTTCAGTCTAGATCCTCACTGTGTAGCGTATTGAGCATTTTGGATTCTGATACTCAGTTTTAATGATTTTCGGGATCAATAGTTTTAATACCGATAGCGATCACATCCCTAGATGAATGGAAAAGAACAAAAATATAAACTTCATTGTCATGTCGTATAGTTTACCGTAATAATTGAAACAGTTATAGACATACATGTCTTAAACATGACAAAACATGACTTGACTGATATTGTTGCAATTCTTGAGAATTGAATGTTACAGTCAATGAATGTTGAAAATAAGTTCGAACACAATATGATACACACATACGTATGAACATTATACAAACTCTTGTTTTAACAACTAGTGGGTAGGCTCGCGTGATTTGACGAGTGTCATTGACCTTTTTTTGGATAGCACAATTTAACTAGACATGTCTTAAACACTTATTATATTTGTGTTGTAGACATCACTTAAATGATCGGTTGTAGAGGTCCGGTCAAACATAGTATTTATGTCCTATATTACCTCAACTAATGTAATAGTGGCAACAAAGGGTGTCGAACCACGAAGAGTTTGTGGTCGGTGAAATAAGTTTTAATTGATTAAAAAGTTATCACTTATGAAGTTTAGTCAATTATGAAGCTTGCATAGTTTTGTTCATTTAAGAATTGTTTGATTGAAAGTTGTGAACCATAATGGATTCAAATTGATTGCAAGTGTAAAACAAAATAATTGATTAAGTAAATGATAAATGATTGTTGTAACAATGATACTAAAGGACTCACACCCGGGTTTCAACAATTGATTACTAAGGTTCTATCGAATGGGTCAACTATGACTATTGCAAATGATGTTCGCGGGTTGGTTGTTTCATTAGTGAAGGGGTAGGGTACCAATTCTGGCGCGCAGACGCACCCTACCCCACAACATTTCTATCATAATACACCCGCGGAGAGTTTGCCATTCGAAATGATAACTTCAAGATCGTAAAACACCTCCGCAGAGTTCAGCTTTCATGAGCATCACATGTGAAGTGCAATCCACCCGCGCCATATCTTAGCCAAACCCGGCGATGGTCACCCACGGAATATAACAACTGGCTGCGCCGAGGTGCAGCTCCCCTTGAGCCCCACTTGCTTCACCACCTCCTATGTGTCAGACGTCAATTCAGCCAATCTTCTAGACGAAGCTAGCCGCCTGACACCCTCTGGAAGCAGCAAGAAAAGGAGGTCCTTGCAGTCAACCACGAGGCGCTACGTGTACCAGTAGTAGGGCGCCGCCCCTGACGACCAATCACAGCGCGCCACGTGGACCAATGGTCGGACGCCGTTTTCATCCAGTTTGCTTTATGCAAACCTTTGGTCCAAACCCAACTGGATAGGCTTCTCGAAAGCAGGCCCAACTCCCGGGCCCAAGCCCGTCACGCCTGTTTTGCGCCAAAACACCCGGCCCACACATCCTCTATAAAAGGGAGACTTCACTACCTTTTTAGAGGTCGATCAATCTACCACCTAAATACACACACACACACACACACACACTTGTATCTCGTCTTTATATATGTAATCGTTCAAAGTAATAAAGATTACCTATGTCAGTCGACGTAGGTCAACGAGGCCAAACCACTTATATCTTGTGTATTTGTGTATCATCTCTTTACTCTCTCTTTATCTCATGGGCCACGGATCTAGTCTCGGTTTGAGCAAAGGATTATATCCTATAGTGAACACGAGTAGCGACCCCCCGGCTATACCCCGAGTTATACTCGTTGTTTCTTTCTTGGTACCAACCGTACCGGCTGAAAACAAGATTTTCTAAACCACATCTTTTAGCCCACCCATGGCAGATCCCAACCCAGCTGCAGTTCATGGTCTTGCCTCATCCACTGTGCTCCCGGGCATATTGATGGGCACGTCAGGCACCTCGGAAAATCAGAACAAAAAGGTTGCCCTGAGGACACGCCACATAGTCCGAGTAGTCAGGTGCTCGGACTCGGAGTCTGACGATGAGCCCGCATGGCCCATCAACCTGGACGAGTGGCTGTTCCAGCTGCAGATGAAGAACACCAAAATCTACCAGCGCTTGCTTGCAAAGCAAAAAGTTGGTAAACAACAAACATTGCATCCCCATCGGCCAAACATAGTCGAAAGGGGATAAGAAAAAGAAATCGGTCGCTCCAAAACTCGTGGTGGAGGTCGTGGTAGAAATACACACGATTAGGACCCCGAAAACTCGGTGAGCGAGTCGGACGGATACCAACCTACCAGTGACTCGGACTACTCGAAGTCTAAAAAGCACCGAACGTCACGCAACACTTCCGACATGTCAAACAAAAAAGAGGACGATGACCTGAACAGGCCATACAGGCCTAAGTCATTCACCGTTAACTCTAAATTTTGTGCGCGGATTGCCACTACCCCCACTGAGAAACAAGCCAAACTCCCCAGCAACATCGGTAAATGCGATGCTTGTGCGACCCATCGAATCACTTGCACCACTTTGAATGTGCGGATAGCCGGATACCACAGTTCTTTGGCCGGTCCAAGTCTGCTGCCATATTCTTTGTTTGTCATCTTCTTTCTTTACCATCTTCTTTGTTTCACATCTTCTTTATTTCTTATCTTCTTTGTTCGCTAGGGTAAAACACAAAAGACTATCATGCTTTACTTATAACAACGTCAAGCATGTTACAATTAACCTGTCAACCAAACACAAAAATGATACTAATCTAGAGAAGCGTTTTTCACACAAACATGCACTAACAACCCTGCCGTGTAAAGATGAAATCCCAGATTCCTGGGATGAAGTTATTAAGGCATCCAAAATCTTTGCATCCTCTGAGGGCTCCCTCAAGCAGTAGCCCGGTTTTCAGCAGACCCACAACAATAACAAAAACAAAAATAAGCAGTCTATATGGTCGTGCATCTCTGGATCTGCGGACGAAGGCAAGTATTCGTCCGCTAACGACGCCCGCCAAACGATCAACAACAAACAATCGCGGGAACAGATGGGGCACTCCAAGAAAAACATTGATTGGACCCCTCTGACTAAGACACCTTCTCAAGAGCTCAAGACTCAGCAAATCACTTTCAAGGAGCCTAAAGCCCTTGGGCCACTTTCACCCGCTCTTAAGACTGTCCAGCTGGGCCACTTGATCAAAAATGTCCATATGGGTGGGTGGGGGCACAACCAAGATGACAACTGCGAAGAGGGCGTGCGGAAGCAGATCCGCAACCTTGAAACAAACGTCATACACCACCCCCCACGCCACCACTGCAACATGATCTGCGCGAACGCCAAGCGCCAAAACTAAGGTAAGCGTTCCCGACAGCTAAACAATGACAACTGGAAGGAGGCGGGCGTCCTCCTTCCCAGAGTTCCCGGCGGCCCCTCATCCACGACGCCGCTTGTAATCACCGTCGTTGTTGGACATTGCCGTACCAGGTCTATGTTTCTAGATGATGGAAGCAACACCGATATAATGTACGATCAGTGTTTTCAGCAACTAGACGAGGAAGACAAAGCCCGCCTCGTTCCAGTCAATGAGCCAATTTCAGGTTTTATTCATGAAGTCATCATGCCACGAGCTATGATATCTTTTCCAGACACCTTGACTGATGGTAGACATGAGCGCACAGATTATTGGCTTCCCTACCCGCACCGGCGTTGCATTCATTAGGGGCAACAAGGACTGCCATGCAGTCGACACGGCGAAGCCCCTAAAAATGCCCAAAACAGACATCCGCTTGGAGCCTCAAAACTAGGTTCTTAACCCTAAATTCCCGGACCAAACAGTAATCATCCACCATGAAATCTCCAGCACCATCCGAGTGCATTTAAAACAACTACTCGTAAAAAACATTGATATGATCGGTGTTCCGCGCGACATCATGGAACATAAACTCAACACATACAGATCGGTGGAGCCAGTCGTACAGAAAAAGCGCAACATGGGGCCGAAGAAAACAAAGGCCATGAATGAACAGGTAACAGAGCTGCTCAACGCAGGCATCATTCGCCCGATCCGCTACCAAACTTGGGTTGCCAACCCAGTCATGGTAGGCAAAGTAACTGGAGATGGCGCGTGTGCATTGAATACAAAGATTTGAACTAAGCCAGTCCAAAAAGACTAATACCCTTTGCCAGAAATCGATCTAAAGGTGGACTCTCTAGCACCGTACCACTTCAAATGCTTCTTAGACGCGTACAAAGGCTACCACCAAATATAAATGGCAAATGAGGATGAAGATAAAACAGCCTTTCGCACAGACATGGACATTTTTTGTTACACAAAAATGCCCTTTGGCCTGAAAAAACGCGGGAGCTACTTATCAGCACCTGTTGAACAGCGCATTAATTAACGAAATAGGTGTACGCTTGGAAGTTTACGTCGACGACCTCGTCATCAAGAGCAAGGAGGAAGAACACATGTTAGGGGGTATACAAAAAAATTCGACCAGCTGCGCAAGGTGCGCATGAAACTCAACCCTAGCAAGTGCTCCTTTGGCATGGAAGAAGGCAAGTTCCTCAGAGTCATTGTTACGCATGACGGTTTCCGCGCAAACCCTGACAAAATTATGGCGATCGAAAAAATGCCTTCTCCTGCATCTATTAAGGAAGTACAAACATTGATGGGCCGCCTTGTGGCCCTAAACCGCTTCCTTTCCAATTACGAATCCAGATCTTTTCTTTTTGTAGATACCTTAAAGAATTGTTTAAAAAAGAGCAATTTCCGCTGGACTCCGGAGGCAGAAAAAGCCTTTTAAGAAATGAAACAATGTCTTATGAATCTCTTAACTCTAACAACGCCTCAACCCAAGGAACCGCTAACGCTATACCTCTCTGTTATGAAAAGAGCCATTGGCGTGGTTCTCCTTGTGGATCTCCAGGGAGTTCAAACACCAATCTATTATATTATCCGCACCCATCTAGATGCGGAAACAAGGTACTCCACAATGGAAAAATCGGTCCTCGCGCTCATCCATGCCTCGCACAGACTGTGCCGGTATTTCCACGGACACCCCCATCAATGTCCTAACTGATTACAGAATCAATGATGTACTTTGAAAACCATAAATGTCGAGCCTCCTCGCGAAATGTGCGATTGAACTTGGTGAGCACACCATCAATTAGAAGCCCAGACCTGCCATAAAAGGACAAGTGCTCACTGACTTTGCAACCGAAATACCAGCCGATAAAGTACAAGGTTGCTTAGTAGAGCAAGAGCCCGCGTAACCAAAGGACAAAACCAAAGAATGGTCCCTATACACTGACGGGGCCTCAAACAGCGATGGGGCAGGCGCGGGATTACGCCTCATCAGCCCAGATAACAAGGAATTAACCTACGCCATTCGCCTATACTTTCGCGGCACAAACAACGAGGCGGAATACGAAGCTTTGTTGGTCGGCCTCCGCATTGCAGACAAAATGGGAGCCCGCCACCTGGTGGTACACGTGGATTCAATGCTTGTCGCGAGACACATTAACGACACCTATGACGTGCGCGACGTTACCATCGCACTCTACCTTGAACAGGCCAAGCTACTCATGAGCAGGTTTATCTCGTGTACTAACATTCACATTAATAGAAGCGAGAATAAACCTGATGATGCGCTGAGCAAAATGGCCTCAACGGTTTTTGAACACATGGATAAAGACATTCGCGTAGAATTACTAGATAAACCGTCTATCCCATTGCGACATTTCAATGTCATCCAACCATGCAACGCGTCCTGGATGACCCCAATCAAAGCCTATCTGGCTTCCGGAATCCTGCATGAAAACAAATCCGAGGCCCAGAAAATCCAATACAAGGCTTTACATTATCAGCTGACCGACGGCGTACTCTATCTCCGATCTTACCTAGGGCCGCTACTCCGGTGTGTCGACTCCGCGGATGCCTCTTTTCTCATTCGAGATATCCACGAGGGCATCTGTGGCTTGCACGCGGGGCCCAGAATGGTTGTCGCCAAGCTGATGAACGTAGGGTATTATTGGCCGGGAATGCACCATGACGCGGTGGCAGAACTGCGCAAATGCGACTCCTGCCAGCGCAATGCGCTAAACACCATGCGCCCCAAAAACGACCTGGTGCCTGTAACTGCGGCATGGCCAATCCAAAAATGAGCCATAGATCTTGTGGGGCCATTCCCTACAACGCCAAGAAATGTCAAGTTCCTGATTATCGCCATCAACTACTTCACCAAATGGATTGAGGCGAAACCGCTAGCAAAGATTGATGGGGCCCATGTCAAGAAATTCATCTGGGAATTTTTCATCTGCAAATTCTGCCAATTCACAGACCATCATTTACAAGAATGGTTTGCGCAAATGGGAGTTCAACAGATCTTCACATCTGTCGCGCACCTGTAAGGAAACGGGCAAGTCAAAAAAGCAAATAAAAGCATAGTCGAAGGCATCAAGGCGCGGCTCGGAACCAAGAGAACGGGATGGGTAGATGAGGTTCTGCACGTTCTATGGGCCCATAGCACACTGACCAAGGCAAACAACGGCGAAACTCCGTTTAGCCTCACATACGGTTCCGAGACCGTCATACCCGCCGAAATCAGGTGCCCCTCCGCACGGGTACTCATGGCGGACAAATGAACAAATGAAGAAGAGCACCGCCTAAACCTTGACTTACTAGAAGAACGACATTAAATCGCAGCAATCAAAGAAGCTAAGAACAAGAATCAGTTGGAGCGTTACCATAATCAAAGGGTCAAGTTGTGCCAATTCAAAATTGGCGATTATGTCTTCCGCAATAATGAAGCCTCCAATGCTGAAAAGCATGGAAAACTGGCTCCCACTTGGGAAGGATCATACAAGATCCAAGAAATCTTGGGAAAAGGCGCCTATGCGCTTGAAAAGCTAGATGGCACGCCTCTCCCGCGCTATTGGAACGCTGCGCAACTTCGTACTTGTTTTATTTGACGTTTTCCTTTGTATCATTCAGGGCTACACACGCCTCTCTTTTGACAACTAATTACATTTTTTTATCTATTTACTGTGTTCACTACTTAGAGTTTTGGTCTTCAAAGCGCGGGCATTCTAAACACCCAACGCCAGACTACGTAATTCATTACAAAAAACCTAAGTCCAAACCGTTCCAATAGATTGTTCAAATCACAACGAAGAAAAAAAGGTGCGCACAAAATAAAGAGGAAAAGTTTTCATCTACTGATCAAAAAAGGCGCTAAAGGCCTTGGAGATTTACAAGGAAACAAAAAAGATTACAAGGAAACGTCTATCCTATTTGGAGCCGCTGAAATCGACCTCCTGCACGTCATCCTCAGCATCACGCTGCGCTCCAGACATGCCCTCACCAGCGGCGGCTTGACGTCCCTTCTTCAAACGCTTAGCCTCCGCCTACTCTGCTCGCTTCTTCGCCTCCGCGCCCAATCGATCAGACCCTTCAATGAAATAGCGGAGGGAAGCAGCTAGGTCGACATGGCAATTGCAATCCGCCACCTGAAGGATGGGGAACTTGACCTTTTCGAACTTAGCGAGTTCCGCCTCATACTCCTCCTTTACGGGTTTGCCATTGTGTTCCGCCTCGTCAATACGCCCGCGATTTAGGCAATGGTGGAAGCCCACATCGTATCCGTCGCTGAACCCATATGCCTGCACAGCAGCGGCAATAGCAGCAACTTGATCTCCAAGCTTCGGCTCATTCCAAAATCGCTTGAAGATCTGCATAACACATCACAAGTGTTAGAAAATTTTCACAAATAAAACAATAATTAAAGAAATACAAGTTACTTACCCCATCAATGCCCGCGGTCATCAACCAGTGGATAGCCTCTTGTGCCTTTTCTTGAGCCGCGACAGATTGATCAAAGAGGACTTTGGCGTTTTTGGCCTCCTCCACCGTAGCGTCACGGGCCTCTTCCATCGAGGCCCGCTCTTCCTCCAAATCCTCCTTGACCTTCAAAATGGAGGTCTTCTGATCCTCCAACACAGACACGCAAGAGGTCGGGACCTCGTTGAGTCAGAACAGTGGGTTTGGGAAGAGTTAAAAAAGGAGCTCTTTGAGTTATAAGAGTACAAGTTCAATGATCTAAAACAAAAGGTGAGGAAAAGTAGGCAAAGTTTGGAGATAATAACACGAGCTATTTTCACGGTTTTATTAACAAAAGAAGAGAGTCAAATACAATCCCATGGTTGATGGTTCGAGATGTTTGGGTAACGAAACCGAAGTTGATTAAAAAAGAGGTGTTCAGTTTTTTTAGGAACAAGTTTGCTGAAGATATGGAATTAAGGCCAAAACTTTCATGTTTTCAATTGAAGTGTTTGTCAACTGAGGACTCGGGTTTTCTGATATCGGAATTTTCGGAGGAGGAAATAAAACGTGCAGTTTTCTCATGTGGTGACGATAAGGCCCCATGACCTGATGGTTTCAATTTCAAGTTCATAAAGCGTTATTGGCAACTTTTTTCGCAAGACTTTGTGAGATTGGTGGAATATTTTTCTGAATTTGGTACAATTAACAGAGGAGCTGGTTCATCGTTTATTACTCTGGTTCCTAAAGTGATGGATCCTTCGGGTTTGGGTGATTATACACCTATTAATCTGATCGGGGTGATAAGTAAGGTTATTTTGAAGTTATTGGCAAACAGGTTGCGATTGGTTATTAACGGTTAGATATCCGATTCTCAATCGGCTTTTATCAACAGACGTTTTATTTTGGACGGCCCGTTAATTATTAATGAAATTTTATCTTGTTCTTGTGTTTTGGGAAAGAGTTTATTCCTATTTAAAATTGATTTTGAAAAGGCTTATGATAATGTTAACTTGGAATTTTTTATTAGCATAATGAGACAGATGGGTTTCCCGAAAAAATGGTGCAAGTGGATTCATGGTATTCTAGCTTTGGCATGGTTGTCTGTGTTAGTTAATGGCTCCCCCACGTTTGAGTTTGAATGTACTAAAGGCATCAGGCAAGGTGATCCTTTGTATTTTTATTCGTTATTGTAATGGAAGCCCTCTCAAGTTAATTTTGCAAATCTTCGGATCTCGGTGTGATGGAAGGTGTCAATCTTCCTAGCGGGGGACCTATGTTAACCCATCTTCTTTATACGGATGATGTTATGGTGATGGACAGGTGGAGTAATGATAATTTTAAAAGTATCATGCAGATATTGCAGGTTTTCCATTTGTGCTCCGGCCTAAAAACTAACATACATAAGTCTCCTATTTATGGTTGTGGTGTCAAACTAGACACGGTTAAAGAGCAAGCGCTTAACATGAAGTGTAAATATGGATTTATTCCATTTACTTATTTGGGCGTGAAGGTGGGGGCCAATATGAATCGCATAACCAATTGGGAACCAGTGAAAAAAGTATTTCGGTCTCGGTTATCTAAACGGAAGTTGCAGGTATTATCTATTGGGGGAGGGTTACTTTGATCAAGTCAGTGTTGGAAAATTTGCCAATGTATTACTTTTATATTTATAAGGCATTAGGTTATTAATGACTTGGAAGCGTTGGTAAAAATGTTTTTATGGGGAGGAAATCTAGAAGTTCGGAAGCTTCATTAGGTCGCTTGGGATAAGATTATGAGTGCTAAGAAGAATGGAGGTTTGGATTTGAAGAGATTAAATATAGGTAATAATGCGCTTTTACTTAAATGGGTTTGGAGATATAGAGTGGAGCCTAGTGCGTTATGGAGAAGATTTATTGATTCTATCCATTACACGATAAGGAAATGGGGAGCTATGCCAATTAATAGCCGTTTAACATGTATAAGGAAAAACATTGTTAAGCATGGATATAATACTAAAGTGGAAGGCCGAAGTATGAACGATTTATTGAAAGGTAAATTGAGTTCAAGTCTCACAAGGAGCAAGAAATTCACCTTTCAAAAAAAAAAAAAAATAGGGGATGGGAGAAATATTAAATTTTGGATTGATATATGGCGTGGTGAAGAAGCGATCAAAGATAGGTTCCCTAATTTATTTAAATTAGAGAAGAATAAATTGATTATGGTTTCCGAGCGTCTAGGCTCTTTGAATGACGGGTCATGTGTTTAGATCCAAAGGGTCGATTGTACGACTGCTGTCGTAAGGGACGAGATGGCAGGTTGTTTGAATCTTGTGACTGATGTTACATGTTCATGAAGGCATGATACATGGGCATGGATTGTGGATGATTCGGGGTGGTCAACTCGACTAAGCATTGGTTGCAAAAGGAGGTTCAACTCAGACTGTCATTCGTCTTAGACTGGTGTAAATGGCTACCGACTAAGGTTAACATATTTGTGTGGCGTGCGGAGATTGATAGAATTGCAACAACTTCGGCCTAGGAAAGAAGAAACATTCAGGTTCCAAAAAAGAGTTGCGTGTTGTGATCATATTCTAGAGACGACAGAGCATTTGTTTTCGGGAACCATTTTCTCGTCTAGGATTTGGATGTCAATAGCTTCTTGGTGCGGTGTTCCAAACATTTTCGCTTTCTCGGTTCGAGATATTATCACTATGCATACATCAGTGGGATTCAAAGGAGTTAAGAAGATTGTTTTTCATTGGATTATGTATATAGCTTTGTGGAGCATTTGGAGAGCTAGAAATGATTGTATCTTTTCAGATAAAAAGTTGAAGGTGATGGAGGTGATTGCGGAGATAAAAACCTTAAGCTTCCTTTGATTTAGATATAGATATAAAAAGAGTTCTATAGATTGAGATTCATGATGTAAATTTGACGTGATGTAATTGTTTGTTGTGCCGTGTCTATGTCTCCTCCTTGGAGACATAGGGGCGGGTCGGTGGTGTTTTAATAAAAGTTTACCTTTCCAAAAAAAATTCAATATAGATTTTAAAGTATGTTTATAAACTGAATACTAACCCAAAGTATCAAAGTATGCAACTCCTCATATGCAATTTCGCCATTAAAAATAAAGATTATAAAAAATGTTATTTCAAGCTTAATAATTATATAATATAAATAAAAGTTTATATTTTGGATAGGTTACATTTCCTTGTGTTTGCTTTGGATATTTGTGGGGCAGTTCATTCAAGCAAGTTATGATTAAAAGTAGAACCAAAGTAGTCCCAGGTTCTAGACACGATAAGGTAGATCGACAGGTGCTAGTGCTAGCCCAAGAATTATTATTCTCCGATAAAACTCTTTAACTCGCCTTTTGAGTTTGGATCTGGCTACAGTATCAAAGAGTAACCATCCCGGCGTATGCTCAGGATGGATCACATGTTATTTTGTGTCACAATATGCCAATCTTAGTATCACATGTTTATGGACATTACAATATAACACATTCCAGTATTGGCTATTATCCATTTCATACCAAAAGCCTTATGTGTGTAATATGTAACCTTACTAAAGGTTACTTGTATCACGTTATTGAATAGTACAATGATGGATTCACTTGTTGTCGAAGGTGGGTCTATGCCCACCATCCAACCCACAAAATGTGTTTTTCAAAGCAAACAATTTGAAATACAAGCAGGTATAATTACAAGCTTGACTGGTTATATATGTATGTGTGTGGTTTTATCAATTCTTTTACCCATCCAAAGAGAAGAGAATGGTGATGATTAAAGTGTGAATAAAATAAAGAAAAAAAAAAACAATTTAAACCAAATCAGATTTGATCAAATATGTAAAAACAATCGCGAAAAAGTTGAATAATTAGAAGTTGAAACTGTAGGCAATAAGGAAACTATTTTTTTTTATTTCTAAACTAGATGATTACCCCGGGAGGGTCCTGGGGTTGAAAAATCTAATTTTACGTGATAACCTATTGCAAATGGCTCAAGTTAACTAACCACAAAATCTCTCAATCATAGCATGTTTATAGTATTCTAATCAGTAATAACTCATATTCCCTAATCTAAAACCTAACCAGTAATCATCTAAAGAATCACTTATGTAAGCTGCAACTATTAAAAAAACTCATCACATCTCTCTAATTTCTCACATTCTAATGGCTCTTATAATTCCTAACCTAATCAACTAAATAAACACTTAAGTTGGAAGTTGTAATCATTGCATCTTATTATGCCACGTGGCATAATCAAGAGATGGTTGAGGCCACCATTGAACGCCACGTCAGCAACTATCAATTCTTTCCGGGAGCGTCCGGGGTTGAAAAATATAACCATTCTAATAATACTAATACTAATAGTAATAATTATTACTCTTGTAATTAAATAAATAAAAAATAACCTTGCTATAAGGTGACACCATGTGTTGCAGTATTGCGCGATTCTTTCTCCTAACTTCTCTTGATGAAGTATACCTAGTAAAATTCCAATGATAACATGGCGATTGGGCTGATTTTCAACATCGTAGATAAGAACCTGGTTTAAAAGAAAAAACATGATTAATGAATAACATGAACACTTTGTGTGTTTTTTTTCCTGTATGAACGAAACCCCACAAAAAATAGTCGATTTTCTCCATTTTTTATATAGGACTATGGTACTCGTTGGAAAGATAATAAAACGCTCGTTAATTTGGTGTAATTTTTTTCTTTAAAAAAATCACGTATATAAAAGATATAAACGTTTAAAATTATGGGAGGAAACATGCGAGAGAAAATTTTAAATTTATTTTTAAATTCTTTTTTTCCTAAAATAACTCAATTTAATTTAGGGTTTTATGTTTATATATATTTTTTAATTATAAAAGGAAATAGTTCAAAAACACTAAAATCTTTCAATTATGATGTCACGTGGCACTCTAAAGGGGAGGTTGAGGCCTCCATTGCACGCCACGTCAGCATATACGTTTTCTTTTATATATATAAATAGATGATCTCAAATCTATAACTTATAATAAAAGAATTGAATTTTTATGAGGTGACATTCAATCGAATGTGCCATGTGACACTTTGAGGTGATAGTATTGAATTTATTATTTTAAATAAAAGATAAATTTTTAAAATTTTTATTTTCTTTTTTAAATAAAATCTATATCTATATTATCTTAAAATTTCAAATATGTTAATTAATATCTTTTCCTTATTTTCCTCTCACATTTTTAAATGTTAATTATTAATATAAAATTTCAAATATTTTAATTAATATTTTTATCTTTATTTTTTCCTTATTTTTCACTCACAAATTTAAACTTTAGTAACTTTTATGTATGACATTTTTTTTGAAAAAAAAAAATTTACACCAAATTAACGATCATTTTATTATCTTTCCAACGAGCACAATAGTGCTATACAAAAAATGAAAAAAAAATGTTTTTTAGTGAGTTTTTGTTATGCAGAAAAAAAACACATGTGTTTAGGTGATTTATTAATCATATATAGGCAAGTACTAATCGTGTTATGATAGTATATATGTTTTTAAATCTACTATTACATACATGAATTGCTCATGTTCATGTGCTATAACGATATGCTTAGCATTAAAAGAGGTTGAGATTTTTTTAATCTGCTGGGAACGCAACATGAGAGCCCTTTTCGTAGTATAAACATTAGAACAACTTTTTTTAGCATTAAAAGTGGTTGAGATTGTTTACTTCTTTTATCCTTTTTTATTAAGTCATATTAGATTTTTCAACCCCGGGACACTCCCGGGGTAATCAGCTAGTAATTTATAATGTATTGTATTATTAAGTAAATAAGTATGAATAGTTTTACAATATCATTAAGTGGATAAGTAAGAATTAATTTTATACGACCTGTTTTGACCCGCCTTCTTTTAACCTAACCACTTTATGCCCCCTTAAAAAATTCGAACTCACCACTGGAATAGTATTCGGGCAAACCAATAAGATATGCTAATTCTAGGAGTTTGTTAAACATGAAATATTCCTTTAATCATATACATCTTCACTTAATAAAGAATATCATCACTATATCAAGGCATGAGAAAGCCCATCTATTGTATAACATTTAAAACTTTAACAATATATATATATATATATATATATATATATAGGATTTGGTTCAAATGAGAACCTTTTTCCAAATTGAGAACTAGAGAACCATTCTGGGCCACACATTTCTCTAAGGCAATTTTTTTTTTTTTTTTTTTTTTTTTTGCAAAAATCGCTGCTTTATATGTAAGGAAAATTTTTTTTTTAATTTTTTTTGTATTTTTTTTTTCAGTATACACATGTGTATAATTGCATTATACACATATGTATAGCTGAAAAATGCTATATACACATATGTATAATTACTATATACACATATGTATAATTGTCATATACACATATGTATAAATGAAAAAAAAATTCAAAAAAAATAAAAAAAAAAAATTTCCTTGCATAAAAATGTGCGATTAAAGCAAAAAAAAAAAAAAAAAAAAAAAAAATTTTTTTTGCCTTTATATGAAATGTGTGGCTCAGAATGGTTCTCTCAGTTCTCAAATAGGGGTTGGTTCTCTTAGGATCCCTACCCTATATATATATATATATATATATATATAGAGGTAGAGGATCCAGTAAGAAAATTGTTTTGTGTAGGAAATGTAGGAAGAGTTTTCAACCGTTGGATCAAATCTGATTAAATATTTAGATCAATGGCATAATAGACTTTTTAGTCATTTTATTAATTATCAAAACCCACAAATTTAGCAACAAAATTATGGATTTTAATGAGATTCAATTATCTAAAATAACTAATTCTTCCACACAATATTCAATCCCTTAACAATCAATCAGTTCTTCATTTTTTTACAATTAATCAGTGATGGCAGAAGTTTTTCAAGATCTTTCGAATGGTAAGTCTTGTTTTATTTTTTTAGATCATTTTGATTTGTATGAGGTTTATTCAGATTTGATAAAAAGTCTACATTTTTTTATTATAATCAGATTTGAAGTCGTATAGATCGATTCCATCTGTATAGGAAGTTTTTTATGTTTTTTTGATTTTATTTAAAACACTACAATAAAAACACCATCTACAAAATTATCTAAAACCAAAAACTTAGATGTTCTAACGAGTAAACACTGAATAAAACACTATTTTAAAACACTACTATAAAAACACCATCTAAAATTTATCTAAAACCCAAAACTTAGCTGTTTTAACGAGGAAACAAACGTATAATGTTTCATATTATATAAACACTGCATAAAACACTATTATAAAAGAACACTATAGATATTAGGTTTATTTGATTTGTTGTTAGTGATAAGAAAGAAGAAGATAGTAAAAGACCTTCGTTGATATTGACAGAGAGATAGAGAGAGGGGTGAGTAAAAATAGGATATATTTATTAATTATGCTTGAATTAAGGAGTGGTTAGTAGATATATAAATTAAAATGACTTTTCTACCCTCTTTTAAAACACTAATTAGACCATCCTACCCCTAACCATTAATTTATAATTAGTATAATATTAACTAACCTAAACTTTTAATCTAAGCCATCAATTTATAGATCAAACGGTTGAAAACACTTCCTACTCTTCCTACACAAAACAATTTTCTTACCGGAACCCTACCCTATATATATATATATACCAAATTTTTGTTTGAAACAAAACCAGATACGTGGCGTATAGGTTTATACGCCACGTATAAAATTAGAAATTTAACCCAAGACTTGGTTTTCAATAGGGGTGTTCAGAATTCGATTCGGTTTCGAAAATTCAAAATTCGACTTAGTTTGATTCGATTACCAAGAATTTGATTCGTTTATTAAGAATTCGAATTCGATTCAATTCGAATTCAAGTCCAGTAAATCAAATACGGATTTATGATTTTAAATTCGATTCGATTCAAATGTCGAATAAAAACTGTACATGTATATTTATATATATATATATATATATATATATATATATCACATGCACATTATCATATACACAAATATACACATTCAAAAAAAGAATTTCTAATTTTTGGTCATACTCTAAGAACATATCATATACACAAATAGTCTACACAGCCTTTACCATAACCATATTTTACATATTTACCTTATACATCACAAAAGTCTAATAAACTATACTCTCTGCTATTTTTACTTTTCTCGTATTTGACATATTGTTGTTTATCATTTTTGTAGATTTGTATTTTATATGTTAAAAATGATGGGTTTGTATTAGTTTTAAAACTAAAAGTAAAACAATTATTATTTATGGTGTATTTGAACTAAATCGAATTTATTCGAATTCTATTTGAACTCGAGTTTCTTATACGAATCGAATACGAATCTAATAAATTAAATTTTTAACGAATACGAATTCAGGTAAAAATATTAAAAATTTGAGAAATTTGATTCGATTAATTCTAAAATTCATTATTCTATTCATTGAACACCAATAGTTTTCAACCTGAAAAAAGCCATGTTAGGGTTAGTTAAATAAGTCTCTGACAATGAACATTCTCTCTGACACCTAATCATTGAAGCCGTATATAGGGCTATACACGACATATAGATCGACCATGGTGTATAAATATTTGAGGGGTGTGCCAATAACAAAATTCTTTGTAAATTAATGTTTATGTATGCTATCTTTTTTTATTATTAATTGAAAAGAAAATGATCGCAAAGGGACGAGTATAGACAATACATACATGAATAATGTACCAGAAATAGTCAAAGTTAACTGCTGGTTATATGATGTCGAGTCATATCCAGTTTTGGACTAAGCACATCTTCACTATACAACACACAGTACTGTATTCTCAAGGTACAATGTATACATGTGCTATCTTTGTTACTGTTTTATTTTTACTAATTATTCTCTCTCTAGTATATATCTATTTACACCGTCTCCAATTAATTTGAACGTATGATCAGTCTAGTTCTGTATGCATCAAAAACAAGAACGACGTCCACATGGCATTACTCCCCAACTTTAACTATATTATATGTCCAACGGGTGACACATAATAAAAACACTTCTTTAGACAATTAGCCAATTGTGATTGTGTTCCAATTTGTTAAAGTCATCTGGATCAAATCCTGCGAAGTTGACTTTTAGTTTTTTAAAGTAAATTGTAATAAGTTACCGGCCGATAGATGTTTCTCTAACTGTATACATACCACACATGATAAAAGCACTTCTTTAGACAATATGTGATTATGTTCCATTTTATTATAGTCATCGGGATCAAATCCTGCGAAGTTGACTTTTAGTTTTTTAAAGTAAATTGTAATAAGTTACCGGCTTATAGATGTTTCTCTAACTGCATACATACGACACATGATAAAAGCACTTCTTTAGACAATATGTGATTATGTTCCATTTTATTATAGTCATCATGATCAACTACAACGGAATGCTTGACTTTTAATTTTATTTTTTCAATATATTGCAATAAATTACAGGCCCGGAGACGTTTCTCTAACCGCACACATATGACACATGGTGACAACACTTATTTAGATAATCTGAGATTATATTTAATTTTAAGGGAATTGACTTTTTAATAATCTAAACTTTGCGTCGTTGGCTGGTAATAATTTGTACTTAAGAAATTCCCTACAACAATCTCAACTTTAAAAGTATTTTCCTCCAATGAACTTTTGTAAAATGAGAAATAACCAATTTTCAAAATTGAAAGAGTTTGAAAGTTGAAAAGATCATTGGAGGAAAATTGTTTGAAAGTTGGGACTATTGCAGGGAATTTTTTAAGTGCATATTATTGCCAGTCAATGAGGCAAAGTTTGTATTATTAAAATCCAATTCCCCTTAATTTTATTATGGTCATCCTAATCTACTCCTGCAGAGTGTTTGACTTCATTTTTTTCATAAATTGTAATAAACTACATTCATCATGATCAACTCCTTCAGATGATCTTCATGACCAGATGTTATACCAAAATCTTCAATCTCTTTCATTATCAAATTTCTTTGTTTTCCATGATTATGAATTTTAGCTCTGTATGCATTAAAAAAAATTGATGTCCACATGCCAAAACTTCTCTAGTTGAACTATATTTTGTCTAACATATGCCACATGATAAAACATTTCCTTAGATGTAGATTCAGAGCAACAAAAGGTTAACATTTTTGGAAATGTTGACTCCAACACCTTAATCAACAAGTTGGTAGATTGTGTTATATATGAATTTGCCATCAAAATGAAATTATGTTCCATTTTATTACAATCATATTGAATAACTCCTGCAAAGTGTCTCGCTTTCAATTTTTTTATAGGTTGGAATAAATTATCAGCTCGAAGATCTTTCTCTAACTGTACTTATATGACACATGATGAAAACACTTCTTTAAAAAATCTAGGATTATGTTCTATTTTATTATAGTCGTCATGACCAACTCCTACAGAGTGTTTGTCTTTTAATTTTTTTATAGTAAACAATAATAAATTATCAGGCTGGGGATGTTTCTCTAACTACATTCATAAGACATGTGATAAAAGCACTTATTTAGATAATCTTAGATTATGCTCCATTTTATTACAGTCATCATGATCAACTTCGGCAGAGTGTTTGAAGTTTATTTTATTTTTGTAAATTGTAATAATTATAGGCCCGAAGATGTTTCTCTAACTACATTCATGTTATACATAATAAAAACACTTTCTTAGATGTAGATTCAGATCAACAAAGGTCAACATTTCTCGAAGTATTTACTACAAACACCTTAATCAAGAAGTTGGTGTATTTGCATTATATATGAATCTGCCATAGAGCATGTAGGTCCGTTTCGGGTCAAACCGAAAACTTGACTCCTCGTATACGACGCGAAAGATGCGGAAACAAGATACACGTGTTTGATAGGTGTGAGAAACGTATTGACAATAAAAAGTTATGCGATAGTGCGCATCTTGGGAGACCCTCAATTTAACAAACGAGGACACAAATCGTCTTCATAGTTAGGCGGAAATACGCATCTTCATAGTATGCGGTGATGCGCATCAAGAAGTTATGCGATAGAGCGCATCTTGGACATACCACTCAAGTGAACAACTACTATTAATCCATCCCAAGGACAGTTGGATCCCCAAGCAACACTTCTCTTCGGATATTGGTGTTTACTTCGATTATTCTCGCCATTTCTCATTTTTATCTTTACTTTTATTTTAAGCAACTTAAAGCTGAGTAGGGGAAGTCGTGCCTTAGGATTCAATACTCGGTACTTGCTAGGTCTATACTACACTCGATAGGTACACTTGCCTATTGTGTGGGTTTAGAACGCTCAGCATTTACCGTTTTATTTTAATAAAGAGTTAATAGCCATTTTCGTCCCTGAGGTTTGGGCCAGTTTGCCACTCTAGTACAAAAGTTTTTTTTTTTTGCAATTCCTTCCCTGAGGTTTGGATTTTTTTTTGCCAAATTCGTCCTTTTCACTAACCCAGTTAAAAAAGCTCGTTAAGGTCAGAGGTATTTTTGTCTTTTTACCACAGGGACGAATTTGGCATTTAAAATACACCATCACCATAGACTACTATTAACCCTTACTGTCCTTCAATTGGTGCCTCCATCAACAATATTCATAACCCATCATCATAAAACCACCACTCTACAATCCTAACATCCCTATTAATCAGCCGAATATACAAACAGGAGAGATTATTGGACTTAATAACATACTAACCTTCCACCACCACTGTATTGTACCCTCTCCGTCGCTCCTATAACCCAACAACCACTGAACAACCATCATCTTCAACCCCTAATCGAAACCCTAGTTGGAACCTGGTCCCCCGCCGCCTGTCACCACCAGTCCACCACAGTCACCGTTGTCGTCCTCCTTCTCTTGTTACCCGCCCTATCTCTCTTCCTCTGTTCCTCTGTTCCTCTGTTTCCTTCTCTCTCTCTCTCTCTCTGTCCAGATCTCAGATCGATGTGGTGTGGTTGTGTTTGTCTTGGGAGTGGTGCCGCCAGGAGAGGTGGGGTTGCCACCGTGTTCTGCCACTGTGGTGGTGATTGGCCCCCATTCTCCACCCACCCTTCACACTTCTCTGCACCACCTCCACCACCATAATTTAAGTCACGCTTCTTCTCCAAACAAGAACAAGTAATGAGAATAGAGGTAAGAGAGAGAGAGAGTAATTACCTGAAAACTGATGGTGAAGAATAATAATAATTGAAATGTATGTGTTTGTAGAGAGAGAGAGAGAAGATAAAGGATGCCTAGAAGATGTTGCAGAGATCTTCTTTGTTGCGAAGTTTGACCATTTGCTACTCGACCCTCTCTCCTCTTTTCAGAGTGGCTTTGGGTTTGGTTAACAAAATAAATTTGCTTTTTTTCAAAATTAACCAACGGTAAATTCAGATTCTTTTTTCTTTTATTATTATTATTATTATTATTATATTATTATTATTATTATTATTATTATTATTATTATTATTATTATTATTGTTAGTTGCAGAGATTTAGAGAGAGACAGTGAAAGAGAAAGAAAGAAAGAGAGAGAGAAAGAGAGATAGATATAGGGGGTGGGGATAGGGTGGGGTAGGGATGGGGTGGGGTAAGATTTTAATAAAAATTTTAAATTGTAAGTAAAAAGACAAAAGTACCCCTGACCTTAATGAGCTTTTTTAACTGGGTTAGTGAAAAGGACGAATTTGGCTAAAAAAATCCAAACCTCAGGGAAGGAATTGCAAAAAAAAAAAAAAAACTTTTGTACTGGAGTGGCAAACTGGCCCAAACCTCAAGGACGAAAATGGCTATTAACTCTTTAATAAATTTAAAACTTGAACAAGTGCTTTAATCCACTGGGAATTTGGCAATTTTAGAAAAAGAGGTTTAAGTGCTTTAATCCACACGACATCAGGTGTAAACATGCCGAGCCCGAGCCCTACCAGGCTCGAGCTCGGCTTGAAAGTTAAACCCAAGAGCCGGTGCTCGGCTCGGCTCAAAATAATTTTATAACAATTATAAAAGAGCTAAAAGCTCAGCTCGAGCTCGCTTCAATAGCTTAAACGAGTCAAAGCTTGGCTTGCTATTGTTAAAACAGTAGGTATATTATATATAAAATAATAATATAATTTTTTTGGGCTCGTTTAGGCTCGCGAGCCTAAACGATCTTTGTATAAAAAGCTTAAGCTCGAACTTGATAACTAAACGAGTCATGTTTTAGGCTCGGGCACGGACTCGTTGAGGCTCGGCTCGTTTGAGCTTTTTACTGATCCGATCCCGAGTAGCACTCGAGCCGTTACACATCATTTACACCCCTACCAGGGAACAAATAGTCATACAAATGCCTAGGCAGTGTTGCTCAAATACGGTGGTATCTCGAGCCCTATTAGGCCCTAGAACTCTAAAGTACATTAATGGAGTCGTTACATACTCTCAGGCAACAGAAGAGTTGGTCGTGTGACTTGAGTAGATGGCGAAACACGATCATTCTATAGATCATGAAGTTTTCCATTTCTACGGTTACTGGCTAATAAGGTGCATATAATAATGTAAATAATAGCTTAATCATTATTTAATTAGTTGGTAGATTAGCTCATTAAACGCAGTTTGACTAAATTAGTGAATTAATCCTCTTTTTTTTTGAACGGCCAACTAAACAACGCCGTCTTTTTAATGTAATATATGGTTGTGATTTGTTATGAGTAAATAGGGGATGAGGAAGATAATGTGAATGCTCTAACTAGGGGTGTTCTTTTTAACCGAAACCCGATAACCGAACCCGACCCGACGTGATCCGACCCGAGAAATTACCTTACCCGATTAACCCGAACCCGATGAAATGTCATGCTCGAACCTGATGAGAGTTATTAGGGTCGGTTTTTGGATTAAATATATATATATATATATATATATATATATATATATATATATATATATATATTTCGGGTTAACTTGAATAACCCGAGGAACTAGAAAATGATCCAGTTTCCTTTATATATATACAATCAATCAAAACTATAGAATGACTATTCACATTCTTAATTGAGTTCCCTCCTACTTCCTAGGTAATGGAACATCCTTACTTTCAAGCTTCATTATCATCTTTAAAGTTTTCTTGAATTTCAACTTCATATGAGTTTTCTTATTATGTATATTGCACCAGAGAAAATTAGGATTCAAAATTGATTAATTGTCAATTTCTAGAGGAAATATACAATTGTATCAAATGCATAATTAAAAACAAAGACATAGTGTACTCTTGATTGCTTTATGAATTTGCAATTTAAAAGCCATTGGTGACTACTGTTTTTATGAATGCCTTTATTACTAGTTATATTAGTGGAAATGAAGATTGTAATTTGTAAGAACATTTAGGTAATTAAATGTTTAAGGCACACAATGCTTAAAAAGTGTATACTGAGTCTAGCAAGGTGCACATTTGGTTCAAGTCACTTATAACTGTATTAAACTTGTCTCTTGTTGTTTTAGACTGTTTTAACTAATAGCCATTTAACCTGACCCGAAAAACCCAAAAATCGATTAACTCCATAACCGATAACTATTTAACTAGATTGGGTCGGTTATCAGGTAATATTTTCACCACTAAAAACCCGAATAGCCCAGCCTGAATAACCTAATAACCGAAAACCAAACCCGATGAACACCTCTAGCTCTAACATCCCATAACATTAAATGTAGGGAAAATCACCAAAATGGCCCGTTGATCGTGTGATTTACCATAATAACCCCCTCCCGTCTCTTTGGAGAGACGGGTCACGGAGTCTGAACCATCTCTGTAAAGGCTTTAGTTTCCAACCAATTGAAAAGCAACACGTGGCGTCTATGATTCCGAGGACTGTTAGGCGTCTTCAGAGACTTTCCAGAGCCGCTAAGTCGTCTCCGGTGGGCCCTTGAGACGTCTAACTGACGGCCGAGCTCAAGCCGTCTTCGACTAGGCTTGAGCCGTCTCCAAGGCTTCCTGAACCGTCTCTAGCTGTCTGTCAACGATAAATTATTTTTTTTTACAATATTTTGGTGCCATCACACGGTTCCCGAGAAGACTTTGTGTCATCTCACAGTTCCAGAGACGACTCTTGACTTTGGTTTTATATATTATTATATTAAAAACTATAAAAATTATGTTTAGTGTTGTTTTATTTTTACCGTTTACTTTATAAATTTTTTTAATTATTTTCTTTGTTTTCAACTCTAAAAGTAAATAAAAAACATAAATAAAAACATTTCATTGAAACATAAAATTAAAACATAATAATATTAAACATAAAAAAATACATTAAAACAAAGAAAAAAACTTAAAGTTGGCGGCGCAACAACCGCCATGCCTTGACATGGTCGAAATCGTTGTCGTATCGAACCCCATACTCATAGTGAGTGAATTCGATAGCCAACTCCTCATCAAGGTCTCACACTTGATATTGAGATCGGCCCACTTGAACTGGAGGTCTCAGAGGGTCTTGGTGGTGTTGGTTCCAACGTGTTCGATGAAGTCGCTAAACACGCGAGCCTAAAACCCCTCCAGGGGGAAGGCCGACCCTTCGGGCCGCGGGAGTTGTTGAATCTCCTGGTCATTTGAGGCATCCTTGTGGCAAACCACAAGTGCCATCTATTCCTCTTTGGTCCACGGGTTCATATTTGTGGCTGGGTGGGTGTTTGTTTTTTATTTTACCGTTTGTGTGGTTTGTAACCCCACGGTGTCTTCTATTTATATTCAAAAATTTTGAACGGTAAGAAGGTGAAATTAAAGGTCTCACCGTTTAGGTGACAAAACTTAAATTCGTTCGACGGTTTCCAAAGCCGTCTCAGGTATCATCAGATTCAAGAGTCATCTCGGGAACCGTGAGACGTCACCAATGTATATAAATACCCCATTTCACTTCACAAAATTTGTACCCCCTCTCCATCATGTATACTAAAACTTTTGAATTTTTTTATAAATCTCATATATCAAACATTTCAGCTTTCCGATCCATGACGTTTTTAAATCCTCCACTTTTCCAACTGAAGCCTACCGCCTTACGAAAATATTGTCCGATTATACTTGGATCGTTGTTACATCTGCGTACAGCTACTTGGATCGTTGTTGCATCTGCGCGTGGGTTAACCCGTGTAGAATGCCTCGATGATGTGGTGTTCTACATTATTGGCAAGTTCATTTGCCTCCCAAATCAATGTCATGTGCTTCAGGAACATCCTTCACACATGTGTAAAAGAACTTCAGTGGAACTACTTGGGAGAACTTGCCATTTTCCTTATACACCGATTGTAAACCTCTGTCTGGACAGTCGGTGTAAAGCACACTGGGAACTATTGTTACATAAAACGAGGATACGTCTCGGATATGTCTCGGTGGTCGACGTGTGCAACGTATCAGATCTATGAACAATGGTTCTTTGTCTATGTAGAGCACATACACCATTCAAACAATGGTTCAAAGCAAGTAAACCTTGGAAATAATATCCTATCAACCCTACGTCCGTCGCTGGAACTCGTCGGCGTCCCCTACTGCTACCACCACCACCTACATTATGTGGTTGACGTGTGCAACAGATACGTCTCGGTGGTCGACGTGTGCAACGAGTTTGTTTTGTAAATCAAGATTGTTGGTGTAATAGTATAGTTTTTGTAATACTTGTCATGTTTTGTAAATCAAGATTGTTGGCCAAATTGAAATACTCATATAACACAATATAAAGAAACAAAAAACCATCAAAAACATAAAATAAACGTGCATAAAAACATAAAATAAACATAAGATTCATTCGATTAATAAAAACATAAAATAAATACATAAATTATTACAAGAGTTAAATAAGCTACGCGTTAAGACGGCCCCTCATCATTTGCCAGCCGACACGTGTTTGAATTCTTTGCGTTGCTTGGGTTGATACTCTCTTTTGGTATATCTGATGGCGATGTCTTCCGGCATGTCTGAAGGTACCGCTCGAAGTGTTCGATAGTGGTACCCGTTGAAGAGCTAACACTTCGTGTTCAAGTCGTTCCATTTACGGCTAAGTGAGTCGATGGTTCGGTCAGACCCTCCCACCAACCGATTGTATTCATGTAAGATACGGCACAACTTGTTTATTTGGTGTGGGCTATCTTCGACATGTTGCCACGCTCAAACTAGTGCAATTTCTTGTTCCCCGATTCAGCGTTGGGGTGCCATTTTCCTTTGTATGAATGAGACAGTGGTGGTAGTGGTAGTGTTAGTGGTAGTGGAGGAGTCAGACGGGGAATGGGACGGAGATCGGGACGGATATTGGTACATATAGGGGGGAGGTGGACAACTGAACCGTCAGACAAGTCTTGGGACTCACCGGAGACGAAGACACCTGAGACGTCTCGGGACCCACGAGACGAATCCGGAGATGTCATGGGTAGACATGGGGAAGACATATCATAATGCTATTGGCTGGGACCCCAAGCCGTCTCGGGAGACGCCTCAGACGGCTGGGGAAATGTAAACCGTCTCCACCAGAGACGTCTTCGGTGGGTCGGCTGTGGTGATTTACTCATAAGCCGAACCGAAGCCAAGGCCTTAGTGACACGCCTCAAGGACCCACGGGAGCCGTCTTGGCGGCTCTGACACGTCTCCCGAGACACCACACAGTCCTCGAGATCATAGAAGCCACGTGTTGCTTTTCTATTGGTTGGAAACTAAAGTCTCTCTAAAGACAGTTTAGACTCCTTAAGAACCGTGACCCGTCTCTTAAAACAGGAAGATGCCAATCTTGTAAATAGGACAGTCAACAAGCCATTTTAATCATTTTCCCTTGAACGTAACTTGTACAAACTATTCACCATTTCTGGACAACTAATCCTTTTTTATTATTTTTTCTTTATCGTTTGACAGTAAATAAAAGATTTCAACTACAACAACAACTACATGTGTAATCAATCCTTTCAGACACCATGGCAGTGGTCCATCATAGTACTGAACCTTCCTCTTACTTTCCTTTTACCCCTTCATCTTCCACCTTCTTTCACTTCCAACCCCTTCTTTTCATCTCACACCACTATAAAACACCATATCAGCACACATCTTCACACACATACATACCCCTCACCTTCCTCTTTTCAAACACTCAACAATGGGGTTCCCAATTGGATACACAGAGGTTTACCTACCCAAATTCCTAATTTATATTCTAACCGTTCTGGGTTTAATCCGAAAACTAATTTCCAACGTTTTCCGCTCAGTCGGGTTAGCGGATTTCCTAGAACCCGAATTTACAACCGACCCGACCCGACCCGATTCATCATCATCGTTTAATATTAATATTAATCAAGTTGGAGCGTCTTCTGGTTATTATATCCGTGAGCTGCTACCAGTGGTGAAGTATTCGGAGCTTGTGGACCCACCCGAGAGCTGTGCGGTTTGTTTGTATGAGTTTGATGGTGGAGATGAGATCCGACGGTTAAGAAATTGCCGGCATGTTTTTCATCGGAGTTGTCTGGACCGTTGGATGGACCATGATCAGAACACGTGTCCGCTTTGTCGGACGCCTTTTATATCCGATGATTTGTGGGTGGCTTCCGGTGTCGGTGATTTAAACTACGGTGAGGCGTCGGTGATTAGTTATTAGTGGTCATGGATAGTTGGATTAAAATATTTTGATTATTTTTTGGTTGTATTATTAGTGTTAGTGAGTAAGTATTTAGTAGAAGACTGGAGATAGAATTATTACACGATGTAATGTCTTGTATATAAAGTAGCAAACACGAAATGAAAAAACTACATGTTGAAGTTTATATGATTTTTTTTTTTTTTAATTTGCTTATTTCAAATAAAACTGTATATTTTTCTTATAACGTTGTTAGTATTAGTGAAGATAATCAAGTGTGAGGAAAATGGAATGCGTAATTTAGTATTCGAGTTAAATGTCAATTTTGTCTGTTTGGTCTAGTTTGCCACTTTAGTACATTTTTTTTTTTGTAATGGAACCCTTAAGATTTAGATTTTCTTGCTGTATACCAAGTAATTTATCATTCTTTTAACAATCACCCTACAAATGAATCACTATTTTGTCCTAATAACGGAATGTGGTGAAGACAAGAATTCAACCCACAACCTCCTAATCATATCAGTTGCAAAGTGTATGTTTTAGAAGTGAGTGGATTCGAGATAATTTTATATTGTGTCAAACAAAATTTTGGGGGTCATTTTAATTTATAAAAAATAAAATATGTCAATTGATATGTTACATATTCCTATAACTAACAATTCATAATGTTAACAGTACTTATTCCGGATTGGTGACTTATATATTATTTTATATTAGAATTTTATTATAGATATATATTAACTTTACATTTTTTTTTGGTGTTAAACCCATATTATCCTATATTAATAATAATTATACATATATATGAATTTTATATTATTTTTAATGTTAAAACCCATGCGTTACGACACGTAATTAATAACATGTTTATTTTTATTAACAATTGATGTGAAATTTTTTTTCGCGTGGTTGATATTGGTGTACAAATACAATTTGTTGAAATTACGAAAAATGTGTCATTACGTTTTGATGTTTAGAGTTGAGCCGCATCTACAACGAAACAAACACATGTAGATATTATTTTGGTTAATGTTACGACATTTTCTCATCCTTTGTCATAGAGTGCGATATCCATCCATTCACTGCGTCCCAACCGCAAGTTCGTTTAGATTAAAGCATGCATGGTGTATATTAACCATTCAATACACCATGTAACAAATTTAATTATCTTTTTTTTATTCACCCTATTAAAGTTAAAGCTAACTTTTAGCTCCAAACATCGTGTTGCATGCTTATTTTTATTGTCGTTTAAATTAAAACATAAATAGTCTAATATTAACTCATCGATACACCAGATAAAAAATCATTGCTAGCATTCTCTTACAATCCCGCCGCAAAGCGCGGCTCAAACACTAGTTACAAACATATATAAACATAACGCTTTCGACGTAGCATATAACATATTATTTGTTAATGATAATTAATAAATAATAATATGTGATTGGAGTTGATGACTCAATAAAAGAAACAAAGCTTATATAAACACCTAAGTAAAGGATATCATATCATAAGTTCAAAACGTCAAATCCTATTAAGGAGTTAAAAGTAAAATTTGTGGTTCAAAAAATATAAATAAATAAACAATATAAAGTTGGTTTAGTGAAATCCATTGGTTGTCTCAGGTTCCCGTCCGGGCTTGGTCTCAGGTTCGAGTCCCTCCACTCGCACTAAGGAGTGAGAAATTCAACACACGCGTTTGGCCTGGATTCGAACTGGGGTTGAGGCGTTGTGCGTCGTTTGAATTCTCCGCTGAAACACACCTTCAAAAAAAAAATCCATTGGTTGTATACATATAATCATAACCGAATTATAAAAATTAAGTACTAAAAATTGATAGTCCAACTTTTCTCAATTTGTTCTTTAAGTTTTTTTGACTTTTTTTCAATTACTCAATTCGTTCAAACTTTTTTCAATTATTTCGGTTATGGTTTAATTAGCTAACTTTTTCTCTATCATTCCAAAAGTCCAAGTGTCCGTTCAACAATACGGTTCACCCAATGTCAAACGTTCAACGTAAGGTCCCACGGTCCGAATCCGATAAGGACAATGCCTCATGACGTGGGGTAAGGATACTATCTTTAAGTTTTTACCTTCTGTGACAATTATTATAACTCAACTTTTAATGAAGATATTTACAAGAAATTTTAACATACAGTGAAGTTTTTCTACTGCTATCTTAAGGTAATTTGCCAGTTGTGAAATGCTAATATTTATAACCGATAGTAAAAACAAAAAATATGGTTATTTAGACTCCTCTGGTCCAATTTTGGACTATTGTTAATTGGCAAGCATAATGTTTGAGTTATTAAAAAATATTAATTATTAAATATTTTCAAGTATGCACTATCATAAAAAAATAATAAGGATGCAACGACGTAATACCAGAAGATAACACAAACGGCTTAGTTATGTGGGAGCACAAACATGTAATAAATTTTAACTCCTTTTTTTTACCGATTAATCTAATACATATGTATAATATGTTACCATTTAATCTACCAATTTAGCAACCTATATTTATTTTATATTATTTTTAAGTAAGTACTAACTAACAGAAGAAACAAAATAAAAGTGGAAGAAAAAGAGAAGTGATGAAGGATTTTGTCCAAACCGTCATGGTCGGTGACATTCCTCTACTAATTATAACCCACCAATGTAGTTGCAATGTTTGTGACACCAATCTCCTAGCACACCATTCTCATTCTCACTCAAAACTAGTTTTATATATAAGAAAAATATGCAATATGCTAATGTGGAGTTAGCCCACATATTGCTTAGACGGTGTGTTGTAGTCGGGGTTATCTCATCCGGATTCATCTAAAAATATTGTGTCACTTGAACGCTGACTAGCTCATGTTCACTTACTTGACCCTGTTGTGGATAAAGTAGGGGTGTTCAGGTTTCGATTCGGATTCGAAAAATTCGAAATTCGACTTAGTTCGATTCGATTACCAAGAATTCAATTCGATTATTAAGAATTCAAATTCGATTCAATTCGAATTCGAGTCCGGTAAATCGAATACGAATTTATGATTTTAAATTCGATTCGATTCGAAATTTGAATAAAAACTCTACATGTATAATTTTTGAATATATATACACACATACACATTATTATATACACATTGAAAATAAAAACTTCTAAATTTTGGTCAAACTTTAAGAACCCATAGTCTCTACAACTTTTACCAAAACTATATTTTACATATTTACGCTATACATCAAAAAACTCTAACAACTATGCTCTCTACTATTTTTACTATTCCTGTATTTGATATATTGTTGTTTATCAATTTTGTAGATTTGTATTTTATATTTTAAAAATAATGAGTTTGCATTAGTTATAAAACTAAAAGTAAAACAATTTATTATTTATGGTGAATTTGAACTAAATTGAATTTATTCGAATTCGATTCGAATTCGAGTTTCTTATTCGAATCGAATAAATTGAATTTTAAGCGAATACGAACCGAATAGGAATTCAGGTAAAAATATAAAAAATTTGATAAGTTTGATTCATTGAACACCTCTAGGATAAAGACCCTGCTTGCTCACAACCACCACCCCCCCCCCCCTCTCAAAATCCAAGACAACTAGCCTTTCTCGCGCAGTGACAACGGTCACTTTGGCTCACTTGCATCGGCAATAACTTGACCCTATTACGGTGTTCGCTAGCAACGTGGATTGATCCGTGGCTCGCATCAATGCTCACCCATCCTTAAGACCTAGTCTAATTAGATAGGAGGTCTCAGGTTCAAACCAGAGCAAAAGTGATATTTGGATTGTTTAGTGTAAATCAGAATTAAAGAAATATTTTCTGTTTAAAAAAAAATCTATTTATATAAATTAAAGGAGAGAAAATGTAATATCTGAAAATATGATTATATGTTGTAATTGGCTATGGTATGTAAACTGGTGTTTCTTTACATAAGGTCAAAGACTATGCTGCGGACATTGGTGTATAATTTGAATTGATGCTAAAAAAAATGCAGCTATGTATTTATAATAGTTAGGAGACGTATTACCTACTACTATTTACGAATCACCTAACTAATTAAGTGCAACTAATTCATCTAACTTTAACCTTCAATTCCTCAAACTCGACATGGATTGTGACATTTTAGCTTTAAACACATAATGAAAAATTGATCGTTTGACATGGTTCATAAGACAAACTAATTCATAACAGTAAAAAAAATCTGGTAAACGGCGATTGCCCATACATTTCTTATGAAAAATTGATCGTTGCAGGTAATCTTTAGTTCGTTAGGGTGGAAGGGATGGTTACCCCCTTGAACCCAATAAGCGCACACACATAGCCTATAGAAATATGTCACCTCAAATTAACCTAAAAAACCCTTGAACCTAATTTTGATAGGAGTGGTTAACCCCTTGGGAGTTGGGACCACACTTTGACCTGACATCCTCTTCTCGCACTCTTGCGAGTTTCCCAACCCATGTACGAAGCTCGAAAACCCAACCCGAAATACTTGCGACGGAGACCCACTCAAACTCGCATGAGCTCGAAAGCTCTCGACCCCGTCCACCCTTTGAGAACTTTCTATTGCTTTCTTGTCAATTCAAATACCCATCCTCCCCCCCCCCCCCCCCCCCCCTTTTTTTTAATTTATTTATTACAATCATACGCGAGACATCAACAATCTATACAAACTGTATGTGGGGTTGCATGTTTGCTAAAGTCCACCTTTACAAGTTCTTATGACCCATCATCATCACCGTCCTTTTATTTACTAAGAAATAAAAAATAAATCAAAACAAAATGTGTTTTTAAAAAAATTATGTAAACACCTTCTTGTGAACCTTTTTTTTCACGTGTTCATGTTTCTTGGTTTTTGACATATGAACGTTCATAGATGAGAGTATCTTGCCAAATAACCCTGTTAGGGGAGACGGGGCACAACTAGATTTGGTCACAGATACTTTATTACCAGCACAGTAACACCGTTGCTAGTGATGCTGGTAGTGGATCCGTGAACCATTTTCTGGTTATAGTTATCGCACGTTCCTCCCCCTTATTATTATTATTATTATTAAGGCAGATCGTTTTTTTTTTTTATCAATATACCTCTAATATAGTAGTTGCTTATGCGAAAAAAAAATAATTCCGTGTGAAAATGGGTAAAATTAAAGATAAGTAAATAAATAAATAAAAATGTGTGTGTAATGTGTGTTTATATTTTGAAAACGTTGAAAGTAGAAGCAAGAAGGTTCCTTGGGTGGATATGATGTAATCTGTAAAGAACGCAATAATCATCCGATTAACGCGTATTGGTCTACTAGGATACTAGCCTAGTCAACTTTCAACAACCTTCACCTTTTTCTCTTTTTCTTTAACCTTTATTTTATTTCAGTTATATGAATCATGAATGTTTTCTAACCATAACGGTTATCAAACTGTGGTTTTATGACTTTATCGGTATACCGATTGAACCGGTCTGTATATTTGTAATCAGTGGCGAAGCTTGACCCAAAGGTTCAGGGGGTCGGAAGTCACTAGTTTCGGAGGGTCGAAAACCAGTTTCGGGGGGTCGAAACCCTATATTTCCAAAATTTTCTATACGAATACTATATAATCGGCACTTCTACGCGAAAATTCGGGGGGGGGGGGGGGGGGGTCGGCCGCCCCCCCCGGTCCCAACTAAGCTTCGCCAGTGGTTACATCTATACATATAATAAACCAAAGCCATTTTAATGACATGTCATAATATTATGCAATCTCTCTTTTGAGAGATGCCACATAGGATGTGATGTGGCAACTCTAGACTAATTAAAAAAAAGGAATAAATATGATTTAAATATTATTTAACATAATCTATTAAATACCTAATCTATTAAATTTAAATATTAAAACTTTATTATTTTCCCTCTTATGTTTCCTCTCATAACCTTTAAACTTTAATATCTTTTATATACGAGATTTTTTAAAGAAAAAAATTACACCTAATTAACGAGCATTTTATTATCTTTCCAACGAGTACCATATTGCTATATAAAAAAACGGAGAAAAAAAACGACTATTTTTTGTAACCCGACAGGTATTGTGTCATGTTTGGAATTAATTTAAAAAAAAAATTGTGGGTTTGGGTCCGGCCTGGGATTAGATGATATCTGACCCAATTACCTTTTTTTTATATTAGAATATGATAACTTATGGCAGAGATTTGTTTAAAATAATAATAATAATATTCATTAATCATATATTAGCAGATCATTAATTATGTTGTCATATTAGATATTTTATTATGTCATATTAGATATTTCAATCCGGAACGCTCTCCAACAGGTAATTGCTATATAGATGTCATTTTTATAGTTTAGATACTTCTAATTTTATTCACTTTACTTAGATTTTCTCAACCCGGGGTTACATTAACAAAATATAAAATTTGGTGTCCGACTAATAACCAACCGTTAAAATGGAGGTGGTTCAGATGGGCACAACCAGACCAGTTATATAGCCGGTTCCTGGTTGCTACGACTAGTACAACTCTTAAAACATTGCCTATATGTCTTAAACTCGTCACAAAGATTCACACGGCGTCATTCGTCTTTCATTCTGCTTATGTCCAAGATGACTATACATTAACATGCGCTACACTTTCATCACTCGCTCACATACTCCAATAGCCATAGGATAAGCTAAAGTGACCAAGAAACATAAATTCACACAATCCATGTAAACATTTTTTTTGTAACATTTAACTATGTGTAGTTTTTTTTATTTAAGTTATCATTAAGCTTTTTTATTAAAAGAATTTATCTCATCGCGTTTTTAATCTCTCAAATCTTACTTAGTCAACCCTAAGCTTCCATTATCGATGACTTGCTAAGTTATTGAGTTAATTAGCGTACTATTTTACACAAATATTTAGTATAATAATATTTTAACCTATGTTATAATATAGATAATTCTATTAGAAATACAATATGAAAAATGTGATCCTATGATTCATGCATCCATATCTGAATATGGGTGGATTAGGTCAGCATCATGGATGAATTACACTATGGACAAAAGATCAAATACAAACAAAATTATCGTGCGAACATACGAACTGAAGGAAACAAAAAAAAGTGGCGGTGGCATTTTCGTAAATAACGACCACCATTCTTTGTTTGTATAATTACTCTAGTGTATATAATTAATCTAGAGTAAAAAAGTGGCGGTGGCATTTTCGTAAATAATGACCACCACTCTTGTTGTATAATTACTCTAGTGTATATAATTACTCTAGAGTAATTACCCTAGAGTAATTATATAATTACTCTAGTTATATAACTACGCTATATAATTACTTTAGAGTAATTTTATAATTACTCTTGTTATATAATTACGTTAGAGTAATTACGCTAGTTATATAACTAGAGTAATTATATAATTACTCTAGTTATATAAAGTTTTCAATATTTACAGAAATGCCACCGCGTGTTTTTTACTTCAGTTCGTACTGTTCGTACGATAAAGCTATTTGTACGTGAACTTTACTCTTACACTATGATCATTAAATATAAATATTATTCTCATATTTGTTTACTTTACGGAGGTGTGCAGTTAATATTATTTTAGTATTTTATTAATTAACACATGCTCGTTTATTTATTTCCACACGAGACATAAGTTTCATAACAAGAAAAACAAGAAAAGAATAAATGTTTTTATAATCTTAATGCCACCTAAAATAGTAACACCTAAACTTTTAATATTTTTATTTTGGCCCCCATCTACTATTCTTTTTCCCTAAACTTTTATACAATGATCCTATTCCTATCCTCCCCGTAAATTTCTAATTTTTCACTTTTACCCTCAAGTATTTATTTATTTTTTCTTTCACTTTTGTAGAGACAGTTTCACTTTTTTTGTTTCATTTTACTAAAATCTTTCATTAGCTTTGTTGTGCTTCTTGTGGATCATTGTCATTACTTTACTCTGCATCATTTACTAAAGCAATGATTTCATTATTAACTATTCTAGCAAAACTGCCCATCAGAGCCATCGTTAGCCATTTATCGTTAAGGTGTATTCTCAAAATACCTATATCTATTGTTGTGACAATCGGAGCGTGATTTGGTAATACCCCAATTTGTCCACCATTATTAGATAAAATGATTTCTTTCACTTTCGAATCCCAAACTATTCGATTAGGGGTCAATACACAAAGATTTAAGGCCATTTCTTCAAATTGCTCTCCATTTCTAAGTTCATAGTCTTCGTCGTAGCTTCGTCAATGTTATTTACCAAATAAAAGGCATGTTAGAAAGAGCATCTAATTCTCTAGAAAGGATTAATTGAAAGCCTCCAAATAATGTCTGTCTTTTGTAGTAGATGTCGAACCTGCTGCTCCATTGACTAAGAGGGGGCGGGTGCAGCAAAAGTAAAAAAAAAAAAAAAACTAAATACTTGGGGGTAAAAGTGAAAACTTATAAATTTATGGGGGAGGATGGGGTCATTGTATAAAAGTTTAGGAAAAAAAATAGTAGAGGGGACCAAAGTAAAAATATCAAAAGTTTAGGTGTTACTATCACCGGAGGCATTCATATTTAAGATTATATTTAAGATTATAAAGAATGTATATCACGTTTACGTGTCGGAATAAATTAGACGTGGATAGATGTTTCATTACAACTTAATACATTTCATTTAACCGTACCGCATCTTTGTAGGTTTCGTTCGTGTGCTTAAACATGTTAATATCACCTTGCCAACATGCGTAATATACGCAAACGTGCCCATAAACACGTAAACATCATCATACGGCCTCGTCAGCTTTGCCATATATAAAAGGTGTCTTGCTGCAAACGCGAACACCTTTGCTTGTTATAGTTTATTGGGTAAAGTGGTGTTATTGTCGAGATAACTTATATATAGAGATTAGCTGATTAATCGACTAAACAATCACTTAATTAACTAAGTTGCAACAGTTCAAAATTTTATCACCTAATTCATATCTCTCTAATCTCCCACATTCAATAATTGCATGTTTATAGCATTCTAACCACTCCCATATTCCCTCACCTATAACCTAATCAACTAAACAATCACTAAACTACCTTTTACAAATGTCAAACAAACACAACATGCTCAAAATTGCTTTCTTTTCTAAGTTTATTACTCTTCAGATTTCAAATCAAATCAAATGAACTTCATTACATACTATATGTGCGGTCTAAGAACTACACAATCGTAACTAAAAACTGTTTTCTGGTTAGCATTCCTAAATATTTGGATTTCAGCTAAACTAATGCAACCCTTTATGTAATTAGCTTAATGAAATAAAAGGAATCCTAATTGAACTTAAGAACATGAAGAAGTCGAGGAAATTACAAACACGTAAAAAAATCCAAACGAAAGTAAAAGGCTCCAAACCAATCATAATCTCTAGTTTTCTTCATCGGTAAATTGGTACCTGCATTTAAGCGGAGCCAAAGCCTGACTTCTAATTGCCCATCGGTGGCCTGAGGTGCAGAGCTGGATGGGTGGAACCTAAAGTTTAAGTCCCAAAATCCCAATTCGGAGTCGATCAATTTCCAATGCAGCTGTCAGGATTCGAAAACATATTGGAATAACATGTGATTAGAGTGGCTCATGGGGGACTATTAGTGAGTTTACAAAAAACAATAAAATAAAATAAAATAAATATTATAACATATAAATAGGAACCATAAAAAGTTAAAGAAGCTTACCTAGTTGGTGCATTAAACTTGAAACAATTTCCATCCACAACAATCGACAGTATAATGAAACTGAATACAGTACCATCTTCACATTAACAAACACTTCAATTCATCAATAATAATATATAAACAGAAACCATAAAAAGTTAAAGAAGCTTACCTGCTGGTGCAATAAACTTGAAACAATTTCCATCCACAACAATCGAAAGCAGCGTTACTAAATGTTGAGGTGTATACTGAAACTGAATACAATACCATCTTCACATTAACAAACACTTCAATTCATCCTAAATAACATATAAACAAGAACTATAAAAAGTTAAAGAAGCTTAACTCAAGTCTAAACACATAATCACATATCATCAATTAAAGGAAAGGCATATCAAACTTGACCAACATATCCCTTTTAAAGATGTAACAAAATATAATTCGTGAGTTGAAGAATTATGTAATCAAACTCTATCATAGGTCATACTTCTTAAGAATGACAGTGTAGTTCACTAACATGTCCATCGCGGTAGCCGTCTCTTCAAAAGCTTGGTATCTTTTCTTTATTTCAATCACCTCATGTCTATTGACTCGGGTCTTGGTTCGTAAGAACCATTGTCGTCCTCTACAATTTATATAAGAAAAAAGTCAAAATTAGTTAAAGTATACGTTAACTAAGACCAACTTAGAAGTCAAGAAAATTGTCAAATTGCTATCAGTCGACATTAAAGAACCAATGAACCATACCTCATATTAAAACACATTTTGATTCACATGTTTCATTCTCCCACGATAGCACCTACAAATAAATTCAGACTCGGGTCTTTGGTTCGTAAGCAACCATTGTCGTCCTCTACAATTTATATAAGAAAAAAGTCAAAATTAGTCTGAAGGTGCAATAATCAGTTTACAGTGTAGGTACAAATCGATTGTGATTTTCAGATTAATTAGGGTCATACTGATTATTGAAACAAATGTAAAAGTCCGCAGAAAAAAAAACATAAAAGCTCTTTTAGAAAACTTCAGTTTCGAGAGGACATGCCTTTGAAAATAATGTTTTGACGGGTAAGCGTGTGGTGTTCTTGAACCATATTACCTTGATTCTTAGGTTGTGAATTGCCTGAATCTAACATAACAGGTAAACAATTAACCACAAAGTTTTAAAAGAAAATAACAAAACTATCAAACAAACTTCTAAACATTAATATGTGCAAATACCTGTAAGACGCATCCAAATATCAGATGTCCCATATATATCCATGTACTCAAAACATTGAACTCAAATCAAAAGTCAAAACTCAAAACACATCAACTTCTGTAACAGAATCAGTGTAACTAAAAGCTCGATACGAAACTTACACAATAGTCTCAATAACTTACCCCAAATTAATGTCAACATAATCACAATACGGTTCCACCCTGCGCGCCGCCTCAAGTAAAGTATCCGGATCATTAGTAATCAATATCTTAATAAAAAATAACTGTATAGCTGTATAAAAAAAAATATTATGTCAAAAAGTACCTACCACAAAAAGGAGACGGAGACAATCCCCGCGGTGATTGCACTAGACAATCTTTAAGATACCTATGCCCCAAAATGCAAGCAAAATCATATCTTGTAAAACCACATTCATTTAATTAAGATCAATGTAGTTAAGCATGTCTAAGGATTCCAGGAGCCGACAAACTCGATGATCCAATGACTTAAAACCAAACCAGTATACAATAACAAACAAATTAGACAGATAAATAACCGTGAATTGATAAAGTTTAATTTAGTCACTAATCTAACTTATGACATATCAAAATTCTATTCTTTATGCACAATTTAGGTGCCAAACAATTAAATACAAGAGAAAATTCCAAGAATCCAAAGCTACTGTATAAAAACAATCAAATTACACAAACCCAATTGGCCAATTATTCACATGTACCAAAGCAAAAAAAAAAAAATACACCTAAAGCATTTATTTCTGCATATTCGTGGAGGAAACTAACGGTGACGAAAACCGTCTCATCGGTGTGGAATTGGAAGAGTTAGATGACGTCGTTGTAGGAATTATAGATCTGCTTTCAGATGTTTTTAAACTGGTTGAGGAATTATAGTAGATTTAAACAACAAACCTTTCTTCCTTATAAAAATCTATAATACATTATAAAGGAGGAGTGATGGCCAACATGGTCATTTTCACCTCCATACAACTTAAAAAGCACCATGTACAACATATTTAAGCAAGACATTTAAGGGCATTATAGGGATCTTAGTGACAATTAAGACACTTTAAAGGGTAATCTAGACATTTCACTTGTCTCATCCTTTACATTATGCAAACAAATTTCCATTACTACCCTTAATTTCCCTCCATGCCCCTCTTCTTCTACAGAAAATCATGGCATACCTGCTTTTATGTCATACTTCAGTTTCAAACACGTTTGGGAGACCCATCGGTGAATCTGAAATGTCGTCCATTCAATTGTGTAATAATTGTGTGCATGATGTTAAATCCGTTTCAAATCCTCTTGAAATCACCAATTGAATGGTGAATTAGTTTTTGTCTTCCATTTATATTCTGCCAATGCTCATTCGGGTGATCCATGTTCTCTGTTGCCCTAATTTTAGAAGACACACTAGGTATGCCTTTATCTATATTATATTTGTTTCCATGTTGGTTCTTGGTTTCGACTTTGTGTGTCTAATCATCGTTTTCTCTCTACACGCCGGGTATTTTAGAGTATGTTTCATCTTTATCAATTTAAATAAGAGAGGGTTCTATGCAATTTTGACTTTAGTACATCTATGTTAAATCGTGGCCTGTGTTTTTTTTTTCACAATTGAAACCTTTTTCGGGCAATAATCGTTGGATATAAATGTATATTAAGTTGTTTATTCCAAAGTAATTTTTAGAGTGGAGAGAACTGGATAAAGTTGTGTACCCTTTTGAAGCTGATGATAGGGGAGTTGGTTCCTCTTGATGGCATGGTGAGGCGGCACAACCACTTGAGGATCGCTCAATACCATCAACACTTGGCTGAAAAAACTCAATCTGGAAATGTCGGCTTTGATGTATATGATGAAAGAGTATCCGGAAAATGAAGAGGAAAAGATGCGGGCTGCCATCGGAAGGTTTGGGCTTGCCGGAAAGCCCAAGTGATGCCCATGAAGAACTTGTCAGACGGCCAAAAGAGCCAAGTGATATTTGCATGGCTAGCTAGCTTACAGACAACCACAGATGCTGCTAATGGATGAGCTGGCCAATCATTTGGATATCAAGACAATTGACCCGTTAGCCGAAGCCTTAAACGAATGGGACGGTGGAATGGTGTTGGTTAGCCATGACTTCAGGCTCATTAACCAGATGGCTCATAAGATATGGGTATGTGAAAATCAAACCATAACCCGGTGGGAAGGTAACATTATGGGTTTCAAAGAACATTTAAGGACTAAGGCTGGTCTTTAAGATTAGATTAGTAAACCGGTTGCAATCATAGACTCCATAGCATACCAAGTTCAAGAGTCAGTAGGTGGGTCCTACGGCAACTTGGGTTGGGACCGACCAAGTGGCTAATGGGTTGCGAAGGACATTGCTCATGCTGACGTGGGGCTATAGTTATAAGTTGAAAAAAATCACAACTATGAAATATTAGGGGTTTGTTTTTCATGCTTTCTATTTTAAACTTGTTTTCACCAACAAAACCTATGCACTACTCATGATTTGCTACAAAAATTTATGTAGTGTAATGACCTACATCTATGTTGTATTTGGGTTTTCTTGTATTGATTTCTGTCGCCTGTTTATAGTAGTTTTGTTGTGGTAATCATTCGAGCCAAGTCATGGTGTTGCCGCGATTCGAGCTTGAAACATCAAGCATTAAACTTGACTCGAGCTCTATTGCCAAATGTTAGTTTATACACTTCCACTCCCAAATCTTGATCAAATGTTTTTTTTTTATTTTTTTTTTATTTTTTTTATATATATATATATATTGAAATGTCTGAAAATAAAAATATAGGTGTATTAGGATTTAAGCATGGCATATGTATTTAGGTAATGTTTTAGGAGCAACCAACATGTCAACGGGTCGTTTGTTATATCAGTGGTTGGTGTATAGGACTTGGTTAGTGAAATGTAGTTGGTTTGTCTGGAGTGTGTATTACTTATTCTGTATACAATTTACCATATGTTGACTCAATTTGACTGACTATACATTAAGCATCAAGATAATACAAGGTGGGTGTGTATATATATCTATATATGAATAGCCCTTATTTAGGTGAAGCCTTATGGGCCGTTACAATACTGAGCCTAACAAATATATGCATTTTGCCTTATAAGAATATTTCAACATTTGCAGCTTGACATTTAATATTTAGGCATTTCTTATTCAAAGATGTTCCATATATTATCCATTTCTTAAAGTTATCCTTTTTCCTATTACTTCAGTCAGGGGATAAAACTTATCATCTACCATTCTACTTACAAAGGTGTTATAACCGAAGTTTGTTTAATTTGGTATAAATTAGCAAATATATTCTGCATTTGGATATACAGTTTTGTTGCAATATTGAAAACTTGTTATTGCCACTCCAAGTGACACTAATTAGACTCCCACCTTAATGCCATGATTATACTTAACGAGCCAGTTTGCAAGAACTGGTGTAGTAAGGTTTACTTACATGTTTTTTCTCTTTAAATAAGATTCAAGGCTTGTCCAGAATCCAGAGTAGTTCTGCTTCGTATCTCTGTATTTTTTTTTCATAGCAAAATAATTATGCATGTTTACATACAATATTATGCATGTGTTTGTTTGTTTACATCTTTCCACCACCACTTTTTATCTTTATAGTTGGTTGTGGGATTGAACTATGAACTTGGCTTTGTGTATGGCCTATTGGCCTGCATACTCTTTTTCTTCCTTTTTTCTATAAATAGTTGCCAATTTTTACACCAAAGGTTGTTATACATATTGGGATTCACAACTTACCTTCAAATGTAGTTATTGCCTTCTTTATCTTTAACTTGTGTACTCTTGACATGTCAAGTTGTTTTAAGGGCTACTATGAATGATTCTCAAAGTACTGATGTTATTTCTAAATTATTTTTGGTAATATATATCATCCTAAATAGATTTTTTTTTTTTTTTGGATTGTGCATCAGACAAGTTCATCTTTGGATGAGAAGAAATACATCTATGGAAGAAAGAAAAGCTTTATATAGAGCTGTAAAAGTAAAATTACAAGAATTATGTGTTTGTGTGGTTATTATAATGGTTTTATCTTATTTCCATTTATTATAGTTTTTAATCTTAATTTCAAGAAATATCCACTTCAAAATTTTAAACTATTTGCATGACCTAGAATTTTGAAAGCGTATCTTTTCAATTAGTGTTTGACACATGGCCTCAACGACTAATGTGGTAGCATCCAAGGTGGGTATAGGGAAGGTAGCTGGTTAGTTATGATATACTTTTAACTTTATTATATAAAGTTACGTTTTGTGATTATTTACTTTGAATTATTGATGATTTTGTATGTGTAGCCCTTTTAAAACGAAAAGGACTCGATGTTTAAGGTTTGCTTAAAGTTGCTCCCAAATAGGTCAAGTTCGCTGCAATGTTTCGGAAAGCTGGTAAACAGGAAGTTTGATCAGGTTCGCTGCATAACATTTGAGGCGACATATAAATCAAACAGGTCAAAGCTTAACTATTGACATGGGTGGAGAATAGGAAGATATACAAGGCAAACGGCATTCGGTCGAGGCGAAAGGTTGTCACAATAACAAAATGGGAAAGTGAATCGAATAAGAATGACTGCAGTGCGAAATGGATACATCGTATACAGTGGCAAATCAAGGAACTTAATCTTGGGTGCTAGGGAACTTAATCTTGGGATGGGCTTGGATTTATTATGGTCAAGGATCAGTTCAAGTTTTTGCAAATGGATGAGGATCAAATCCGTAGTCTGTGGGTGGGATTGTGTTGGGATTATGGGGTTTGTATTGGGTTGAATGTTTTGCTTTAGTTAGATTTTGGCAAAACATGGATCAAGTTAATGTTTTTGTGGTTGAGTGATGGGCATTCTCTTTTGGTGTATTGTATATACGTGGCCACTAATCTGCTGATTGGTTGTGTTTCAGTAAAAAGTTTCATTTGACTGTTAAAAATAAAAAAAAGTAATTAACGAATAAAAATAACCTTGATGGGTACAAAAAAAAATAGTAATCTAGAGTTTGGTGGTTTGTTTATTTATTTATTTTTTAATGGAATTGTGCTCTTCAAACAAACGTGCACGAGCAGTCTTATCATCCTCTTAATAGTATAAAAGGTAAATCTAAGATACATTTTTTATTTTATATTATATTTTTACTATTAATACGTCGCATCGCGCCGGATCCGTCTAGAACTAATGGACACTAAATAATTTATAACTAAATACCAGGTTGTTGCTTCCTACGTACTTTATGTCATCATATAACGAATCATTCACAACACACACACACACACCATCCCCAACAACAACTATGATGAAACAAAACACACACACACCCGCAGCAACGCGCGGGCATTCCTACTAGTATATTTAATGGTAAATAACTTTAATGTGTTAAACAACTGTTGAGATTACAAATTCCCTCCACAAGTCCTCAGATGGCCAATCTAATTTTGTTCTATCCACAATGGCGTGATTATTCAATAGCAGCCCATATCATCTCATCAGACACCAAACCAAAGCCCAAATATCAGTGACATAAACTTTGTTTTCCTAAAAAAACAAGGGCCCTACGGAAGTGGGGGCTCAAAGCTCATGTTTCATTTGGATTACCCTTAAGCCGGGCCTGCATACTTGCAGTAGCAGCGACGAGCTCTAAATCAAACACAAACAAACTATTGGGTTTGTGGAGACTTGATTTGGGCTCGGATTAGAAGACAATAAGTGGCAGACCAATTAAATTGAAGACTTGGCCCGTTTTATTTAATTAGCCCATTATTAGTTTTCTTGTTCCCCAAGGGTTAAACCCTAATCTTGTATTATAAATATAGGCATCTTGTACTTGTAATCATCATCACGAGTGAGGCAGAGAGCAATAATAAAAATATCCTGGTTGCAGCCCGTGGACGTAGGTCAGCCGACCGAACCACGTAAATCCTTGTGTTATTGTGTTCGTTTATTTTCTGCAGATTAATCGTTTGTGTGTGTGTGTGTTGCTTCCGCGTGCGTATACCTAACAACTGGTATCAGAGCTTTGGCTCGTTACACACAGATCACACTAAATAGAGGATTGCAGAAAATTGGTTTGTTTAATCCCCTGTTTCGTTTGTTTTTCTTTTAATCATAAAAAAAAATTGAATGGCTTTTATTTTTGAAGAGTACGTTGGTTAAGAAAGCAACAGGAGGTTGTTTCTTTTTTTTTGGCTCTAGGGTGTCGTACCAAAACTAAGGGAAAACAAGGTTGTTCTTTTGACTTTGGGACTAACGCCAATAAAAAGATAGCAAAGCAGATTAGTTTTGTTTGAGATAAGATTTAACCAAGGTTTCTCTAATTGACCAAGATCCTTATTATTGTTTGATTAGGCTTTAGTTGGGTCGTGAAAATTATTTTTTGGTAGCAGCCAATTTTTGTTTTGGTCAAAGATATAGATTTTTAGTATAAAAGTTATAACAAGCAGATTAACACGTGAGGGTTTGAAGATCAGTTTTCTTTTACCAGTTAGACCAGCAGTGTTTCCGGGTACCGTTTCGTTGAAGATCAGAGAAACAAAACCAGAGACCAGTGATCAGGTGCTATTTGTTTCAGTTTGATTTTTTAATCGATTTCAGATACGTTTAGTCGTGTTTATCATGGCAGAAGACGGGAAGGTGCAAATCGATAAGTTTAACGGTACGGATTTCAGTTGGTGGAAAATGCAGATTGAGGCATTATTGGTTCAGAAAGATCTAGATATTGTGTTATCAGGGGTTAGACCAAGAAGATGGAACCAGCAGTTTGGGAATCTAAAGACAGGAAAGCCAGGGCAGCTATTACATTGGCATTGTCAAAGAATGTGGCATATAACATCATGAAGGAAACCACGGCTAGTGGTATGATGTTAGCCCTATCTAACATGTACGAAAAGCCTTCGGCAGCTAATAAGGTTTTTTTGATTCGAGAGCTGGTAAATACAAGGATGAGAGAAGGCAGTTCAGTTACAGAGCACATCAACAAGTTGAATTCGATTTTAGCCAGACTTGTGTCAGTGGACATTAAATTCGAAGATGAAGTTCAGGCTTTACTACTGTTATCATCATTGCCAGATAGCTGGTCAGGGACTGTTACAGCGATTACTAGTTCTACCAGCGAGTTCACTTTTGATGGGATTCGGGATCTTATTCTGGGCGAGGACGTCAGACGAAGAAATTCAGGTGGATCATCAAGTGAATTACTAAATGTTGGCAGAGGAAGAAAGAATAACAGAGGTAGTGGGAGCAAGAACAGGATGAGGAGTCAGTCTAGGGCTCGAAGCGATGTGACTTGTTGGAACTGCAAAGAGGTTGGACATTTTAGGAATCAATGTCGAAACGAGAAGAAAGAAGTTAACACTGCATCAGACTGCTCAGATGATGACGCATTAATATGCAGTGTAGAGAGTTATGTGGATTCCTGGGTCATGGATTCTGGTGCTTCATTTCACGCTACCCACAACACTGAAGCATTGCGGAATTTGAAGAAAGGTGACTTTGGTAAGGTAAGACTGGCGAACAATGATATTCTTGATGTTACGGGCATGGGTGACATGGATATAGTAACTTCAGCCGGTTCATGGACTTTGAAGGATGTCAGGGTGATTCCAAGCTTAAAGAAACAGTTGATTTCAGTTGGGCAGTTGGATGAACAGGGACATGAGGTTAAATTCGGGAACGGGCAGTGGAAAGTTATCAAGGGAAATCTTGTCATAGCTCGAGGAAGAAAGCGGGGTTCGCTTTACATGGTCAGTTTACCGTCTGAGGGAGTGACCGTCCCAGTTCAGAAGAGAAACAAAGTCGGGTTCACAGAGTCTTGTGGGCAGAAGAAGGTTTGTTTTGCAGATGATAAACCCAGAGCCACAGGTAAGATTCAAGTTGAGCGTGCTAGGAAAGGTTCAGAACTACTAGTCAGAGGTTTTCGTGGTAGTGGGAGCATGGGTTGTGCTTCAGTCAGAGTTACTAGACGACAATGGGTTAAGAGAACCAGTATTCCAGCTGTCAAAGTCTCTCCAGGTGATTATCTGCTTTATTCGGAGAGTGTTTATTCTCAGGGTGTTTCAGGATCCGGCAGTTCGTGTCAGTGGGAGCCGGTAGAGACAGAGAATGGGTCAGCGGCAGACATAGCCAAGACTGATGTGTTGGAGCTCGGGGGAGCTTCAACGGGCCTTCAGGTTAACTGATGAGAAGGCCGCTGCAACCAGGAAAATGAGGAAGATTACAAGAGGTACAAGTTCACAGCGGATGGCAGTTTGAAGATTATCAAGCCTCCAAGTGGGAGATTATTGGTTTGTGGAGACTTGATTTGGGCTCGGATTAGAAGACAATAAGTGGCAGACCAATTAAATTGAAGACTTGGCCCGTTTTATTTAATTAGCCCATTATTAGTTTTCTTGTTCCCCAAGGGTTAAACCCTAATCTTGTATTATAAATATAGGCATCTTGTACTTGTAATCATCATCACGAGTGAGGCAGAGAGCAATAATAAAAATATCCTGGTTGCAGCCCGTGGACGTAGGTCAGCCGACCGAACCACGTAAATCCTTGTGTTCTTGTGTTCGTTTATTTTCTGCAGATTAATCGTTTGTGTGTGTGTGTTGCTTCCGCGCGTGCGTATACCTAACACAAACAGCTCTAAGTTTATTCAAAAACGCTCATAGGCAACGTCAAAAATTTCCCATCTAGACAAGTAGTAATCAAGAAGCAACACAAAAATTGATGGCATTAATTTGACCCCAGCGATCAATATTTACCCAACGGCTCTTCTTAAAAATAACAAAAAAATATTTAAAAAATACTTACCATATATATATAAATCAGACTCATTCACACTATTTCTCGCAAACTTTGACCACATTCCTATCACTACCAAGTCTTTTACAATTTATATCTTAAAACTACATTATCTCTACAGTGGTGGATTGGGCTGGGGAGGAAGGAATTACATTAATAATTGCGTGGATAAGCGTCAAGGAATCAACAAGGTCATCCGGTCGATCTCCCTTTTGGGCTAACATTCTAGCCGAATATTGTGTGTTAGCCGGTGAAACACATCACACTTGTAATTGATTCACTATCGCATAAGTGGTTGGATCTCAAAAGAGAGTGTGAAGGCTTTGAAAAGATGCTTAAAATAGCCATGGCTGAAGACCTTAATCTAACGAAAGACATAGTAATAGAAGTTACTCAAGTCGTTTTGCAGCAGCAGCGACGAGCTCTGAATTAGTCAAAGTATGTCCTAGGCTTCGTTTGGTTGGGTTAGGTTTGAACGAAAAATAGGTCTAACTACTGCACTTATTCGGTCATACTTTGGTTCAAGTCTGGCTGATCCAGAGCTCGTCACTGCTGCTGCAAAACAAAACAAAAACCTGCTTGGTCAAAACGAACGGTAGTAAAACAAAAAACCAGTGCTCAGTCGCTGCAAAATGAAAACCGGAGTAAGCAAAAACCGAGGGCCACCGTTTCCCTTATCTCTTTCTCTTATCTCCGGTCTCTCCCTCTGTCGAACCTCTTTCTCTTCCGATTCTATAAACCGAAGGGTGTGTGTACGGGTGTCATAAAATGGTGGGTTTAGGTGTCGTATACGGTGGAAAAATGGTTAACGCCGTCGTGAGCGGAGGTGCTCCGCCACATCTTTTTCCGGAGCTCTTTAGAACAGTGTGTGATGGTGTGTTTGATAAAAGAAATATGGTGGGTTGGAGTGGTTTTGAGGGCTTTATAACAAGGTGAATTTGATGGTATTGGAAAAACCAGTAAATGGGTTTTTAAGTGAACCAAGAGATGGTTTTTAATAAATATAACAAAAAATTTTCAACCATTTAGATGTCTAACCAAACATCACTTAATGATTCAGCACTTAACCTATCAAAACCTCTTAACTATTCAGACCTTTTACTAGGTCGGCACTTATCCATTCAGAATTTGCCAAACGGCCCCTTATCGTTTTCCATCTCCTTTTCTCCTTAATCAAAAGTCACAACTTTGTAATTTCTCATTATCTTCTTTTCAAAACAATAAAAACTCATTTTCAATCAACACATTACCCAAACACTGTGGAGTGGTGAAGGTGTTGACGTGCGCCAACCGTAACCCGATTTGTTGTGGAATCCCCAATGGCGAACCCAGGAATTTTTTTCATGTGGTGCAGAATCTCTAAGCCCCAGGGTCGTTTATTCATCATGTGGCCTGGGTCAGGTCGACTCGTATACCAAAAATAATAATACTAGAAATATATAATCAACAAAAGGAAACCAAAAGCCAAAAGTAATTTAAACGTCGTTACATATCATCATCATCATACTCAGTTAATCCCACCAATAACAAAAGCTAAGGTAGGGTCTGAGGATGGTAAGATGTAGACAACCTTACCTCTACCCTGTGGAATAAAGAGGTTGCTTCCAGTGAGACCCCCGGCTCAAAAACGTCGTTACATATGCATAACAAAATTCTAAAATCTAAAGTTGTGGATACATCTCGGCTAATAATAGTAGTTTTGGAACATCAAACGCACCAAAATTATCACAAGGACTCAAGTTATTAATACAAAAAAATAACTCAGATGTTACCTCGTTAAAACGGTTTCCAAATTCTTGGATTTACATATCTAGAATTGAACTAAATAGTTAGATTCATTTGAATTATCTACGCTAGACTATAGTCTCACTCATTGTACTTGATCTTATCTTATTAAACCTTATAAAAAATAATAGACGATAAATTAAATGAAAGTACAAGTAAAATAAAGTAAAAATAAAGTAAAAATAAATTAAATAAAAATAAAAGCATATTAAAAGTTAATGTGACTATGCCTATCACCATACTTCTACATATTTTAACTTCTAGCTAAGTATTGGGAAAATACCTACTTTTTTTAGTAAACCCTAGAAACCCTGTTTCCCGAGCTTTTTTAATGTGAAAATTTTAAGGCATTTAATATGTATGTTTTTAAGAGTTTTGAGCCAAAAAAATCAAAAAACGCCGATCGTTTTTTTTTTTTAATAAATAAGTTTTGCATCGTAACATATGTTACTCGTGTAAACATATGTTAACATATGTTACGATGCAAAACTTATTTATTTTAAAAAAAATGATTTGCCCTTTTTTATTTTATTTTTTGGCTCAAAACTCTTAAAAAACATGTATATTACATGCCCTAAAATTTTCAAATTAAAAAAAAAGCTCGGGAAGTAGGTTTTTCTAGAGGTTTTCTAGGGGTTTCTCAAAATTTTGAGGTTTTCTATAAATCCTTACCCTATATACTTCTTGGACTTAAAAAAACAAATAGCTCATCTTCTTCGCATCAAATTAAGAAAGACCTTCAACCTTTCTACCAAGTCTTTGCTTGCTGGAAAAAAAAACAGGGAAAAATATATGCACACCAACCTTTCTGCCAAAAGCGTATGGATCGTAGATTTAGGTTCAAGGCTTATAAAGGAGGAGATGAAGGCTTTTTCCTTGCTTTTGCTTTATTTCAAAAATCCAAGGGGTGCAATAGAAAATTTTTATAGGGATTTCAATGTACCAGATGTGATTCAGAAAAAGCGATTAATGCTACATTTACAAGACTTGAAATTTCTTATAATGTGGACTGTTTAAGTTCGTTTATACACAAAACATTGATTTGTAACATGCTTTTTAGAGTAGTTATTTATAGGGCTATATGCAAAAAGCTCAAGGCTCGATTGGAAAAAGCTTGCTCGATAGGGCTCGGTTTGAAACTGAGCCGAACTGGCTCAGCTCGGTTAGAAAGCGAGTCTATCTTGACTCGGTTCGTAATGAGCCGAATTGGCTCGCTTGTTACATTGGTACGGTTTAGCTCGAATTATATAACACTTATAATATATTTTATTTTTGTCTGTATAATATATATTAGGGAAAATTAATTATTGTTTGCAAGTATTTAGGAGTGCAGTTGGATATCCATGACGTATTCAAGGGTTAAATAGGATGCTGATGAACTTATATTATATTTCGTTGAAATTTGAATTAGCTTATTTTGCATTTGGTTAAACTTGATTTAGGCTAGTAATGCATTAGGTTGAACTTATTTTGGATACGTTCTTTTGAAGTATTGAATGATATTTTAGACTATTGATCAATTTCAAAGCTATGTATCAAATTTTCTTTTTACAATCGAGCCTGGCCAAGCCGAGCCGGGACATCTCGGTTATAAACCAAGCCGGCTTGGTTTCAAATCTAAGCTGAGCCGGCCTAGTTTACAATCAAGCCAAGCCCAAACTTGCTCTGGCTCCACTCGGCTCAGCTCATGAACTATTTTTAGTTCTATCTATTGCTGTAAGTGCCATTCAAGTATAAGATCTATAAAAAGATATCCACACAACACAACAATAAGGCAAACCATCTTAAAAAAATATCCACACTTCTCAACATGAATTTTTTTGCTAGAACCAAGTTAAAACTGTGTATGATGTACAGGAAAAATAAATATGCTCAGACTACAAAAGAACATAATCCCACCAAGATGCTCAGTAAGTGTTAATAATCAAGAAATGTTTATTGTTTTGCCTGAGGTAATAATGACACCAAAATGAATTACTTGTATTGACCTGGTGGTGGGTAGCCTTGAACATGAGGCGGCGGCGGAGGAGGAGGCTGAGAAGGATAAGGTGCAGGTGGGTAGCCTTGTTGTGGTGGAGGATACGCGCCGGGCGGGTACCCTTGATATGGTGGAGGATAGGTGGCAGGTGGGTAGCCTTGACGTGGTGGAGGATACATTGGCGGGTAGCCTTGATATTGTGGAGGATATGTGGAAGGCGGGTACCCTTGAACATATTGTGGTTGTCCGTATTGTACAGATGGCGGCACATATGCAGGTTGATCAATCCTTGACATTTTTTGAACAGGTGGAACTTCCATTGGTAGCGTTCCGAATTTCCCATCTCGTTTGTCCATTTCGACCTTGTGTTGTGTCTGCAAATAAATATTACTGAAATGATATACTGTAATCGTATTTGATACACTTATTTAAAAGCATTAGAATTTTGTACCCATTTTGACTCAAGTTAACTAGTTTTGACCCGTTACCAAACCTGTCCATTTTACATTTATAAATAAGTTTTATTCTTATAAGGAAGAATATTTTGGCATACCTGCATGCAAGTGCATACCCTACAAAAGAAAACCAGAAGATTGATTTCAGTAAGTAATATCTTTAAGAAAAAGTAAACATATTAGACGACTTACGAGCAAAAAACCTAATCAGCTAAGCAATTGAGTATCTCAGATGCCTCATTGAGTTCATCACTTCTAACAATGCACGCAACGATGGAGAATATGCATGCGACTTGTTGGAGGCAGACCATGCTATTAACACAACTAATTAAACACTCATTGATTGAATATTATTCTTCTTATTGACCAAGATGATTGACTGCACATAATTCTTGCCCAAGAATCATGGTTTTGTATTTAATTTGTATTCTTGTAACCTCTATATATTGTAATGTAACATTGTGTATAGACCAATCAATTATTCAATACAAATCCTATTGTGTTATAAGGTATCAGAGCCTAAAAAGCTCCCTTGAGCCATCCAATCTATATACTTTCTTCGACAGCCCTTTGTCCGCTTCTTCCCTTCTTCCTTTTTCGTTCCACCATGGCCAAACAAACAATTCACATAACCGCCGCCACTCACTTCCCAATCAAACTCACCCCTCAAATTTTCCCCTCATGGCGCACCCAAGTTACCGCTACCCTCACCGGTCTTGAACTTGATCATCATATTATTGGACCCAAAAACATCCCACCCGAAACCATACTTGATGGCTAATCCACCAAACCCAACCCGAAATACCTTCGTTGGTTTCGTCAAGACCAAATGATCATAAGTGCTCTTCTTGGTAGTTGTTCCGATCAAAACCAACCCATTGTTTCCTCCTCCAAAACAGCCCGCAAAGCATGGGATCTCTTAAACTCAAGCTATGTGAGTTGCTCACGTTCTCGCATCATTTCCCTCAAGTCCCGTTAGCCAAAAACCCAAGAGGAAATCGTTCTATTTCCGATTACCTACATGAGATGAAGTCTCTTTTTGATGAACTTGCAATTGCTCAAAGCCCTATGTCCGAGGAAGATCTTGTTGTTCACATTATGAACCAACTTGACGACGACTACTCAAACTTGTTGCCCCCTTCGAACCCGTGACACCACAATCTCGTTTGCCGATCTTTTTGAAAAACTCTTAGACCATGAACGCACTCTCAAAGACACCCTCATCAAACCCATCCTTACCACCGTAAACAATACTTACCGAAGCTCCTCTCACTCAAACCACAACCGCCAACCCACCACCTATGACAACCGTTCAAACCGAAACTCGACCCCACCCACCAACCGCAACCAATGGCCTTCTCGGCACACCAACTCCACCAACCGCCTCACTTGCAACAATAACACCTATTGCTACTATTGTAACATTCCCGGACATGACACCAAAAGATTGTAGAAAACTTGGTCGCTTCTTAAAAGAACACAATGTCTCGCCTCAAAATACCAACACCCCGGTGGTTAACCACACTACTCATCCCATGGCTACAACACCTTCTTGGATGTGGCACACCGACGCTTCCAACAATACCGCAAACAACAACCACCCATTTCCCGTTCTTTCTGAATACGGAGGACTCGATAAGATCGTGCTAGGTGATGGTAAAACTCTTCCTATAACTCATATTGCTCAAACAACTATTTCAACAAAATCTCGTCCACTTCTTTTAAATAACATTTTAACTGCCCCAAATATTCGAAATATTCAAAATAATCTTATTTCCATTGCTAAAGTTTGTCGTACTAACCGTGTTTCCGTTGAATTTTTTCCTTATCATTTCTTTGTCAAGGATCTACGCACGGGGGCGCGTCTCATGCGGGAGTGAACATTAATGATGTCTACTATGGACCAATCTCCTTATCTCCTCAAGTCAACACTACCCAAACCAACTCTCTTCTCATGTGGCACCACATACTTGGACATCCATCGTTTCAAGTGTTTAAGTCTTTAATTTCTAGATTAGGACTTCATTGTAATAAGGTGACCCATGACTCGATTCATTGTATGTCGTGTTCCTTAAATAAAAGCCACAAAGTACCTTTTGGCAAAAAATTCTTTTGTTGCAATCAACCCTTACAACTCCTCTATTCGGATGTATGGGGTCCCGTCAAAATATCTATTGATGGCTTTAAATACTATGTCATTTTTGTTGACTACTTTTCTAAATACATTTGGTTATACCCAATTAAACGCAAATCCGATGTCAAAACTCTTTTTCCACAATTCAAATCTCTTGTAGAAAAAAAATTTAAACCAACATTGTTGCATTTTTTACTGACAATGGGGGTGAATATATGGGTCTTTCCTCATATCTTACCTCTCAAGCATTTACCATTATACGACCCCACCTCACACACCGGAACAAAACGGTGTTGCCGAAAGACGTCATCACCATGTCGTTGAAACCGGCCTTGCTTTACTTCACTACTCGCACTTACCACAACATTTTTGGTCTCATGCCTTTCAAACCGCTACTCATCTAATCAATCGCTTACCTACACCTATCCTTAACAACAAATCACCCTATGATATGTTGTTCAAAACCGCTCCTAGTTATTCCAAACTTAAACCGTTTGGTTGTCTTTGCTACCCATGGTTACAACCTTATGCCACTTCCAAACTCCATTCCCGTTCAACGGCGTGCATATTTCTTGGGTACTCTTCCTCCAAATCGGCATTCAAATGCTATGACCCCCTTAGTCACAAACTCTATCACTCTCGCCATGTTGAATTTGTCCCACACATTTTTCCATCCCACGCCACAAATTCCCAACCTAAACATGTGTCATTTGACACCTTTCTATCCATCTCACAATTAGCCCTCCACAACTCCTCTTCTGCCAACGATTCCTCACCTCCAAACCCACCTCACATGTCCACACCATCCCCTCCTCAACAACCCACTATTCCTCCAAGTACCCACGGCCCAACTCCTCTCTCTACTCCAACAAGCCCAAACTCCCATACTCCTGGCCCAACATCAACTTCTACCAGCCCACCATCCACAACCGAAACACCCTCACCCTCCAGCCCAACTATCAAGCCTGATAACCCCACCACTAACCCGACTGATTCCCACTACACCGAAACTACCCGACCCGTGTCCCAATCCAACCCATCTGAATCTACCACAAACTCTCATCCAAATAACCCTCCACCACCTCGTTGACAACCGAAACCAAATCCAAAATATTATAACCCAAGCTTTGTCAACTCTACCACCATTCACCCACTACCCATATCTATTGAACCATCTACTTACACTCAAGCCTTGAAAGATTCGGATTGGCGCCACGCCATGGACCTTGAGTACAATGCTCTCTTTCACAACAACACATGGGAACTTGTACCTCACACAACACAAACTCCTATTGGTTGCAAATGGGTATTCGGAATCAAACGCAAACCCGATGGCACAATTTACAAGTACAAAGCCCGACTTGTTGCCAAAGGGTTTCACCAACAATACGGAAAGGACTATCATGAAACATTTAGTCCCATTACTAAACCCGGTACCATTCGTAGCGTCCTCTCTATTGCCCTTTCAAAAAGATGGTCTTTGCGTCAACTAGATGTTAATAATGTGCTTCTTCATGGGACTCTTCACGAAGATGTCTTTATGATACAACCTCCCGGATTCACCAATAAGGAATTCCCACGTCACATTTGCAAACTCAAAAAATCTCTCTATGGCTTAAGCAAGCACCGCGTGCTTGGTACATCGAACTAGCCAACTTTCTCATTCGCTTTGGCTTTAAAAAATGAATTTCTGATCCTTCACTCTTTTTCTACAATCTCAATAATATCACTTGCTATCTCCTTATGTACGTTGATGATATTGTCCTTACCGGCAATCACAATCCGTTTATGGGTTCCTTTATTCAAGCCCTAAGCAAACAATTCTCTATCAAAAACTTAAGCCCTCTTCATCACTTTCTAGGAATCGAAGTCATTCCTACGCCCCACGGTCTATTTCTTTCTCAACATCACCACATTCAAGATATTCTCACTACCTATAAAATGGATGGTGCAAAAGAGGTCCTCACTCCCTTAAGCACCTCTGATTCGCTTTCTTCCCATGACTCCACTCCTCATGTCGATCCCACACCCTACCAAAAACTGGTAGGTACTTTGCAGTACCTCACCTTCACTCATCCTAACATCTCCTTTGCAGTCAACAAATTATCTCAGTTCATGCACTCACCCAAACAATCACACTGGCAAGCTCTCAAACGGGTACTCCGCTATTTGAAAGGGACAACCCATCATGGGTTGTTCTTGAAGCGCAATACTAACCTTACCTTGCAGGCTTTTTCAGACTTAGACTGGGGCGGTATTAATGATGGGGGACGGTCCACTACAGCATACCTCATATATCTTGGGTCTAATATCATCTCTTGGAAGTTTGCTAGACAAAAAAAAAATTGTTTCTAGATCCTCTACCGAAGTTGAGTGTAAAGCTCTCACTAATGCTGCAGCTGAACTTTCATGGGTTAAAAATTTACTCGGTGAATTGGGACTCCCAGTTATGAGCACTCCATCGCTTTACTGTGACAACACCAGAGCTACCTATGTATGTGCAAATCTTGTTTACCATTCACGTATAAAACACATCGCTCTGGACTACCACTTTATACGGGAACAAGTTAACTCCGGGCAACTTAAAGTCCTTCATGTCAGCTCAAAGGATCAACTTTCGGATGTCCTTACCAAACCGCTTTCACGAGCACCATTCCTATCTTTTCGGTCCAAGATTGGAGTCTCCAACGGATCCTCCATCTTACAAGGGCGTATTAACACCACTAATTAAGCACTCATTGATTGAATATTATTCTCCTCATTGACCAAGATGATTGAGTGCACATAATTCTTGCCCAAGAATCATGCTTTTGTATTTAATTTGTATTCTTGTAACCTCTATATATTGTAATGTAACATTGTGTATAGACCAATCAATTATTCAAATCAAATCCTATAGTGTTATACATGCAACCCTAAGCACAACAAACGTTAATAAAATGATTCGCCAATTAACTAAATAGTGATAACTGTAAAAAGGTTCACCAATAGATTACAATGATACAGTTATCACATTTCGTTGTTTGTATGTTCAACTCGTCTTGCAACATATAGCGAGTGGATGCTACAGAATTTCCAAAGCAGAACAAGACCTAAGAGTTACAGAAACATAATAAAGTTTCAGAAAAGAGAAAAGGTGTTTTCTTTATATAGGAAACACGTATGCACATACCTCTGTGCAAAGGCAAAATTTAGGACATTTACGCTCGCCACATTTTCCACTGCAGGGCATATATCCACCACAACAAGTATACCTAAATCATACATTAACAAATGTTTTATATAATATGACTAATATTCATAGCTTGTTTATATAAGTTTGTATTATGAGAGAAGTTTTATTTACCTAGACATATCACCATAGAGAGCTCGCTTACGAAGCTTGTATGATGCACATGGTCCACTGCAATTTGCAGTGTTTAGAATAACAAAATTACGATGGAATTTAAACCTCAAACACACAAGATTTTGTTGCTAAAGACAGTGTTGTCATTTTAATTTTTAACCATAATAATGTTTTACATATCTTCATTATTATTAATGTATTTGAAGATGAAAAAGATTAAGGTTCTTACCAGAATAAAGCAAAGCAGCAATCTATAACAAGACAACACATAAACAACAATAGGAAAATTATAATCCAAGTTTGCCAAATCAAACGAAAAATAATTAAAAAAATGAAGATGAAATTGAGGATCTAAATGAGAAAATTACAAGGAGTATCGGCGCAAATGGTGTTGAGGAGAGTTGTGTGCCATAAGAACCGGTAGCTCTTCTGGTGCTTCATTTTGTTCACTTGCTCCTTCGCTTTTGTCATTGTCGATTCCTTTCAGAGCCAATCGAATTACAAATCCGACGATGATCAATGCAATCAAATCGTCGGTTTTTTTCAATTTGGCTGAGTTAGGAACCGACCGATAAAAATTGAAATGCAGAAAGCCAAAAGCTCTTGATTTCAATTTTAAGATTGATTGATTCTGAAAAGAAAACTCATAAAAAAAATAGGGAGGGAGGGATGGAGGGAAGATCCTAACGGTCTATAACTAAATTTAGAAATTTTAAATTTGCAAAAAGACCCTGCTTAATATTTTCATGTTTAGAACTAGTCCTTATAGGATTTTATAAAGTTAAATACAAATATAGAATACACTTTAAATTTGTAGCTGTGAATTCGGGTGAGAACCTATTATTAGAAAACTTATGAAACCTCATCAATTTGTAACTAGAAAATTACTTCACACACAGACTTGGGGTGTCGATTTTAACCGAAACCTGATTATCGAACCTGACATGAAGAGCGATTAAGAAGCAACCCAAAGAAGTCTAACCTGATTACAAATGTTTGCTTAGGCCGACTGTTGTGGCTCGCGAAAAAGGGCGTTAAATGCCCCTTAGCACCCCATTCACTTGGTTACACCTCCCCCTTGGGCGTGAAAGGGTGAAAATTGCATTTGGCGTGACAAATTCCGTGCTGTAAAGGGGTGTTAAATGCCCCTCACCATTGCTGACCAATGAGATAAAAGAAATGTGGTGGGGGCGTGAAATTTGGCCAGCCACTACGCTTGCTCTTATTGTTGTTGGGCAGCCCAATTAGAAATCTAAGATAATAATGAATAAACTGTAGCCCAACAATGGCCCACTAAACCCAATTAGAAACCTTCCTACACCATTTTACTAGCCCAATTAAAAGGCCGAAACCCGAGTACTGAATAAACCAAAACTTATAAGACCGATTTGGTAGAGTTTTTGCACAAGTTGGGTTGGTTAGAGGGTTAGACATGAAATACATTATTCCAATTTTTTAAATAATAATTTATAATATGATTACAAAAACTATGATATTGCAGTATTAGTCTATTTTTGTTGGTTTTAGGAAACGTAATTTGCTATGCTTGTTGAGATTGCCAAACGAGCCATGGCTCACTGTGACAAGAAGACCACCCAACCAAATGTCAGTGGCTTTTTAAGGCCAACTCCAGATCACTTTTGGGTCAAGATTATTGCATCCATCCATCCATCCATCATAGTGATAGATGTGTCGGGTTGTCCCCTGTGAAAGCGGGTCTAACGCGTATATGGCTTAAAACTTGGGCTGGAAACCGTCCCTTCTAATATTTTCGTTGATGGTTTTGTTTCTGATTTGCGAGGCCCTTCACAAGAGAGAAGTTAATATGGAGTCCATTTTTTTTGTGCCAACAGTGGCGAGTCCCCTGACTTTGTGAATCATCTGCTAGTCCCATTAGAGGGCTGGCTTGGCTCGGCTCGTTTAAATTTGGTTGCAAATATTGCTTATTGTGCAAACTCCCCACGGCTACACGTTTGAATCCAGTTAAGGAGGTTTTTGTGGCTACCGAAGAGTTTGAATCCAGGAATGACAAGGTCTTTAACAACAAAAGTTCATCTATGTCAAAAACGATCGAAGAGATCAAATCTAGCTGCTTTCTTTGGTTAGAAAACAGCAAACATTCCCATTCCCTCCCTCGAGTGGTCAGGATGGTGTTCAGATATCCCAATGTAATTGTTTCGAGTCGTCTGTTTTGGCCGTTTGTATTCCACTTTTCTAGCATCTTGCTAGTTTTTTCCAAAGTCCCAACAAAATCTATTCAACAGTTGGATGTAATTAAAAAAAGACTAAAAATGCAACTGTGTGTCTAAAGTGGTTAATGATTATAGGGTAAGCATAAACCATAGATGGATGTCTCTACTGTCTAGAAGATAGGAGGTTGTTACAGATTTGTACTAGATATGAGATGACTAAACCAAACGCAAGTAAAGAAGCCTAGAGATAGATACATGAAGCACTTGCAGTGATTAGTTTTGATTCTACATGTTCATCCATAACGATTCCTGAACAGACTGTGACGATTTCTTGGATTCTTAGGCTTGCTCTTTGCGCCACCTTTTTGTCCAGTGCTGTCACACAATGTTTTAACAAAATTAGAGTGTTGTTGTTATTACATAACTTTGAAACCATATTTTAACAAATTAACTGTACAAAAACTATATAGACAAAACATGTTTGTGGAAATAAGTTTAGGAAAAATCAACAGATCCATACTTGAAAACGTACCTGAACTCATGATAGACCATTCCTCTAGCTCCTGACATCGCACTCATGGATCCCCCCAAAACGTTGGGCACAAGCTATTGCTTTTTCCATTGCTATGTCATCGGTATCATCTTCTAGCGTTTCCAAACCTACCTTGTCATCACCAGCACTTAGCACCTGTCATATAATTAATCAATAAATAGCTGAATACCTAAAGACAACCATACTAACGGTTAAAGGGAAATTTAGTATGATAAGAGAGATATATGTAAGAAATATGCAAAACCTTGCCAAGGAGAGAAAGTTGATCTTCTAAACGATGATAGCTCAACTCTGCCCCTGCATCTGGTGGAGGCAGACCTGTAATCACCTGTTAATCAGAAAAGGATTAACCGCTAGATCGTATTGTCATTTTGGGTCCTATTTATACAAAGATGAGACATTTGAAAAAAATGAAGAGCGCACGCTACACTAAAAGTGTAAAAGTACCGAATTTACCTTAAAACTATAACCTTGATCAATCAGAAATTGTTGTCTCTTAGTCGAGTAATACATTTCCTGTGTATCTGTAGATACGAGGGAGTAAAAAAAGGCATTATATTCCTCTTTCCCTCCGACCATTCTATCCTGGAGACGGCCCTATACTCAACAACAATAAAAAGGTCAATGATAATTAATTCATAAAAGAAAACTAGAAAAAACGTGTAGCTCATTGTGACATTGGCCGTTCAAACTTTATAAAAACGATAATAATTTAAGAAATTTAAGAAAATAAAACCACATATACCTTTGCCCTGAGAATACGTCCAAGCCGTTGGGCTTCTTGACGCCTTGAACCAGCATGTGATGAAATTTGAATAATCACATTTGCCTCGGGAATATCTATTGAATTATCACCGACCTACAAGAAACAACTCGACAAGGTTAGTGATTTTAATATTAATTACCCATGAAACAAACATTTGATCTGCAGAATGTTACTTAAGGATCATACCTTTGAAAGGAAAACGGTGTTCACCACCTTGCTAGTCTTGAAAGCCTCTAATATCTTTGTCCTTTCAATATGGCTGCAAAAAAAAAAAAATACAGAACTTATTACTTGAAAAGATATAAGACAGATATATTTTTTATTTTTTTTGGTTCTTTCTAGAAATATAAGAGAATAGACCTTGTGGCACCATAAATCATCGGTTTGTGAAGTTTCATTGCATATTCCTTGAGTGCAAAAAGATTGTCAGCAAAAACAATGATCTTATCACCACGTTGCTGTTCATGAAACCGTATAAGAAATTCACACGCTCTAAACTTGTTAGGGTTCATAACATATAGCGCCTGCAATTTAAAACAAAACATAAACAACTTAAAACTTATTGAGTAACATAGCATCGATACACACATTAGGAGTGTAACAGCTTTCTAATCCGTCATACCTGTTTCTTCTTGGAATTTTCCTTCTTCAGATACTCGGCAAAAAACTCTTTCGTCATTGGACACCACACTTCAGCACATTGGACATTTGCAATATATCCACCCTTGACCAAATCTAACCAATTTGCTTCGTACAACTTCGGCCCAATAAGAAAATTCAAATCCGTGATCCTTTCGTCCTCTCTGACAAGTGTAGCTGCAAAATTAACATTTTCCACCTCAGACAAAAAATAAACAATAGCCGCATACGATCTTGTTGTTACGTCTATACAAAAACATACCAGTAAGCCCAAGCTTGCAATGAGATTTAGTGATACTAATAACTTTACGGAACATATGTGCAGGGACCACGTGCACCTGAACAGCCGTCAAAACTAAACTAAAGGTCTCATTTTACATAGTTAAGTTGATCAAACACACAAATGAATATATGTTTTACCTCGTCCATGAGCAGCAAACCCCATTCTCTGTTTCTTATTTCGTCAATGATCTTTTCAGATTCCTCGGATCTTTTACCGTTAAAAGCAATCATGTTATATGTTGTCACAACAACTCCAGCATTTCCACGAAATCTTTCTTTGCTTTCAGACGTAAATCGACATATGTTTTCGTCGCGAATGTTTGACCATAATTTGAACTGAAAAGCCCATTGGTCAACCGAAACAGCATTTGTTGCTAAACATAGACAGCTTTTCTTTATTCTGCAGGCTGCAGAAACACCCACTAATGACTTTCCAGCACCACATGGTAAGACAATGATGCCAGACCTTGCTCTACCTGCAAATGAATGGAACACATCAAACATGTTCAGTGGCGAATCTTGACCCGAAACTTTGGAGGGTCGGAAGTCACTAGTTTCGGTGTGTCGAAAACCAGTTTCGGGGGGTCGAAACCTTATATACCAAAAAATTTCTATACGAATACTATATAATCGGAACCTCTGAGCAAAAATTCGGGGGGGGGGGGGGGGCCGCCCCTCCCCGCCCCTGAACGTGTTGAAAGTCTATTTTTAGTGCATTAAACCTCCTAAATCGTTTTCATTACAATGTTTACTTATTATTCTAATACCATTTCCAAACATCTTGCTAAGACTCTTCTCTTGATAAGGTCGTGGCTGTGCTTGCGGCTTTAATTCCATCTCAAGATCGGGATTTATCTGCAACGTGCAATTGAGTAAAATTATCAACTACAGAAAACTGTTGGACATCAAGAACAAGAATCAAGAATCTACAAGATCATGTATACGATCATATGCAGGAACTAGAATTCGAAATGTTTTTGTATTAACAAGAAATAATTGTTACAACCGAAAAATGACTAATGGATATGACCAAAAGTGATTACAAATGAATACAAAGGTTCTATTTATACTAAACGAATGGACATGTCTGTTGACAGTTATTGGCCGAAAGATTGTGTCTGTTGGTCTTGAAATAACTGCCACCGGTTGATGTTTAGGGGCCAAACAAACTGAATAAACTGTTAGGGGTAATATAGTCTTTTAGCATATGATGTCCTTGAGTCGCGCCTCTTGTTATCCGAGTTTGTTGCAGTCTATTGATCCTTCTGCTTGACCCATTTGAAGCCGAGTATATCGAACACCTTTCTTGTTAATCTATTATACTATAATCCTAAATATATACTAACATCTACATATGTTCTACATATATATATACATACACTACATACAACTATAAAAGTATAGTTTATAATTCCAATAAAAACGAGTATGAATTCTATAATCAATATTATCTAAATAAAAAGCCATTTCAGGCTAAATTATAACTCACGGTATCGTTGCGGAAATCATATTCTTCCAACATGGGATAGTTCAGAGCATTTGGCAAGCATTGTTGTTTTACATTTTCTACCTGTCAAGTACAGTTGTTGAGTCAAAAATATTACAAAGGATGGGTCAAAGTACTAAAGTCAAAGAGACGAAGAAGTATTACCTGACCAGGATCAATTTCGAATGAATGGGCTTCTTTTTCTTCAGCTGCAGCTGCCAGCTGTGCTTCATTTAGCAACTCATCATGTGTACCTTCAATTTCACCACTTGATCTACTAATAGTGAATCCATTGCCTCCCTGAATGTCAAAGCGGGACCAAAATCAACGCCATAAACGATAACCCAAAAAACATGAGAATAATTGTTAAATCAGAGAATTTACAGCAAAGCCATACCTCATTGGATATCCTCGCACGAGATATCACGTCATCACTTAACAATCTCTTCAATACCTGCAAACAAGCATCAAGTAAGAAAAAAAAATCAAATTTCCAACATCTGATAAGAGTAAAAAAAAACTAAAAGTTGAGGAATCTTGCCTCAGGAAAAGGAGACTCGACAAGGTATCGATTCTTCTTAAGTACGAGCTTTACTTTCCCATAATTTTCCGTGGATTCATGAATAAAATCAATGATTTCTTTAGGAAGCTTAGTTTTGGAAAGCTTGTCCAAAACAGATATGATGGTTTTAGTTTCTAAACCGACAGATACAGCCGCATAGAGCGAGTGAGGAGTGAGGTTGTATTCATGCATTGATTCAGGCCTAAAGCGCAAAACCAAGCCCAAAATAATATCAACCTAATGCTTACAAAGCTGCAAAAAAAAACTATTATTTGACATGTGGAAATATAAATATATTACCTGCAAACAGGTTCTGCAATAGCAATGAGAAAATCATAGGCTTGTTTATACAATGGTGAGAAGGTCTCAAGAAAGATCCGCCCATCTGCACAAGCCCATAAAGGGCGATTGGCGTGATCGCTTTAAGTTGTAGTTTGGTAAAATCTTTCTTTTCCCCTTCTCCGTCACCTTAAAGAATACTAAACTTAAAACCAAGAAACAAATTATAAAAGCATGACCCATATTATTCATCAATCAGATAAAGATACCATCATGATCAAAATCTTCAACATCATATGGATCCTCGTCCTCAAACGCCTCAGCTCTATGGTCCTCCTGCATGATACCAACATACACTCTCTATATCTATCAACTGAATTAAACATTTTCTTGCTATATGTCATATGTGTGTTACACACACACACATATATATATGTATATATATAGTATAAGGTTATATTGGAAACCTTGTTACAGTGAAAACTCTGGAAACTCTAAACTAAGCGATCTATTTTTATGAAAATTTTAGGGTATGTAACATACATGATTTTAATCATTTTGAGCTAAAAAATCAAAAAAAAAAAAGCTGAGCGCTTTTAAAAAAAAAAAATAATAATAATAATAATAATAATAAGTTTTCGGGTAACACATTGTTAACACATGTTAATTTCGCTTAACATGTGTTAGTCGATTTTTTTTAAGTGATCGGCGCTTTTTTAAATTTTTTTGGCCCAAAATGCTTAAAATCAGTATATGCTTAAAATCTGTATATTACATTCCCTAATATTTTCATATAAAATAAAAACTCGGAAAGTCAGAGTTTTCACTATAACAAGGGTTTCCACAGGATCCTAACCCTATATATATATATAAAGGTGGCAAGACATGTTAAAACTTAAAATAACAGTTGTTTAAAAACAATTAATGAAAGAAATGTGTTGTAACCTTGGCTGATGATTTGTGTTTCTTGGTGGGTCTGCCAATTTTGTCACCTGTGAATTAACAAACAAACGTGTAAAAAAGTAATAATCTCATCATATTAGTATATTACATTACATACATACAATCTGTTTTTTTTTTTTTTTTTTTTTTTTTTGGTTATTGCAGGAAGGTGGTAGAATTAGGGTTACATTGATTGAAATTAGTTAGTTAAGAGAATAATAATATTGTTATTATTATTAGTTAGTTAAGAGAATAATAATATTGTTATTATTATTAGAAAAATTATATATACCGTGTCCCATGATGGGCTCTGAGAATATTATGAGTGAATGAATGAATGTTTTGTTGGAGGGAATTAATGGTGTCGTTGTTTATTTATAGGTCTGGCTTTTGTTCTACTCGGTAAGTCGGTGGTGCTTCAGAGCCGGGTCGGGTCGGGTCAATTGATGGCGGTATGTTAAATTACTTAATATAATAAACTAATCATTTCAAATATACAAAAATCAAAACACTTTCGGGCTTGGGATGGCAATGGGTTGGATACGAATCGTGTATTGGTAATTTCAGAATCCATATCTGGTTGAAAAACCGTGTCTCGTATCTGGTCCAATACCCTTCGGGTTAGGGTGTGAGCATAAATGGGCCGAACCGACTAAAAACCGAGAACCGACCCGATTTTTTAGTAGACCCAAACCAGGTCTGTACTATAGGTCCTTGAATAGGTCCCTATATTTAACCCATTTCGGGTTTCGGGTCGGGTCGGTCAAAAAACAATGAAAAACCGAGAAACCGAATGATGGACCGAAAAGTTAGAATTTGGCAAACTAAACTTCTAATTAATTTGGGTATTTGTAAAAATTGAAAATAAAACAATTTGGTGTTAAATATTGCTTGCAATAGTTGACTTTTTCCTAGTCCAGGATCACCTAATACGGAACATATGGGACTCGCTGGGTTAGTTTACTATATTATATAAATAGTATTTACCCAAATCCAACACTATGTGCATGTAAAACTTTGAATAACAAACAAAACACATGAAGAAAGAAATTCTTTATGTATGAGCCTGAAGTGATTTTTTTGAAAGAACATTATCAAATTGAGTTCTGGAGGATTTTAACAGGTTAACACCATGTTATGTATTTAATTCATTTCCCTATAATCCATTAAACAACTCTTTGTATTCTGGAAGAAATTAATACCGATGTACCCATGAGATACGGTTTGTTAAACAAATAAAACTCTCTTTAGTTCTAACACAGGTAATAAAGAGGATTGGATGCTTTATCTTCGGGTCGGGTTTTGGATTAAGAACCGAGGGAACCGTAGGTCCATGGACCGATGAACGAACCTAGGATTAGGGTTTTAATTCGGTTCAGTGTTTATATCAATGTCGGGTATCGGGTTGGGTCAGGTCGGTTCTGATGAAATGTTCATCCCTACTTCGGGTAGTTGTCAGGTAATTACCGTCGGGCATCGGCATACTTGCGGGTATCGAATATATCCGTTAACCCAAAACTGTGAAAATATTTAAAACTAATCTCATACCCAACCCATACCATCGGGGTTTGAGTAGGGCTGTTCACGAGCCGAGCCGGTCCGAGCGGAGCTTTGCTTGTGCTTGGCTCGTTTACAAACCGAACCAAGTGGAGCGGCTCGTTTACAATCGAGCCAAAAACCGAACGAGTATTATTCGAGCACAAATTTTTCGAGCGAGAATCGAGCGGAGAATAATATAGACGATCATAAAATTGGGATGTTTCCTTCGATGTTTTCATTGCGGGCGACAACTAAGGTTGAAATGTCCGATGATAACACTAATATTGAGATCCCAGTGTCCAAGGATGAGGCTTAGATTGTGGCTGGTCAGGTGATGAGCATACGTCAGAGAACAGTTGTTGCATTGTGACGTAGGTGTGATATCAAGCGACAATTAGCGATAGACGACTAATAACATAAAAAAGTCAAGACTGTCACCTCATGACTTATTGTTTTACTATAAAATCTAGTATTAATTTTTTCATTGAGTTAAGTGGGTTGGTTAGATTTTGTTTGCATATACTGAGTCAAATCCAGTAGAATTTTATATATAAAGCCATAAATTTATCTGTAAATTATGTGTATATTTATTATTAAATAAATAAAAATTTATTCGAGCCGAACCGAGCCGAGCGTACCTTTGCTCGTGCTTGGCTCATTTACAAACCGAACCGAGCCGATCTGCTCATATACAACCGAGCGGAAGATCGAGCGAGCATTTTTCGAGCATTTTCCGAACGAGCGACGAGCGATCCACGAGCGGCGAGCGATTTGAACAGCCCTAGGTTTGAGTATAGTAGTGTACCAGTCTCGTATATTTCAAATTTTGGCAACCTTTGCATCATTAAGTGTTGAACCAATATGAGTTCCGACAGGATAAGAGACTTTGAACCAATATGAGTATGAGAATGTGGTGCATGAGTGGTCGGGTGGGGGTTATAAAAATAGCTGAATTGACAAAGTTATAGAATTTTTATTCAACATAATAAAAAACTTAGTGAGTAAGAGCATAAGAGGCATTCTACATGATTCAGATGTGTCATTCCGGTGAACCAAACACACTTAGGGGCTATTTGGTTGATTAAGTGCTGAATCACTAAGATGTCTGAATGATTAAGTGCTGAATCATTAAGTTGGACAACTTAATGGTTAATTTGCTTGTCCCACATTGGTAGGAGAGTCTCATTAAGGTTCAGTCTAATTCAGTGCTTAATGATTCAGCAACATCCCGAATCTTAATGGTTCAGCCTTAACCATTCCATCAGAAGCTGAAACAAACGCGCTGAATGCGGAATCATTCAGCGCTGAATGATTCAGAGCCTCATTAAGAGGCTTACCAAACAGCTCCTTAATAGTGATTGATTCTGATGCATTAGGGGGCTACCAAACAACTCTTTAGCCTACCAGTATCAAGATGTGTATGCAAACATAGTCAAATTTGGAAAAAGCATACTGTAAAACCGGATGTTAAAGACGTGAATCTATTCTATATCCACAATAAAGTTGTTTAAATGAGCCGAAAAAGGTTTGAAAAAAGCTCAGCTCGAAATCATATTGGTATTAAATGAGCCGATCCCGAGCCAAGGTAAGTCTGGTTCGTGGCTCACTCGTTTAAATTAAACCCCAAATCTATATCTATATATTATAATAAACCAAAACTCAAAATCCCACATGGTACTCAAAGAGGCAAACCTCCCCCTTGAGTGTGTCATGTGGCATTAGGTGCTTTAAAAAACAATTAAAAACAAATTTGGAAATTATCCTCCTTATTTCCATCCAAAAGTTTCTTTCTGTCTATGTCATGTGGCAACACACAAGTTCCTGCTAGTAACTACTAAAACATTGTATATCACATACCTTTTAACAATTTAGGGTTCATAACCTTTACAAATCGCAACCATTAGGAATTTTATCATCGCCACCTACATCGCTAAAGTCGGCTTCGTCTTCTTGACCACCACCGTCGACTTCGCTTCCTTTCATGAATGCTTGTTTTATTCGTCTATGTCCATGGTGTCATTTCCAAACACTGATGAACCAACACAATCACGTTCATTTCCTTAATGAACAAACACAAACAAAACACCTTATTTAGTAAGTGCTCATGTTCAGTTCGTAAACACATTTATCTTCTTAATAAACAATCACAAACACAACATTATTCATGTTCGTTCGATTCGTTTACGGCCCACTAAATACAAGTAACCATATGAATGGGAAACCTCATACTTGTGTGCTTTAGGAAAACAAAGACATAGATAGGGTTGTTCACGAGCTGAACCGAATCGAGCGGACCTTTGCTCGTGCTTGGCTCATTTACAAACCGAACCGAGCCGATCGGCTTGTTTACAACCGAGCTAGCATTTTTTGAGTGCACATTTTTCAAACGAGCGACGAGCGGTGAATTTTTTTCAGAAACCATAAATTTGGGATGTTTCTTTTAATGTTCTCGCTACCTAGTGATGACTAAGGTTCGACTGTCCGAAGATAATACTAAGCCTGAAGTCCGATTGTCTGAAATTGAGGCTCAAGTTGAAGCCGGTAAGACAATGAGCAATAGAACGATTGTCGCCTTGTGAATGAAAGCCTACCACCATCATCATCGTCGTCATCATTAGTTCATTAACAGTCCCCTCTCTTTCTCTCTCTCTCTAGAGCAGAGTTTATTACTTTATTTCCACAATAAAGTCGTCTTGACTCAACTATATCCCGCTGACTGTTACAACTTATTAACACCTTCTTGATCCATTTCATGATTCATCATCATCAACCCTTTTCCATCCTCCTCAAGGTAACCATACCCTTTCATTCATTCATTTATTAATTAATTATTATTGCTTTTCTAGGTCTAGGGTTATTTCCTTAATATTCTTAAACCCTTTTTTATCCCATTTTTATTATTTGCATCGACTTTCCACTAGATCAGATAATAAATATTTGATCTGACTTACTTTCAACTTCATAATTATGTGTCAAGGACCTGTCCATCATGTTTGGCTATTGTTTTTGTTACACAACTGTACTCTAATTAGGTGTTTCTTGAGATCATGTTGTTTATACACAGTATGAGGCTTTATGGAGTCATTTAGTCTTATTAAGTTTTGTGAAAATGTTCGAATCCGCCTTCCGGTTGTATCGGTGGGGCTTCGTGAGTTTTCCGGTAATTGGGGCTCATGGTTATTGAAAAAAGGTTTAAACTTTGTACTACTTGGTAACTGATATGGGTATTGAATGATTTGATTATATTTTGGAATTTAGTTGTAACTAAGATTTTCATTGAGGTTAGGACGATTACAATAAAGTGGCAAAGAAACGGGCAACAAGTTGTGCTGATACCCCTTTTTGGATAGTAAAACCGACCCTACTTGGAATAGGTATTAGGGCCTATTTGGTAGCCTCTAAATGAGGCTCTGAACCATTCAGCTCTGAATGGTTCAGCACTTAGACTGTTTGTTTCAACCTAAAAAAGGCTCTGAATGGTTAAGAGCTGAACCATTCAGACTTGGTGCATAGCCGAACCAGCCGAACCATTCAGCACTTAATCATTCAGAGCCTCTTAACCTAAGCAGTTAATATCGGCGAGATCTCGGTTATATCGGTCGAGATCTCGGTTATCGGCCCTAAGAAGTAATATCGGTCAAGAATATCGGTTATTATCTCGGTAGCGATAATATCGGCCGATATCGGCGATATATCGGCCGATATGACTTAAAAATCTCGGTCATCTCACCGAAAATCTCGGTTTCCTTTGTTTTTTTGCCCATTTTGATTCTGTGATTGTGAAGAAATAACATACCTGTTCAGATGCTTCGTCTTCCTTCTCTGTAAGAATGTAGAATGTAAGCTGTTGCTTCTTAATTTTGCGGCTGTTTGACAGAAACCCTAGAAGGGGCGGCTGTTTGACAGAAACCCTAGAAGGGCTTATTGAAGAAGATGATAAAGGAGGCGATGTTATCTTTTTATTTAGGGTTTCTTAATTAAGTTTGTCTTTGTGTCACTTTACACCCTCTAGGTTTCAATATTAAACTTTTAGCACTAACTTTTAAGAAAGAGTTATGTACAAAGTTTTCTTTTCTCCATTTTAGTCCCTCTAAGTTTGTATATTTCATTTGTAATCCTAGTTATTTATGAAATTTGATATATATTCATATACCGATATCTCACCGATATCTCACCGCGAAAACCGATATATCAAATATCGGTCCTTGACCGATAACCGATATTTTTCCGCATTAACTGCTTAGCTCTTAACCATTCAGACCTCTTAAGGATTCAGCAATTAATCAACCAAACAGCCCCTTAGTATTAGTATAGGTATTATTCTTAATACATTTGTTTGGTTTAACGATTGGTAGATCGTTGGATTGGTTCCGCCTGTTGCTTCATCTTCTTCACTCATGGACTACTAAAGATGATAAGCCTTTGTTATACAACAGTTATTTCCACGTGAATTTTATTATCCTCGAAAGAACAAATAAGATATTCGCACTTAGAAAACATAGCATACATCTGTCTTAAACAGGAAAAAAAACGTTATAGTTGTGAACAAGTTGTATCGTTGATCGTGAACTTCATATTGTTTTTATAGGGGAGCTGACTGACATCGTCATCCAGATGATTCAGATCGTGATGAAGAAGTGAAATTCAAATAAAGTCTGTTTGCTTAATTGTTTATTGATTAATGAAATGAAATTATGATTATTTTGTTAGTTATCAACTGATATTATTTGCTGTTCGTGCAGATGCTGTAATTTGTTTACTTCGAATACCAGTGGTAATCAGCAATGGATTCATGCAATTGCATTGAGCCACAATGGCCGCCTGATGAACTTCTGATGAAATATCAATATATATCAGATTTCTTTATTGCTCTTGCTTATTTCTCGATTCCACTAGAGTTGATATACTTTGTTAAAAAATCAGCGGTTTTTCCCTATAGATGGGTACTTGTTCAGTTTGGTGCATTTATTGTTCTTTGTGGAGCTACACATCTTATTAATTTGTGGACCTTTAATGTGCATACAAAAACGGTTGCTATCGTTATGACAACTGCCAAAGTCTTGACTGCTGCAGTATCATGTGCAACTGCACTTATGTTGGTCCACATTATTCCTGACCTACTTAGTGTAAAAACTAGGGAAGTATTCTTAAAAAATAAGGCTGCTGAGCTGGACCGTGAAATGGGTATCATTCGAACCCAAGAAGAAACAGGCAGACATGTTAGAATGCTCACTCATGAAATTAGAAGCACACTTAACAGACATACTATATTAAAAACTACACTTGTTGAATTGGGAAGAACATTGGGGTTAGAAGAGTGTGCGCTTTGGATGCCAACACGTAGTGGTTTAGAACTTCAACTCTCATACACTCTTCGCCAGCAAAATCCTGCTGGGTTTACGGTTCCAATTCAGTCTCCTGCAATTAATCAAGTTTTTAGTACAAGTCGTGTGGTTAAGATCTCTCCAAATAGTCCTGTTGCTAGATTACGCCCGTCTTCTGGTAACTATATGCCTGGGGAGGTTGTTGCTGTGAGGGTTCCACTTCTACACCTCAATAATTTTCAAATTTATAATTGGCCTGAACTTACTACAAAACGTTATGCGTTGATGGTTTTGATGCTTCCTTCTGATAGCGCAAGGCAGTGGCATGTTCATGAGTTGGAGCTTGTTGAAGTCGTTGCTGATCAGGTTTGCGCACACTCTGATTTTCTTGATTTAGTTCATTTTTGTTTTAATTTTCTATTTAGGGTTTGTTCTAGGTTAGACTGCAAGAAATGGAAACGAACCATATATTTTTCATCAATTTTAGCATCCAACTTTAAATTAGATGCGAAATAGAAACCAACTTACATCTATGACACATTTTCGCAACCAATGTCACGTTGTTTTTACCTGTAAATTAATTACATGGCTCTGGTTAATGTCACGTCAGATGTCCCATCAACAGTTTTTGAAAAAAATAAGCGAACGCTTTCTTGCTACAGGTTGTTAGAGGTCATCCTATGCTACAGTCAGAAATAAAATGTAACTTGGTTGCTAAAGTCGATAATAACATTTAAGTTGGTTTCTATCTTGCACCTAATATCGGGTAAAAATTGTAATGAAGTTGGGGCTGATTTATGTTTCAAGTAAAACACACTTTGTTTGCCCTCATATAAAGCTTCAAAACTTTCAAAAAGGTTTCATTTAGAATATATTTCTAAGCTAACAGGTTTTTAGACGACCTCGTTAGAAACGAAAAAGGTCAAAGTTATGACACATCGGCTGTCATGTCATAAGTTTTTGTTCCTCATTCTTGTTTAGGTGGCTGTGGCTCTTTCACATGCTGCAATTCTGGAAGAGTCTATGAGGGCCCGGGATTTGCTCATGGAGCAAAATGTGGCCCTTGATCACGCAAGAAGAGAAGCCGAGACTGCTGTGCGTGCGCGTAATGATTTTCTTGCAGTTATGAACCATGAAATGAGAACCCCAATGCATGCAATTATTGCACTTTCGTCATTGCTACTAGAAACTGATTTGACACCTGAGCAACGGCTCATGGTTGAGACCATTCTCAAAAGCAGTAACTTGCTCGCCACGCTAATAAATGATGTATTAGATCTTTCCAGGCTGGAAGATGGTAGCCTTGAACTTGATTATGATACTTTTAACCTTCATTCTCTCTTCAATGAGGTACACTATTATTATTATCTTGATTTGTGTCCTGGAATTAATTATCTGATCATCACGACTTGAAACCGCAATAATCAGTTTTTAATGTTTGGAAAAACAGATTTTGCTTCTGATTATATGGTTATAGGAGTCAGATAATCAGTTGTAAACTAAAGTTAATTATGTACCGAATCTTTTAAGCGATAATGTACATAGAGGCCACCCCAAGTATTCAACTTTTTTCTTTAAGACCAGCCTATGTATAAAAACGACTGTACATGCCATTCATATATGTTTTCATTTTTGTTTATTGTTGATACATATCCCGGTCAAACGTATGCTTAGAAAATTTAAAAAATTAAAATTCCCTTAATGTAAAAACGTAATAAGTAATACAAATATTAACTTATGTGCGATGCTAGTTATATCCTTCTAAATCGCTTTTAATGTAAAATATTGAATACTCGTGTGGCCTCCACGTAGAATACCCCTTCTTTTAGTCATTTTCTATATTAGTTCCTGAAATAATGTGAATATTTCAAACACACAAAACAGCTGATTATTACAGTTTCAAACATCAAAAGCACATCCAAACACCTGCAAACCCATTATTTTACAGACTATCTGGTTCTGATTGTTCTATATCGCTTTTGCTGACGGATTTTGTACTTAAATTTTCAGGTTCTAAACTTAATAAAGCCTGTTGCATCAGTCAAAAGATTGTTTGTAACATTGAACCTTTCTTCAGATTTACCAGAGTATGCAGTTGGTGATGAGAAGAGACTTTTGCAAATCCTTCTAAATATTATTGGGAATGCTGTCAAATTCTCCAAAGAGGGCGGCATTTCGATTTCTGCTATCATGGCAAAACCAGATTCTTTGAGGGACCCACGAGCTCCCGACTTTTCTCCAGTTCCTGGTGATAGTAATTTTTATATGCGTGTCCAGGTTCGTTTTTCTATCAACAGATATCCTATTTAATATTTTGAGTTCAGTCCTTAACTAAACTCTTCTAGTGTAGGTGAAAGACACAGGAATCGGAATCAGCCAACAAGACATTCCTAAGCTCTTCACCAAATTTGCAGAGAGCCAATCATCAGCAAGTAGAAATCCAGGTGGCAGTGGACTTGGCCTTGCCATTTGCAAAAGGTAACTGTGCTTTTTCTTCTGTATTTTCAGTTTAATTCTCGTTTGTTTCGGACAAAACAGTCAAGCATGTCGAAATGCATGAAAAGGAGAAATGTAAATGTTCTTAATTGTAAATAAAATTATAATACCAATTAAAAGTTTATTCTAGATATATAAAGTTAAGAAATATGCATTCAAAATTTTTTATTTTTATTTTCCGGTGAATAATATGTTTCACGTGATATGATTATTATTTAAAAACGAAATACGAAAGTTACATCACAATAGAAGGTAGACGGGCAACAAGCTGCGCCGCCACCCCTTTTTGAATCATAATTTAAAACAAAATAATAATAAAAAAAATGTTATATGTAACTGCATATATATAGTTGACGTAAATATGATAAAAACTTCAGTTTGTAATAAAATATATTTTTGCAGATTTGTGAATCTTATGGAAGGCAATATATGGATTGAAAGCGAAGGTGTTGGGAAGGGGTCAACCGCAATCTTTTATGTGAAACTTGGATTTACAGCACATATAAGTGAATCCCGACTCCCTCATATGAGAGTTCTACCTAAACTTGGTCAAGCAAGTTTTCCAGGACTCAAAGTCATAGTCATCGATGATAAGGGGTTAGTCGTATATTTAATCTTTGATACAAACATACATACATGTCTTTAGTATATTTACATACATGTGTGTATAAAAATGCAGGGTTAGCAGAACAGCAACCAAGGAGACTCTGGTGCACCTTGGTTGTGATGTCACCACGGTTAGCTCAGGTGATGAGTGCTTACATGTTATAACCAAAGACCACAAAGTTATTTTCATGGACGTCGACGGTTACAATGTTGCAAGACTTGTACATGATCAACTCTCAAAACACTACGAAAAGCCACTGATGATTGCAGTTACCGGCAACACAGACAGAGCATCAAGGGAAAGCTTATTGAAGATTGGAATGGATGGAATTGTGTTGAAACCAGTTTCAGTGGAGAAGATGAGAGTCGCTCTAGCTGAGCTTTTAGACTTTAGAGCATAAAAAGGTTCTGCTATTATAACCATGAATTTCTCATACATACTGAAAGAGGATTATTTTTTTTTTTTTTTTTTTTGGCAGCTTCAGCGACTTTGTACATATTGCTACTTTTTAGTACATTACTGTTGGTCATTATAATAACATGTTGGGTTCTTTGTTGCGTAGTAAGACTAATTGGTGTCGTTTTGGGGAAAGCTTTAGGGGTGATGACATAAACATTCTAACTGTTTATTCACACATGTTATCCTTGAAATGGATGGATTTACAAGTGCCTTATCGATCATCTTAGTGGGAGGTTGGGTGACGGAAAAAAACATCGGTTTTGGTTAGATAAATGGGTCGGAGATATACCATTTAAAGATAGATTTCCATATTTGTTTAATGTGGAAAAACATAAGATGATATTGGTGGCCGATAGATGGGATGGTTTTCAGCTAGGTGGATGCTTTTGGAGCCAGAATGGGATCGCTCAGAATGATGATATTAAAACTGAGAAGGAAGAATGTTTAAGGTTGTTGGGAGGATGTCGATTAATAGATAAACCGGATTCATGGATTTGGGCAGGGGATAAATCGGGCGAGTATACTGTGAAGGCTGCTAAGAAGTGGCTCCAACCGGAAGTACAAAGACCCGATTTTGTTCTAAGGTGGTGTAAATGGGTACCTGCAAAAGTTAATATTTTTGTGTGGCGAGCAGAATTGGATAGGATCGCTACTTCGGAGGCCTTGAAGAAGCGAAACATTATTGTCCCTAAAAAGGAGTATATTTTTTGTGATCATGATATGGAGACGGGAGAACACTTATTCTCGGGGTGCATGTATGCTTCACAGATTTGGGCCGCTATATCGTCTTGGTGTAACATTCCTAGTATTTTTGTTTTCTCCGTTCGTGATATTGTTGAGCTACACAAAACGGTGGGATTGACAGGCATCAAGAAGGTAGCCTTTCAAGGGATTATGTTTATCACGTTGGAGTATTTGGCGAGCTAGAAACAATCACATTTTCTCAAGTAAAGATCAATCCGCGATGAACTTGGTTTTGGATATTAAAGTTATAAGCTTTCTATGGTTTAGGAGTAGATATAAACATGGTTGTATAGAGTGGAAATCTTGGTGCAATTTTGATATGATGTAATTGTTTGGGCGGCTCATTCTCCCTTGGAGAGTGAGTGTTCGCGGTGTTTGAATGAAGTTAAACTTTCAAAAAAAAAAAAGTTAAATAAATTAAATAACTTGTTACCTTTTTACAAATAATAATTATACAAATTAATAAATACTCATATTATAGAAAAGAGTTTCTTTTTAGGGAATTGGATTTTAATAATCCTAACTTATATATGCTTGGACTATATGTAGTGCAACGCTATTATGAGCGTGATGTGAAGATTCGCGCCCTCCACACCGGAACGGTGGGGCGCCATCGAGCAAAAACCATCCCAGGTGTTATTAACAAAGCGCCATGCAACAAAACCATTAACCAATCAAATGTCGACACCTCATCTTGTTCAACAGTCATTGCTGTGAAGGTGACGGTGATGATGAAGGCGGCGGCGAAGGTGGTGGGTGAATGGTGGTGGTGATGATGAAGAAGAAGGTGGTGGTGGTGGTGGTGGTGGTAGTGAAGAAGAAGGCGAATGGTGGTGGTGATGATGAAAAAGAAGAAGTTTTTTTTAAAATAAAATTAGCGCCCCAAATTTTCACCTCCCACTACACTCTATTTTGAATTAACGTCTCATGCTGACTCAGCTGCCACGTGGACCAATCAGAAAGGGGGGCGTTATATTTTTCACCCCCACTACACAATGTCTTAAGAAATTCCTCACAATAGTCCAAACTTTCAATGTATTGGCTAACAATGAACTTTTATTAACTGAAAACTAACTCAGTTGGTGGATGCTGATGTGGCATGTTCACGCTGGCGTAGATGATAACGTAGCATGCCAACGCTGACATGGCATTTGATACTGACATGGATGCTGAAGTGAAAGTTGACATGGCATGCATGTCAGCGTCCACCAACTTGGTTTTAGTTAATAAAAGTTCACTGTTGGTCAATACTTCAAAAATTAGGACTGTTGTGAGTAATTTTTTAAGTACAGCTTATTATCGACCAACGAGGTAAAATTTAAATTATAAAAATCAAATTCCCTTTTCTTTATAAACCATAGTCAATGAAATTTTGTGGACTTCTAAAGTCTCTTTCAAAAAAAAAAAAAAAAAGTTAGGCAACCCACCACCTCACTTTCCTATTTTTTATACTCAAAAATCTTATTTGATTATTTCCATGTGTACCATAACTTCCAATAATTGTATGGAGATTTGGGGGACAAGGTGGTCCTCTCCTATTTTATAACTAAAAGATATTAAATTAAAAAATATCATATTAATTAAAAAAATATGATATATTGCCCAATATTTGTACCCAGGTATAATTAAAAACTATGAGATAATATAAACACACATTTATAACTATTAGCTGATTACCAAGTTCTATAAATTGATGACTTGGGACTTTGAAAATGAGCTAATTTACATATCCATGGTGATGAAGATGATAAAGGATTAATACTAGATCTTGGCTTGATATTACATGGTTAAAGTTGAAGGAGAAAGTATCTTAAAGCCAGTAAAAGGGCTTTTCTATCTCCGGTTAAGTCGTCTACAATTAAGAGTTGCGCTAATCGGTTAGGATAATAGCAGTATGTATACACAAACAACACGCACGCGCGTTCACAAGTAACAGATCAAGATCAAGATCAATATCCTTTATCAACTTCGATCCCTTTGGCTTTTTCCAGATTTTCGCCTCTTGGCTGCATTGATGAACTCCATTATTGCTTCCATTTCACTTACTTTCTGTGGCAAAGAAAACAACGGATAACGGGTCAAAATGGGTACTTTTGATACAGGTTCAAAGAGACCGATCCACAAATACTTTTTGTTGTTTTCTTTATATAAATGATTTGATGTGTTCAAGTGAATCACAAAACTACATCAAAAGAGATAGAGAATGGGACCTGGGAAGCAAAATGTTTGTGAACCGCGTTAACCAGCTGCTCCTTCGTTGGATTGGAGTGAATATTTCCCTAAAAAAAGAATTAAACTAATTTTAAATCAACAAAAAAGAAAACATGGTTATAGAATGTACATGATTTTATATACGAGACTCACGAGGTGAAAGGTACTGTAATACCGCCAGAGCGTGTTGGTTCCTAGCTTCGAGAAGTTCACTTTCTGTTCATCCACACGAAAAAGCATTAACAAAAACTCAGATCATATTACTGCGGAAAGATTAACTCATCACATGAATTTGAAGTTACAAAAATGCATATATTGACAATAAAAGTCAACTTACAGGATAACATGCGTGCATATTGGATTGAGCGCAACCATTACGACTAGCAGACTTCATCGATGGAGATGGACCCCACGGTCTTGCATAACGAACTTTGGGCTTGTTTACTCTGTTGAACTCTGTAGCAGTGGCTGCTGACAATGAAGAACAAAACAACTAAAAATTGACAAGGCTATATTTTAAATGAAATGCTTTAAGGATGTAAACTCATAACCAAGCTAGATGTCTTACGGAACTCATTAACATCAGAACCACTGCTAGAAATGTCAAACTCATATTCGTCATCTTCTTCATTACCAGTTGGTGGTTCAAGAACACTCAAAGCATTCCGTTGCAGTTTCACTTCTATACCATTTTTCAGAACCTAATAAAAGTTGGACTATCTATTAGTCAAACGCGCAAAACAGTTTTGAAGTTTTAATAAGTTAGAGGTATCTTGTAGACTAAAACTTGTACCATTAATAGTTTGCAATAAATACAATGATCAAATAAGAAAAGTTGCAACCTTTTGTCACCCCATAATAGAACTTCTTACTAAAAAATGCATAATCTTTTCAATACAAACAATAATTCGTCGGCGAAGGGCAAATATGTCATTTAGCAGTTTTCCAACACATCAGCCTATGTATGAAAGTAGAAAATGAAACATACAAACAAAAATCTAAAGAAAAGCATTTCACTTTCATGATACAACATTTGATTACATCTACTGTCACCACTACTAGTTAACACATTATTAGAACAAAAAATTGAAGTGTGATGGTCCCATCATGCACAATTTTAATCATGTTGGCATGCGATTTTCGCCTTTTTTTTCTCCTTAATTAGTGTGACTAAAAGATTCAAAGTAACAAAAGGTGTATGAAACTGAAGTAAAAGCAAAAGGAAGAATAAGGTAATACCAGCCAATGCCATCCACCAAGACCAACAGCCTTCTTGACGACGCCTTGAAGACCCACCAAAACCGATTTTGTTCGGTTATTCCCCGTCACAATTACTTTAGTATGCCTAGGAAGAACAGAAAGCTCTTCGTCCCCACTTTCTTCGCGAAAAGGGGAGAAAACTCTAGACGAATATAGCTCCGCTTCTAACATTATTCCTCTTATTTTCCAACACTTGTATAAATCTTTATCTCTATCTCTATCCACTTCTCCTATTTAATCCATAATATTCACCTGAAATTGGCCCGTTTACCTGCGTGGTCACTTGTAATTTGCTTTTTTTTTATTGAAATAACATATAAACAATAAATTAATCAACTCTATTTTATTATTATTAATTTAGTACACTCTAAACAATGCCAATACCAACTCCTAATTCTTGATCAAAGAAACCTTAAAAGATTACAATTATCACCTCAAGATTCAAACTTTTTGTTGAATTTTACATTTCTTGATACAACTGCATATGGGAATTAAAGATTAACACATACCCATCAAGAATTAAGACCCTTTTGAAGAAATCCAATTTATTATCTAATATCTCTATATGGGTTGATATAAAAATTGTATCTTTAATATCTGACACGAAACTTTACATAGAATGTTCAATGCAAATGACCCATAAAGTCTTTGGATCACACTCTACTCTTCACGGATTAAGTTTGGAAATAATAAATGCATCAAACAAATAGATATACATACAATACAATACAATACAATAAAATATAATATAATATATATTCAAACTGTCTTTAATAATCCGAATCTTTTAAACCATCTTCAAAACATTCAGCTCATTTTATAAAATTTTATAAAAATTAAACTAAATACTAAACCAATCACACTCAGATCAGAAACTTGTTCATGTATACAATCATATGAAATTCAACTAACTAATAATAATAATTAATAATAATAATAATAATAATAATAATAATAATAAAGTAATATAAAAAGGTATTGAAAACAGAACACATAGTGAGTTATGAGTACTCATTGCTACCTCAAAAAAGACTGAATTGCAACAGAGAGAAGTAAATGGTTTGGATGGATGGAAGAGAAATGTATGAGAATTTGTGTGTAAGAAGATGATGGGATATTATTGATCAATCAAGATTTGTTCTTGTTGGAATTTACAGAACACAGAGGAGATGAAGAGAGAGAAAACAGAGGAGAGAGAGAGTGTGTATGGACAGATACATACATACACTAAATGCTTACCAACTGCCATTGGAAACGACCTGCAAATGAATAAGACACACGCACCCTGTGTACGGTCAATCACACATAATCTTGCTTTTTTGGTTTACCGGTTAACCGGCTATTACCGGTTTCATCCTTCAGCTTGGCTTGGCTTGGCTCTGTTTTTGTCTTGTTACTGGTTTGAAAAATTTGAATGTAAGTTTGCAGAGTTCACAGACTAGGTACTGAATCGACCCGACCTGATGTGACTTGACCCATCCACATGTTATGAAATCACTTTATTATCGGAATTGTGTAAGTGTGTGTTTTTTTTCATCATCCGCCCTAGTCCCTAGCATTGAGTATATGTTTAACCATATGTTAATTTATTCAAAAGATGAAGAACAACAATTTTTTTTACCACTTACCTTGTCACCACAAAGAATTTACCGTAGAATGGATAAGAGAGGACGGGGTGCTTACTGTGAAGTATCTGTGGGGCACGTATAACGAACCAATCGTAGCCCGCCAACTGGACCGCACCCGTGAAATAGACCACGAAAACTCTCAACGGGACTACCAGAATCTTACTACCCGTAACCACGGTGGCGGTAAAACCGTGCTGATACCAGTGTCATTCACTGGTTACGCTCTGTCCCCCTAACAAGCTGCGTAGTAACCCCATTCAATAAAGTCGTGTCCTTCGATTCATTGTCTTTGAGAGATCAAAGTCGCCTTCGTGTCCTTTGTTAAGCATGGTTTTGATATAAATATAGGTTTATCAGAATATTACCAACCAAAAGGGAATAGTAAGAGTCACCCCTCCTCCGTCACCCCTGCCGCTAACCCTCTGTCACCCCTCCTCCACCTTCTCCGGTCAAACCCACCTCCTCCACCTACACCCCTCCTCCCTTTCTCTAAGCCCACCACCGAACCACCCTCCTCAGCCCTAGCTCCTTTCCCTTCCCTGAACCCCTCCTCCCTCTACCTGAACCCACCTCCTCCACCTACACCCCTCTCACCACACATCTGATCCGGAATATCGCCCCTAACAAAGTGAACCCCCCTCCCAAAACCACCGATCCTAACCTTCATTTCCACCTGCAACAGTCAGATTTCAAAAACAATCACCCCCTTCGTCCCCCCTCCATCCCAATCGCCCCCTACCAAGCCCATTCCAAGCCAATCGCCCCTCCTGACCAAGCCAATCGCCCTTCGTGTTTAAGCTAATCTCCTCCTCTACCTTAATCGCCCACCCACCCTACACCACCCAATCGCCCCCACTGTTTGTGTTTACCTATATAATCAACTTGTGAGAGGGAATGAGAGACATGCATAGGAGCCGTAGGGACGCCGACTACCGGCGACAAAACTTCAACCGGGGAATGACTGATCCAAGGCCAATAACTACGTTTTTTATATCCAATCTGCCTAAGGGGGTGACGGACACGCTACTATGGAAAGCCTTTCAACCACACGGCATTGTCAAAGACGCTTATGTTGCTCGAAAAACTGATGCGAGGGGGAACTGGTTTGGATTTGTGAGGTACTTGGGGGTTAAGAATCTGAACGAGGTGCTTATGAATATGAATATGAATATGGTTAAGATATTTGAAGCAAAGGTGGGTGTCGCGGTTGCTAAGTTTGGGAAAGACCACCGGAGAACTGGTTATCAGCCTCCTCCGATGGTTCAGCAGGTACAACGAACGTTCGTTCATCAGGCCCCAACTGGGGTATGCAAAGGGCACAGGCCGGGACGTCAACAAATCCTGGGGCAAGGTATGTCCCGGTCAACAAGGCTGCCGGAGTATCTTTCAAGGATGCCACCACGGGTGACAAGGGAGTTCATTCTGAATCGTCTAAGGTGTTAGAGGTGAATGAAAGGGGAGCCTTGTATCCGGATCACTGTATAATGAGAACAGTAATAGGGGAGGTAATAGATGTAAAAGCGTTACTTGAAGTCAAGAACACATTGATGACCGGGGGCTGTTGAGACACCGGTCAGTTATATCGGTGGCTTGAAGGTCATGTTAGTTTTCAGAGATAAAAGGACGGCTTTAGAAGTTATCGGAAGAGAGGATGAGTTATGGAAGAATGTACTATCGTCTGCGACCTTATGGGATGGTGGCGAGGTGGTTTTTGACAAAGTGGTGTGTCTTAGTGTATGCGGGATGCCTTTGCAACTAAGGGATGTTAATTTTTTCAACAAAGTAGGTCTATTGTTCGGAGTGGTAGTTAAAGAATCCGATTTCTCATGGTTATCGACGAATAACTCGGAGGGGAGAGTATGGGTAAAGGTAAGTCTGGATAAGCGAATTGATGATGAGATTCATGTCGTATGGAATGGATGCAGTTACAGGGTATGGGTCACTGAGGTGCAAGACCGGACAATCCCGGAGGCGGTTGAAAGTTTAACTTCGAAGTGGGACGGTTACGCACCGGTTTATGAGTGGTCGGTTGCTAATGAGGATGAGTTGGAAGATGGCGAATTCAGGGTAGGGAACATTCCGGCGTCTACTCCGGTCAGTTCAATGGGTGCAGTTGATCTTGGGTTGGGGAGGGAGGCGAACAGGTTGCATGGGCATGGGAAGGCCAATGATTGTGGGGGAATGCAAAAGCCACATGGGGAAAAGGAAAGGGCATTGAATACTAATCCATTAAATGAGGTGGGGCAGAGAGGCAGGAATTTTGATTTAAATCAAGTGGTAGAGAACTTCTCAGTGGGTGTTGCTAATTCTTTGGGCTAGACTAATAAGTCCATAAAGAGGCCCAGACATACAAGGAGCCCAGTTGTGGAAGAGGATGGGTTGTCACGCAAATTTGATGGGCCAGTCCAAGTTGATGTTCCTTTGGGTGACAGACTAAATGAAGCGGCAGTCAACAATGTGGCAAATATTCCTAGTACTAATTTTGGGGGTTCTGGTGGGGATACATTAGTGGCAGATTCTCTCTTGAGACCTACTCCAATGGAGTTGGGATCGACTTTGGAAGGTGGGGTTGGGGAGTCCAATAATGATAATAATAATACCACCTACAACTTGGTCAACGGGTTTACTAACACTGATAATGATAATAATATTATTGATCCTATCGATGGGTGTTTCAATGGGTCAGTACCGGTTACAACGGTCAGAATGGGATGGGGGGTAATGACATTCAAATGGAAACTAATCTCACTACACAAGCAGGCCACGTTATTGGGGTTAATCTAGATGGTTTCGATGGTATGGTCAGGGACGTAATTAATGGTGAAGGTGTTGTTGCCGGTCGTCAATGAATTTTTTGACGATTAATCTTAGGGGGGTACGGGATGATAGGAAAACATCCTGGATAAAAGGTCTGAAAACTTGTCACAGTTCACACTTTGTTGGGATTCAAGAGTCGAAACTCTGCGAAGGTACGTTTTTTCAGTTTAATACTTTGTGGGGAAGGTCAATTTTTTTGTGCGGAACAGGTTTATGCCGAAGGCAGATCCGGGGTATAATAAGTATTTGGGACCCGTCAGTTTTTCAGGTGTCATCAGTTATTAAGAATAGAAACTTTCTGGTTACATCGGGTGTTATAGCGGCATTGGGGATTACTTTAAATGTGGCAAATGTGTATGCTCCAAACGATCCGATATTGAGGCGTAACTTGTGGGAGGATTTGGTGGCAGTGCGGTTCTCTCGGGTGGGTTTTTGGGTATTCCTTGGGGATTTTAACGATGTGAGAGACCACACGGAACGGAGAAATACCGAGTTCGTGTCGTTGAATGCTACATATTTTAATGATTTTATTAGAAGGGCTGATCTACATGAATATAATATGGGGGGATTGAAATTCACATACATGTCGGATAATGGTGAAAAATTGAGCAAATTGGATAGGTATTTGGTGTGTAGCGATTTCATGACTAGGTGGTGCGATGCGACTGTCACGACCCTTTCAAGATATATTTCAGATCATAGTCCGGTGTTACTCTCGATAACTCCATCCGACTTTGGTCATATCCCATTTCGAATTTTCAATTCATGGTTGGAACTTCCTGGTTTCACGGAGTATGTTATGAGTTTATGTGGGGCGTTTGTGTTCACGGGTCCAGCGGATTTGGCTATTGTTACTAAACTAAAGTACCTCAAGAAAAGAATTAAAGAGTGGGTGGGGGTCGAAAGAAGGAATAGGGAGAACATATATATTGTGAGTAAGAAGGAAGCGGAGAGGTTGGATCGGTTGGCCGATGACAGAAACTTGGTGCAACATGAGCTTGATTTACGGTCCAGCTCTAGGGCCTTTGTTCTCGAGTTTGACCGGCAGAAACAAATGGATCTGAAACAGAAGGCGAGGGTTAAATGGGCAATCGATGGGGACGAGAATTCGAAGTTTTTCCATGGTATCATTGGTGCGAATGTTGCAAATAAAAGGATTCATGGGTTGCTACTTGATGGAGAATGGGTGTCGAATCCTACGGTGATAAAAGATAGTGCGTTCACATTTTTTAAAGAGAAATTTCGAGAACCGGTGGACCGACGGCCGAAGTTGGTGTGTCCGTACCTGAACAGAATTTCTGATGCAGAGGCTGCGCGCATTACTAGTCCGTTCTCGGTCCAAGAAATAAAGGATGCGGTTTGGGATTGCGATGGGGATAAAGCGCCGGGACCGGACGGTTTTAACTTCAAGTTCCTTAAGCGTTGTTGGGATGGATTCCAGGAGGATTTTATTCGCTTGTTCAATGATTTCTATAATGGAAGCGTCTTGGGGCAAAGGTGTTCGTCATCTTTCATTGCTTTAATTCCAAAAAAAGGCGATCCGGTGGGCTTCCACGAGTATAGGCCAATTAGCTTGGTGGGGTGTGTTAATAAGGTACTCTCCAAAGTCCTAGTGGCTCGACTAAAACCATTAATGGGGAAACTCATCTCACCGGAGCAATCGGCATTCTTAAATGGTAGAAATATTACGGATGGACCGCTTATGCTAAATGAGGTGATTGGGTGGCTAAAAGAGATTAGAAGGCGAGGGATGGTCTTTAAAGTGGATTGGAAGCCCTAACCGGCGTCATGAGGAGGGCAAGTGAAACCGGTTTATATAGAGGGTTGGGTTGTGGTTCGGGTGGTCTTGTATTGACGCATCTATTATATGCGGATGACGTGGTGTTCCTTGGCGAGTGGTCGAACGAAAATGCGCTAAATCTTATAGAGCATAAGTTGAAATTCTTAAAATTATTTTTTTTGTTTATTATTTTTTTAACAACCCATTTTGCATAACATTTACAAAGGAAAACCAAACCAACAAGCAAGGTACTAGAAGGCAGGCCCCTCAAAAAACAGTCGCCAAGTTTTCAAAGAGACCAAAACAAATTTACACCAAATTTGTACCACATACCTAAAGATAATAACTTCCGACCCGCCATAATCTTTAAACAAAGATAGGTAGAGTCTTTTATCTCCTCTAATAGCGTCATGGACGGGATCACACGTTTGTCAAAGATTCTCATGTTTCTATCCGACCAACAGTATTTTTGCTAAAGTTAATATGTTTATTGACCAAAGTGACTAAAATAGGCAGGACCTAGTTTTTGACGCCGCACGTTGCGGCGGCGCTCGGCGTGGTGAACAGTGTTGTAACATATGAAGTCTAAAATATGTGTAAGACATAATGTGTTACACACAATTCGTTAAACACGATGTGTGAAGGACACTTATTAAAATGTGAAAACACAATGCTTTTAGTTTAAGTGAAAAAACACACCACAAACATGCGGCATTATGTGCAAGGTAAATCGTTAGACTTCGTCGATGGCCAAAGAGCATGGTGCACGTAAAAATTAGTTTTTTAAATAGAAGAACGACACGTAAAAAGATGATATTTAACAAAGTTATTAAAAATAAGGGTTAAAATCGAAATAGAGTAATAGTCTAAGGGTTGAAATTGTGAAATATTAAATGTTCACCGTGTAAAAACGGAGTAGTAGTGCATGGGTTATAAATGAAAATTTCCAAACGTGAAGGATAAAACGAAAAGGTAAAAGTTTGAGGGGCTGGTGGCATAATTTAAACTTGAGGATTAAAAAAGAAAATTTTAAAATTTAAGGTGTGGTATAAAATTAAGTAGTAATGTAAGGGGAAAAAGTGAAATTATCAAAAACTTTGGGGGTGGTGGTGGTTTTTTACCCACCGACACACCATTCGTGTAAAAACGGAGTAGTAGTGCATGGGTTATAAATGAAAATTTCCAAACGTAAATGATAAAACAAAAAGGTAAAAGTTTGAGGGGCGGGTGGCGTAATTTAAACTTGAGGATTAAAAAAGAAAATTTTAAAACTTAAGAAGTGGTATAAAGTTACGAGTAATGTAAGGGGGGAGATGAAATTATCAAAAACTTTGGGGGTGGTGGTTTTTACCCACGGGCACACCATTTTAGGATATAGATAATGGTTTATTATATTTCTACTACTAGCTGATTACCCCGGGAGGGTCCTGAGGTTGAAAAATCTAATTTTACGTGATAACCTATTGCAAATGGCTCAAGTTAACTAACCACAAAATCTCTCAATCATTGCATGTTCATAGTATTCTAATCAGTAATAACTCATATTCATCTAAAACCTAATCAGTAATCATCTAAAGAGTCACTTATGTAAGCTGCAAGCCTGCAACTATTCAAAAACTCATCACATCTCTCTAATTTCTCACATTCTAATTGCTCTAATAAATCCTAACCTAATTAACTAAACAAACACTTAAGTTGAAGTTGTAACCATTGCATCTCATTATGCCACGTGACATAATCAAGAGATGGTTGAGGCCACCATTGAACGCCACGTCAGCAACTATCAATTCTTCCCGGGAGCGTCTCGGGGTTGAAAAATATAACCATTCTAATAATACTAATACTAATAGTAATAATTATTACTCTTGTAATTAAATAAATAAAAACATAACCTTGCTATAAGGTGACACCATGTGTTACAGTGTTGCACGATTCTTTCTCCTAGCTTCTCTTGATGAAGTATACGTAGTAAAATTCCAATGATAACATGGCGATTGGGCTGATTTTCAACATCGTAGATAAGAACCTGGTTTAAAAGAAAAAACATGATTAATGAATAACATGAACACTTTGTGTGTTTTTTACTGTATGAACGAAACCCCACAAAAAAAAAGTCGATTTTTTCTCCGTTTTTTATATAGCACTATGGTACTCGTTGGAAAGATAATAAAACGCACGTTAATTTGGTGTAATTTTTTTCTTTAAAAAATCTCATATATAAAAAATATAAACGTTTAAAAATTATGGGAGGAAATATGAGATAGAAAATTTTAAATTTATTTTTAAATTCTTTTTTCCTAAAATAACTCAATTTAATTAAAAAAAGAAAATAATTCAAAAACACTAAACCCTTTCAATTATGATGCCACATGGCAGTTTAATGGAGAGGTTGAAGGCACCATTGCACGCTACGTCAGCAATGTTCAATTCTTTTATATATATTAATAGATACAGGGGCGGGTCCAATATTAAAAGGGTGGGTTCTCGGAAACTCGGTCGGTTTGAAAAGTTTAGTGTTAATGTATATAGAAAATATAAAATGAACCCATAAATAAACAGAGAAGAAACCCAAAACCAAATGTGACAAATATTCCACTAGTTGCCTTCACACTTTCTAAACTTGAGATCTTGGGTTTGAGTCTTAGGTGCTGCTTTATATATGGTTTTTTTTTCTCCTGCTTTACTTGATAATTTGTTATATGGTTTTTTCCTTTTGCTTTAGTTGATAATTTGTTGTTGTTTGTATCACATAATCTCTATTGCTTGTTTCACCTTTCTTCATTGTTTCATGTGTTGAAACTTTGACTTTAGAGATGTTAGGTTTTAACTTGTTGAAACATGAATTTGATATTAGCCGGGACACAACTCTAGGTAGCGTTTTTTTATTCTTATTTATAGTACTTGCTTTAAATTTCTAAGGATGATTTTTTTTTCCATTGTTGTATCTGTATTTTTATTATGTGATAAACCTTACTCGACCCGAATTTTTTTATGTTCGGTCATAATAAATTGGATCATTTAAAAAACGGAACTCAGTGAAAAAAAATTCTGGATCCGCCACTGCTACTATATATATGTTTTCCAAGTTTGAATTTATTTGGGGTGTGATAAAAAGTCATTCCAAAGGTTTTGGAAACGAGCTGATCAGTTCGCGTTAAAATACCGGATTAACCTATTAACATTTTAAACTTAGTTATTTTAGTTGTCGTGTACTTAGAGCATTTACGGTAGTTTCCCCCATCCCCATTTACTTATAACCAATCATAGCTACATATTACATAAAAAATCATTACAGTTTCTCTCTCCCCCACTCACAACCACTTTCAACAAATATTAAAAAATAAATACAGTTTCCAGTTTTCCCCAAAAGATTCCCAAATAACCCCAAATATACCGATAAACAGTAGATTCCTCATTTTTTTCACTCACAACCACTTTCAACACCATAAAAATTATAGGGTTTTCTCTCACCAAAAATTAGGGGCACTACTGTGAATGCTTTTAGAGAATCAAGCTAATAATTTGTTCAGAAATGTTATACATAGAAGGGTTGAATCGATTCATTAAGAATTAGGTTATTGATAAATTTAATATACTAATGAAATTTTTTTATTATAAGTAAAAAAAAAATACTTCATTTAAGATTGTTCAATGTACTACCATTCGAAAATAAATATTCTAAATTCATGTTACCGAAAAATATGCTCTTCGTTCTTCAACACGAAAAAAAAAATCTATCTATATATATAAAAGAAAAGCCCTTTGATGACATGGCATTCAATGGAGCAATCCCCCACCTTTTGAATGTGCCATGTGGCATAATGTGAGATTTTTAATTTTTTAAGTTTTTTTTAATAAATTAAAAATATTATAGATAAAACCCTATATCCCTACATCCTCTCCTTAAATTCAAATCCTAATTATTTTCTCCCAAACCCTTTATCACCAACAACCTTTCCCTCTCACTCTATCTCTCTCCCTCCCGGTGTTTTAATCCTAATTGTCAAAGAGTTCGGCTCCATGAAGCAAAAGATTGTGATCAACGTCCCGAATCAGAAGGTTAACACAATTCCATTCAACTAACCATCTCAAGTTTGATATTATACTCAAGTGGAAATTATGACTTAACTTATAACCAATGTCGTAAGAGTTAATGGAAATTAGTTTTTAATTATATTCAAGTGAAATCTTATTAGTTTTTATCATTTATTTTATGTAATTTTTAAAAAAATATTTCAATTGGAATAATAGGTGGTGAATCGAAGGTTCAGTCTCCTTACGATGGTGGTTCCCCTGCTTCTCACTATGGTAAATATTATTAATATTATTAATATTTGTTAATAATAATAATTACTAATAGTTGTATGTTTTTATTTTAAATTTAAGCTTATGTAAAGTTTGTATTAATTATAGATATCTTGCTAATTTAGTTAAAGCTAGAGATTGGAAAAGAATTGAATATTGATGAGGTGGCATTCAATAAAGGCCTCAACCCCTCTTTGAATGTGCCACATGGCACATTGAGAGGGGAGTTTTTAATTTTAATTTTTTATTTTTTAAATGAATGTTGATCAATTTTGTTAATTGTTATGATATATATCATTACTTTTTTATCAAAGTTATTTACGTATATATTAAATCATATAAAGATAATCTTATCTGAAAATTAAAATTTTTTATACCTATCCATTTACCTAGGTTAATTATTATGATAATGATTATAATATTTTCTAGAAATTTATACTTTAAATAACCACATAATTTATTACCTTATATATATAATAACCTAAAAATATTTGTTAGATAATTTATGTTTATTAATAAAATCTCATCATTGAAAACCTAACATACAATTTGACCTCAATTACTAAAACCTACGATCAAACTACGTCATCCCATTCAACTTATTCATTGTATATTCCTCAAAGTCAAAGAAGTCAATATTATTATATGGTGAACCGACTATTTCAGTTTCTCCACAGAATGTTAAGTCTAATCCACTCAGATCGTCAGGCAATCGTCTACTCCTAAGGTCTGCTATTATTTTGATTGATTGATTTATTATTATACTTTGTATTTGTGTATATCTGTTTGATTATTGTTATGGTTGAGACGTGGGGTTATTGATTTAAAAAGGATTACTATTGGTACATTTTGAAGCCAATAGGTTGTTCAAGTGCTTTATAGTGTAGATTCTTTCTTGATGTAAGAACTGTACTTGAACTTTGTATTATATGTAAGGGTCGATAAAATTATTAAGTCATCAACTGTTTGTTTGTTGGCAATTAGTTTTAGGTTTAAGACTGAGTTTATTGCATCTGAATTTGAAACATTTTCTGCTCTTTCAGTCTCTTTCTTGGCATATGTGAAATGGGTTAGGCTAATAAGCTATTAGTCGTTTTTTAGGTTCTGTCTTCTGTGTCGTATATGCAGTTTCCTTACCAGTGGTTGTGGGACTTGGTACAAAGATGTGATAAGTTTTTGAATGGCTACAACTTCCAACTTAAGTGATTGTTTAGTTGATTAGGTTAGGAATTATAAGAGTCATTAGAATGTGAAAGATTAGAGATATGTGATGAGTTTTTGAATAGTTGCAACTTACTTAAATGATTGTTTAGCTGATTACTGATTAGGTTTTAGGTCAGGGAATATGAGTTATTATTGATTAGAATACTATGGACATGCAGTGATTGAGAGATTCTGTGGTTAGTTAACTAGAGCCATTTGCAACAGGTTTATGATGTCATATTAGGTTTTTCAACCCCGAGAGATGTGATGAGTTTTGAATAGTTGCAGCTTACTTAAGTGATTATTTAGCTGGTTGAGAGATTTTGTGGTTAGTTAACTTGAGCCATTTGCAATAGATTTATCACGTCATATTAGATTTTTCAACCCCGGGACGTTCCCGGGGTAATAAGCTAGTTTATGCTATATAGCAAAACACACGTGTTTGTGCATGCAGTCACGCTAAAAAAGTTAAAAAGTTAGACATGACAAAACATAGAGGTTGATATATATTTTTCTTTGCGTATATAAATTTGAAATCATGTCAATCAATTATAATAAAAAAGGATAGTTTTTGGGTAAAATAAAATCCAAACAAGATTTGAGGATTTGACACTTTGGAGGTCAACTAAACAGTCGGTGGATAAAAGGCTTGACGATGTTGGATCGTAGCCACTCGTGATTCAAGATCCTCTCAACCATATTTATATTAGTTAAACAACTCTTTACAAAGATCATCATTATACTCAGTTAATCTCACCAATAGCAAAAATTAAGGTAAGGTCTGAAGAGGGTAAGATGTGAACAGTCTTACTTATACCCCCGTGGGAATAGAAAGGTTGCTTCCAGTAAGACCCCCGGCTCAATGGTGGTTTTGTATCAAGCCTTAGATATAAGCCACATAACACTCCCGACTAGTGCATGTACCCCCTTGTCTTTTGGCTATCAACGCCACCACCTGATGCATGATTAACCGTCCGTCATTTTTAACGTTATTTTCACGAAATTAGTAAAATAACGTTAAAATTAGTGCAACTTTACTTTTGCTCCCTAGGGCCACACATATATACAAAGATGATTACAATAAATAATTTATCAACTTTTATATAGGCAATAATAGATTTTCTTAAGCTGCTTCTAGCAAGTCCACCAGAGACTAGTCACTAAAGAGCATATTGACATTCACATTGGGATCATCTTTCGAGGTCCTATGTGGCGCACCGGGTTAATCAGATGACAGTCAATCTGTCACGATTATAGTCTAGGTCACTTATTTCGTCCTGCCTTGGACATTGGGTTCGTCCTGCATTGGACTCACTAGCTAGTAGAGCGACAACAACTCTCGACTAGCGGTATGTTCATTGGATAAACACAACTAGGCACATACACTTTACCATCCGTTGATACCATCCCTGATGAAATCACAACCGATGGTCTGGTGTCTCACTATGTTTTTGTTTCCCTCACCTCGCTCTCCCATTCGCCTTCTTTTGCCCGATTGGACGAGGCAGCTCTACATACTCATGTTGTGTGTGAAAATCATTGAGATTGGTATTAAATTTTGGAATTTTGATTAGAGTATCATTGTCACCGATGTCGACAACATCAAATTCAGAAGTGAAATAGTTACATGATTCCGAATACTTTGTCATCTTTGAAGAAAATTGAACCGCTTCCTGTTATTTTAGCTCGTTTTCACAATATAGAAAGAAACTTCATCATCCATGGTGAATGTGGAGTGAGTGAAAGAAAATTTGATAGTGATTTGGATGGATTTTTTAGGATGAAATGAGAGAGTTTAGTGTAAATTTTGTGAGTGTTTAAAGTCAAAGTGAAAGTGAGTGGATATTTTTAAATATAAGAATTAATTAATTTATTTTTCTAGATTTGTTGTGCGCAATATTTGAATTTAAAATCGAATGGGACCCACACACAAGCTCCTCTCGGACAGTCCTTCTACCCGGACCATTGCTTTTCGTACAAAGTCCTCATTTGAAGGTGCTCTTACTATCAGTTCCTAAAATATTGACAAACTCAAAATATAAGTTTTCGCTAGTGTAAAAAAAAACTCAAAATATACTTAAAAGATATTCTTTATTTTCCATCCCTTATACATATATATATATATATATATATAAAAAACATGTGAACCTTCTTTTCATACAAAAGCTTCAACTTTTTTTTCATTACTATATTACCCATTCCAATCCCTATGAATATAACATCTAGGCTTCAACTTTGTATAAATACACTAGAGCGGCTTACCTAAAGGAGCATGAGTCATGCATTCCATGTATATGTTGTGACACAATGTTCTCGTATAGATTAGACTAGGTTAGAGACCCGTGTATTACATGGTTCATTCAAAAGTAAAATGAAAAAAAGTATATAGATATTGTAGTATGCAAGTTGTTTTACTTATTGAATGTTAGATAATCTAATGAGAATGGATTTTGGTTGAATGCAAAATATCATATAAGGCTTTTAAAGTACGCAATGATGGATAATCCAATGACTTGGTACTTTTAACTTAAAAAATATAACAAATAACACCTCGTTGCCTGCACGTTATGGCAGGGTTGCACTGTGTTTGGCCGTTGCGCTTGTTTGACAATTATTTGGGTTTAGCGAATGACCGAGTTAGTCACGAATGAGATGATGCATATTCCTTTGATATGAGTTTAAATATGTTAACCAAATTTTTATGTATAATTTTTAGGATAAGATAATAAGTTATTTAATTGTTTTATTAAATTCGTCTTGCAAATTTAATGAGATTACATTAAGTTATGAGTTAATTGTTATTTGAGTCTATGTGTTTTGATGGTTTTAACTACTTAAGTCCAAATTCAAAATGTTTAACAACTTGAGCACTTGATTTTTATAAATATAACTATTTGAATCCAATTTACTAACGCCGTTGATGGGATTGGGTACTGAATACACCACTCCGCATACCCAAACCCGGCACAACGTCACCGCGCGGACAAAAGCTACGCGCAAGAAATGGTCAAGGCTCATTAATGATCGGTCAACAGTCAAGGCTCGGTCAAGACCCGGTCAAGGCGAGTATCATGCATGGTCAACAGCCATGCATAAATCACGTAACCCCAGCATTAAAGGCGGTACAATGTTCCATCAATCCCATTAATTTAGCTTTCCTTACTTCATCACACTAACACAACTAAGGGTGATGGAGACAACCTAACCACGGTTAGGACTTGGGTAATGGTGGCATACGGACTCTCCTATAAAAGGGGTCACACCCCTAATAGGAGAGGACACTTTCTACTGACCTGGAGAGCTATCACACTTGATAGTATCCCCATTCACCCCGTTTTTGTGATAAACAACTACCTTGTGTAGTCGTCTCCACACCCACACTTTCACTCTTGTTTGCAAGTTCCTCCAATCCATAGCTGTTAGTGAAGGATCAACCCTGTGGATACTTATAATCTTATCATCCTTAACCGGTGGTGAGACTATTTGTTTCTTCATTGGCGCCATCCCTTACGGTTCAAACAAATCTTTCAAACTAGCAACATGGCTTTTTCAAAGGATGCAAACAATAACAATGCTGAAATAGATGCCACAATCAACGATGAAATCCAGGACGTGACACCAAATACCATCACAAAGAATGTGGCTCAGAAACAACCAGCTTCGACATTCCAGTTCCACCCAAACAATGGAGGATCTGCTGGAAGTAAGAAGAAAAAAGACAACCTATCTCCGGTTGACCCGGACGAGTGGTTGGCTCAGCAAAATTCAAAAACGATTGCTGAATATCAGAAAATGGTAATGAATCAAGCTAAACTCAATGTCCAAAAGACGTTAAGTTTCGATACAAGCGAAGAAGACTCAGAATCTCCTCGAAAAAACAAAAATGGCCGTCATGCTAAGGGACCTCGTCAGGCGGTACGTGGTGGAGGCCGTGGTAGAAATACTCACGGCCAGGACCCCGTCAACCTGAACGATGAACCAGACGGCTATGAATCAGAAAATGAGGTGCATCACGATTTTAATAAAAAACAGAATTCCAAATCTGTTGCCAGCAGTCTGGCACCCAAGGTGTAACACCCCAACCGATGGCGGAATCATCGAGGTGCCACGTAGTGACGATTGTTCAAAAGCTCATGGTACTAAAATGTAAATATATGATTATTGAATATTGTTTTACAACATGTGAAATTAAATACAAGACAACAAAAATAAAGATAATTGATTGATTTAATCTAAGTCCAAAGTCCTATGTGAAGCGTCAAGCAGCTTATCCTGAAATATGCACGAAAATAATTTTGTCAACATATGATGTTGGTGAGTACTACTTAGTTTTGTACATATAGTAAAAGTCTGAAAAGGTAGTACAATTCATGTGTCTAGCATCACCAAGGCATTATGTAAACACGCAAGTAACCAAACAAGACAAATATCAAATGTAAAGTTTGTACAATGAGATTGATAATGAGCACCTCAACACGTGTGAGTCTAAAAGAGCACCATAACACAAAGTTATGTCTAAATGAGCACCGTAACATAAGTTACGTCTATGTGTAAAGAGCACCATAACATAAGTTATGTCTAGATGTATGATTTTGTATGTAAGCTACGTTCATGTTCAAACATAAGCACAAAGATAAACAAGACACGTATATGAATTGTAAATGAATAAAATGTATGTGTAAATGAATATGAAGGTTTTGTATACTTGTGCATGAATCACCCCAAAAATTGTAAAAACGAAAAAGGGGATAAGTAATACTCACATTAGCAAGGTGGTAAGTCTTGTGTAATTGAATAAGTGTAATCCAACGTTGCCAAGTATCACCCTATGTATAATGTAACAAATAAGTCTAAGTCTATCTAGTCTATAAGTATTTCCTAGGGCTTCGAATTGGGGATAAGTATTCGTTTTGATTAATAAATAAAATGTTTAATAAATAAGAGAAATTTGGTAAATATATAAACAAAAGTCTTTTTGTAAATTTAAAATCAAATATGGTCACAATATAAAGTTTTAAGTGTGAAAATAATTTTTATAAAATTATTTTTGTTGGGCCATGTTATTAGAGGTTTGCGTTTGACTTGGGCTTGATATTATTATTGTTTTAGTTAGTTTTCGGCCCAAGGGGTCCATGTAACATAACCGCCCTATAATCATATAAATAGGGGGTTACTTAGTTGTTTTGGGGTTGCTAGTCATTTTTGTTCTTTTTGTTCATCTTGTAATCGGCTAGTATTGGTGTACCAGACGTCTCTTAGAAGACGTGTGCACTTGATTATAAAATCATTCTATTCAAAGTCTCTTTCTTGTTCTTCACCATTCAATCGATATTCCGCATCCTTTGAGTGGTTGGTTTGATACCCGGTAGAGAAGATCTTGGACTTACAATTGGTATCAGAGCCATTGAAGCCATTCAAGGGCTCGGTTTTGATATCACTCGAAGAACGAAAAGAAGAATTAGCATATTTTCGGGGGATGTATGTTCATCAAAAGAGAGGTTCTCCGGTTCATAAGGTTCGTGGTTTTTTATTTTTTTATGAATCGTGATTGGTGATGGTTTTTGTTTAGGCAATGGACTACAGCCGAGATTAAAGTTTGATGGTTTGAAATTTGTAATTGTTCACACTTTTGGCTTGTTGAAGGTTTGAGTATATGAAGGTGGTCATGTGGATCAAAGTCTTTTGGTCCTTCAAAATGGATGGTGAATGGAATTTTATGTTTGATCTTTAATTTTTTGAATGAATGGTGGATGTTTGTTTATGGATCAAGGATAGATCCGATCCAATTGGTATGCACTGATTATTTTCCTTGTTTGAAGGAGCTAAGTTTGGAAGAGATTAATGCCAAATTTTAATAATTTTCAATATTCCTAACTGGATGTCCGATAATTATGGCATTGTTTTGATGAGGGAAATATTAAAAAAAAAAAAAAAAAAAAACCTTGGGCACCAAGCTTATGGTTCGGATACAAAAAGTGCCGCCCAAAGCCTAGTCTTTTGATTTTTATTCATGGCCTAGACCATTAGGCTCCCTACTTTTGTGATTTTAATTGGATTGGGCTTGCCGATTGGAATCTTTGTGGAATTACGACGACAGGGGATCCAGCCTTCTGCGAGGGGCCGTGGGTCGAACTTCAGGATATTGGGCTAGGGATGGTAATGGACTGTTAATGGGCTACAGGCTTATGGGCATTTGGGGTTTTTTTATGTTTGTAATTGGATGTGATTGGGCCTGAGGAACTTCTATTCAAAGCAAAACATATCGGCCTAGCATTGGGCCACAACAATGGATTGGATTTGGATCACAGGAAGGTTTATAGAGGGTGGGCTTGTTCACTACTGGACCACTGAAAGAGAAGACTCAAGATTAAAGATCATCAGCTGAAGATTTCCACTAAGCCATAATAAAGATAGCATAAAACTAGGGGGATATTGTAAGGCCTAAAAATTGTATAGTTTTACGCTTATCTTTATTGTACACGTTTATATTTATTGGGCTTAGATTAGGTTTTGGGTTTGGGCTAGGCCATGTGGGCCAATGGGCTAGAGGCTCTTATATATTGTATTGTTTAGTTTATTGTTAGGGCAGACCTCTCTTTTGTAATCATGTAGTCTCCTTGTGCGAACCTTGTACCAGACGAGTTCTCTCGTGTGCAAGGTTCCTAGAGATTGTACCAGACGTTCCTAGAGAACGTGTGCAATCTTCTTAGCGATCGTACCAGACGGTTCTTTGAAACCGTGTGCGATCGAAGCAGCGGCACGATGTTCTTAATAATATATTTTCTTTTTGTTCTTGTGGTTTGATCTTATTTTCCGCATTCGATTAAATCATTGAGTGATATCCGGTGTTATTCGGGACTTACAAAGGTTGATTTTAGTGTTTCAGTTCATAGTGCCTTCGTTATTTTTTTCTAATTGATTTTGTGGCAGATTAAATTTTTGGTGTTTTGATCCATCTTGGAAAGGCTCGATCTGTTTGCTACAAACAAGGAGATTTGTTTGAGAAAGCTTAATCTGATAATTTTTTTAAAATATTCTCAACGATATCTATTTCCATATTTTGTGGAAAACTTGTTGCATCTTAGCAGGTTTCCTTTTTCAGCTGAGTTCGACGACTGGAGTTCAACCTTGGGGGAGTTCAACAAACTTGGCTGAGTTCAACCTAATATCTGAGTTCGACGTGGAGTTCAACCTGGAGTTCAACCTTGAGTTCAACCTTGAGTTCAACCTTGAGTTCAACCTTGAGTTCAACCTTGAGTTCAACCATGAGTTCGCTCTCTTTGTTGGGCTGAACATTCCAAACTGTTGGGCTGGACTTTTCAAACATTATTGGACTGGACATCTTTCAATTGCTGGACCGTTTATCTGTTTACATTAACTCGAACTAATAAATTTAACTCTTATTTTCAGAAATGGATCAAATTGTTAATCAGGCTAACTTAAATGGACCTTGTGTGATTACCTATGTGGTAAATGAAATAACTGGAATCACTGCTATCAAACCAAGGAGTATGTACACTGATGAAGATCATGAAAAGACTGATGTTGATGAAAGGGCAATTGCTTATCTTCATCAAGGACTCTCACCTGAAGTATCAATTGGAGTTCGTGACAATGCCACTGCAAAAGAACTTTGGGAAGCTCTTGAGAATCTGTATGAGGGAAACGAAGAAATGAAGGAGAGCAGGAGGGAGATGCTAAGTCAGAAGTTTAATGCTTTCAATCACATTCCGGGAGAATCACTTGAAAGTCAGATACAACGTTTCGTGGCCTTAGTGAGTGAAATGAAATCAAATGATATGGTAGTAGACAACTCCGTCATGAATAAAAAGCTGCTCAATACTCTTCCAAGAAGTTGGGATTCAAATGTCACCCTCATCAAGAGAACTAAAGATCTAGCAAGACTCACTCTTTCTGAGACCATCTCGTTAATCAAGTCCTATGACCTTGATGACAGACAACGTTACATGACTCAGACTGCTAGTTACAACAATGCAATCATTGCAACTCCCAGCAATGCTTTAATTTCTCAGCAAGAAACTCAACGTCCATCACTGTACTCTTATCCAGCAAGTGGGTCCTCGTATCCACCCATGTTTGCCCCTAGTGCCTCAAAAGGGTCAACTGTGCCCGCTTCTTCTGCAACCACCACTGCTGGATCTTCGTCATCTGCTCCACCTCCAGCTACATCTATGGCGGCAGTTAAAATTCCCAAGGAGCTTGAAAGTAACCTAGGATTATTTGCTGGATTTATGAACTGTTATAATGCATTTCTGACAGGTCAACTTACATCAAAAGATGTTGGAGCATGTGATTTAAATGACGTTAATCAAGACGATATTGAAGAGATGGATCTGACTTGGCAGATAGCTATGGTAGTGCATAGAGCTAACAAGTTTGTGAAGAAGACTGGTAGAAACGTGTGGGAAAACCCAACAAGGAAACTAGGTTGGGACAAGATGAAGATGCGCTGTTACAACTGCGATGAACTTGGTCATTTTGCTCGTGAGTGCACCAAACCAAAGAAAGAAGGAGAAAATTCTACTCCTGCAGCTGCGTCTTCCAATGCTGCTCAAGGAACTCAATCAGCGCCTGCGCACACTGGATCTGAGTCATCTAACTCTAGCAAAGCCATGGTTGCTCAATCAGGAGGTGGATGGGATTGGTCTTCTCAGATGGCAGATCTTAAAATTGTTGAAGATACTGTGTACAAGGCTCTCATGGCACAGATGGATGATGACTATGTTCCATCAGCGGCTGAGGTACATTCTGAAATTTTAGCTGAATCATGCTGCACTGAAAGGTGCAAACTCAAAATTAAGGGTTTTAGGGAAGAAACTCTCTCCGCATACAAACAGCTTGAATATGAAAAAATGGCCTCTTGGGACATTAAAAAGAAATTTAACTCTTATAAAGAAATGGTTGAAAAACAAAAACTTGACATCAAGCGTTTGCATCAGGAGGTGAGTGATCATAAATGTCGATACTTGCACTTCAAACGACTTTCTGACACCTTGACCACGGAATTGATCGACTTAAAATCAAAATTTGAAAATGCAGATTTTCATTTTAAAAAATTTGACTGCTCCAGTCCTAAAGTTGAAAAAATGATCAATACCCAGTTAAGGTTCAGACCAAAGGACGTGAGGAATAAGGGAATTGGATTTGTGGAAATCCCTCCACCTTTCAATGAAAACTATTCTTCAATTCCTATGTCAGATGAAGAACTATTGGCTCTTCCTTTGAAAGGATATGGTCCACCAATAGAAGAACCAACTATTCGACCATCAAGGGATCAAATTGAAATTACTAAACCTGCATCGATCCCAATTAGAATCTCTAAACCCAAACAAAAACAATCTAAACCAGAGATGGCTCCATCAAAAACCTTTGTCAAGTCTCAAGATGCTTCAAAGCAGACCGAGACGTTAAATTTTGAGAAAAATAAAGAGGTGGACAGAGTTTTTGAGGTTAGCAAAGATGAGGTTCCATCCTCATCTGAATCAGATGAATTCGTAGGAGTGTCTAGAGAGTCTAAACATGAAAATTTAAAAAGAAAATGAACAAATTTCTGATTCATCCACTTAACAAAACTCTAGTGTGGACTATGAGTTTGATTTCATGAAGGAAATTAGAGAACTTTGTCTAAAGCAAATAGCAGAAAGTGAAAATCAAATAACTAACTCTGAATCAACGGGACACTCAGCAGAGCCACAACATGTTTCTGACTTAAGTGGCTCATCTGAATCAAGTGTTACACTCTTGACTGAGCCAGAATCTGAAGAATCTGTGTGCTCAAGGCCAATCAAGATTAAACAGGAAGGTAAGGATCCATCATATTCAGATGATTCAAAGAAAACTGCACCTGAGTCTGAATCTGATTCAGACTCAGAAAAGACCGACTCATCCAGTCATCAGTCATGTGAGACCAAAGAATCATCTGAAGACATGCTAAAAGAAAGTGAATGTATCTCAGTGTCCACTTCATGCTCATTTAATTCAGAACAAACATGCTCAATATTTTCTGAATCTTCCACTTCTTCTGTGGATGAAAATTTTTGCACAGAAAATTGCCTAAATGTTACTAACAATGAGAACATTACTAATTCTGTTAATTCTTGTGCAGAAAATGTGATTGTTGAGGATTGGGTAGATGATGGGGAGGCAGTCGCTGACACTGATTTACTTGCATTAAATAATAAAAATCAGAAAAACGATTTCTCAATTTCTGATAAAGACAACAATATTTGTGTGGGCTCGTTTGTTTTGAGCATAAAACCTTGTGACTTTTCATCTGATTCGTTGTTTCTTCATTCAGATTCTGTTATTTTGCCACATGCTTGTGATAAAACGAAAAATCTTTTGGTTAAACAATCAAGTAGGGGCAGGACAGAGAAATATGTCCCACCAAAACAGGTTTTGTCAAAGTATAAACAGAACCTTTCAAAACAAAAGACTCATTATTTCAAAACTGCTTCACACAGGTATAAAAGTGTCTCCAAGCTTTCCGAACCTGGAAAGTATGCAAAATCTCAGGGGGATCCACATGTCAAACGTCAAACATGTTATACATGTGGAATCCCAGGACATATTGCCAGAAATTGTCCAACTGTTCAACAAAATCTTGCAAGCTGGAAACATCAGAAGGCTCCAAACGGGAATCATAATCATACCAAGCCTATGCGGGTTGAAAAATCTAAGGCAATGTGTAATGACAAATCCAAGGTGAAGCCTTCTGATGGTGATTGGAATAGACATAAACTGATCAAACAATCTAATAAAAGATTAAGTTCTCAGACTATGCCTAGCATGACAGTTTTTAGTTCAAACAAAAGATTGTCTTCAAAATTCAAATCGTACTGGAAGCCAAAATGTTCTATTCCAATCTCTTCCCGTCTGTAGGCTCCTCGTGTTCTGTGAATGATAAATCTTATTATTGTGCAAATGTTTCAAACGTTGACATGCAATGGATAAAAGTCCAATATACAGATGCCAATGGTGCACCCAAGATGACCATGGCCTGGGTACCTATGACTAACTAATCCTGCATCATGTGCAGGAACGGCTGTGGAGGACTATCATTCGTCTCTGGTACATTGATAGTGGCTGTTCAAGGCACATGACAGGAGACTTGTCCCAACTAACAGAGGTTGAATTTTTCAATGGCGGATTTGTCTCCTTTGCAGGAGGTGAGAAAGGTCAGATAACTCAAAGAGGAACGGTAAGAAACGGTGCTCTTCAGTTTAATAAGGTAAATTATGTTCCTGAATTAAAGCATAGTTTGCTTAGTGTGTCACAAATCTGTGACAATGGCTACTCAACTCATTTCACTGATAAAGGCTGTTTGATATTGAAACCTGGAGTAGTCATTCCAGATGAATGGGTTTTACTGAAGTCGGATCGTCGAGGTGACGCTTATGTCATTGACATGAACAAACCGCCTTCCGACAATGTCACATGTCTTTTTTCTAAAGTTTCTCAAAATACTGCTATTCTTTGGCATCGTCGTCTTGGACATGCAAATGCTAAAAATCTGAACCGAGTGGCTAAACTGGGATTGGTAAGGGACTTGCCTGTGCGTGATTTTATAACAATTGAAAAATGTGTTGCTTGCGCGAGAGGAAAGCATCATCGAAAACCACATTATTCCAAGTTAGTAAACACTATTGATTCATTACTACAGCTACTTCACATGGACCTATTTGGCCCAGTGAATGTACTTAGTATTTCTCGTAAAGCGTATTGTTTGGTAATAACTGATGACTACTCACGTTTTACCTGGGTTTTCTTTTTGGCTAACAAGAGTGAAACTGCAGAAATAGTCAAACATTTTATAATTTTGATGGAGAATCAGACCAACTTGAAGGTGAAAGGTATTAGGTGTGACAACGGGACTGAGTTCAAGAATGCTGAGTTAAACTATTACTGTGCTCAAAAAGGAATTGCCCGTCAATTCAGCTCAGCAAGGACGCCGCAGCAAAATGGAGTCGCAGAAAGAAGAAATCGCACTTTAATTGAAGCTGCCCGCACAATGTTGTGTGACTCACAACTTCCAACTTTCTTTTGGGCAGAGGCTGTCAACACAGCTTGTTATGTGCAGAACCGCGTTCAAGTCAACAAAGCTCGGATGAAGACACCCTACGAAGTGCTGTTTGGCACTAAACCCTCCGTCAAGCATTTTCGTGCTTTTGGTTGTCCATGTACACTGCTACACTTGGACGCTATACCAAAGTTTGATGCGAAAGCTAACGACTGCTATTTTGTCGGTTATGCTGGCAAAACTGCATATAGGGTCTATAACAAGCAAACTAGGCAAATCGTAGAGTCGTTTGACGTGCGTTGGCTTGAAGAAAATGCAACAGATGCTAGAGTGGGCCCCGATTGGTTGTTTGATTATGAATCTCTCTTTCGATCCTTTCATGATTTTGATGATGTCTCTAGTAGTGTCAATACAGGTTTTGCAGATTCCTCAGCTTTCAATGCTGGACCCTCATCCTCCATGACTGATGATGCAACGGATGAGGGGGATGGTGCACCCACATCTCAATTACCACAGCCACTCCCAGCTCCTGTCGACCCATTCATTCACTCAGCAGATTCTATGCCACAGGTCGATGATGAAAATGTGTCTGATGAAACTTCAATTCCCTCATTTCATGACCCTATTCCTACTGATTGCATGGTGGAGCATAATGATACAGTCGCAAATGATCATGACTCTATGGAAGAGCCTGCAGTAGGCAGTATCACCGTTCTCCCTGGAACCTCCTCAGTTCCAGACATTGTCATTCCCACTAGCATTCAACGAGATCACCCACTGGAGAACATCATTGGTCCGGTAGATGCAGGCGTTCTAACAAGGAGCCAAACTGGTGACATCAACAGATGTCTGTATTCGTGTTTCATCTCTCAAATTGAGCCAAAGTCTATCGCTACGGCCATGAAAGAATCAAGTTGGGTGGATGCAATGCAAGATGAACTGAACCAGTTTGAGTATTTGAAAGTTTGGAAGTTAGTTGAATTACCTCCAGGAAAACGACCACTTGGCACAAGATGGGTCTACAGAAACAAAAGAGATGATAGCGGGGTCATTGTGAGAAACAAAGCTAGGTTAGTCGTGCAAGGGTTCAGACAAATTGAAGGACTCGACTATGATGAAGTATATGCACCGGTGGCGAGATTGGAAGCAATCAGAATTTTCCTCGCTTACGCCTCGTTTAAAGGGTTTACTGTCTATCAGATGGACGTCAAAACTGCATTTCTGTATGGAACAGTGAAGGAAGAAATTTATGTTGGTCAACCACCGGGTTTCACAAATCCAAAGTACCCAGAGCATGTGTACAAACTTGACAAAGCGTTATATGGGTTACATCAAGCACCTCGTGCTTGGTATGCTACCTTAACTGAACACTTGCTTGTGAATGGATACACTCGTGGTGTCATTGATCAGACTCTATTCGTCAAGACAGTAAATGAAGATCGTATTCTGGTGCAAATTTATGTGGACGATATCATCTTTGGCTCTACTAATGATGCTCTGTGTAAAGAGTTTGAGGAGGTGATGAAAAAGCAATTTGAGATGAGTGCTCTTGGTGAAATGACCTTTTTCTTAGGTCTGCAAGTTCGTCAAAACTCCAAGGGTATCTTGATTCATCAAGGAAAATACGTGGACGACATTCTTGCAAAATTCAGCTTCAATGATCTAAAGCCAGCCGATACACCGATGTCTGAAAGACCAGGTCTCACTCAGGATCTGGAAGGGGAGACCGTAGAAGAAACACTTTATCGTTCAATGATTGGTTCGCTAATGTATCTGACAGCTAGCAGACCAGACATCATGTTCGCAGTGTGTCAATGCGCACGTTATCAGGCTAATCCTAAAACTTCTCATTTACATGCTGTCAAGAGAATCTTTAGATACCTTAAAGGGAAACCCAGATTCGGTCTTTGGTATCCTAAGGATTCTCCTTTTGATTTACATGCTTTTTCTGACAGCGATTTTGGAGGTTGTGACATTGACAGGAAATCTACTTCTGCGGGGTGTCAATTCTTAGGCGATCGGCTTATTGCGTGGCAATGTAAGAAGCAGCAAACAGTATCCGTTTCAACAGCGGAAGCTGAATATGTGGCTGCCTCAGCATGCTGTTCTCAGGTTATCTGGATACAACACCAACTGGTGGATTACGGTTTGAATTTCTCTCTTACTCCCATTTATTGTGATAATGATGCAGCTATTCAAATTGTAAAAAATCCAGTTCAATTTTCTAAGGTAAAACACATTGCCATCAAAGAACATTTCATCCGCGACTCGTTTAACCAAGGTTTAATCGTGCCCACTCACATTCATACTGATGACAATGTCGCAGATCTTTTTACAAAACCTGTTAATCGAGCTCGTTTTGAAGCTCTGTCTGAACTGCTCAAAATGGTCCATTTCGAGGACTGAACTGGTCTTTAAAAAAAAAAAAATTCATGTTCTTTTCTTGGTCTTTGATTTAAAAAAATTGTTCATTAAAATTCTAAATTTTAAGCACAAATTTAGGGGGATGTATCCTAAGAAAGGATCAAAACAATTTTGGTCTCAAAACGAGAGATGAAATGAACTTTCACAAGTTGGATTAAGGCTGACACACATAAGACGTGTATCGAAACAGTCTGGCTCTAATGTGATATGTTGGTAGGCTTGGTCCTGAAGGCTTAAATGTTAATGATCTTGTGAAGCACTTAAAGATAAAGACACGACCTCAGTAAGGAACATCACTTAGAATCAGGTACAATTTCTATTTGAATGCTTGCGTGATGTCCTGAAGCATAACACTGTGGTCTAGGTATGAAACCTTTTCTGAAAAAACTCGTGTATCTCCTTTGTTTTGCGTAAGCAAGGACCTGGAGATGCTAGGCAACGAAAGCTTCTGCTGCATCCAGATATATGCTGACCTAGTTTTTCGTTGTCGTGTTTTAGATCATCCTTCACCTAAAAAGAGACCTCAGTGTCCAAAGATGTCCTGGCTGCTCCTCTGCTGCATCCAGATATATGCTGACCTGGACACAGCCAGGATGTCATAAAAGAGACCCTCAAGAGTCCAAAACCCAAAGGCCTTGTCATTTGAGAAATCATCTGACTTGTACTTTAATCTAAATCCTTTATTGATCTATTCTTTTCTTTTCTCAATCCAGTCCCAGTCAAGGTTTCAGAATTCTAGAACAGATACTGTGAAAAATATGTTGTAGGGAAACTGCTTGCATGATAGAGTGTACCACTAAATATTCTAGGATTTGATTGTGAATTGCTTGAGTGTTTGTATAAACATACCAAAACATGATAAATAATATCACAGATCACTATACGAGAAGGCCTAAGGAAATAAGTTTAAGTGGACAAATATACTGGCAATTGCTACGACCAACTGGAGTAGATTAGAGTTGATAAGTGTAGCTCGGCCCGAAACACAGTGATTTGATCTCGTTTATAAAGTTATTTTTAAATATTTGTTTAGATATTCTTTTTTGGATTAAGTTAGACCAGTTCACGATCAGATTTGGATCCGGTTACAAAATATATCAAATATTGTTTTGAAATGGGCATTGAGGTGTGAGAGGGGCCCACCACACGTTTGGTGGGCCACCTAAATCTCGGGTGAACAAAAAGGTTGTGGGAGACGGTTCACATCACATCATCACAAATCAAATTTTTTCATTTCTCTCAAACCATCACACACACACCCTCTCCTTGTTCTTCCTCTTTAAACATGTCATCATCAATGAAATCAAAGAAATCAGGTAAACGATCTTCATTTTGTGTTAATCTTTAATAATTTTGGTGGTGAGTTACTTGCAGGGATGGTTGATGCATGTTGAATCAAAATTTGGGAGTTCAACGATGACTTGAGAGGAGTTCGAAGGGTTCAGTCGGCGGCGCGTGTGCCATACGCGCCTAGAATTTCGAGTTCGAGGTGGCGCGTGACCGTCACATGTCTGTGAAAAAGAGAAAATTACCAAAACGTCCTTGAACTCCCTTGACAAATGACGATTCTGTCCTTGAACTCCAACCATTGTCATGATCACTTTCAAAAATTACCAAATTGCCATCGAACTCAGATGGCAAATGACCATTGTGCCCTCGAACTCCCTGGAAAGGACATTGTTGCCCTCGAACTCGTTGATTTCACTTAAACTCAGATGGGAAATGACCAACATGTCCTTGAACTTAGAAAGTTTAGTTGAACTCAGATGGCAAATGACTACTATGCCCTCGAACTCAAATGGAAAAGACCAAAATGCCCTCGAACTCTCTGTTTTCACTTGAACTCATGCAACAATTGACCAAAATGCCCTTGTACTCAGAAAGTCTACTTGAACTCAGATGGGAAAAGACCAAAATGTCCTCGAACTTACTTTTGGTCATTGAACTCAGATGCCTTTTTACTTAATTAACCCTGAAATCAAATGACAATTTACCAAAGTGCCCTTGAACTCCCTCGTGGAGTTCGAACTCATCTTTTTGGGCCCGTCAATCATCTGAAGCCCATCTGAGTTCCTGTTCCTACATTCATTTGGGCTTGTTAATCCATATGATATTTCTAAATTATTTTAGTCTATTTATTCTCTTACTTAATTTGTTTCTTTTTCAGGAAAATCGACTCCTCACGTGCCAACGTTTGAAAATAATCATAATGTGGTGTGCTATCTCGCTGACCCCCCTGAAGAGTACAAGCAGGAGTTCAAGTCACTGATTGTGGGTCTTAACACGTGTAGGACTGCACATGCTATGCGAGAAAATCCAGTTATTTGTTCTGACTGGATTAAAGAGTTTTGGGATAATGCAGATGCCAAGAAGGAAGACAAACTGATTCGTTCTAAAGTTAGAGGAACTGATGTGACTATTTCTGAACAAGATATAAGAGATGTATTGCTTTTTGGTGACTCTCCAAATGATCCAACCAGCTTCACAAAGGAGACAATCAGTCCAGTGTTGAGGAAGATGGGATATGAAGGTGAACTGCTAATACCACCATATTCGAAGAAACTATTTCCAAGTTACTGGAGGCTTCTGGTTCACATGTATCTGGCTAGTCTGGGAGGCAACAGAAGTGGATTAGATCAGATGGGATTAAAACATGCTTCTGGAGTGGTTGCTTTGATTGAAGATTGGGATTTTAATTACTCAAGATGTGTTTTTGAAGATATGATTGTGAATGTGAGAACCCTGAACAAGAATTATTTCTACAAATTTCCTAGATTTGTGCAAATGATTCTGGAGTCCAAGTATCCAAATCTTGAGAAGACTGTTGCAACCTATGACAAGAAGTGTATGGCTCATCAAATTTTTGGCTTGATAAGACAGATTCGTAAAGATTCAAGGCAGATTTTTGAAGGAAGATTTCCACTAGTCAAATTTGGGAAATTCAGTGAAATAGTTGAAGAAGTGCCAGTTCCTCCATCTGCTATAATTGCTGAGGATCATGATGTTCAGATTATTGATCCTCCACCAGCTGAACAACGATCTCCTCCTGAGAAAGTTGACTTGACTGAGGTGGAAAGTGAAGATGATATAGAAAGTGAGGATGAGGAGGAAGTGAGAGATGATCAACTGACTACAGGAAATGAAGATGATCAGTTTGAGAACTTTGAGTTTGATGATCTGAATGATGATGAGATAGATGACTTTATTCTTGAGAATGCTGAGATAAAGTCTGTGACTGACACTGAAAAGGAGATGGTTGAAGAAGAAATTGTGACTCAAGATGCTGATGTTACTACTTCTGCATCAATTATTCCTCAAGCAGAGGTGTTGTCTAGCATATTAGAAACTGTTCGAGAAGCTGAACAAAGGATCCCTCCATCCATTGTTGCAGCTGAGACAGTTGTTGGTGATGAAGGTGCTGTAGATACAGGTTCTGATTTACGGCCAAGAAAGCGAAGTAAGAGAGATCCACGGATGAATGTTATTGTTGAAGAGACTGTTCCTGCTGCTGCTGATGACATTGCTATGACCGATACTGATCTTTCACCTGATATTCCTGCTGGCACTATTAGTTCTTCTATCTCACCAATGATTGCAACAGAGGCTTTCTCTCAATTCATGAGCAATGCACCTATCACTGGGAAACTTAGTGAGGAAACTGGATCCTCTGGTGCGTCTGGCTCTGGAAAGGTTTTGTTTGACGAAGAAGCCTTTCAGAAAGCTCAATTGGCTTTTCTTGCAGACAAAGAACAGGGAAAGAAGGTGGATGTGGAATTTCTGACGACTGATGAAAGAGAGAAAAGTCAAGAAGAGGTTGAAAGTGATGAAGATTTGTTTGCAGAAGTGGACGTTCACAGATTACAGTCTAAAGTGCTGAAACTGGAGACTGAAAATGTTTGGCTGACAGCTCAGGTGCAGAGCTTGATGGAGACAGTTACTGAGAAGGAAAAGAAAATTGCTGAATTGGAGACGGGTTTGGGAGATGTTTCAGCAAGATTACTTAATTTGACTCAGAAACTCGAGAACAAGTTTGGAAAGGAGTTCTCTGAGACATCTTCTTTTGTTGATAAGGTATTGACTCCAGCTGAACGTGAGAGATCAGAGAAAGAGCATGAAGAACACATGAAGAAGTATTTTGAAGATCAAGTTCCCAGAGTTAGAGATCGTCGACCTGGAAGTGCATATGTTCTCAAGAATCTAGCTGAACCGTCTATTGATCCAATGGAAGAGCATCCTGAGCGATATGTGACGATTACCAGTGATAGATATGATACGTACGGTAATCGAACTGGGATAGAGTGTTGGAGGTATAATGATGATAAAGGAGTATTTGTGGTTCATAGAAAGAATGGAGCGGTTGAGTATTATGCTTCTACTTCAGCTTTCAACTCCTGGACGAAGATTGACTTGACTGAACTTGCTAGATCTCCTTTCATCAACCAAACAAGGAATCCAAGGAATAAGATAGGTCTCATGTTTCATAAGAGGATTCAGGAGCAGGCAAAAGTAAATTTCAGAGATATGAAGACTGCTAGTTCATTATTGGTGGAATATAAAGGCGTACGAGGTGCTGATGGAAAGCCTTTTAAGACTGTGCAATGGCCACCGACTGAGAAATTGAAGACTATCCCCTTGTCCAAGCCAATGGATAGAGGTTGCTTAAAGGACATGAGATTTTGGGTATATGATCCTACTTCTTCATCTGCTGTGATTGTGTGTGATACGGACGAATTCAGGATTTCTGATGCTAGAGATTTGATGAGTCTGCATTCTGAAGATGTTCGAGTTCTGGCTAGACATCAGATTCAATGCGACCCTACTTATGAAGTTTGTGCTAAATCATTCACTAGTGCGGTGGCGCAAGTGGATAGACTGGGATTGGCCTCTGATAAGAGAGGAAGGGTGGAGACAGAATTGTTTGGACCATATGTCGGTAAATCACCTGAAGAATGGAAGAGGGCAATGGAAGCAAAGAAGAAAGAATCAAAGAAGCGCAGCAAAAGCAGCAAGAAGCGTTAAAGTAATCACAAGTCAACACAAACCTAGGGGGATATTGTTGTGCCATGTTATTAGAGGTTTGCGTTTGACTTGGGCTTGATATTATTATTGTTTTAGTTAGTTTTCGGCCCAAGGGGTCCATGTAACATAACCGCCCTATAATCATATAAATAGGGGGTTACTTAGTTGTTTTGGGGTTGCTAGTCATTTTTGTTCTTTTTGTTCATCTTGTAATCGGCTAGTATTGGTGTACCAGACGTCTCTTAGAAGACGTGTGCACTTGATTATAAAATCATTCTATTCAAAGTCTCTTTCTTGTTCTTCACCATTCAATCGATATTCCGCATCCTTTGAGTGGTTGGTTTGATACCCGGTAGAGAAGATCTTGGACTTACTATTGGTATCAGAGCCATTGAAGCCATTCAAGGGCTCGGTTTTGATATCACTCGAAGAACGAAAAGAAGAATTAGCATATTTTCGGGGGATGTATGTTCATCAAAAGAGAGGTTCTCCGGTTCATAAGGTTCGTGGTTTTTTATTTTTTTATGAATCGTGATTGGTGATGGTTTTTGTTTAGGCAATGGACTACAGCCGAGATTAAAGTTTGATGGTTTGAAATTTGTAATTGTTCACACTTTTGGCTTGTTGAAGGTTTGAGTATATGAAGGTGGTCATGTGGATCAAAGTCTTTTGGTCCTTCAAAATGGATGGTGAATGGAATTTTATGTTTGATCTTTAATTTTTTGAATGAATGGTGGATGTTTGTTTATGGATCAAGGATAGATCCGATCCAATTGTTTTGGGGTTGCTAGTCATTTTTGTTCTTTTTGTTCATCTTGTAATCGGCTAGTATTGGTGTACCAGACGTCTCTTAGAAGACGTGTGCACTTGATTATAAAATCATTCTATTCAAAGTCTCTTTCTTGTTCTTCACCATTCAATCGATATTCCGCATCCTTTGAGTGGTTGGTTTGATACCCGGTAGAGAAGATCTTGGACTTACAATTTTCTTGAAAATAGAATATTTAATCTATTTATTTCAAATTGTCAAAATATAACTTTAATATCTAAAAATATTAAAATTAAAGAATTTCTGAATTAAAAATTGTATTTCAGTTCCAAATGAATAGAAATAATTTATGTAAAATTTTGGTACAAAAATATTGAAAAATGAATTTATTATGAATTATTTATGATTAAAAATAACAAAAATTAATTAAAAATATGAAATGCACGGTTTTTCTGAATTAAAAATAATTTCTGAAATGTTTAAGGATGTACAAGTTTAGAATAATTTTTGTGAGATTTAATAAAATCGTTTAGATATTTTTATTGATTTTTACAATTATAAATGAATAAACTTGTAATATTTATTATATATATTAAATAAATGATTTTTGAAAAACTAAAAATTTTATAATGAAGTTTGACATTTGGACAACATATGACAATTTTTATAGAGTTTATAAATCACATTTAGTATTTTAAATGTATTTCTAAAAGTTAATTAGGATGGATATAATGTTAAAAGTATGTAAAAAAAATATCCGCTGTTGGGACTCGAACCTGGCCTCAAGGCCGGTTCACTGGTTTTAGCCAAACACTTACCACCAACTGCTCTACACTTCTGATTGTGTTATTTAAAACCGATCAATATATATAAACGCTAATTATAGAAAAGCCCCAATTCGTATAAACCCTAGAATTATCAATCGCAACAATTGTATGCAGATCACCAATGAATCGATGGGGCTAATGATCTATACCCCAAAACGATTCTATATCAACTACGAATTAAAACAGATACATACCGATTGTCGTATGATTCAAACGTCAAAAACCCGGACTTTAGAGCATCGAATACAAGTGATTGTGTGTTTGTATGTGCAGTATGTTATGGGGTTTTCTTAGTCGGCTTATATAGGGTATAGACACGAGATTAATTGAGTCAAAACCTTCTATAAACACGGATTAGAATTTGGGTTAAAGCTCGGTCAAAACCGAGTCATAAGGCTTGATTAGAGGCTGTAATCACGCGAATCACTATGGGGTCAATACACATGATTAATGCTTACCAAAATTAATCCTATTCTTGTGGTCAAGGCTTGTTGACTGTCTTTTTTTTTTTTTTGTACAGTAGCTTCGAACAGCAGCAGGGAAGAGGAGAGCAAGCTAGATCAGAGTTGGGTGAGTTTATATATAATTAGGATTGGGATATAAACAGGTAGGAGCTGTAGCTCAGCTGGTTGTTGGCGTGTGGTTGTTTGGATGGACCGGCTCCTTGCTCAGGTTCGATTCCTGGCTGAAGCAAAGTTTTCTTATCTTTTTTTTTAACAGGTACCAAGGGGAGGAGGAGAAGGGGGTTGGGCTGGGCCTGATGGGCCTCTTGCTGGGCTCTGGTTTTAAAAGAAAAGAAGAGGGTTTTGGGCTCCAAGAATATAAGAAGGATGGTTGGGTTATGAGTGGTTTAGATATAGTGTGATTATTATTATTATTATTATTATTATTATTATTATTATTATATATAAAAATAAAATAAAAAGTGACGGATGTCACACAAGGATGATGACCTCTACAAACCATACAGACCGAAGACTTTCGCCGAAAGATCAAAATTCTGTGCACGTATTGCACTGGCACCGATGCCCCAAGAATGCAAGCTACCAAGCACCATCGGGAAATATGATGGTTTGCGCGATCCAGACGATCACCTGCATGCCTTTGATTGTGCAGGTAGCTCCAAGCTGTGGCCGGTCCAAGCCTGGTGTCACCTGTTCGTACAAACATTGACAGGGGCAGCCAGAGTATGGTATGAAAGCTTGCCTGTAGGAAGTCTGGTGGACTTCGATGATCTAATAAGAAAATTCAAGAATCATTTCTCACATCTGCGCAAACACAAGAAAGATAAGGCACACATTCTCTTGTGTACGCGCCACGAGAATGAATCCCTAGAAGATTACATCATCAGGTACAACAAGGAAGCCCTTCAACTAGGATGCGGAGAGGAACTTACCCGCGTAGCATTCATACACGGGGTAAGAATGACGATCTAATGAAGTGCTTAACCGGAAAAGATGGCGTACCACAAGCTTGGGATGAAGTGATTGAAGCTGCTAAGGTGTATGCGTCTTCCGAACGATCGTTCCATCGCAACAAAAACGTGCACCAAAGTAGCAATCACCATCCATCATCAAGCAACAGAGGGAGGGGCAAACAGTCTGTCTGGTCAAGAATTTCAGGCACAGCGGAGGAAGGAAAATATTCCTCCGCACAAGACGCAAGAAACATGCTCAGTTCAAGAGGGTCCCATGACCATAAAGGACACTCGAAGAAGAACTACGAATGGACGCCACTGTCCAAAACGCCATCTGAGGTGCTAAAACCTGAACAGATTCAATTTCCAAAACCACAAGAACTCCGTGGTGACAGGCGGAACGTGGACAGATCAAAATACTGTGAGTATCACGAAGACTACGGCCATATGACAGACAATTGTTACAGCTTAAAGATGGAAATTGAAAACGCCATAAAGTCAGGGCAGTTAACGCACCTCGTGAAGAACATGAGAAGAAAGCAGAGGGACAACACGGAAGGAGGCGAACCCTCTCAGAAAAAGATACGCAATCTCAATGCGCATCACGTGTATAGCGCCCCCCGCAATACATGCAACATGACCCATAGAAACGCAAGCCATAAGCGTACCTTTATGGAGGCAAGAGACGATTCATGGAAAGAAGAACAAGTGATTATGCCAAAAGTAAAGGGTGGGGCTTCGTCCACAGCTCCATTGATCATCACAGGGGTTGTTGGCCATTATCGAACACGATACATGTTCTTGGATAATGGCAGCAACACTGATATCATGTACCAACAATGTTTCGACCAGCTGGACGATGATGACAAAAGAAGAATAACACCAACAACAGAACCAATCTCAGGCTTTATCCATGAAACAATCTACCCACTGGGTACACTCACTTTCCCAGTAACACTCTCAGACGGAAAGCACTCGCGCACCGAAACGTGCGACTTTACAGTGCTCCCCGTTAACTCTTCACATGATATCCTACTGGGACGAGAAGGATTGGCAAAATTCAACTGCAACGCATCTACGCCACATCAGATGGCAGGTTTCCCTACGCGAACAGGAGTCGCATTCATCCGCGGAAACAAAACATGCCATACAACAGAAGCACCGAGGCCTTCAAAACAATCAAAACCAACTGTCAGGACCGAACCGGAAAAATGGGTCATTAACCCTATATTCCCGGAACAGACAGTTGTCATCGGCCATGAAATCTCTGACCCCATTCGCACTCACTTAAAACAGTTGTTAACGAAGAACATGGATATCTTCGCTTTCAAACCATCAGACATGGTTGGTGTCCTGCGCGACTTCGCAGAGCACAAGCTCAACGCCTACAAAAATGCCGAGCCAATCGCCCAGAAAAAGCGTAGCATGGGGCCAGAGAAAACAAAGGCGATGAATGAACAAGTAATGGAACTCTTGAAGGCCGGAATTCTACGCAAGAGCAAATATCAAACTTGGGTGGCAAACCCAGTTATGGTAGGAAAGTCCAACGACACCTGGCGCATGTGTGTCGATTACAAAGACTTAAACAAGGCTTGCCCAAAAGATTGTTACCCATTACCTGAAATCGACCTAAAAGTCGATTCCTTGGCACCTTACAGGTTCAAATGCTTCTTGGACGCTTATAAGGGCTATCATCAAATACAAATGGCCAAAGAAGACGAAGGTAAGACAACATTCCGCACAGACATGGGCACTTTCTGCTACACCAAAATGCCATTTGGGTTAAAAAACGCAGGGGCAACATATCAACGATTAATGGACACCACATTTATAAAACAAATCGGTGTAAATTTAGAAGTGTACGTTGACGACTTGGTGATCAAAAGCAAAGAAGAGGACCAGATATTACTTGACATCCAGAAGACCTTTGATCAGTTGCGCAGTGTGCGGATGAAGCTAAACCCGGGGAAATGTTCCTTTGGGATGGAAGAGGGAAAGTTCCTCGGAGTCGTCGTAACAAAAGACGGTTTCCGTCCCAACCCGGATAAAGTTCAAGCGATCGAACGAATGTCGTCCCCATCTTCAGTTAAAGAAGTTCAAACTCTGATGGGACGACTTGTAGCTTTGAATCGGTTTCTGTCAAACTACGCGTCCAAATCTTTCCCCTTCGTGGACACACTAAAAAATTGCCTGAAAAAATCAAACTTCCATTGGACGGAAGAAGCGGAGGCCGCGTTTCAAGACATGAAGAAGTGTTTGAGCAACTTGGCCAACACTCATTGCTCCGCTACCAAAAGAGCCAATCACCATATACCTGTCCGTCACCGATAAGGCAGTAGGGGCAGTGCTCATGGTCGATCGAAAAGGGGTACAAACCCCAAATATTATGTCAGCCGCATGTTGCTTGACGCGGAAACCCGCTACTCAACAATGGAAAAGCTGGTTCTCGCGTTAGTTCACGCTTCAAGAAGACTGCGCAGATATTTTCAAGGGCATCCGATCAATGTCCTCACAGATTTCCGCATCAACGATATCTTGCGCAAACCGGAACTTTCCGGACGTTTGGCAAAATGGGCAATAGAACTGGGTGAGCATTCGATCTCATACAAAGCAAGACCTTCCTTTAAGGGACAAATCCTTGCAGATTTCATAGCGGAAGTCCCAACAGACAAAGTTGAAGAATGCGCAAATGAAGCATCATCAAAGTCAACTTCGCCCGATGAGACTAAAATATGGAAGCTATTCACCGACGGCGCTTGCAATGACGAAGGGGCAGGCGCAGGCCTACGCCTGATAACCCTGGAAGGGAAAGAATACACCTATGCAATTCGGCTTGACTTTCAAACAACCAACAACGAGGCAGAATATGAAGCGTTGGTCGCCGGCCTACGCATTGCCAAAAAGATGGGCGCTCAACACATCGAAGCCCATGTTGATTCAATGTTGGTTGCCAATCACATTGATGGCACATATGAAGCCCGAGAGCCATCCATGATCCTATACTTGCAACATACCAAAGAGTTGATGAGTAGTTTCCTCCACTGCAAAGTTACTCACGTCCGCAGAAGCCAAAACAAGCCAGCAGACGCTTTAAGTAAAATGGCGTCAACCGCATTTGATGACATGGCGAAAGACGTACGAGTCGAGGTACTGGCCAAACCATCTGTTCCGTCAAAGCAAGTAAACGTGATTCAAACTGGAAAAGAATCTTGGATCACCCTGATCATGGCCTTTTTAACTAAAGGCATCCTCCCATCAAACAAAGCAGAAGCAAGGAAGCTACAACACAAAGCCTTGCATTATGAAGTCAATGACGGCATCTTATACCGGTGGTCTTATCTCGGACCATTAATCAGATGCGTAGATTCCGCAGAGGCCACATATTTAATAAAAGATATTCACGAAGGCACATGTGGATTACACGCAGGTCCTCGAATGGTCGTGGCCAAACTCATGAACACCGGATACTTTTGGCCTGGAATGCACCTCGACGCGGTAAGAGAGCTGCGCAAATGTGACGCATGCCAGCGGCATGCGCCCGGTACACTTAGACCAAAGAACAACTTGATACCAGTTACCGCAGCATGCCCTGTAACACCCCAACCGATGGTGGAAACATCGGGATGTCACGTATTGATGATTGTTTCAGTAGCACATGGTATGTATTGAAATTTTAAATAATTTATTCATAACATAAATATCCAAATGAAATGATGTCTAAAAATCCCGAATACATAATATCAAATAAAGTAAATAACTTCAAATAACATCAAATAACTTCGTAGTATTTCCTCATGCATACTCTAAGCCTCAGCTTCATTGTTACCTGAAACATGTTAATTTTGAAAATATTTTTGGGTCAACAAAAGTTGGTGAGAATTACATAGGTTTTGATAATCGAATAAAGCTTGTACAATTCAAGTGTCATGGCAAGTCTAGTCCATATGTGAAAACATACTAGCAGGTAAATCGAGTGCATAATCAACCCTTGTGACTAGAATATTGTGGTCCATCCCATACGCTCATGGTTCACTCGATTATGTTATGTGATAACAATCACCCACGCTACCTATGTAGGAGGTACACGTATCCGGGTGGGATTGTCAGTTCAATAGATCTATCATTGTATACCGTCGGCTGATCAATGTTAATGATTATGCTAGAATATTGTGCTTACCCTAGTCATGTTTAAGACATAATGCAACATAGAATAACACATAGACACTTTATGATTGAATTGTAGATAGAATGTTGTAACATGTTTCACCCCAAAAATAGTGAAATAGAAAAGGGGCAATGTAAAACTCACCTTAGCAAATGTTATGTCTCGTGAAAATAGAATATGTGTAGCCAAACGATGCCAAGTATTATCCTATAATTAAGGTAATAAATATGTCTAAGTCTTTCTAGTCTACAAATATTTTCTAGGGTTTCGAATTTGGGGATAGGTATTCGTTTGATTAATAATTAAATTGTTTATTAAATAAAAGAAATTCGATAAATAAATAAACAAAAGTCTTTTTGTAGACTTTATATTAAAGGTGGTCACATTATAAGGTTTTAAGTATAAAAATAATTTTTATAAAATTATTTTCTTAAAAATAGAATATTTAGTCTATTTATTTCTATTTTGCCAAAATATAAATTTAATATCTAAAAATATTAAAATTAAATAATTTTTAAATTAAAATTTTGTATTTCTGTTCTAAATGGACAGAAATAATTTATATAAAATTTTGGTGCAAAAATATTGAAAAATGGATTTATTATGATTTATTTATGATTAAAAATATTAAATAAATGATTTTTCGAAAATACAAATTATTTCAGAAATGTTTAATGTTTTATAAACTCAGAATAATTTTTATGGAAATTTATATAATCGTTTTGATATTTTTATAGAATTTTATAATTATAATGGAATAAACTTGAAATATTTATTATATATAATAAATAAATAATTTTTTTGGAAAACAAAAAATTGTATGTTAAACTTTTCTATTAGAATATCATAAAATAATTTTTGTAGAATTTATAAAGAAGTTTTAGTATTTTAAAACTATTTTTAAAATAATAGAGAATATATAAGTAATAAAGGTTTAAAAAAAAAAAGGTTTGTGTATGCCATGGCTCGAACCCGGGTCTGAGACCGGGTGGAGTTTTATCACAAGTCCAGCCACCAACTGGGCTGGACCCTGAGAACGAATATTCCAGGTTAGAAATTAATTATATAGTTAACAAATCTGTTTTTTAATTTAATCAGAAAAAGAATCATTCCAGCGGGACTCGAACCTTGGCCTTCAGGCCGGTTCGCGTTTTAAGCACAAGAGTCACACCAACTAATCTGTTGATCAGTTGGTGATGATTAAGGTTCTGAAATAAATAAATAAGCATGTCTGCAGAACGTGATTATCCCCAAATCAATATGAACGAACCCTAGATTTTACAATAAGCAGATTTGACAAACAATAACCCGATTAAACATAGGGTTATTGTTGTTAAAGGGCCGATGAACAAAACCATTCAAAAACATTAAAACTTACAAAACGTTTCACGCGATTAAGAGTGGTCAACCAGAAAGTCAAACTTGCGAACAATTGATGATCAAAACGAGTTTTTCAAAGGAAATTGAGGGTAAGGAGAGAGTTTTCGGCGAGTGTAAGTTGTAGTGAAGGCCTCAATTTATAGGGGAGTGCTCGGTTGTTCGAAATGGTAATGGTTGACTCGTTTTAAAGCTTTGATGCGTGATTGGGACTAATTTGGAATGAATTAATGGTGATTTAGGCGTGTATCAGACGCGAATCAATCATATCAATCACCAATCTTAAAATATCAGGGATAACAACGCGTTTAGATAAGCTAATTATGGGTAATTGTCTTCACAGTTGACTTTCCAAGTCAACTATTAAGATTCTAAGTACATTATAAAAATAAAACGTGTTGAAGAATAACCAGTTATGTGGTGTAGCCCAGTTGGTTTGGTGGTGTGTGTCCATGTGTGACCCGGCCTAAGGCACGGGTTCGAATCCCGTCCCAGGCATTATTTTTTTATACAATAATTTCACTAATATATACTTATAGTATGGTACTAAGGGTCCAAATGTGTCACGATATATTTTTAAAGGGCACGATAATGATAAAAATTCGATGTTTTATTCGATAATAATCGTAACGTACATAAGATTTAATGCGAAATGTTACATCGCCATTCCAAAAATGGGCCATTGATCTCGTGGGACCTTTCCCCACAGCGCCAGGCAATGTCAAGTACTTAGTGGTCGCCCTTGACTACTTCACCAAATGGGTGGAAGCAAAGACGTTAGCCACGATTGACGGACGCAACATCAAGAAATTCATATGGGAATTTATCATTTGCAGATTTGGTCTGCCGATGGAAATTGTAAGCGACAACGGAACGCAGTTTGCGGACCAACACTTACAAGAATGGCTCTCCTCAATGAAAATCAAACAAATATTCACTTCCGTAGCACATTCTCAAGGCAATGGCCAGGTCGAGCGCGCAAACAGAAGTATTGTTGAAGGCATTAAAACACGCCTGGGAACAAGACGCAGCGGGTGGGTAGATGAATTACCCCATGTCCTCTGGGCCCACCGCACGCTGTCCAAAACGAGCACTGGGGAAACACCATTCAGCCTAACATATGGAACTGAAGCGGTTATCCCAACAGAAGTTACAAATCCGTCCCCAAGAGTTTTGCTCGCGCAAACAACTGATAATGATAGAGAGTTGAGAATGAATCTAGACTTTCTAGATGAACGCCGAGATTTGGCCTGTGTCCGAGAAGCCTCATACAAAAGACAGATAGAAAAATACTACAATGCACAGGTCAAAGAACAAGCTTTCCGCGTCGGCGATTTCGTTTTCCGCAATAATGAAGCTTCAAATGCGGAAAAACTAGGGAAACTTGCTCCAACTTGGAAGGGACCTTACAAAGTCCAAGAGGTATTGGGAAAAGGAGCATATGCCCTAGAACGATTAGATGGTTCGCCAATACCACGTACTTGGAATGCAGCTCAACTACGTATATGCTACATGTAATCTGCTATTACACGATTTTGTAATAAGGACTTTATGTCCAACTTCATTTATATTACAAAAAGCATTTATCATACAAGCCATTGATCAACAAGTACAACCTACACAGCTAATACGTAGATTACTGTTACATATACAAAAAGAGGGTTGACCAAAAAACAAAATACACCCCATATACATGATGATTCAACAGCAATTTCAAAAAAGACTTTACTTATACACAACAGGCTTCAACATACTGGAAAGACACCTCAACCCTTAACCTTCCTGGTTTTAGCCTTCTTTACATCCCCTAGCTCTGATAATTTCTTCATCTTCAAGGGTTTTCCATCAGAAGTACCCTGATCATCCAAGTTATCAGGACGCATGTCCTCTTGGGACAACATATATGCACAATATTCTGCCAGACGATCAAGAGCGCCAGTTGAAGACTGATCATGATTAGGATGCTGAGATAGCCTCATCATCCCCTGCATTGCTAACTTCTCCATAGCACCAAGGTTGTTGTTAGAGGAGTTAGTCGCCATTTTCTTTAGAAAGAATGGTGTAAGTTTTTAAAGAGAATAATGAAGAAGATGAAAGACACACTTACTATATATAGAAGAGAGAGTTTATGGCTATTAATTACCATTAATGGTAACCAATCAATTACCCTAGGGAAGTGTGACAGTCGCCCTGACAATCGCCGGCACAACCATCACATCAATCATGAGCTCATCTGATAGTCTCTGGTGACAGGAAATAACGATGACATCATCATATGATTAGAATACAATAAAAGACACGTGGCACCAAGTTTTACAATAAATTGTTCAACATTACACGCAAACACGAAGAAAATAAACATATTATTTAACCAAGGTTAAGATATTGAGATATGTCTTCAGCATTAGCACCGCCCAAATGTTTGTCACCAGCTGCGGATGATGTTCCAGCCTGACCATCAGTTGCTCCTACTTTGGCCGTCTCCTCCCTTTGCGCCTTTTCAGCAAGCTCCGCACCAAGACGGTCAGATTTGATAAAGTAGTTGCGCAATTCACCCGCAGGATCATCAGTCTTCGCACAAGCCTCCAGCAGGTCGAAGACCTCGAACTTCAGATGCTCATAATCATCGCAGGCCTTCAGCAATTCGTCATCGTACGACTCATTCTCGTACGGACCTGCCTCCTTCTCCTTGCCATCTGCATGGTGGCAAAAGCCTTCGTAGAAACCAAGCTTTATTCCCTGCTTCACGGAAGAGCTGGAAATGCGGGCAATTACCTCTGTCAGCGCAGGATCATTCCAAACGCGCTTAAATATCTACACAACAGAAAATACCACATCAACAGTTGCATAAGTCAGTAATCAAATATGTAAAAGGGAGATTTTATAGCTTACCTCAGCGACTCCATCGCTCATCAACCACGTTATCCTCTCATTAGCAGCAACAACCATGTCGGTGGCTTGTCCAAACAACGCTTGCACTTTATCCAACTCCATTTTCGCCTGTGTACAAGAAGACTCCGTCAGAGCTTTTTCTTCTTGGTACTTGGAGTTATCTAAGACTAAATCTTTTATCTTGGCCTCCGCATCAGACAAGGAGGAAGTCGCCTTGAGGAGCTCATCATGCTGAGCATTATATTTCTGGATAGTATCAGCAAGTTCCGCCTGCTTCTCCCTATAAGAAATCTGACTTTGCTCCACCTCTTTCTTTAAACGAGCATTTTCAAGCTTCAAATCTTTAATGGTGGATCGTAATAGCTCAGTTTCCTGATTGGTCCTCTTACAAGCAACGGACCAAGCCTGGGAGGCTTCAGCTTTCTCCTTCTTTACCTTCTCCATTTCTTCAACAGCATCGCGGGCAACCTTCTTGTGATGCTCAATCTCTGCCCGGACCTCATGACGAGCGCGTTGAAATTCTTCTTCGCGCCCCAACAAACCGGCTTCTGAGTCCTTCAAATTTTGGTAATCCCGCTGGAACTCATTTTCACGCCTAATGAGAGATCCGAGGCCGATCATACCCAATGAAAGGTTCATCGCCATATCAATAAATAGAGAACGTCGGTCAACACTATCTTGATAATCGCGCTCGGCGGGAGGAACAGACAGCATGACAAACTCCTGTGCATCAAGCGCATTCGTAAACCGAGTTGTGTCAAGGATGTCCCAGCGCGGCTGATATGGTCTTGGTGAATCCGCTTGACGCGATGAGGGCATTCTTCGCCGATGACCGGACTGACCGGAATTACCACCAACACTTGCAGAAGCATCAGTGTAAATCACAGTAGAGTCCACTACCGTGCGCTTGAAGCCGGAAGGATTCTCACCAACAACTCCATTTCTTTTCTCTTTCTCAAGCGCAACATCAAATCCTTGCGATGAACTCGGCTCGTGCACTTGCTTCAACAGTGAATCAGGGCAGTCTATATTCAATTTAGGAGTTTCAGACTCATCTACACTCTTTCCAACATCCTTCTCCACATCAATCACCAAATCATCTGGGATGGGCTCAGCCTGTGACGTCACATTCTCATCCACAACCATCTCAGTTGTATCCGTTGTCGCCTACGCGGTCACATCAACATTTTCAACAGGCTGGTCAGGCGAGGATACTTTCTCCAACACCAAAGTAGGCTGCTTCTTCCGAGATTCTGCAAAAGGATGTTGCCCTACATAAAATGCTGTTCGCAGTATTTCAACGAATTTATTACAAAACAAGTAAAAAGGACACAAGAATAAAAGTACCACACAGATGCCTCAATGTTTTCATTGGCAGATTTTCGCGCACAGGCGGAGGCTTCACAGGAATCTCAAGCTTGTCAGTGGTCGACCAAGTCAATGGTTTAAGCACATCAACCGGAATTGCGGAAATAGGTTCCGGTCGGATCATCTCTAGACTTCCCCCTGAAGACTGAGGAATTTGCACCTGTTTTTTATTCAACTCGGCGACCCTTTGCTGATACAAATCTTCAGCGATATCATCTGAATGGCGGACAGGAGAAGAACGCCTTGCGCGTTTATGCTCCAATTTCGTGTCCGACTCCGTCAACTCTTCATCAATCTCTTCAACAATGATGGGAGCAGCAGGTGGTTTGGTTTTCTTGCTCGCCACAGCGCGCTACCTCGACGTACCGGTGCCTGGCGTGGAAACCACATCTGTATACATTAAAACCACACGGGAAGAATAAATAAAAGTCTAATAAAGACTAACCAACAGATTTTCGTCGCTCAGAGGTAACTTCCTCAATATCAACTATAGCCTTTCTACGGAGTTGTATCCCCGCACCTACCACGAAGAATGCGCAAAATTAGTATGCAGGATGCGTATCTAACTGCACCTCCTTCGCGCATGAAATACGTTAACAAAAACAAAAAGAATAATGTAAAGGGTTAAGTCAAACAACCTGTTCTCGCGTACTGCTTGGGAGGATTAATAAGGTTGGGAAAAAGAAAGTTTGAACTAGTCCGCTCCGACAACCGTTGCACACCCGCAGCAACCGGAGCATATAGAACCTTTGCCTCACCCCTCTTGGCAAACAAATCAAACAGGGAAACACCTAGAAGTAACCATAAAAGGTAAATTCAAAGCAAGGGAAGATGTAAGAAGAAACACGACTAAATCTATTACCTTTAGGTGGATTCGGATCATGACCTTCAGGGCAAATGAGGCTGAGCCCTAAAAGATTTAAAACACTTTCTGGACATTCGTCCATCATTAAAGGAGTAGCATGGTTGCAAAGGGTTTTGTACCATGCTTGCTCCTTATAACCTGACATTGGAGGAAATTCTGCAATCTTCTCCTTCAAACCTACTACCATCCATTGAAAGGAAGCAGGAATAACACCACGGTGCACATAAAAAAACTTTTCTTTCCAGTCATACATAGACTTCAGATTCTCCGACACCAATTGCTTAACTTTCCGGTGAATACCCAAACTATACCACCCACTACCACCCCGGGCAGCCTCAAGAACGTAAAAAAACGTTCAATCTATCAAATGTTGCTTCAATATCCAAGGCTCTGCTGGTAGCCTCAAAATGAATCAACCGGCACCACCCATAGGGGGTCAATTATGTTGGGTGAATGCCATATTTCAACAAGGCATCCACCACAAACTTGGTGGCCGGAAGACGAAAGCAACACTTGCTAAAAGCCGTTGCATATAATGTTATCTTACCAGGTGATGCTTGTAATGCATTCTTCCCCTCGGCTGGGAGTTCTGGTTCCCATTCAGACAAAATATCATACTGATCAATAAAAGCTGCAAAGGAGGCCTGATCCCACTTTATGGTTGTAGCCTCAATGCTCTTCGACGATTCTTTCCCCGAATCTTTCACATAATCAGAAGTATTGCTGGATTCGGGAACGTTTTGTGGTTCTTGATACATGATCAAAGGAAGGATGAAGAAAAGAGAAATACGTTAGAGGCAAAATTCAAATTTTGAAACGACTAGGAAATGGAAAAGTCATGATTAAAAGGAAATATATAGGCTTTGCAATTAATACAACTGACGTCATGCTCGGTGGGCCAGCCAGACTTTTTCGTACACAAATCTAATAGGGAAATGACACGTGGATATCCGAAGACAAAAAGACGCCACACGCGCCTCACGCGCCCACTCGCCTGACAACCGCTGCTCAACGTGCCTGCACACGTCTCAACTGCAACAGGTCACGTCACACCCACTCGCCATATGGACCACAAGTTTTCAAGAGCATGGGGAATTGACAACTGTCCATATGGAACAACTAACGTGTCCTACAACTGCGGAAATTTGACGTAAATTCTTATCACCCGTTCTCCGCATATAAACTCCGCAACGCAGAACCAACTTGCCTAATACATGTACGCAAGACAACAGTGCAGGAAAGACCCCATCTAAAACACACATCTTGTAAGTCCAACGCCCCTTACATCTTATCATAACTTCTTAGATAAGAGACACACTGGACTGGGGGGGGACTTGATGGGATTGGGTACTGAATACACCACTCCGCATACCCAAACCCGGCACAACGTCACCGCGCGGACAAAAGCTACGCGCAAGAAATGGTCAAGGCTCATTAATGATCGGTCAACAGTCAAGGCTCGGTCAAGACCCGGTCAAGACGAGTATCATGCATGGTCAACAGCCATGCATAAATCACGTAACCCCAGCATTAAAGGTGGTACAATGTTCCATCATTCCCATTAATTTAGCTTTCCTTACTTCATCACACTAACACAACTAAGGGTGATGGAGACAACCTAACCACGGTTAGGACTTGGGTAATGGTGGCATACGGACTCTCCTATAAAAGGGGTCACACCCCCGATAGGAGAGGACACTTTCTACTGACCTGGAGAGCTATCACACTTGATAGTATCCCCATTCACCCGTTTTTGTGATAAACAACTATCTTGTGTAGTCGTCTCCACACCCACACTTTCACTCTTGTTTGCAGGTTCCTCCAATCCATAGCTGTTAGTGAAGGATCAACCCTGTGGATACTTATAATATTATCATCCTTAACCGGTGGTGAGACTATTTGTTTCTTCAGTCGTCAATCAAGTAGGTTAGTTAGAAGAGTATTTTAGTCATTAACATCTAAAGTACATGTTTTTAATACACGACATACTTAAAAGATAAAATATTATTATTATTATTATTATTATTATTATATTAAGCTATACAGAAGATAGAGACAAAAGAACCTCACTATTCTTTATCAAACAACCACCTCATTAATCTCACCACCACCGCATCATCACTGCCACCGCACCTCCCACCACCTTTGACTCTCTCTCCCCCTCTATATCTCTCACATCTTTGACCCCCCCTCTCTCTCTCTCTCTCTCTCATCTAGACCACCATCACACCCACCGCACCACCCCTACCACAGGCATCCTCCACCTAGCTGAAATTAATTTCACCACTTCACACTACGAAAACCCACACACTTTACAAGCACCATGCCACCACCACCACCACAATCAGCAAGCTTGGAACCCTAAGTTAAACACCTAAATAGGCCGGTCAGACCATCGAATTCACCGTCAAACCATTATTAAACCATACAAAGACATTAGCGATTAGGCTTTCGTCATAAACCCAGATGACGAGGATAGTAAATGTGGTCGTCGTCATTGAAGGAATCGTCGTTTGATACTCCGATCTTGGTGGTGTTGATGGAGGTTCCCCAAATCACTTACCCCCAGACCTGTTACCCTATTCAAGTTCTGTAACACCCCGACCGATGGCAGAAACATCGAGGTGTCACGTAGTGACGATTGTTCAATAGCTCATGGACTAAAGTGTAAATTAGAATACATTGATTAAATAATTTATTACATTGAAACGAAATTACAGGTTACAATAATTCTAAAGTGACAAGTCTAGCTAAAATACAATGTAAACAAGACTGAAATATAAAATCCAAAAGCCTAAAAGAAGCATCTCAAAACAACCTGAAACATGTACAAAATATTTTGGTCAATACAAAAATTGTATTGGTGAGCATACCCTGTTTAAATAAATATAGTAGAAAAATGTTTAGCAATTCATGTGCGGTACCATTTGCAATTATGTAATAAGTAATATCCGTTCAAAACCAAACCTGAGAATAATGACTAACACATGACTAACCAACTGAATAATGAATTAACAAGACAATGACCAAGATTCTCTTAACAGAGTCTCAAGGGGGTATACCATAGTACTATTCATTGAAATGCCAGGCCGCCCAGCGGTTAATGATTTTGACAAGTCATAGACACACCAATTAACATAAAGCAAACACACATGAGAATGGCATTTAGTAAAAGAAATAGAAACTTGATAGTAAGTACATGAGTCACCCCAGAATAGTAAAACAGTAAAAAGGGGAAAGATATACTCACAGTTTGCGAAAGTGATTAAGATCCAATTTAAGCGGTCGTGAGCTAAGTAATGGGAATTCCGAAGAATCCAACCTATAATGTATGAGAGTACTAATAAGGAAATGTCTAAAAGTCTAAGGTATCTAGGGTCTAAGGCATTAGGGTTTGCTAAGTCGATTTGGGGAATTAGAGTTTTTATGATAAGTCGCGTTAATGTAAAAGTTGTATATCACAAATAATATATGAAAGGTTGTAAATGTGGTTTAAATAATATAATTATTACACATTGAATATTTAGATAAAAATATGTTTGAGTAATTAAGACAAAATAATTTAGTTAATTACTTTAACTAAATTAAAATAAATACAATAATCATAAATATATAAATAAATAATTTTTGAGTTACACAATGATTCAACAAAAGATAATTAAGACATTAAACCATATGAGTATTTCTATTTTATAAGAAAAATATTTTATAAAATAGATGTTTAAATTGTATAAATAAATAAATGTTTTATTATGTCTAATTAAATGTAAATAAGACTAATAATACTATACATGATCCAAAAATACTAATTTTATAGAAAATGGATGATTTCTGATATAAACAAATTAGAATAATTTTCCCATAATTTATATAAACTTATTTATATTTAAAACTGATTTAACGAGATTAAATTATGTTTAAATGATTAAAAATAGGAAAGTCAATAAAATTAAATGGTTTCTGAACCAATAATTTTTATATCAGTTCTTGATGATGAGAAATAATTACCCAAAAAGTTTGAGATTAAAATCATTAAAAATGAATTTTTAATCAATTAAATACGATTAAAACAAATAAATTCAATAAAAATATAAAAATAATACATTTTCCAGAAAATAAAAGTATGATAATTTTATTTATGGTGACAAGATGCTATGCCTAAATTTTCATAATTTTTGGAGTAAAAATGAATTTATTATGAATATTCTAAGTTTAAATGAATTATAAATATTTATAGTAATAATAAAAGAAAAGAAAGTAAAAAGGAAAGAAAAAAAAATATCTAAAAAGAATGGCAATGCCTAGGTTCGAACCTGGCTTGCCTTGTTCCAAACACATTCACACAAACCACTAGACTACACATCAGTTTGTTGATTTATCTCAAAACATAATATATTTAACTCTTTAATTTTATCAATCATCTTCTTCCCCAAATAGGCAAGAACCCTAACCCTAACCTTAAATTCAATAACCTTCAATTCACTACTGTTAATCACGCGAACCATGGGGGTTTTACAAAGGAGTGATTAAAGATTAAAATGGCATAAACAAAAATGACTTACAATAACGAATTGAAGCCGAAAATGAAGAAAAAGAAAACGGGTTTGTCTTCGATTTTTGAACGCCTTCTGGATAGGTTTTTGATGTTTAATAAGTGGGTTTGTTTTGTTCTAATGTGCAGAAATCAAGTGAGACAATCGTTTTATACAATAACCAAATAAAATTGAACATTTAATTCACTTAAAAAAAATTCCGATCGGTTACATAACGAACCCGATTAAAACTCTTTAAAAACCTGTTTAATTGCGTTTAAATGCTTGGAAAATGTTAATTACGAATGGAGAAACGCTTTTCAATGATTAAAACGAGTTAAAACAGTTATAAGAATCCATTTGGGTTTGGCCGGAAAAGATTCCGGTGGCCGGATCCTCTGCCGGAAAACCGTGAGAGAGGGAAAGAGAGGATTTCAGATTTGAAGTTTCATGTTTTGTCACTTTTGGTCCCTTAACTATAACTAGGTTAATTATATTATGAGTTAGTTAGTTTCTCCTTTATAAAACTTAACCAAATTAACTAGATTAACCCAAAAAATGTTTTTAAAACTTTATAAAACTATTTTTTTTTAAATCTTTTACGAATACGTTTCAACATACGCGTTTGATTAAAACTTATACCCAATACATAAGAAATATATAAATGATAAGTTTTAAATTCGTTTTAAAATTAAATTGAAAACGACGAAACTTTCAGGGACTATAATGGAAATATTTAAAGGGCTATTATTGTCAATTTGACGAAAGACGAGGGTGACGGATGTCACAAGTTCGGCTAGAACATCATCCTCTTTGTTATACAAAGGTGAACGATGGTGGAAGATGAAGGTGGTTGTAGGAGTTTCAGATCTTGACGAGGGTGGTGGAGGTTCCGGTTGGAGCGGTGGTGGCCCGATGTGCACTGTGCAGTGAGGGTGACGATGGAGTTGTGCAGTGGGGGTGGTGAGGGGGGGTGGTGGTGGCGGGTTGTAGGGTTAATGGCAGTGGGGTGAGGGAGAGACTTTGTATGCTATACATTATATATGTATATTAATATACTATAATATAATATAATATAATATAATAATAATAATAATAACAACAACAACAACAATAAAATATAAATATGGGTATTTTAGTCATTTCATGAAAACTAACTTAGAAAATCTAGCAAAGTTAGTAAATTGGACTCAAACGGTTATTGATTAAAAAATCAGGTACTCAGATATTTAAACATTTACGTTTTGGATTCAACTAGTTAAAACCAGCATAATACAGGGACTCAAATAGTTAATGAAATTAAATTTGTCTTGCATATTTAATGAAATTACATTTTTACCCTATGAAATGACATTTTGGCTTATCCAGAACCCATTATTTAATAGCATAGAAAATCAATTCATTTAAATTGAAACGCCATTTTTAATTGATAATTCTACGGGGAACGGTTTGACGATTTCTTTTTGGGGTGACACTTGGTTACGTGATCGTCCTCTTCGTTTTATATATCCAAGTCTGTTTAGTTTGGAATAAAATAAATGGGTGGCGGTTTGCGATCGGTTAAAGATTGAAGATGGTATCAAAGTTCTTAGGTAGGGATGGAGGTACAGTCCGTGTTCTAATGGAGCACTGACCGAATTATTTAACTTGCTAGAAGACATTCATGAGTTCCAATGGAGAGGGGGAAGCGATGTTTGGAGTTGGAAAGCAGATAACAATGGTTCATTCTCTGTCAAGTCGGCCAAGAAACTTCTATCTACAGCCTATTATACGCCTAGTTCGATGTCAATAAAGTGGAAGGGTTGGGTTCTGTTGAAGTGCAGGATAATGGTTTGGAGAGCCGCTAGAGACCGTCTTCCTACTCGTGTGGAGTTTGCTAAACGCGGCGTACCTATGCAGGATGATTCGTGTGTCTTTTGTCAAACGGGTCAAGAAACGGCTATGCATTTGTTTACCGGATGCGGTTATTCTTTAGAAATTTGGAGTAGAGTTAGCTCGTGGTGTCGTTTACTCCCTTTTGATGTGCCGGATATAATCAATATAGTGGACTCACAATCATTGTCGAAGCCGCAAAAGTACATCCTTAGAGGTATAGTCTTTATCGCTATGTGGATGCTTTGGAATGAACGGAATGATCGAATTTTCAAAGACAAGTCTAGGCAAGCCATTGAAGTTTTGGAGAACATTAAATCGACCTCCTTTTTGTGGATTCGTCATAGATCTAGATCTAGTTTAAAGAATTTGGATTGGAATGTGTGGTGTAAGCACCCTTTGAATTTGATATAACTTCGTTGTTTGCCTGTGAGTCCTTATTTTGAGGACCGTTTTATGGCGTTTTTTGCTGAATGATAGTTACTTAAAAGGGGGGGGGGTTCGGTCACCGAATTAACCTAAAAATAATCAGTATCCAGAACCCATTATTTTAATCAGTATCATATATTATAGTAGAATATATCACAAAATTGTGTATGCATAACTTGCTACTATGTATACTTTACCTTTTTAATTGATAAGGGGTAGGGCTGTAAACGAACCAAACGAACACGAACAAGGCTTTGTTCGTGTTTGTTTGTTAAGGTTTCTTAGACAAACGAACCGCTCACGAACACACTAACAAACATAATTTTATGTTTGTGTTTGTTTGTTAAGAAATTCAGTAGTTTGCGAACTATTTGTGAACACGGGTCTTGAACACAAACAAACAAACAAAAACAGACATTTAATATGCAACTAACTAAAAAAACATTGTTAATATTAACCGTTAGACAAAGTATATCTACTAAACGATGTCGATAAGTCAAATTGTACTAATTTAGACATAATTATCTAAAATTACTTAGGCATAGGCATGAATACATGATATTCCTAATTCAAAAGTTCATAATTATCATAAGTTTTAACTAGTGATCAAACATAAACAAACATACACGAACGGATATAAATAAATGAACATAAACAAACACATTGCCGAACATTCACGAACACAATCAAACGAACGAGACATTTGTTCGTGTTTGTTTGTTTAGTTAATCAAACGGAATTTTTTATTCGTGTTCGTTCATTTATTAAACAAACTGACACAAACGAACTTCCCGCTAAACAGTTTACGAACTGTTCACCGAACGTTTGGTTTGTTTACAGCCCTAATAAGGGGTCAATCACCGAATTAATCTAAAAATAACATGACCCTTTAAAAAGTTTAATCTAAAAACATATTAAAAAAGACTTTAGTAAATTGTGGATTGGAGTAATCACAAGGTAAGCGGAGCCAAGGGTCATTGGGGTTGGTGACCCAATGGTAGAAACAAAGTTTTTATGAACACCTAAGGGGAAGTCAAGGGTTCAAGTCTTACAAGGAATAAAAATATGCAGTTAAAAAAAAACGGAGCCAAGGATGTGAGCCGTCAGCCGATATGATATGACAAGCCAAGCCGTTAAAAGTGTGGAAAATAGGAATAGATGAAAGACACGTGTCAGTTTAACACAAGGATACCCACAGCTGTCGGATCTTATCCGGGCAATTTACATTACCCCGTCACTTTCTCTCTCTATACGTATACATATGTGTTTCTCTCTCTCTCTATATGTACATATTATTATTAATTATTTCACCAAGTGAAGACGAGATGTGTTTGGTACTATGGAGGCAGCTCCTCCTACCTTCCCATCCTATATTTCTTTTTTCTTTTATTTTTTTAACGACGTGGTAACCATCGAAACACCAGACGCTGTAACCAAAGTGTTGATTACTTAATCGATGCCAACCCTTCTGCTCTTCCAGATGCGTAAAATCCCAATCTTCACATAAGTGAAATAATCGGTAAAACCTCGCAACCTCGCATTTCATTCGAGTCGAACCGACTCACAAAAGGGTGGGGACCATCCTATATTTCTTAATTCCGTTATTTTTAATTTTCGTTTGGAATCCGCTGCTGCAGCTGGACCGCACACACTTACAGTATGCCTCAATATAACAATAATACACCCTAAACTATTATCAGTATTCCTCTTTTTATCCCCCACCTTTCATATTTCTCGATTGTAACCCCATACCTTATCTAATCTACTAACTTGATTTGTAAGCAAGTGCTCTTATATGCAAATGGCCCGCTTACGGTTGTGCGCATATAATGTATATATGTGTGGCCCTCGGGGTGCAAAAAGAAAGTTGCATTAATTTCAACGTTATTTTACTAATTTCGTAAAAATAACGTTAAAAATGACGGACGGTTAATCATGCATCAGGTGGTGGCGTTGATAATCAAAAGACAAGTGGGTACATGCACCAGTCAGGTTTGTCCCGATTGCTAAGTGTTATGTGCCTTATTGTCTAAGGCTTGATACAAAACCACTATTGAGCCGGGGGTCTCACTGGAAGCAGACTCTCTATTCCCACGGGGTAGAGGTAAGCTATCTACATCTTACCTTCCTCGGACCCTATCTTAGCTTTTGATATTGTTGAGATTAAGTGAGTATGATGATGATGCTGCTGCTGCTCTTATATGCAATGGAGTTGTTTGAAACAATGTTTTTTTTTTTCAATTACCATGATTTTTGCTCAATTGATATTTGATCCTTATTTACAATTTTGCAACTAATCATATCCAAAATAGATCTCATAATTTATTTATTATTAATTTTCTTTATACTACACAGTATAAAGACTTATGTCACATATAAGTCATAACTGCTTTAGCAAATTTTATCATGAGAAGGCTTAAACAACTAAGCGCAAAAGATAAAAGAAACAAATGCACGATGATCTTGAATTCAAGATAATGGTGAACATACTTTTTTTTAACAAACTGGTTTTGGTTTGGAATCGGTTTTGAGTTTGACCGGTTCCAAGCCAAACCGGTTTCGGTTCGATTGATTGCTATTCAGTTTTTTGCCCGGTTCAGTTCGGTTTTGGTTCCATTCAAATTCAAGGACACACCTTTTAAAATCAGGTAAACTACATAAAATTTAACTTTTAGATTTTTTAAAAAAAAAAAAAGAAAATTGAAAATCAATACACAGAAAAAATAATTTTATTTGTGCTTATGGCTAATATCGTTGTTTTTTTTCAAAATTGGCTTCCATTTTTTTTATTCCAAACGGCTTTGGTTCGCTTCCAGTTTTTGTTACAGTTCCAGTTCGTTTGCCCAGTTTTCTGGTTCCCCAACCGTTTTTCGGTAAAGGCCCCGTAGAGGCCCATGATTTATGTAAAAGATATATACTTTGTACTATATGAGGACACAATTCTAGTGGCTTGGTAGTTGAAAATAGGAGTTGGGGGCCCACTTCACTATGTAGGAAAAAAAAATCACTGATTGCATGGTCATTTGTGACGTGTTTAAGTTTTTCTTCACCATTTTTCAATCAATATAGATGTGATTGACACAACCCACATTTTGCACCGAGTGTATGGGGTGTTAGTTTGATGTTGCAAGATATGTAAATGTTATACATTTTCTATATTATTTTATTACATTTAGATTTTAGATATTATCGAATTTAACCATTGCTCAATCATATGATGAAATTATTTACTAAATCTGTTGAAACATATCGTGAGTTTAAATCCACAATTGTGTAAACAAAGTACTGACATGTATTAGTTTAGATAACTTTAAACTTTTCGTTCACTCGGTACGATTGTCCTTTTTAAAAGTCTAGACTCTAGAGCGAATAGAAATGCAAAGGACTAATTAGTGATGAATTAAAACCTTACAAGTTGAAATAGTGAATTTAAAAAAGTTAAAGGTGTTATAAAAAAAACTATGGGCCTACTTTATAGATTTTTAGGAGGAATGGTGGGCCCATATCTAAACCCAATACTTGCTTTGGCAAATTCTCACTTTTCATAGTATTAAATAACACTTGTCCAATTTATTTTCCCTCCATAGTTTTGGCGCCAATTTTAGGTTGCAAAAACAAATGTCAAATTTGTTGCATAAAAAAAAAATAAAAATTTAGATCTATGGTTGAACTTTTATTATTTAAATGCATATCAAGCCAAATTAGTCAATTTGGATTTTATTTTGTTTTGTTTTTCGGGAAAGCGAAACAACAAGGAGAAAAACTAACTGGTCCAAAATATAAACTATAATAACTCAAAAGAGGTTTACATAAACATCCAAAAGCCAAATTACAAAAGTCATGCCCAGCCCCACCCGGAGCGACCAGGTGTTAAATTGGACGTGTTTAAGGGTTGGCGGGTTGATTTGATACTGGCCCGGCTATTGGGCAGGGCAGGCCGGACGATGGCCTGAGGCCCAAATCTCTGAGGCCTGATTTTTTGTTTTAAAAAAAAAATATATTTACTTTTTAATTTAAAAGATATATATTACTAATTGATTAATATGATTGATGAGTTTATATCATAGGGATGAGACCCGATTTTTTTTTCTCGCCTGTCATCCAAGAGTTTTTTATCCTTCCCATCCCAGGGACGGCCTTTATTAGATATGAACACATAACCTTTTACGAATTTGAACACGACTACAAGAGAAACATGAACGTGAAAGTAACATGATAACTTGACAATTTTCAATTGTTATTACATATTATCTTTTACTTTTAACATTTGACATACAAATATTGAACCGGTTTATGTATTAACAAAAAATACTAGAACAATTAGTAAGCTATTACATAATAATAATAATAATAATAATAATAATAATAATAATAATAATAATAATAATAATAATAATCTCTCTAAAATAAGTGTGAAAATAAATGTAAGGTTGTGAGTTCAAATCCTTGCAAATGCAAGGTGAGGTGGAATAAAGGTGTAATAAAAATTTGTCATTAAAAAAAAAAAAACTCGTGAACCCATTAGTTTGACTCGAGTGTGACCCGTTTTTCTATAGGGGAAATTACGAGAATGGCCATTGACCAAGGCTTTTTACGAAAATAGCTATCTCCCGTCTCTTTGGAGAGACGACTCACGGGTTTCGAGACACCTCAGGCGTCTTCGGTGAGGTTTCCTGTGATGAACAATGCAAAACCGACACGTGGATATATTGATGACGTCATCAATGTCTCTCTCTCCTCACTCACACACTCTCTCCCATCTCACTGAATCATTCCTTAGCTTTTTAATTGACGTCATTCAAGTGACCATCTCCAGACTATAACTTGACGAGAAGAGAAGCACGAAGCAATCGGTCATGGAGTCTCCGGCAGGTGGAAAACGCCACTGGCATGGTGGAGGAGATGGAGACGTCACAGTCACTAAGAACTTGAATCCTCAACCAACAAAACGGAATAGTCACTAAGTACTTGAATCATCTTCTATAGAGATACCGGAGACGTCTGAATATTCACCTCGTCATCGGTAGTAGACGTCTGAATCCTCTTCTTGTACTTCAAAGACCACTCTCAAGAGATGGGAGGTGGCTATTTTGGTAAAGAAGGTTGGTCAAGGGCTAAAATGGTGATTTCCCCTTTTCTATATATGTTCATTTGTTTGGCCCGAAGTTGCCTAAGTTTATGTCAACTTAGTGTGATGTTTTGGATTTAGACTCTTAATATAAACATCAGAAACTATGCAATCAAATTCCTTGGATATAAACTTAAGAAATCAAGTGTGCATTTGGGTGTTTACAGTCTGGTTTAGCCTATTGTGACAAAAAAAAAGTTGTGTTGAATAACTAATTACAGTTTCGTGGAATGACACCCGACTAACTCTGTATTTTTACACATTTGAAATGTATATTTATCAAAATTTGACTAGTTTTAGGGTCATAGGGTGACAAATTTTTTTCAGGGAAAACCACCAAAATCGCCTTTGACCGAGCAAAATCACCAAAATGGCCACCTCCCACGACTTTGGAGAGTCGGTTCCCGAATTCTGAGACGTCTCCGCGAGGCTTTAGTGATGGACCAATAGCTGATTACCACGTGTCTAAAATATAATTAAAAATCTTCAAATCACTCCCTAGTCCCTACACACTTTCCAACTCTCTCTCTCCCTTTCCATGCTCCGATCACAGACCGGAAACGTCTTTTTGACGTCGTTAGTTTACAGAGAGCTCAACAACACACAATTTGATTTGAATGAAATAATAATATTAATAATCAAATCGTCACGGGGCAGAGTGTAGATTGTGTGTGTGAAGTTTGTTTCAAGGATGAAGAAAATTGTGCTCAACTGTAAAGGAAATTAATCGATGAGAAAGTTCAAATTGTTCACTACAAGCTTCTAGAGAGCTCAACAGCACACAGAGACGTCTCCGGTAAGGTGGAGACGTCAAAGAGACGCCTGAGATGGAGACGACTGGCAGGGAGATGGATACGTCACCAAGACGTCTCGGCGGGATGACACCTCTAACCATTTGTTCAAGATAAAAGCATGCACATTTGATGTTACTGATGACACCTCTAACCATTTGTTCAAAAAACAAAATTACTAGTATAATATTTGTAATTACATTTGGCAATAAAGTGTTTTGAATCATTCTAACTTGATCGATAATTGGATACTGATTTGAGGTAATGCTATTATTGATCAGGCAGTGGCGAAGCTTGACCCGAAGGTTCGGGGGGTCGGAAGTTACCGGGGGGTCGGAAGTCACTAGTTTCGGGGGGTCGAAAACCCGTTTCGGGGGGTCGAAACCCTATATTTTCAAAATTTTCTAAATTTTCTATACGAATCTATTAATATATATAAAAGAATTGAACATTGCTGACGTGGCGTGCAATGGTGCCTTCATCCTCTCCATGAAACTACCACGTGGCATCTTGAAAGATTTTAATGTTTTTTGAATTATTTCTTTTTTTAATTAAAAAAAAAGGATAAACATAAAACCCTAAATTTATCTCTATCTCTCAATTCTCAATTACTAAAATTAAATTGAGTTATTTTAGGAAAAAAAAAGATTTAAAAACAAATTTAAAATTTTCTCTCTTATGTTCCTCCCATAATTTTTTAAATGTTAATATCTTTTATATTCGAGATTTTTTAAATAAAAAAATTTCACCAAATTAACGAGCGTTTTATTATCTTTCCAACGAGTACCATAGTGCTATATAAAAAACAGAGAAAAAAACCACTATTTTTTGTGGGGTTATGTTCATACAGAAAAAAAAAACACAAAGTGTCCAGGTTATTCATTAATCATGTTTTTTCTTTTAAACTAGGTTCTTATCTACGATGTTGAAATTCAGCCCAATCGCCATGCTATCATTGGAATTTTACTCATCTAAAGATGGATAGGTATACTTCATCAAGAGAAGTTAGGAGAACGAATCACGCAACACTGCAACACATGGTGTCACCTTATAACAAGGTTATTTTTTATTTATTTAATTACAAGAGTAATAATTATTACTATTAGTATTAATATTATTAGAAGTGTTATATTTTTCAACCCCCATCATGAATTCTACATCTATATAAGTCAAAGTCAAATTGTAACATATTTTAAATTACGTGAAGATGATTATATGTTGAAGGTTATCCTTTTAATACTGTATTATGTTTAATATGGTTTATTCTTTTTATTTTTTTAACTTTTTAAATAAATGTTTTTTTAACTAAGATTGATTATGTTTAAGTTATTTACGCTTTTCGTGATTTGAGTTTTCTTCTTTTATCATTTTTTATTAAATCATATTAAATTTTTCAACCCCGGGACCTTCCCGGGGTAATCAGCTATCTATACATATAATAAACCAAAGCCATTTTAATGACATGGCATTCAAAGAGGCATTCTCCTCCTTGAGTGTGCCATGTGTCATCCTATGTGACATTGAGATATTTTAGGAAAAACAAATTTTAAAAACAAAATTTGATTTTTATTTCTTATCTCTTATGTTTCCTCCCACAATTTTTAAACGTTAATATCTTTTATATACAACATTCTTATCTCTTATGTTTCCTCCCACAATTTTTAAACGTTAATATCTTTTATATACAACATTTAAAAAAAAAAAATTACGCCAAATTAACGAGCGTTTTATTATCTTTCCAACGAGTACCATAGTGTTATATAAAAAACGGAGAAAAAAAACGACTATTTTTTGTAGGGTTCTGTTCATACAGGAAAAAAAACACAAAGTGTTCAGGTAAATCATTAATCATGTATAGACAAGGCACTAATTATGTTTCGGTAAATATGAATTCTATTTTCATCATGCGTTAGCATTGGAGTTATACATTGTTTTAGGTTAGATATTAATATTAGAGCTATACATTGTTTAAGGTTAGGCGTTAACATTGGAGATACATTTTTAATTGTTTTAAGTTAGGTGCTACCCGAAGCTTTCCTGCATGTAACTGTAAAGCGCATCATTCTATTTTATATGTAAGATATTAATATTACATATAAATATTAGAGCTATACATTGTTTAAGGTTAGGCGTTAACATTGGAGATACATTTTTAATTGTTTTAAGTTAGGTGCTACCCGAAGCTTTCCTGCATGTAACTGTAAAGCGCATCATTCTATTTTAATTGTAACTGTAACGCTTTTCATCATGCGTTAGCATTGGAGTTATACATTGTTTTAGGTTAGATATTAATATTAGAGCTATACATTGTTTAAGGTTAGGCGTTAACATTGGAGATACATTTTTAATTGTTTTAAGTTAGGTGCTACCCGAAGCTTTCCTGCATGTAACTGTAAAGCGCATCATTCTATTTTATATGTAAGATTAATATGTCATATTAGATTTCTCAAACCCGGGAGGTTCCCGAGGTATAATCTAGTACTATATAATCAATTAACAAACCTAAAACTCAATGCATATTTGATATTTCATTTTAAATAAATATTGATCTTATATTGTTTCTTTTCAAATTCAACTATGTATAAATCAGGCCAGTTGGCCTTACAATTAATTGAATCGAATTATGAAAATTATGAAAATTTGTGGCTAAATTTGAATTCGAAATTCAAATTCAAATTCAGATTCACATCCAACATGAAATTCTATTCAATACGAGTTCGAATAAAATTCAAGTTGATTTGATTTGAATTCAGTGAATAAAATAAATTACTATAATTCCATTTTTATATAAAAAAAAATTATCTTGATTTTTACAAGCAAAACGAAAAGACCCCTTGCTATTGCTAATCAAAGTATCGCCTATCGGACACAAAAATTAAATTATTGTTAGTGTTAACTTAACCCATCATTATATAATATTTGGGCTTAGCGCCTCCAAGGCCCAAAGCTACTTTTTTCATAAACAAGCTGTTGGGCTTTTGTTGTTAGCAACTCATTGGTCCATGTTTATGGAAGCCACGTTTACAACCAGTATTTAGTAATACTAAAGGTGAACATTTCGGTGTAACTTTTATATGTTAACATGTTTAACGGTCACACGATAACATGACACGTGTTAACGCGTGACCGTTAAACATGTTGAACCATACATACGTGTTAACGTATAAAAGTTGTATCACATGTTATCGCGTGATCATTAAACATGATGAACTATACATACATGTTAACGTATAAAAGTTACACCAAAATGTAAAATATAAAAAATAATAATGAATTCAAAACAGTAAAAAATACTATTTAGGCGAGTTACAACTACTATGGTATGGTATATATAGTATACAATTATAATAATAGTTAAAATCTAATAGAGTATACGTTTATTAAAAATAAATGTATATGGTCAATTAAAATTCTAAACCATAAGGTTTATATTGTATTTTTACTACTATTTTAAGAGAGTAAAATTTAAAAGTTATTAATATTTAAAAAATGAAACTCACTAAAGTCTCAAAGAAAAATAGTGAGATGTGGTACAAACTAACTAGCGGAGGAGAGGACACTCCTTTTGCCTACTTTATAACCCGTCAATCATGCATAACAACCTCATTTTTAACTTAAACTACCTTAAACTCACAAAAACATTGACAAGACTCCTTTCAACTATCCTATAGATTTTTTTTTTTGTTTTCTTAATAAAAGATAAACAAACTCTCATTTAAATAAAAAAATACATAGATTCTCATAAATTAAAATATAAAAAATAATAATTAAAATATTTCCATTGAGGAAGCGTTCTCATATTTTTTTACGTCTCAACATGCTTAAATTGTTTGCCCTTTTAGATCCTTTGATATGCGCTACGGTGGTCAATTCCCCTTCCGTCACCTTTATCTACCCTTTGGTTCTCGATAAACATGCCTCAAAATTTTTTGCCCTACACATGGATTATGCAAACATTTGATGTAGATCATATACCTATTGGTTGGTTTGACACATATTTTCACGAAAGCGTTTAAGGATTGTATCGCAAAATGCACACCATCCGCGATTCGTATTCCCTACAAGATTTAGCCAAACCTTTACCAATGTCATTTCCTCGTATTTGGTCCAACCCAACGTTATTGCCATTTGAAAGAGATGAAAAAATGGTTTGTATTTTGAGAGAGATGGGAAAATGGTTTGTATTTTGAGAGAGATAAACACATTTTATGTGTGTCAGTATATAGTGAGAAAATGATAAATGTTTTGTATTTATAGTGTCCTTTTTTATAAATGGTCTAACGGCTTCAAGACCGTTCAAAGGTAAAAAAAACCATTCAAAATAATCGGGATTCTTTACCATGTACTAGGATGGGATCGGTACTAAATTTAAACAAACCGAGGTACTGAATATTGTACCAAATATATTGATACGGTACGATATGAGTATCAGTACCAGTATTTTGGTACAGTAACCGCTTTGGTACAACTTTGATTTTAGCACTTGTACGGGAATATGTAAAATATTTATGAATACCAATACGGTACGGGTACTAAATAGGTAAAATCGATATGTACAATAAATAACATAATACAAGCACTTGCATAACATCAAATTTATTATATATAAAGTTTTTTACATGTACCTTTACCATACTGAAAATATCGAACAAGTACCAAATACCCCAAATTGACATGGGTATGAGTACAATACAAGTATGTGTATTTGAAAAAGCATCTTATCCCTACCGTGTACAATACCCATAATCAATACCCGAGGACAATGATGAATACAAAATTCTAGGTACAGTAAACAAAATATGGGTCGGTAAAAAAACAACAATCAATACTAAGTGTTGCCCATAATTCCTCTTCTCACCCATTTTTGTCTTTTTACCTTATTGACTTTCACCACTCCATCCTTTTTGTGCTTTGAGAACAAAACCCCATTTACCTTGGTGGCGTTTACTTGACGAAACAAAAGTCTCTTGCCCTTGCCCTTGCCCACCAATCCCTCTAATCTAAGGTTTAAACTAATATTATGCTTACTAGATTATCCCCATGTGCTTCCCGGGATAGACAAATATAATATACAATGTTAAAATGTGTGTGCCATAAAATGAATATGTCGTTTTTCAGATTTTTTTTTAAAGGATCAACACTCAATAACTCATAACACTTGTAATTCTACGTGTGCACATCTTACTCTAGTGAAGTCTCTGTATAACTTTGTCACTTCCTCAAGACATTCTAAAGTTGTGTTGCGAACCTGGGAAAAAACAACAAAATTGATATCAAATGATATGTCATAATAATGATTGACTTAAGAGGCGTGCATGGTGGGGTGATTAATTATCATTTATGTAACACCCCAACCGATGGCGGAAACATCGAGGTGTCACGTACTGACGATTGTTCAATAGCTCATGGACTAAAAGTGTAAATATTGATACATTGAATTGAATAGTTTATTACATTAACAGAAATTACAAGATACAAAATTCTAAAGTGGCAACTAAAGCCGAAATACAATAAATCTCAAATCTAAGACTAAGTTCCAAAAGCTTAAAAGTGATCTCAGAACAACCTGAAACATGTACGAAAATGGTTTTGTCAATACAAAAATGTATTGGTGAGCATACCCTGTTTGAATAAATATAGTAGGAAAAGTGTTTAGCAATTCATGTGCGGTACCATTTGCAATTATGTAATAAGTAATATCCGTTCAAAATCAACCCTATGTAAAGAAAAGCAGATATATATAGTATGCGCTAGTAGTAATTAAATACAAAGCAATGACAAGGACTCTCAACAGAGTCACAATGGTATATACCATAGTACTATTCATTGAAATGTCAGGCCCTCAAAGGTTAATGATTTTGACAAGTCATAGACACACAAATTAACATAACGCAAACACACATGAGAATTGCATTTAGTGAAAGAATAACATTTAGTCATAGTGTAAATGAACAGCCCCAAAAGTGTAAAACATGAAAAAGAGGAAAGATATACTCACAGTTTGCGAAAGCGATCAAAATCCACTTAAGCAGTCGTGAGCTAAGTAATGGGAATTCCGAGGAATTCAACCTATAGTGTGTAAGAATACTAATAAGGAAGTGTTTAAAAAGTCTAAGGTAACTAGGGTCTAAGGCATTAGGGTTTGCTAAGTCGATTTGGGAATTAGAGTTTTTTTTTTTTTTTTTTATGATAAATCGAGCTATTATAGAAGTTGTATATTAAAAATAATATACCAAAGTTTGTTAATACGGTGTAGGTAATATAATTATTACCAATTGAATATTTAGATAAAACTTATGTTTGAATAATTAAGACAAAATAATGTACTTAATTACTTTAACTAATTATTGTAAATAAATACAATAATTATAAATATTGGAATAAATAATTGAGTTATACCATGATCCAATAAATGGTATTTAAAATTTTCAAATATAGAAATATTTCAATTTTACAAGAAATGTATTTATAAAATAGATGTTGTGATAGTATAAATAAATAAACATTTAATTATGCGTAATTGATAAATAATACTAATAATAAAAGTCATGATCCAAAAATTCTATTTTTATTGAAAATGAATACCTTCTGATGTAAATCAATGAAAATAATTTTCTCATAGTTTTTATAAACTTATTTATATTTAAAACTGATTTAATGAAATTAAATCATGTTTAAATGATTAAAAATAGAAAAATCAATAAAAATAATTGTTTTCTGAACCAATAATTTTTATTTCAGTTCAAGACGATGAGAAATAATTTCTCAAAAAGTTTGAGATCAAAATCATTAAAAATGAATTTTTAATCAATTATATATGATTAAAACAAATAAATTCAATAAAAATTTGAAAATATGACATTTTCCAAAAATAAAAATGTGGAAATTTTCTTTATGGTGTCAAGATGCTATACCTAAATTTTTATAATTTTTGGACCAAAAATGGATTTATAATGAATATTATAGTTTTATATGGGTTATAAATGATTATTATACCATTAAAATAATAAAAAAAAAATGAAACAACCAAAATCAAAAGAAAAATAGTGCTGGTCATGGGGTTCGAACCCCTGACCTTTTCTGTGTAACACAATTGCTTCAACCACTAGTCTAGATTTGATTTTGCTTAAAAATTTGGAAACGTAACTTATTTAACCAACATAGAAAACTTATCTTCTTCCCCAAATGTTCCATGAAACCCTAACCCTAAACCTTAATTTCAATAATCCGATACAGAACCAATTGAACGTCAGAAACATAGGGTTAATGATCGGACTGGACAAAAAAACAAAACGACATCAAATTTAAATACTTACGAAGCTTTAAAACGATCGAACAAGATGCACAAGCATGCGAAATGTGTGAGCCGATTTAATGGTTTTAGAGACACGATTTGAGACGTTTGTTTGTGGGTTTTTGTCGAGTAACTGTGCAGAATCCAAATGATAGTATGTATTTATAAGATTTCGACTTAAAACGTAAGGTTTTGATGGGTTCATTATGGCCGACGGTTATGGCTTTGAAACAATCTTGATTGTTGATTATTACTGCGTTTAATAGATGTAGGTTACTCTCAAACAACTAACAGAAGATGGAGGAATTCAAACGGGCTTTAAAACGAACATAAATGGCCTTATTAATAGTCGCCGGAATTCGACTCCGGTGACCGGATACTTGTTCGCCGAAAAAAAAACGGGGAGGGAAAGAGAACGTGTTTAAAATTTTCACATCTTGGCAGAAAAGGTCCTTGTGGTTTCAGATTTGCAATATTATGTAAAAACTAATTATTTTTCCTTTATAAAACCTAAACTTAGTTAAACTAAGTTAACTATATGTTTTTTTTTTTTTTTATAAAACTTGTAATTTTTATAATATCCATTCCGGATGACGATTCCACATTCACATTTGATAAAAACGTATACCCGATCCATAATAAATATGATGAATTTTTAGTTTACTCTAAAATAAATTTTGAAAACGACGAAATTTATAGGGACTATAATGAAAATATTTGAAGGGCTATTATTGTAACTAGATGAAAGACGAGGGTAACGGATGTCACAGTCTCCCCTACTTTAGAAAATTTCGTCTCGAAATTTCTGTCAAGTAAAGGTTCCTATGAAACAGAAGGCGTTGTAAAAGTCAAGTAGGTGTTAAAATTTGCATCAATTACCATTTAACAAAATTTAAAGTAGTGGTTTAATATCCAAAGCAAAAGCTTCAAAATCTTTGTCAGTTAACTCAAAGTTAGAAAGTTGAGAGTTTAAATGAGAAAGATTTTAGGAATGTGTAACTAGTGAGGGCAGAGGTAATAATGAAGGTAGTCTCCCCTACTTTAGGAATGGTTTCTAACTGAACTTCATTAGAGACAGAGAGTGTAAGAGTACACAAAGTTTAAGGTTTTCTGTAGGGGTGGTCAAAAGAAAGACTCTAGGAAGTCAAATTGAAGATCGTGTAAGAACATTCTTATCGACAATTCTAGCTACTAGCCAACGATCTAATGAAAAGGTAATAATGGGTAATGGGTAGATTCTTGGTTAGACTCCTAATCCGTTCCCGCAGTATCATTTATGCTTATATATAGGGTGTACCGCAGCTGACCCACCACACTCACGATACTTTGGACTCGTACTGATTGTCCACCAATAGCCTAAATAGAATTACACACCACCCTTATGTACCTGTAAACCCATGATTGCGTTCTGGACCGTAATCATCGATTTACCTTACACTAGGGTGTTATGCTTTTCCATAACCCTATCCTAAGTAAAACCAGAAACAAATGCGTGCAATCAGGATATGCTAAGTAATTGATACTGCAATGAAACAATGACATGGTTAGAGGTCCTTCCCTTTCGGGTTTACCCTTTAACCGTAATGAGAGTAACATGTAAGTAATAGACATGGTTAGAGGTTCTTCCCTTTCGGGTTCACCCTTAACCGGTAACTTCTGTTCACATCGTTGGGCTCTAAACACCTATATTGATAAACTCCGAGATTTACACTATTCCCCTCGGATTAAATAAATACTCTAATCCGAGTCGTACGTGGACACTGGCTTAGATCTCATACGAGTTATCAACTAGTATGTTCATTGGCCATGATGATGAACAAAATAATGTAAAGTATAACAGGGTTTTGCTCAAAACAGGAAAGAAAATATGCATACCAAATATGCGTTCAAATAAGTATATAAGTATAGCATAAAATTTCGATTGGAATAATAGTATAATATAAATCAAGTACATCGTACAATTTGAACCAAATGAAAGTAAACGAGTTGAACTCTTGCAAATAAGCAGAGTGAAAATAATCACAAATAACGCGTTAGAAATAACTATGAATAAAGTGGTGCAAGAATAAAATAATGAAATTTACGGCAAGTGAGAGTACGCTGAACAGACGTATAGTCTACTGATATAAGGGTTTAAATTTAGTTAGTTTTACATATATGCATTTTATGATAAAAGACAATTAGTAACATTCTGATAAGGATATGTCCAATATTTTGTAAGACCAAAAGTTTTGCGACTGAAAGAGTGCGAGTGTAATAAGATAAATTTTCATTCATCAAAAACGTAGTTTGCTCAAAGTTTGTGATATAGTTGAAAGGATAGTAGTAATGTATGAGGATAACTTTTTAGAGACCGAAGTGTGTTTTAGATTCAAAACAGGTTCATATGAAAAGTCTTCGTAAGTTTTCATGTGTTTACGAGAATTCGGGCTTGAAAAAATGTTATAAGGCTTATTGTTAGTTGCAAGTTTCTCTTGAAAACATATGTTGGATACGTCATATGAAAACAAAAGGTTTACGTTGGATTTGTAAAATATGCACTACAAGTTTATAAACTGCAAAATGAAACCATTTCATGAAGTATGTGTAAATCTAATGTATTTTTTTTAAGTCCAAGATTTAAAATGACGTGAATGATAAAAATCAACGTATGTAATAGATTACCAATATTTAATAAAGTTCATAATTTATCTTTTGAGTCTTCAAATGATAAACAAAACATAAATATTAATATCATAAAACATTGAGATTGTTTCCATAGGAAATTTTGACTAACTAAAGTAATTGAAATGTTATTAGTGACTTGTGGGGGCGTACTTTAGCCTATAAGTGAATGCTCATCCCGAGAGTTCCCAGATCCCTATCCGGGTCCCTCGTCTAATTGGGATTTATGCGAAATGCCAGGCCTAGACAGAAAACCCAGGATACAGGCGCTCACCCTTCCAGATTGCACGTGCCCCATCACTAGTAAATTCCAAAACTTTAGTGAGATTAAAAATGAGATGCAAAAATAGATCCTTGAGATGTGGATTTCACTCCTAACTCAAAGATGTATTTCAAAATTGAAAACGATTGTGGAATGAAACCAATCACTAAGTTAAGGATATCACTCCCAGCTTAGTGGTTAAGTTTCATTTTGAAGGAAATACTCTTTGAGGTGTGGATGTCACTCCTATCTCAAAGATATATTCCTAAGATAGATAACATATAGAGGAGTGAAACTAATCACCAAGGTATGGATACCACTCCTAACTTGGTGATATCGTTTCGTTTGTGAAATACGAGTGTCTTCTTCTCCAAGCAAAATATCGAAAGAATAACGAGAAAGAACCATAGCGAAAATATATTGAAAGAAAATATAAGAATAAAGAGAAATATACACGAGAGGACTCGTGAAAGTAAGCTTAGTTATAGTCTAGGCTAAAAGGCATTCTAATAACCTAATTCCCTATAACCATGGCTCTGATACCAATCTGTAACACCCCAACCGATGGCGGAAACATCGAGGTGTCACGTACTGACGATTGTTCAATAGCTCATGGACTAAAAGTGTAAATATTGATACATTGAATTGAATAGTTTATTACATTAACAGAAATTACAAGATACAAAATTCTAAAGTGGCAACTAAAGCCGAAATACAATAAATCTCAAATCTAAGACTAAGTTCCAAAAGCTTAAAAGTGATCTCAGAACAACCTGAAACATGTACGAAAATGGTTTTGTCAATACAAAAATGTATTGGTGAGCATACCCTGTTTGAATAAATATAGTAGGAAAAGTGTTTAGCAATTCATGTGCGGTACCATTTGCAATTATGTAATAAGTAATATCCGTTCAAAATCAACCCTATGTAAAGAAAAGCAGATATATATAGTATGCGCTAGTAGTAATTAAATACATAGCAATGACAAGGACTCTCAACAGAGTCACAATGGTATATACCATAGTACTATTCATTGAAATGTCAGGCCCTCAAAGGTTAATGATTTTGACAAGTCATAGACACACAAATTAACATAACGCAAACACACATGAGAATTGCATTTAGTGAAAGAATAACATTTAGTCATAGTGTAAATGAACAGCCCCAAAAGTGTAAAACATGAAAAAGGGGAAAGATATACTCACAGTTTGCGAAAGCGATCAAAATCCACTTAAGCGGTCGTGAGCTAAGTAATGGGAATTCCGAGGAATTCAACCTATAGTGTGTAAGAATACTAATAAGGAAGTGTCTAAAAAGTCTAAGGTAACTAGGGTCTAAGGCATTAGGGTTTGCTAAGTCGATTTGGGAATTAGAGTTTTTTTTTTTTTTTTTTTAATGATAAATCGAGCTATTATAGAAGTTGTATATTAAAAATAATATACCAAAGTTTGTTAATATGGTTTAGGTAATATAATTATTACCAATTGAATATTTAGATAAAACTTATGTTTGAATAATTAAGACAAAATAATGTAGTTAATTACTTTAACTAATTATTGTAAATAAATACAATAATTATAAATATTGGAATAAATAATTGAGTTATACCATGATCCAATAAATGGTATTTAAGATTTTCAAACATAGAAATATTTCAATTTTATAAGAAATATATTTATAAAATAGATGTTGTGATAGTATAAATAAATAAACGTTTAATTATGCCGTAATTGATAAATAATACTAATAATACAAGACATGATCCAAAAATTCTATTTTTATTGAAAATAAATACCTTCTGATGTAAATCAATGAAAATAGTTTTCTCATAGTTTTTATAAACTTATTTATATTTAAAACTGATTTAATGAGATTAAATCATGTTTAAATGATAAAAAAATAGAAAAATCAATAAAAATAATTGTTTTCTGAACCAATAATTTTTATTTCAGTTCAAGACGATGAGAAATAATTTCTCAAAAAGTTTGAGATCAAAATCATTAAAAATGAATTTTTAATCAATTATATATGATTAAAACAAATAAATTCAATAAAAATATGAAAATAGGACATTTTCCAAAAATAAAAATGTGGAAATTTTCTTTATGGTGTCAAGATGCTATACCTAAATTTTTATAATTTTTGGACCAAAAATGGATTTATAATGAATATTATAGTTTTATATGGGTTATAAAGGATTATTATACCATTAAAATAAAAAAAAAAATGAAACAACCAAAATCAAAAGAAAAATAGTGCTGGTCATGGGGTTCGAACCCCTGACCTTTTCTATGTAACACAATTGCTTCAACCACTAGTCTAGATTTGATTTTGCTTAAAAATTTGGAAACGTATCTTATTTAACCAACATAGAAAACTTATCTTCTTCCCCAAATGTTCCATGAAACCCTAACCCTAAACCTTAATTTCAATAATCCGATACAGAACCAATTGAACGTCAGAAACATAGGGTTAATGATCGGACTGGACAAAAAAACAAAACGGCATCAAATTTAAATACTTACGAAGCTTTAAAACGATCGAACAAGATGCACAAGCATGCGAAATGTGTGAGCCGATTTAATGGTTTTAGAGACACGATTTGAGACGTTTGTTTGTGGGTTTTTGTCGAGTAACCGTGCAGACTCCAAATGATAGTATGTATTTATAAGATTTCGACTTAAAACGTAAGGTTTTGATGGGTTCATTATGGCCGACGGTTATGGCTTTGAAACAATCTTGATTGTTGATTATTACTGTGTTTAATAGATGTAGGTTACTCTCAAACAACTAACAGAAGATGGAGGAATTCAAACGGGCTTTAAAACGAACATAAATGGCCTTATTAATGGTCGCCGGAATTCGACTCCGGTGACCGGAAACTTGTTCGCCGGAAAAAAAAACGGGGAGGGAAAGAGGACGTGTTTAAAATTTTCACATCTTGGCAGAAAAAGGTCGTTGTGGTTTCAGATTTGCAATATTATGTATAAACTAATTATTTTTCCTTTATAAAACCTAAACTTAGTTAAACTAAGTTAACTATATGTTTTTTTTTTATTTTATAAAACTTGTAATTTTTATAATATCCATTCCGGATGACGATTCCACATACACATATTATAAAAATGTATGCCCGATCCATAATAAATATGATGAATTTTTAGTTTACTCTAAAATAAATTTTGAAAACGACGAAATTTATAGGGACTATAATGAAAATATTTGAAGGGCTATTATTGTAACTAGATGAAAGACGAGGGTGACGGATGTCACAATTTATCAGCTAAAAATTTACCTGGTGTCTAAGAATCATAGGATACATCTAATCGGCTTAGCAACCAATGTAATCAATGTTCGTAGCAACACCAATCAAAATACAAAAAAATAGATTATTACCAAACTGAATACATCTGTGAATATATATGTAGTTAGCGGATTCTTATATGTAATAGTAGGTTTAAAAGCATATATATATATATATACTATCATAATATCATTAGTAACTTGCTTAGACATGATTAGTGAATCCCACGTGTAAAACTCCTTTTGGAGTTATATTCAAGGTTGACTTTTCGACCGCCGTGAGACCGTACCCACATGATACGCGGGAATCGGATGAAATCCGTAAACCCTCGCCCCAGACAGGTTCGAACCCGGGATTAAAGCCCCAATTGTTTCATCACACAAATGTCCGTAAAAAATAGCTGAAGCAAGAATCGAACTTGCGTCTCCACTACGGAGGACATGCCTCTTAACTGTTGAACCAAATTCTTAGGACATTTACGTTGCTCTTAACTTGTACTTACAAAAAAAGTGTTAATATTGGTGCACCATCCCTCTTTATATATACATATGCATATAGAGAGAGATGTACAGAGGAAGGGGTTGTCTCAATATTAACTTGGAGTGTCTCATTAAAAGGACCCATACAAAAAATGTGTATTTAAATACCATTATAAGATATTTATGGAGCAGAATAAACGTAACTAGGGTGTTGTAAAGTCGCGCGTTGTGCGATGTTTGGTTATGTTATTCTACAACCAGTGCATTACACAAGGCACATTTTTTCTATGTTAAGTGGGGTAAACATTGGATAGCAGTTCAAAAACCATCACATAAGGTAGTGATTAAAGTTTAATCATCCAAAGTTTGCTACCTGCTTTAGGTGGTACAATACTGCACTAAAAGTTTACATGGTTCAACCACATTATAGGTTGTTCTTAAAATCAAAAGTCTGTGACCCGTTTGTCATTGCACATAAGTCGTATTGACCTTTAGCTTTTATGTTTAGTTGTCTGATTCAACATGCTTTTGTTTCTTTGACGCCTCGATTTCAATACCTGTATCACATACACATTTTTTTAGTATAGTTGTTTTTGTGAGTGGTTTCTTTGTGTCACATAATGCGGCGTACCTTGTTGCTCGAGTAGTGAGCATTTGGCTGAACTAATGTTATAGTTTTTTCACAGGTGTGGCTGGTTGGGGGGTTGATGTTATTGATGTAAGAACACATTAACCCCAAGATATATTTACCCTTGTAGATATATGTTCATATCTATAGTTCCAACTATACTGTATAAGATGGTTCCTTTCTTGTTTTTTTTACTTCCTTCTTAACCTATAATGACGCAATATAAAATTTAAGAGAAGCATATAATTCTTGAGGCTTGCATAACGTGAACCGTGATAGCGTGCTTAAGACCAGACCAATCTTTAATAAATTTAAATGGTAAAAGTTACCCATAAAGTCGTGTGAACGCGTAATTAGTATTAAGGAAAGAACTAACAGTCTACCGCAACGTGGATGAGGTGACATGAGCCTACGCCCAATAGTGAGATGCCAACACCATTTGATGGCAATATACCCTAAATATAAGCACAGTTAACTATGGTCAGAAAAATTAAATAGTTCTTTAATTTAGTATATAAGAAGACACAAGTATGAATAACAATATATGTCTACGAACAGAGAAGCTGCTATTTCTGTTGCTAGTGTGGCAGGAGCAAGAAAATATGATCAAACAGCAAAAACAAACATGGTTGTTTATTCTGTTGCCTACTTGGTCTCCGCTCAATGCGTCGAGGTTGCGAAAGTTGTCGGAGCTGCATAAGCATTCCAATAATCATCATGCCTGCTTTCATCACTTAAACCGACACCTTATGATGGCAATATACCCTAAATGAAAACAATGTTAGCTATTGTCACAAGAGATAAGATCTAATCGACACCATAAAGACCTAATTGACACCATCCTCCACCCAGGCCAAACTCTAGCCTAACCAGCATAGCGCCAGAAAGAGGTGGCACCAGCGGCCACGACACAAAGATCGGCCACCAACGCATGAGGTTGCGTGTAACAACCGTCCTAAGCAAGTCATGGACACACAAATGACGAAATCAACCCGTATTCTAAAGATAACTGCCATAATGCAACATAGCTGTTCATTCCACTTGTAAATTAATAGATAGGATAGGGCAAATAAACCGTTAGTCCCAATTAGAAACTGTTACACCACCAACATTGTCACACAGCCACGCGATATCACCACCGTCACTGACACGAGCAGCACACCATAACCATCATTCACTCCCAATTCTTTAACCTTTGCACCTGGGTCAACCAAAAAGTAACCTAGGTTAAATTAACTACCATACAACTTCAGTTCGGAAACAACCAAAGCTACAACCTAATCTAATTCTAAAAAAACACAGAAACATATGAACTATATGTTATCCAAAAACATCTAAGCCTTATACAAAAACACACATCCGAAAACTAACCTGCATCCAGTAACGAAGCCACAAACACGTTGCGCCAAAAACAAACTTGCAATTTATTGCACAACAAAAGAAACAAAACAACTGGTAAGTAACCAAGCACAACTAACAAACCACACAAACCTAAGAACAAACATAAAAACTACATAAAACAGCAATGCATCAATCCACATTTCATCAAACAACTACAGAACAATTCTAAAACATATGGCGAAACACATATTCAAACGATTTAAAAGTTAAACAACAAACAATTGTAACACAAACCTCAGTACACACATAAAAACCACATGAAACAACAATGCATGCAGACACATTTCTTCAAAGAGCTATATAACAATTCTAAAACATACAGTGAAACACATAAATGAAACGGTTTAACAGTTCAACAACATGCAATGAAAACGGAATAAATAAGCCGTAAAAGACTAACAATTGTTAACAATTATAAATTTAATTTATGTGAAAGACAATGGATATTAAAAGCGACGAGGGAAGTATTAAAAAAACCCTCACTTGTTGGTTAAGGCGAGAAGTTATTATGATCGGATTAAGATTGCATGAAACGAATTTTTTTTTGAAGCCCTGCCTTTGTATCTCTGCCTAGCGAGATGAGTCACCATATCACTTGCCAACAAGAAAATAAAAGTGGGTGGATTAAGGGATTTTTTTTAATAGAAACAGACCATAAACCGTTTGGAGGGAAAAAGGAAGGCCACTTGCAAGCCTCAAACCGAAACAACTTTCATAACATAACAACAACACGACCGGCTGCTTGGGAAACAATTTTGTTAATAGTATTCAAAACATACAATATAAATCTATACATATAATAAACCAAAGCCATTTTAATGACATGTCATAATATTATGCAATCTCTCTTTTGAGAGATGCCACATAGGATGTGATGTGGCAACTCTAGACCAATTAAAAAAAAGGAATAAATATGGTTTAAATAATCTATTAAATACCTAATCTACTAAATTCAAATATTAAAACTTTATTATTTTCCCTCTCATGTTTTCTCTCATAACTTTTAAACTTTAATATCTTTTATATACGAGATTTTTTAAAGAAAAAAATTACACCAAATTAACGAGCGTTTTATTATCTTTCCAACGAGTACCATATTGCTATATAAAAAACGGAGAAAAAAAACAACTATTTTTTTGTAACCCGACAGGTATTGTGTCATGTTTGGAATTAATTTAAAAAAAATCGTGGGTTTGGGTCGGGCCTGGGATTAGGTGATACCTGACTCAATTACCTCTTTTTTATATTAGAATATGATAACTTATGGCAGAGATTTGTTTAAAATAATAATAATAATAATAATAATAATAATAATAATCATAATCATAATCATAATCATTAATCATATATTAGCAGGTCATTAATTATGTTGTCATATTAGATATTTTATTATGTCATATTAAATATTTCAACCCGGGACGCTCTCCAACGGGTAATTGCTATCGTGGGTTTGGGTCGGGCCTGGGATTAGGTGATACCTGACTCAATTACCTCTTTTTTATATGATAACTTATGGCAGAGATTTGTTTAAAATAATAATAATAATAATAATAATAATAATAATAATAATAATAATAATAATCATAATCATTAATCATATATTAGCAGGTCATTAATTATGTTGTCATATTAGATATTTTATTATGTCATATTAAATATTTCAACCCGGGACGCTCTTCAACGGGTAATTGCTATATAGATGTCATCTTTATAGTTTAGATACTTCTAATTTTTTTCACTTTACTTAGATTTTCTCAACCCGGGACGCTCCCGGGGTATAAGCTAGTTATCCTATATATTAAAATATGTATGCCGATGAATAGTATTTACTGGTTTTAACCGTATTTATATTGTATGTTATAAAACCAGTAAATACTATGCTTCAACATACATATATCAATATATAGGATAAATCTCATGTTTTTTCATTTGAATACGATAAAATACTAAATAATAATAATAATAATAATAATAATAATAATAATAATAACAATAACAACTCTTAATTATTATTTCTTATCGCCTAAACTTATAGACCATAAAGATTGAACCAACAATCGTCTACTATTAGAAACCTTATCTATCTCACCAAGTCACCAACACCACTATGTGGGTGTTTGGGGTTGAGTTTCAAAACTCTTTATTGACCTTTTCAAAAAGCCAATAAGTCAATACCCAATAAGCTGTTTGTGTAAACCAAAAACACTTTCAGTTTTGGATTTTCAATAAGGGTGAAAAAACTGTTTTTTAAAGTCAGAAAGTCTGGCTTTTGACTTTTGGCTTTTGGTCATTTTACACTAGGGGTGTTCAGAATTCGATTCGGGTTCGAAAAATTCAAAATTCGACTTAGTTCAATTCGATTACCAAGAATTCGATTCGATTATTAAGAATTCGAATTCGATTCAATTCGAATTCGAGTCCAGTAAATCAAAAACGAATCGAATACGAATTTATAATTTTAAATTCGATTCGATTCGAAATTCGAATAAAAACTGTACATGTTTATTTTTTTTTAAATATGTATACACATTATTATATACACAAATATACACATTGAAAAAAAGAACTAAATTTCGGTCAAAATCTAATAATCCATAGTCTCTATAACTTTTACCATAACCATATTTTACATTTTTACCTTATACATCATAAAACTTTAACAAACTATACTCTTTACTATTTTCGTTTTTGACATATTATTGTTAATCAATTTTGTATATTTGTATTTTATATGTTAAAAATAACGAGTTCATATTAGTTTTAAAACTAAAAGTAAAACAATTTGTTATTTATGGTAATTTTGAACTAAATCGAATTTATTCAAATTCGAGTTTCTTATTCGAATCGAATAAATTGAATTTCAAGCGAATACGAATCGAATACGAATTCAGGTAAAAATATTAAAAATTCGATAAATTCGATTCGAATAATTCAAAAATTCTTTATTCGATTCATTGAACACCCCTATTTTACACCAATAAGCTAAATTGAAACTTTTTAAAAAACAACTTATTGACTTATTGGCTTTTCTCACCACAATCCAAATACTTTTTTAAAAACTAATTTTCAAAAAGCAATAAGGGGCTATTTGGTAAGCCTCTTAATGCGGCTCTGAACTATTCAGCGTTGAATGATTAAGCATTCAGCGCGTTTGTTTTAGCTTATGAAAGGAATGGTTAAGGCTGAACCATTAAGACTTGAGATGTTGTTGAACCATTGAGCACTGAACTATGCTGAACCTTAATGAGACTCTCCTACCAATGTGGGACAAAAATACTAACCATTAAGAGGTCCAACTTAATGATTCAGTACTTAACCATTCAGATCTCTTAATGACTCAACACTTAATCAACCAAACAAACCATAAGTCAATAAGCGCTCTTGACTAAAGCATTTTGGAGTTAAATAAACAATCCCAAACACCCTCTATGTAAACCTTTTTAATCTATATCTATACTTCTATACTATCTATATCTATACTACATTATAAAGGAGGAGGCATGGGCAAATATGTCCAAATTGTTCAAAATTAAGATGGCATACCAAAGGTTTCTTTACAATTTATTAAATTTTACCACTTTTCTTCCCTAAATGTCCCTAGAAGATAATCAACTTTTATATGAAAATAGAACTCACCCAAACTAAATAAACACACGGGATAACAATATTTTTGAACAAATTTCATATAATGGCGATGAAAGATAATAATTTATGTTACCATAATGAATAATCTTATCTCAGTTAAACTTGTATGAGTTTTAAAACTTTGCCATAATAATACTTATATTATAAACCCTTTTCATATATATGCGTCTACCCAAAGACAAAGTGGACGGGATGGTTCGGCTCACTTGCTACATTGGGCAATTTTTTAGCTGCTGAGTCAGGTTAGGCAAGTCTATAACAAACTTACAAATCACAACTTTTAATTTCTAAATGGACAGTGATATTCATCTGATAGTGTATACAATATCATATTATTACTACATGCTTTTGTCATGTAAATGAACTTTATCATTTAGCAAGGTGTCTTCAATGGCACGGTTATGTAGATATGCAATGACCGGACAACTTACACAAGAGTGGATGTTTATGTTCATATTGGTCTGTTACAGTAACATACATTTGGTTTATTAAGATTTGTTCAATAATGAGTACATGGTTTTTGTGATGAACAACAATCAGTTGTAAGTGGCGATGCACATTTCTTATCTTTTCTTTCTACGAATACTTGTTAAAACATACTGTGCACATTTCTATTTTTTTTTGTGCAACTTACGGCAAAAAACCTAAGTATCATAATGTTGTATTACAACACATTTGTAGATTCCGCTGCAACGCGCGGATAAACGTGTATATATCACGAGTTCACCCCCCTTTATTAATAACCTTATGTTACATTTTTCTTGTTATTACATGTATACTTTCTTTTAATGTCTTTTAGTACAAGTCTATTTGTCAATTACTAATATTTGAGAAGCTATAAATCTTTACTTTAGTTATCCTATTTTTATTTTTCTTTTTACTAATAACATAGTTGATATACACAGTTACTCTAAACTATTATTATCATTGTCTATAATATAGTTGTTTTTCAAATCTTATAAACATTCAAGTATGTACAAAAGAAAATACATACATCTAAAAAATATAATTAAAGATATATTTTAACATAAAGCTGGGGTTACATGATGAAAAAGTCAGAAAAATATATTTATATCACATGTTAAAAAAATTAGTTAAGAATGTTTTAAACATATATTATTATTTGTGTGAACAAATAATGAACCGCTTTTCTATATCTTTGTGACTTTTTTTTCTTCTGAAAGTTGAAAATGGAGATAATTTGTCATTAGTGTTTAACCCCCCATACTTTTGTATCTAAGCAAAACTTACCTTAGAGAATGTTGGCGAGTGGCGACTTATCGAAGTGGACCTTTTTTATGAATTCAGTTTTTTCTTCCTTTTTTTAACATATATATATATAATAAACCAAAGCATTTTTAATGACATGTCATAATATTATGCAATCTCTCTTTTGAGAGATGCCACATAGGATGTGATGTGGCAACTCTAGACCAATTAAAAAAAAAAAGAAATAAATATGGTTTAAATATGATTTAATATAATTTATTAAATACCTCATCTACTAAATGTAAATATTAAAACTTTATTATTTTCTCTCTCATTTTCCTCTCATAACTTTTAAACGTTAATATCTTTTATATACGAGATTTTTTAAAGAAAAAAATTACACCAAATTAACGAGCGTTTTATTATCTTTCCAACGAGTACCATAGTGCTATATAAAAAACGGAGAAAAAAACCGACTATTTTTTGTAACCCGACAGGTATTGTGTCAGGTTTGGAATTAGTTTAAAAAATCGTGGGTTTTGGTCGGGCCTGGGATTAGGTGATACCCGACCCAATTACCCCTTTTTATATTAGAATATGATAACTTATGGCAGAGATTTGTTTAAAATAATAATAATAATATTCATTAATCATATATTGGCAAGTCATTAATTATGTTGTCATATTAGATATTTTATTATGGGGGTGTTTGGGATTGATTATTCAAAACAGATTATGCGTTTTGGAAAAGCAGGGGTGGAGCTGCTTATAGATTATTACGTTTTGGTAGCCTAAAAAACTGATTATCTGCATTTTCAAAACGCAATCCCAAACACTAAAAACTGATTATCCGCGTTTTCAAAACGCAATAATCTAAAAATCAGATTCAAAACGCAATCCCAAACACCCTTTATGTCATATTAGATATTTCAACCCGGGACGCTCTCTAACAGGTAATTGCTATATAGATGTCATTCTTATAATTTAGATACTTCTAATTTTATTCACTTTACTTAGATTTCTCAACCCGGGACGCTCCCCGGGTATAAACTAGTATCGAATAATTTCAAGTTGTCTAAACTAAGGATGCAATTAGATGGAGACGATATGTAGACGTGGCTACTTACTTTGATATTCATTTGAAGAATGGCTAGAAATTGGATTCCTAAATGCTGAATGCTTGTGATAAGAGGTGTGGTTTTTTTTTTTTCTTTCCCCGAACTGCCTTATTTCTGATGCGGAAGAAGAGGGACCACATTTTTAGGTGCGGGTGTTAGTCTACGATTTAGAGTTAGTTATGTTCGTGGAGCGGTCTATCTTTCTTATCTCCTCTTGATAGGTTGGTTCTTCTTAAGTTGATAAAGCATTATTCGGGGTCTAAAGGTAGCTTTGATCTACTCAAATTATATAGCAGATTTGGAAAGCTAGGAATTCTTTGCTTTTTAGGACGAAGTTTGTATCGTCTTTGAAAACGATGGATGATAATATGTTTCTTACGTATACTTAAATCTAGATAGATTAAAGTTATGTAGTCTTCTGTCTTCTTTTGTAATTCGTAACTTTTCTTTATGTTGTCTAGTGACTTGCTATTATTTTAGTGATATCGCCAGTGATTGAAAAAATAATGAACACAAAGGTTTTGAACGTATAATCTGAAAAGAAACGACTCGAGTTAAGAATGAACTGGGTGAGACCGTTGAATGCTTTTCATTGAATTCGATGAATGTCATAACACATACAATAGATGTATAAGCACATTGAGCTAGAGCTTTAACATCACTCTCGAAAAAGGATTAGCATGTGTTTGGTACAATCTAAATTAAGCATCTTTTTCATGAAAACTTTATAGCCAAAGTGTTTAGAGAAATAATTATTTCTTTAATAAATCGTTTCATTTGCGATGTTTGTTAAAGTTGTAAACAATATGAACTGCTTGTTTCATGTTAGACACAAGTAGGTTCAAACCTATTTCATACTAAACAATATGAACTTCTTGTTTCATGCTAAACAATGTGCAACTCACACCAAGTAGTGCTATTGGAGGAGGTTAAAGACAACAAACAAGTGGAAGTTAGCTTCGAGTCTAAAACCTCTACTCACGTTGATTCAAATACTTACCACCACATCATTCAATAAAGTTCGAATAACTTACTATTGAATTTGGATTAGTGTCGTTGACCCGATCAAATAAAATAAAGTCATTTGACACGAGGAGACCAAAATATGATAACACCATTACGAAGAGGTCTAAATGCACCTCTAGCCACATGTCTTTCATCATATTTATTTCTAGATGACATATTTTATTTCGGCATCAACATGGCTAGCTTAACCTTGGTGCTTACTTGTAACAAAGAGGAGCTTTGAATGAGTTTGAGAAAAGATAAAAATGGTGATGTGGTTGATTAATACATGGAAATACCACAATGGCCATCGCCTAGGTTGGTTACAAGAAAACAACCCAAATAGGGACCATCATGCTTCCCATCGTGATCACTTATTTCTTCTATCTTCTACATCTCCCTTTTCTCCTCTCTCTCTCTGTCTCTCTTAGAGATTATATATATTAATTATTAAAACACATTTTTGAGTACGATGAGATTTGACTCGTACTTTAAGAATAAAAAGTACGGAATGATACATTGGCAAATGGTAATATGACGACGATGTGACCTAATGGCTACGATGATTCCCCTCCACCCAAATCCGACCCATTTGACCCGACTACTAGAACATCATATGTTTGGAATTTTATAAAAAAAAAAAATAGAAGAGGGGATCAAACTGTAATTTAGAAAAGTCTAATGGAGTTGACTGTAGTTTAATCTAAAGAAATATAATAACCCCTACACAATCCCCTTTTCACACTGTATATTCTCTCCCTCTCTCTCTCTCTCTCTCTCTCTCTATCTATCTATCCTCTTTGCTTCTTTTCTTCATCGTCTCTTCGGTAACTGACACTTCTCTTCATAATAAAAAAGCTGTAAATTTCCCGCAGTTTTCCTACACTTTACGCTCATCCGGTAAGTCTTTCTGTTCATGCTGTAACCGCTACATTTACCACTTAATTTTGGGATCTTTTTCTGTTTATATGGATTTGTAACACATGTATAGATATAGGATCACAAAACCCATGAATTGGTTGTTGACCCAGTTGCTGATATAGGGTTCTTTTTAATTTTAGGTTGCTTTCTGTGTCTACTGCTTTCTGTTATGTTTGATTTTTTTTTAATTTTTTTTTTCATTTCAGGTGAATTTCAACAAAAAGATTATATTTTTATTATACCCTTTTGGTTTTTGCTTGTGGGTATGATTGGAATATTGATAATTTTGGTTAGTGATGATGGGGTTGATGCATGTGGTTTGTAAGTAGAATCTTTAGAGGAATTTAAGTGTAGTAATTGTGCCCCTTTTGGTGATTAATAGGTTAAGGTGACAAATGTGTTTGGTAATGATATGGAATCTTGTTGAATCTAGGTGAGATCAGGTTTTTATTTTTTTGTTTGATTTTATGATCAAGATGCCATTTTTATTAAATTAAAGTGGAACCTAAGGTCCTGAGTTTGTTATGCTTAGCAGCGTGTGTGTGTGTGTGCTTATTTGGGCTAATGATTGGTGACAAAAAGTTAAAAACTGTGATTTGAGAGGGATAGTAGCAGACATCAATCGTATGGAAGTCGAAGATGTTAGGCTTTGGTTTTAGTAAGGTTATTAGTGTGGTGGTATAAGACTATAAGTTACACGTTATGTCGTTATGATATGTTGAAAGATTTGAAGTGGTTGGTTGGCTGGCTGGTTACTTGAGCTTCTGATAAACTATCTTTTATATCAGAAGAAAGAAGAATTTTGTAAATTGCCCGTGTGCACGTGCGGGGTTATTTTTCCACAAGTCAACTGTTTACTTTTAATCATTTTTGAAACGAAAAAGTATTCTTTTGCGGTTAATACTTAAACTTCTTAAAAGTTATGGAAATAACACGGGTCATACTTAATTTTCTATAATCCACCAAATTTATAGGTAAGCTTTCCCTTTAAATCATAATGTTGGCATCTAAGGATGGCAACAAGATGAGGATACAGTGGCCATGGCTTAAGAAATATTCAATTAATAACAGCAGCAACCAACCAAAGCCAGTAAAATCCCACTAATAGCTAAGCTATTGGTATAGTGTGGGGAGGGTAGGATGTAGGGAAACCATATCCCTATCTTAGAGGACAAAGAGGATGCTTAAGAAATATCAAATTGATAAGGGAGACGGTATTGTCATCATCATCATACTCGGTAAATCCCACCAATAGCAAAGCTAAGGTAGGGCCTGAGGAGGGTAAGACGTAGACAACCTTATCTCTACCCCATACTCCCATAAGAATAGAGAGGTTGCTTCCGGTGAGACCTCCGAATCGATAGTAGTTTTGCATCACGCCTTGGACATAAGGCATAACACTCAACAATCGGGACAAAGGCCGATTGATGCATGTACCCCCTTGTCTTTCGGCTATCAACGCCACCACATGATGCATGATTAACCGTCCGTCACTTTTAACTTTATTTTCATGAAATTGGTAAAGTAACGTTAAAACTAGTGCAATGTCACTTTTGCCTCCCGAGGGCTCACATATATACATTATATGCGCACACCGCAAGTAGGCGTATTGTGTTTTCATATAATTCGCAAATTTTATAAGTTTTTGCTACAATAATGCATAATATTATGTATACTTATATTATGCTAGGGTTTTTTTAGTTAGTCAGTATATATATTGTAAATACTAAGCTAAATCGTAAAGTGGCGGTTGTTTTTTGAAATGGGATGAGGCTATGATTTTAGGTGTTTTCCTTTTAAGGATTGGGCGAGTTTGGGTAACATGTTAATATGATAATTTCGTATTGATAGAATTAATTGTATAGATGATTTAATCCCCATATAATATAATATTTTGTAGAAGATTTAGTCGATAATTGGTTTTATTAATTATTTGGAAGATTCAGATTTTCATATCATATTCGATGGATCTGTATTCATTTCCCTGCTTATAGAAACAAAGAAGAAAGATTTTCCTATAGTCAAGCTCATAAACGTCGTGATTTAAAACGTGTATCTTGATTCCACGTAGAAAACGATTTATTTTATTTTTTTTATTTTTTTTATTTTTTATTTTTTTGACCAACCAAACGAAACTTTCATTCATAAACCAAACAACCAGCAGAAAACGATTTATTTAGCTGTTTCATTATGTGTATATTGTTTCTTGAGTCAAGGGACTAGATACACCACTGAATATGAAATAGCGAAACACCATCTGATACATATTATTTTTTCGCAATTTTTGTTTTCTCAAAGCAGTTGAATATGAATGTTCCATTGGTTATCTTTATGGAAATCATGTATTCCCTATTATCATAACAATGGGGACACTGTTATCTTTAGGAAAATAGGAAAAGAAAAGGAAGAAATCATGCATGAGGAACGTGTAGGGCGGGCTTTACACGTGTAAACCTTAATTCGTCATCGATCTAAAATTGGACTCTTTTTAGTCTAAAAGGGAAATGAGGATGATATGGTGAGATATGTGCTTGCCATTTGGTTTTAAGGGTCCACATGACTTGTACAAGCTGAAAAACAAACCCTTAATACCAAATTACTACAACATTATTGATTATACCAAAAATACATAAAGGTCTTCAATTTCACACTTGATTTGTTTTGTTTTGAAGAAATAGGACCGATCAATGCGAAGATTTTTGTTCATTAATTCTATAATCAAGCTAAAATCGTCTAGTGAATGTAGTAGCATTAACATTAACATTGACATTAACATTGACATTAACATTAACATTAACATTTAGCCTTTATCCCAAATTAGGTGAGAAGAAATGAAAAACTTCAAATTTGAAACCACACACGTCTACAACTTGACTTTTAGCTTCCGATGCTTTGTTTGTTGTGTCTATGGAGCAAATTGAGTTAAAAATTAAAACTCTATGCGTAATTGATGGTTATCTTGTTGAATTTAATGTATGATACTTGAATGCAGTTAGCGGTGCACCAGTCATTCACGTAAATACTATTTATTTCATGATTACGGAAGCAGAGGCAGATATTGTCCTATTTAGCCATGGTAATGTTTGGGAGTTTTTTCAAAGCAAATTGTTCCCAATTCTCACTTGTAACCTAGAGATTGCAGAACTGATTCTGCTTTTAGTCCAAATTTTATCAATAGAAGTTATACAATCAAGGAGGTGATCCGTAGTCTCCTGTCTACTAATCAAACAAAGTTCAACAAACAATCATGTCTCCATGGTGGAGTAAATCTTCATCAAAAGAAAAAGAATCTAAAAAGAAATCTAACGGGGGTGGTATTCTTGGTTCGATTCAACGAAAGCTAAAAAGCTCGTCTGAATCTAAACAAGTCTCATCCCGGAGGCGTAGTGAAATCTCTTCTGAAAAGGGATCTAATTCCCGGGCCTCTTCTCCATCAACTCTAGTGGGCCGGTCTCAAAGTTTTGCAGAAAGACCGCTTGCGCATCCACTACCGCTTCCAGAAAACTTGTCTGATACCAGTCAGCTGGATTCAGGAAAACGGGCATCAAGAAGCCCCGTTGTTCGCAAGGGGTCATCACCGTTATTGCTTTTTCCGCTTCCTAAACCGAATCATGCCCAAAATGCACTTGGTCAAGCGGATGCTGAAGGTTATTTAGCAACGGATTCGGTTTCCAGTGATAGTGATACTGATAGTGATGATCCCACCGATTCCCGGCTCCTGAGCCCTCAAGCATCCGATTATGAAACAGGGAATAAAACGTCTGCAAACAGTCCTTCAAGGTGAGTTTTCATATCTGTTCTTTGATCATTTTCAAGATTTATTTCTTTTAGTTACGTGTAATCAGATAGCACTGATTTCTTGCATCTCTATTGATATTACATTTGCCCCTCTATTGATCTAATAATTTTCTTTAGTTTGAAATAGAAAATGAATAATAAACTGTCAAATTGGCTAAAGTCGTAGTGCCTTTTTTTTTTCTTTTTGTTACTAACACATTTTTTTCTTCTTTAGCCGTGTAACTTTTGTAACTCAAAAGAAAAGGGAGAAAATAAAGCCAGTGAAAGCATGTGTGAACAACCAAACGGCATCAGCATCACAAAAGCGGCGTCACCAAATGGCGAAATTACAGATACCTAAATCTGGTGCTTTCTTTAGCGCACCCGACAGTTCCATGTCGAGTCCCTCTAGAAGCCCAATGAGGGTATTCGGGCCTGAACCGACCCTGACATCAGGTTTCTGGACTGGTAGGCCCTACGCCGATGCAGGTTTTCTTGGTTCAGGCCAGTGTTCTAGTCCAGGTTCGGGTCACAACTCAGGCCATAATTCGGTTGGTGGAGACATGACAGCTCAATTGTTTTGGCAACATAGTAGATGTAGCCCTGAATGCTCACCCATACCTAGTCCTCGGATGACCAGCCCTGGTCCTAGCTCGAGAATACAAAGTGGGTCTGTCACGCCATTGCATCCACGAGCCGGTGGGTCAAACATGGACTTATCTCCCAACTGGCATGATGATGTGGCTACTGGAAGGCAACAAAGCCACAGGCTACCCCTTCCTCCAGTAATTATGTCCAACACTGGTCCTTATTCACCCTCATATTCAACCGGAACCACACCAGTTCCAAGAAGCCCAGGTCGGGCTGACCTTTTGGCTAGCCATGGTTCACGCTGGAAGAAGGGTCGGTTGCTTGGTAGAGGCACGTTTGGACATGTTTATCTTGGTTTCAACAGGTTCGTTATTAGATAATACTATTGACTGATTTTATTCATTGTTTGACCTAATTGATTTATTGACTTAATTTTGATTCTTGACTGTATGACCCATTTGCTTTATGAATTTTAGTGAAAGTGGAGAAATGTGTGCAATGAAGGAGGTGACGTTATTCTCAGATGATGCAAAGTCGAAAGAAAGTGCCCAACAGTTGGGTCAAGTAAGTCTTTTCAGTGCACCTTTTAACTATTTGTCACCTTTTTTCCGTAAGAAACAATCTTTATCTCGTAGAGGTTAGAAACTCAACATTTATTCTTGATACTGGCAGGAAATTGCTCTTTTAAGTCGTTTGCGACATCCAAACATTGTGCAATATTATGGATCTGAGACTGTAAGAAAATCATTGACTTGTACTTTTTCATTAATTTATGATAATATTTTTAAATATTCTAAAGATTTTCTATAAACTCACCAGGTGGATGACAAACTTTATATATATTTGGAGTATGTCTCTTGCGGTTCTATTCATAAAATTCTCCAGGAGTATCACCCGTTGGGCGAAATTGCTATCCGCAGTTACACTCATCAGATATTATCAGGCCTTTCTTATTTACATGCTACAAATACGGTCCATAGGTGAGCTTAATTTGGTCATATCTTATGCTTTTATACACTTACAGTGCTAACAATATGACATCATGTTTATTATGTTTACTACTTCACTTAGGGACATAAAAGGAGCAAATTTACTTGTTGACCCTAACGGACGTGTAAAATTAGCTGATTTTGGGATGGCAAAACATGTAAGATCTATCGATAATTTGCTGAACGCAATGTTAGCCATCAGTCTGTCGGTCTCTTGACTTGATTGCATTTTGCAGATTTCAGGACCATCATGCCCATTATCGTTTAAGGGAAGTCCATACTGGATGGCACCCGAGGTTAGTGTATCTGATAAACTCAGTTAATCAAATATTTCTGTTTTTTCCCCATCAGAATATTCTTTCATTAGATATGTTAATAAAGTCAAAACTGTTTCAGGTTATTAACAATAATTCAGGTGGTTGCAATCTTGCGGTGGATATATGGAGCCTTGGGTGCACGGTAGTGGAAATGGCTACAGGCAAACCACCTTGGAGTCAGTACGAAGGGGTCAGTGAATAAGTCACTAGATTAATCTTTTATGGTATATGTATATACTTGGTTGAACTAACCTTACTATTTTATTTTCTTGCTTTATGGGTATGCCAAAGGTCGCTGCTTTGTTCAAGGTTGGAAACAGCAAAGAACTTCCGATAATTCCTGATAATCTTTCCAGTGACGGTAAAGACTTTATCTTGCAGTGCTTGCAGCGGAATCCGTCAAAGCGCCCTACCGCCACCCAACTTCTTGACCACCCTTTCGTTAAAAATCTTGGTTCATCTGAAAGATTGATATCTAGTCCTGGGCCAATTACAAATTCAATGAGCTCTCTGGTATGCATTTTGTTGCCTATTTTTTTAGGAAGTTTTTTTTTTTTTTTTTTTTTTTTTTTCTGATTGATTATTTATTAACTTTTTGATGGTTGTAGGGGATTGGACACGCTTCTGAAGGTGTTTCGGCTCTTCACTCTAAAGGTCATATGCCTCGTAACATATCATGTCCGGTTTCCCACATGGGTAGCCCGCTTTTGCATTCAAGAACGGGTCAAAATATGAATGGAAGACTATCCCCGTCACCAATATCAAGCCCGCGGACCATCTCGGGCTCATCCACACCTTTAACCGGAGCCTGCGGTGGTGGGGCCATTCCGTTTTATCCCCAGGTGCAGCGACCATACCCTCATGAGTTTACGGGTGTGACTTTGGCTTCAAGGTCTCCTACCAGATCCTTCGGCCCGCCTGGTAACGGCCCCCAATTTCTAGACCCAAGGCCCGATATGTTTCGAGCAATGCCTCAAGGATCTCCTTTCTTTCAAGAGATAGTTCCCTCAGACAACGATTTTTTAGGGAATCACAAAGAAACATATGGTGGGAGATCGGTGCTAGCTGACCGTGTTTCTCAGCAGCTTTTGGGAGATCATGTCAAACCATATCCATCCTTTGACCTCAAGCCCACTTCGCCTGTGGTTAGTCGAAGAGAATGGATTTGACTTGACCTGACCATCGTTTTAGTCCGACTAAAAGAACATTATGAATAATATATAAATATATAAATATATATATATATATTTTGTTTTTATGCTCATAATCCTTTTTAGAAGGTGACATGGAAGGAGGGATGGTACCAAGTACAAGTACAGTTATTTCAGTTATGCAGATGGATAGCGTTTGAAAGTTCAGCGTTTTAACAGCGGTTTGTGGCGGACATGTAAAGAAGTGTACAACTCATACTTGTTATGCAGCAGGGACTCAGGGGGCTAGTTTTTGTTATGACAGGAAGATGGTTAGATGTTAGAATCCAGATTTTGGTTAAAAAGGTTGGTTAGATTGTTGTGTAAAGATGTAAGGGCATGGTTTAGGTAAAAAGTCAAAATAGTTGATGTAACCATGTTTTGTGCACAACAAAACCTTTTATCTATGAGGAACCTCTTCTTTTTGTTTTCTTTATCATATGAGCTCACTTAAAGTTTGCTTGGTTGCTTGTCTTTACCATGGTTGCATGAAATGGTTCACGGACCGGACTCGACTGGCCCTAAGGCTGCTGGTTCTTGCACGACCAGGTCTATTTGATAACATTGATGACCTAGTCTTGGCTAGGACTGGTCTGGTCTCAACCTGGACACCTGGTCAACAAGTGAAGATCTCTGGTTGAACAAGGGGTATGTTTGGTAAAATTAGCCGAAGGCTGGTAGCTGGAAGCTTTTTAAATATATTTTGGTGTTTGGCAGAGTAGCTGGAGCTTTTAATAAAATGTATAAAATGACCAAAATGGACATAATTAAAAGCTTGTAAAGAAGGTTTTTATTTAATTTTTAAAATAGAATGGGTATTTGTGTTATTTACTAATTAAAAACTTGTAGCTAGTAGAACTTTTTCACTAGTAGCTTTTCACTGTAGAGTGTTTTCTTTAACCTAAAAGCTTTCAGCCCCTTCAACCAAACAAGACTTTTTATTAAGTATGAGTTTTTTCTTAAAAGCTTGAAGCTTCTAAAAGCTCTTAAAAGCTCCTTGCCAAACATATCCAAGAAGCTTCATATCCTGATTCCTATTTTCTTTCATAATTCAAAATTATGATATTAATAATAATTTAGATTTTTGGATAAAAAACACATACAATGTTGACACAATAATCTGATTCAACTTTCAATAAAAAGACAACTTTAAAGTTGTTATATTATTTAAAAGAAAAATTGGATTTCAAAATTTCTCTAGGTAACGAAAGTGGATGTTAGGAGTGTCATAGATAAACTGTAAGTATGGAATATTATCGACCAATGAGTCATAGTTTAGATTATTAGAATTTTATTTTCAAATTAGTATTATTGCAATTGGATTATGTTTGTTGTTTAATTGCAAGGTTATTAACATTTACTAATTTGTTAAGTTTGTATTTGATTTTATATGCCAAGAGGTTTGATTTTATAATACCTAGTATGATAATAAATCCATAAAAAATATAACATATAATTAGAAGTTATAAAATATTAACATCTACATAGCTTTTATAAAATTTATTCATTAAAATTGTACTTATAAACATAAAAATTTACTGGGCCGAGATCCATTTGACTGATTCTGCAAAGGAATTTTATCATCTCCCGGTGAAAGTTTCGCTTGGCGGTACGTGGAAACAAATAGCAAATATTTCGGGTTTGTTGGAAAGGGAAAATAATGGTCCGGTTCAGGTGATAAAAGGTTGTGTTGGGAATGGAGGTTCGATTCTGTTCTGGTATGATTACTGGATACAGGATACGGCTTTGTGTATTAAATTTCCTTTGTTATTTGCGCTGGAAAAAAAGAGAAGTTGTTATGTGTCGGATCGGATTCAGGGGCTGTCGCTGCAGGAGAGAACCTTTATTTGGGACTGGAAGCAGGGCGATTTTTCTGCAGCGGAGCAGCAGCAGTTTAACGACCTGATGTCGCTTCTGTCTGGTACTGTTCTGAGTGATAATCAAGACACTTGGACATGGCTGTTAGGCGATGCTGTTTTTTCGGCTAAAGGAGTAAAGAAGTGGCTATTTGAGTCAGGTAATATGCTCCCGATCTCCTCTTTCCAGTGGTGTAATTGGATTCCGAAGAAAGTTGAAGTCGTTGCGTGGCGAGCCGCTCTTAATCGCCTTCCTACAATGGATGCTCTGGCTCGGAGGAATGTACAGGTAGAGACGCAGGTATGCAAGGCGTGCGAGATAAGTGTAGAATCTGTGGAACATTTGTTTACAGGTTGCCCGGTTTTTTCTGAAGTTTGGCAACTTGTTTTTACATGGTGTAATGTCCCGAATGTCTTTGCTTTTCACGTAAACGACATTTTGTCTTATCATTTGACGGCTAAACAAGGAGATCGAGTTAGGAAGGCTTTCTATGCGGTAATCTTGACGACGTTTTGGAGTATTTGGCGGGCAAGAAATGAGTTAGTCTTCAATCAAAAACAGGTTTCTATTCGGAAAATTATGGATGAGATCAAGATTATGAGCTTTCTTTGGATTACCAATCGGGCAAAAATGACGGGCATGACGTGGGATGCCTGGGGCGGTTTTCAAGCGACTAGAATGGGATAGATTTTTTTGTTTTTTTTGTTTCGGCTATATGTTTTTTCTTTTTTCTTTTCGGCTTGCTCCCCGGATTGTTTTTGCTAGTTTCTTGCTAGCCCGTTTATAAATAAAGTTTGTTTGGCCGTTCAAAAAAAAAAATTTGGAAAATTGACTTTGATCTTCAACTCTTCACCGAATGACTTTTTGACTTTTTTTTTCGCCTTCTAAAATTCTAATTCTTAAGAAAAATTTACATCGACTTATTCTTTATTGATACGTCCACAGAATGATATTTGTCTTTTAGACATAACAAGTTTTGCATTAGGGTGCGTAAAACCGTGTTAAGTCGTACCAATGTCACATCACCACCAGCAACTATCAATATTAGAAAATCTCGTAAAACAAAAGAAAAAAAAATGAAAAAAAAAATAAAACCGAACAAAAAGTAAATGTAAAAGGTTGAAAACATAAAAAACAATAACTAAGTCGATCTACATGTACGTTGCGGCGTGTAAATTTGCAAAACTAGAGTTGAAAGTGAAAATATTGGGGTCAAAGTTGTAAAAGATGTAAAAGTATTGAGGTTAAAAGCAGTGGCGAAGCTTGGTTCTCGAATCGGAGGGGGCCGGACTCAATTTTTTTCGATCGGTAGTGGCAAATCGGCGGGGGCCGGACTCAACCCGGACTCAATTTACATACGAAAATCGTAAATTTCCACTACTGCGCCAAAAAACAGGGGGGGCCAGGGCCACCCCTGGCCCTTATATACCCTTCGCCACTGGTTAAAAGTAAAAAAAAAAATCTAACAAAAAGAAGAAAAAAAGTAGGTACAACCCAGTGTAGCAAAAAGTACAAACCATGATGCACAACAAAGTTGCAAATTAATATTATTTAAATAAATTTTATTTGGATTAATACAAAATGCATAGTTGGATTACTTTGAAAGTAATCTTGATATACAAACGGTCTTAATGAAACAACATGGTACAAATAAAAGAAGTCTTGTGAATATGACAACTAACACTAAATAGAAAATACATTTCATATTTATTCAATTTAGTTAATTTAGAGATATTTATAATGTTTTTATTTCAATAAAGTTAAACACTAAAGGTTTGTTCTTTTTTTAAGCAATGATTTAGTAAAAAACTACATAAACAGATACAATATAGATGCAACTTAAGTTAGGAAAAGAGTAATTTGAACGATTACAATTTTCTTTAAATTAAATACACAAATAACATAATCCATTTTCAAATGTGTGTTTAACCTTTAAAACACGGAAAGAAGACTAAGAAAGTCGATATCCAAATGGGAAAATCATAGAAATGAACATCGACCAGATCAATGTGTAGCCGTCTCGTTATTAGTCGTGTCCTCATGAAGTCGTTTCACCATAGAACCTACTTTCATTTAAAAAAAAAAAACACCTTTTCTCTTGTTCATGGCTACAATCAACTTAACGACTTCACCATAGAACCTAAAATAATTTAATGGCTACACAAGAGTTAATAGCTAAAATGGTTCCTGAGGTTTGATCAGTTTTGTCACATCAGTCCAAAATAATTTTTGTTTACATCTGGGTCCTTCAGGTTTACGTTTTGTTGCCAAAATCGTCCCTGACACTAACACAGTTAAAGTATCTCGTTAAGTTGAGGGGTATTTATGTCTTTTTGCCTACCCATTTATTTATTAATAAGTGGGACCCACCTCCCCACCTTCTTCTACCTCTAGACCACCCCACCTTCTTACCCCAACCCTGCACACACTCTCGATCTCCCTCTTCTTCCCTCCTTAGACCACCCACCACCGCCACCACCATAACCTCCAACATTTACCCTCACACAACCACCACCCACTACTACAACTACCTCACTTGTCACATAAATGAGCATACCATAAGCTTCAACCTTCACCCTCAAAGAACCACCAACACAACCACCTCACCTTTCAAAGAAGCACCACACCGACCCCTCTTTCTCTCTCTGGAACAAAACTTAACATGACAGAAGCGCCAAACCGACCCTCCCCCTTTGGTTTAAGGAGGATGTGGTGCGGCAGTGGTGGTGGGTTTAGGCAGGTGGTAAATCAGCGGGTAATGGGATGATTGTGGTGGTCTCGTGAGGGTTGTGTCCAATCGGTGGAGGTTTTGGTTTTGCAGGGGGTCCCGGTTGTGTTGTTTGGTCAGGTTGGTGGTGGTCGTGGCTCGGTGATGGTGGCTTTCCAGGTGTTGGTTTCGGTTTGGGTGAAGGCGATGGTGGCTACGATGGCGTTGGTTCAGGGGTAGTGGTGACAGTCGGGTTGTGGTGGTGGGTGTAGATGGTTGCGATGGTCGTGTTTCTCGGCTAGGTTGTGGGTCTTGACAGATGTGACGGTCGGTTTGGTTTGGTTGTCGTGGAGTGAAGACGATGGTGGTGGTTGTCACACCCTCAAAATCCACTTGCGGAGTTTTACCGCGAGGCGCATGACAAACCAGGATCCAAACCAACGATCACAATAAACAAGTCTAAATGAACATATGCAATTTAAGAAAACATAGTTTAAAAATCCCCAAGTACAGCGGAAGCTTATTCAAAACATAATCCAAAATAAACCAAGTGTTCAACGTTTGAAAACCGTGCAACCCTAACTAGACGCCGTGCAGACGCGTGCGCCCTAGTCCCGTAGTGCTACCTTAGCGACCTGAGAAAACATGTAAAAGTTTACGTCAGCACAAAAATGCTGGTGAGTTTACAGGTTTTGTAATCACAGTACCAAGTTCAACCTGTCCATACTATAACAAATCGAAAACCAAAGTACGCTAGCTAGGCGTATGTTTTGTTACTACTACGATTGGAAAACCATTACTAACTCGCAAACCAGATGTCGTGCCCGAATAGTAAACCTGTTGTTCCTGTTTGAGACAATATGCACTCGCCCGGCCCTCCAAGCCGACGAGCGGGGTTGGTCACTCCCAATAGCGCTATTCACATTTCCCCGTTGTGCTAACCCGCACATTCATGGTTCCCCCCCGGGACTTCCAAAGATCGTATAGTAAACCATAGAAACCCATAGTATGACAGTAGTTACCAAACATAAGTTTTAACACATGTTTTCTCCCCCGAAAAGTGAAACCAGTTAAAAGAGGGGCCGTAAACTCACCTTAGGTTGCGTTACTTCGAAACACGAATAATATCAGCAAGCTATGCTAGTCCCTTAAAGCGGCGACCTAACATATGACACTTACACGTACTTAGACTAATAACCCGTAGGTTAGTTAGTCCCTAGATGTCCAGACCATAACCAAGTTCGTTTGAAAACACCGTAACTGTTAAATTAACCCAAAGTACAAGACTCGACATCCCATTGGTGACCCGAGACTCCCCGTGTTATACTTGCACTCACAAACACACAATCATGCAATACACACTTAACATACGTTAAAGTCTAACAAGTTATAGCACGTAGTTCAATTATCACGTAAATAAGTCCGAACACATGTTACCAAGTTATTAGATATGTTACGGGGTTCCTAGCATGTTCCTAGGTGTCAAATCGGGTCTCGGAATGCTAATTTACACTTACAGCAGCAGTACACGCGATTAGAAAAAGTCAACTAGCATTTAGGTTGGTCAACAGGCATTTAGGAATGCTAATCGCCTATATTATAGGCGATTAGGGCTATCTCATATGTAATTTTTGAGTTTATAGGCGATTACGTCGTAAAGCATGCATTTCAGGACTTAACTAGCATTTAGGATCGTAAATGCATGAAGTAAAGGGGAATAGGATCCTATTCGCCTATACTATAGGCGATTAGGGCTCCCCTTCAGGCGAATGGGCTCCTAATCGCCTATAGTATAGGGGATTAGGATTCCTATTCGCCTATAGCACGTCTGTTCCGGTTTTTCGCGCGTTTAACACTCCAAATCCAATCCAGAACGTGTGTAAACATCAATTATCAATCAAATAACTATATCAAACATATATCAACCAAAATCCTTCGTTTAACCTTGTTCTATCAGCCCTGCATGTAATCATGTATCCCAAAAACAACACATATAGCATGAATCATCATATTAACATGCATAACCCTAACCCTAATGAACAATTACTCAGATTTCGTCATCATGCCATCATTATTAATCTGAATCTAACTTAATAACATGTTAATCATCCATCTTGAATCATAAAAACCCTAGCTTTTCATTGAAAACCCACATACATCATGCATGCTATTTAAAATCCAATTAACAATACTTATTAACGATTTTCAGAAAGCTTATTCGTTTTAAAACAGGTCTGGACCGTTAGGGATTTAATAAAAACGTTAGTAAAGATTGCATGGATGAAAATCACACCTTAGATTGTGATAGATTGATGAAATAAGCTTGAAACCTTGTGTTTTGATCCAAAATCACGTTCCAGAGGTTGTGTGTGTGTTGGGGCGGGTTATGGGACGACTAGGGTTGATATTATGAAGTTTAGGAGGTCAAGCATTGTATTTATAGGCGTTTTTAGTCGTCCAGCACGTTATAGGCGATTACGGAGCATTATCAGGCGAATAGGGATCCTATTCGCCCCCAGTATAGGCGAATAGGGCCTATTCGCCCCATTGATAGTCCTATTCGCCCCCTATAGGCGATTAGGACCCCCTATTCGCCTATAGGGGTTGATTCCGTGTGTTTTGCGCGTTAAACCCCATTTTAACATATGTTAACACATTTTCACGTACCGACAAGTCACATAATGATTGTAAACACATAATACTTGCAAACAAACACATTCACACTCGTTCACCAATTCCCGGGACTCGAGACTTGTATATTCCCTGTGCTCTGACGATTCTACGAATCGTCACCCTTTGTACACTTGGTTAAGGACTGACATCTAATGAACCTCTAGACTAACATCTAATGATTCTTCATACTAAACTAACAGTTCCCGAACCGTAACACGACTCAACTAACCCAGTTAAGTATAATATACGCGTGACTCGCTAAGGTAGACTTTCATCTAGACAACGTCGTTAACCAGAATTTGCCGGGTGTGACATCATCCCCACGTTAAAAGAATTTTCGTCCCGAAAATTGCACAAGTACCAAAAGGAATAACAAAAGAAACAGAAATTTACTCGAGTTGTCACATCATTCCCACGTTAAAAAGGAATCTCGCCCCGAGATTCATTCAGCAGCAGTGGTAACATATCTCGATTCGAACGCTTCCTTAGGAAAGAGATGAGGATACTTAGACTTCATCTGATCCTCTCGTTCCCAAGTGTACTCTGGTCCTCGGTTCGAGTTCCAGCGAACCTTAACAATGCGAATCTTGCTATGACGTAGGCTACGAATCTTGTAATCAAGAATCTCAACAGGTTCCTCCACAATCCGAATACGATCGTCAACTTTGATCTCTTCCAGTGGAACAATAAGAGACTCGTCAGCCAGACACTTCTTTAAGTTGGACACATGGAAGACGTTATGTACGTTACCGAGCTCCGTCGGTAAATCAAGACGATACGCCACCGGTCCAATCCGTTCCAGGATCGTAAATGGACCGACATACCGAGGGTTGAGTTTGCCACGCTTCCCAAAGCGTATGACGCCCTTCCACGGTGAAACTTTCAGGAGTACTTTGTCATATACTTGGAATTCCAATGGTTTGCGACGTTGATCAGCATAACTCTTTTGCCGATCCCGTGCCGCTGCCAACCGGTTACGAATCTGTACGATCTTTTCCGAAGTTTCGTACACTAGCTCAGGCCCAGTGAGTTGACTCTCACCCACCTCAGCCCAACAAAGAGGAGACCGACATTTCCGCCCGTACAATGCCTCGAACGGAGCTGCCTTGATGCTCGTGTGGTAACTGTTGTTGTAAGAGAATTCTACTAACGGTAAATGAGCTTCCCAACCTTTGCCAAAATCGATCACACATGCTCGCAGCATGTCTTCTAAAGTTTGAATCGTACGTTCACTTTGACCGTCCGTCTGTGGGTGATAAGCTGTACTCATGTCCAGCTGGGTACCCAAAGCTTTGTGCAAAGATTTCCAGAAGTGAGAAGTAAAGTGGGAGTCACGATCCGAAATAATAGAAACCGGCACCCCGTGCTTAGAAACAACTTCCTTCAGATAAAGACGAGCCAAACGATCCATGGTGTCGGTCTCTTTAATAGCGAGGAAATGAGCTGATTTTGTCAATCGGTCAACAATCACCCATATCTTATCATTCCCGCTCGGTGACTTAGGAAGTTGCGTGACAAAATCCATTGTAATCCGTTCCCATTTCCACTCCGGAATTTCAGGTTGTTGCAAGAGACCCGACGGTTTCTGGTATTCCACCTTAACCTTAGCACAAGTCAAGCATTTGCTCACGTATGAGGCTATATCCGACCTCATGTTTGGCCACCAGTAAAGCACCTTCAGATCTTGGTACATCTTATCTGAACCAGGATGAATAGAATACCGGGACTTGTGAGCCTCATCTAAAACAAGCTCCCGAAGTCCCCCGAATAAAGGAACCCATATGCGTTCTGCGAAGTAGTGCAGGCCATCAGGCCTTCGCTCGAGGTGCTTGTCAGCACCGTGCATAGTCTCAGCTTTAAGGTTTTCCTCCTTCAAAGCTTCTAACTGGGCAGAACGGAGTTGGTCAGGTAGCGAGGAATGAATGGTGAGTTGCAACGCCCGAACGCGACGAGGTTTAATTGACTCCTTCCTGCTCAAGGCGTCTGCTACTACATTCGCCTTGCCAGGATGGTACTTAATGGCGCAATCATAGTCGTTCAGAAGTTCAATCCAACGACGCTGTCGTATGTTCAAATGTTGTTGGTCGAAAATATGTTGAAGACTCTTGTGATCGGTGTAGATGGTGCATTTGGTACCGTACAAGTAATGTCTCCAAATTTTCAACGCGAAAACCACTGCACCCAACTCCAAGTCATGGGTGGTGTAGTTCTTCTCGTGCACCTTGAGTTGACGAGAAGCATACGCAATCACTTTCTCGCGTTGCATCAACACGCAACCGAGACCATGAATAGAAGCGTCACAGTAAACAACGAAATCATCAGGGCCTTCAGGTAAGGACAAAATAGGAGCAGAACACAGTTTGGACTTCAGTTCTTGAAATGTCGACTCTTGTGGTTCACCCCAGTCGAATTTTCTATCCTTCTCAGTAAGAGTGGTCAGGGGTTGAGCGATCTTCGAGAACCCCTTAATGAAACGACGATAGTAGCCCGCAAGGTCTAGAAATTGCCGCACCTCGGTTGGCGTCTTTGGTGCTCCCCAGTCCTTGATCGCTTCGATCTTAGCTGGATCGACATGAATTCCTAGTTCATTAACCACATGTCCTAGGAACTGAACTTCGCGTAACCAAAAGTCACACTTTGAGAACTTTGCGTAAAGTTGTTCCCGTCGCAAGAGTTCCAAAACCAAACGCAGGTGTTCCTCATGTTCGGTCTTGTTCTTGGAGTAAATCAGGATGTCATCAATAAACACAATGACGAACTTGTCAAGATACGGTTTGCAAACGCGGTTCATCAAATCCATGAAAACTGCCGGTGCGTTCGTGAGACCGAAAGGCATGACCAAGAATTCGAAATGGCCATAACGTGTACGAAAGGCAGTCTTTGCAACGTCAGCTTCCCTTACGCGCAACTGGTGATAACCGGACCTCAAATCAATCTTAGAGTAGTAACTAGAACCCTGGAGTTGGTCGAATAGATCATCAATACGTGGGAGAGGATAACGGTTCTTGACGGTCAATTTATTCAGTTCTCTGTAATCCACACACAATCGGAAACTTCCATCCTTCTTCTTAACGAATAGAATCGGGGCTCCCCAAGGGGAAGAACTTGGTCTGATGAAACCCTTGTCCAAAAGTTCCTGTAACTGACTAGACAATTCCTGCATCTCGGGAGGTGCAAGACGGTAGGGGGCCCGAGCAATAGGAGCAGCCCCTGGTACGAGATCAATACCGAACTCAACCTGACGATGGGGAGGAAGACCAGATAAATCATCAGGAAATACATCAGGAAACTTGCGTACAACAGGAATATCGTCGATCTTCTTCTCATCGCTAGAGGAAACAGATAAAAGTGCCAAAACGGCCGAATAACCCTTTCGAAGACACTTAAGGGCTTTCATGCTAGAGATGATATTTAGCGGAACACCGCCCTTGATACCGTACACAGAAAGGAATTCTCCATCAGGGAGAGGAATCCGAATAATCTTGTCGTAGCAAACGATCTCCGCGCGATACAAAGACAGCCAATCCATGCCTACCACCACGTCAAAACTACCCAAAGGTACCGGCATAAGGTCGATGGGGAACGACAAACCCGACAACTCTAATTGACACTCCCGAAGGATACAAGTAGCTTCAATCTTTTTACCGTCAGCCAACTCAATTATATACTTAGCCTCTAATGGTACGGGTACTACATCTAGCAGTCGACTAACTTCCATGGATATAAAACTTTTATCGGCACTGGAATCAAATAAAACACTAACAGAGCGATTATTGAGAAGGAACGTACCGGTAACTGTGTCAGGATCCTGTCTAGCCTCAGCGGCTCCAATGACGAAGGCACGTGCATTCCTGCCACCGCCCCCGTTGTTCCCGTTACCGTTGTTCCCGCCCTGCTTCAGTTTCGGGCAATCCTTCTTGTAATGCCCAGTCTCCCCACAGTTGTAACATCCCTGTCTTCCCGTAGTTCCTTGAGTAGTAGGAGCCGAGTTAGCAGTTGGAGCCTGGGTCGATGGAAGTGTCACCCGACAGTCTTTAGCAAAATGCCCAAATCGCTGACAGCGATGGCAACGATTACGGTCACAGTCCCCCTGATGATGACGCCCACACTTGTTGCATTTAGGCAATTTTCCCGCATAACCACCCTGTTTGTTACCAGAAGAAGAACCCCCGCTATCAAATCTCTTACCCTGTTGTGCTGGCCCAGATCCTTTCCCCTCGTTTTCCCACTTACGCTTGTTATTCTCTGGGGCCTTGACAGTCGAACCCTTAGCAGGCAAAATACCCTCATTCACCTTCAAGTTTGTCATCCTGTGAGCCGATCGGACCACCTCTGAGTATGTAGGATGATTTCCCGCAGCCACCAACCCTGCGATCTCTGGTACTAGCCCCGAGATATAGTGTTCAATCCTCCTGTACTCTGGCACATGCAGATCAGGACACAACACTGCCAACTCATTACGCCTCACCGTATACTTTTCAATCTCGGACCCAGTCATCTTGAGGTTCCACACCTCGTGCTCTAACTTTTGAACTTCCTCCCTTGGACAGTATTCTCGTTTCAGCAGTTGCACAAAATTTTCCCAAGGCATAGCATACGCCTCCCCTATACCCATATTCTGGGTGATGTTATTCCACCAGGTCAAAGCAACATCCTGGAATAAAGCAGCAACATACTTGACTCGATCCTCTGGGAGACAGTTACACATCAGAAACACTGACTCCACCTTTTCCAACCACCTGAGTAAGCTCACCGCACCCTCAGTGCCAGAGAACTCCTGGGGCTTACAGTCCCGAAACATCTTGTAGGTACACATGGGTGGGGGTGGGTTAACAGGACCACCTGAAATGTAACACATGAGAAACCACGAAGGATGTAAACGAAGTTCGCCAACAAGGCAAAAGTGGATAAGTCAACTTACCGCCACCATTGTGCCCTAGCTGAAAGGCAGCTTGCAGCAAGTTGTTCAGATCATCCTGCGTTAGGTTTACACCTCCACGACCACCAGCACCACCGCGACCACCACCACGTCCACCATTGCGACCACCTCCACGTCCTCCTCGTACTCCAGACATGATTCTGACAGAAAGAACGAGAAAATTTAGTTTCGCAGCTAATGATAACCACTAGCGTTTACAAGATCAAAGCTAGATCCAATCCAGGACTATCCATTCGAACCCAGAGCTCACCAGGGCTTCCATGCATTTCGGTTTATGATTTTGTGTGCACCCAAAATGATAAACCGCTCTACATGGTCCTCCAAGTGTTCTCCTAGTTCAAAGTTCAAATCACCGAACATAGACTCTTAGCTATACACCGTAATGCTACGGTAGTTTGTGGCAAGTGTTTCTATTGGAGTATGAAAGGGAGATGTCCGAGCCTTGGACAAATCTCAAGAGTACACGATTTACCCCAATATACCACACTGCCTAGCAAGTAAGTAACCCGACATAAGATAGAACGGATGATGTAACATAGGAAGGTCAGATGATTTAGAGACACCCCGACAAGCCCATACGTAATCCACCATAATGTTTAGTACTAAGTGATCGTCTAGTGTGTGTGACTCGGCTATAGACTAGACTCTACATGCAGTCCTAGTTCACTATAACCATTGGCTCTGATACCAATCTGTCACACCCTCAAAATCCACTTGCGGAGTTTTACCGCGAGGCGCATGACAAACCAGGATCCAAACCAACGATCACAATAAACAAGTCTAAATGAACATATGCAATTTAAGAAAACATAGTTTAAAAATCCCCAAGTACAGCGGAAGCTTATTCAAAACATAATCCAAAATAAACCAAGTGTTCAACGTTTGAAAACCGTGCAACCCTAACTAGACGCCGTGCAGACGCGTGCGCCCTAGTCCCGTAGTGCTACCTTAGCGACCTGAGAAAACATGTAAAAGTTTACGTCAGCACAAAAATGCTGGTGAGTTTACAGGTTTTGTAATCACAGTACCAAGTTCAACCTGTCCATACTATAACAAATCGAAAACCAAAGTACGCTAGCTAGGCGTATGTTTTGTTACTACTACGATTGGAAAACCATTACTAACTCGCAAACCAGATGTCGTGCCCGAATAGTAAACCTGTTGTTCCTGTTTGAGACAATATGCACTCGCCCGGCCCTCCAAGCCGACGAGCGGGGTTGGTCACTCCCAATAGCGCTATTCACATTTCCCCGTTGTGCTAACCCGCACATTCATGGTTCCCCCCCGGGACTTCCAAAGATCGTATAGTAAACCATAGAAACCCATAGTATGACAGTAGTTACCAAACATAAGTTTTAACACATGTTTTCTCCCCCGAAAAGTGAAACCAGTTAAAAGAGGGGCCGTAAACTCACCTTAGGTTGCGTTACTTCGAAACACGAATAATATCAGCAAGCTATGCTAGTCCCTTAAAGCGGCGACCTAACATATGACACTTACACGTACTTAGACTAATAACCCGTAGGTTAGTTAGTCCCTAGATGTCCAGACCATAACCAAGTTCGTTTGAAAACACCGTAACTGTTAAATTAACCCAAAGTACAAGACTCGACATCCCATTGGTGACCCGAGACTCCCCGTGTTATACTTGCACTCACAAACACACAATCATGCAATACACACTTAACATACGTTAAAGTCTAACAAGTTATAGCACGTAGTTCAATTATCACGTAAATAAGTCCGAACACATGTTACCAAGTTATTAGATATGTTACGGGGTTCCTAGCATGTTCCTAGGTGTCAAATCGGGTCTCGGAATGCTAATTTACACTTACAGCAGCAGTACACGCGATTAGGAAAAGTCAACTAGCATTTAGGTTGGTCAACAGGCATTTAGGAATGCTAATCGCCTATATTATAGGCGATTAGGGCTATCTCATATGTAATTTTTGAGTTTATAGGCGATTACGTCGTAAAGCATGCATTTCAGGACTTAACTAGCATTTAGGATCGTAAATGCATGAAGTAAAGGGGAATAGGATCCTATTCGCCTATACTATAGGCGATTAGGGCTCCCCTTCAGGCGAATGGGCTCCTAATCGCCTATAGTATAGGGGATTAGGATTCCTATTCGCCTATAGCACGTCTGTTCCGGTTTTTCGCGCGTTTAACACTCCAAATCCAATCCAGAACGTGTGTAAACATCAATTATCAATCAAATAACTATATCAAACATATATCAACCAAAATCCTTCGTTTAACCTTGTTCTATCAGCCCTGCATGTAATCATGTATCCCAAAAACAACACATATAGCATGAATCATCATATTAACATGCATAACCCTAACCCTAATGAACAATTACTCAGATTTCGTCATCATGCCATCATTATTAATCTGAATCTAACTTAATAACATGTTAATCATCCATCTTGAATCATAAAAACCCTAGCTTTTCATTGAAAACCCACATACATCATGCATGCTATTTAAAATCCAATTAACAATACTTATTAACGATTTTCAGAAAGCTTATTCGTTTTAAAACAGGTCTGGACCGTTAGGGATTTAATAAAAACGTTAGTAAAGATTGCATGGATGAAAATCACACCTTAGATTGTGATAGATTGATGAAATAAGCTTGAAACCTTGTGTTTTGATCCAAAATCACGTTCCAGAGGTTGTGTGTGTGTTGGGGCGGGTTATGGGACGACTAGGGTTGATATTATGAAGTTTAGGAGGTCAAGCATTGTATTTATAGGCGTTTTTAGTCGTCCAGCACGTTATAGGCGATTACGCAGCATTATCAGGCGAATAGGGATCCTATTCGCCCCCAGTATAGGCGAATAGGGCCTATTCGCCCCATTGATAGTCCTATTCGCCCCCTATAGGCGATTAGGACCCCCTATTCGCCTATAGGGGTTGATTCCGTGTGTTTTGCGCGTTAAACCCCGTTTTAACATATGTTAACACATTTTCACGTACCGACAAGTCACATAATGATTGTAAACACATAATACTTGCAAACAAACACATTCACACTCGTTCACCAATTCCCGGGACTCGAGACTTGTATATTCCCTGTGCTCTGACGATTCTACGAATCGTCACCCTTTGTACACTTGGTTAAGGATTGACATCTAATGAACCTCTAGACTAACATCTAATGATTCTTCATACTAAACTAACAGTTCCCGAACCGTAACACGACTCAACTAACCCAGTTAAGTATAATATACGCGTGACTCGCTAAGGTAGACTTTCATCTAGACAACGTTGTTAACCAGAATTTGCCGGGTGTCACATCATCCCCACGTTAAAAGAATTTTCGTCCCGAAAATTGCACAAGTACCAAAAGGAATAACAAAAGAAACAGAAATTTACTCGAGTTGTCACAGTGGTTGTTTTTGATGGTCCCGGATCTGTGTCAGGTTAGGGTTTGTTTTGTTTTTGGGTCTCGGGACACGGGCTAGTTCCGGTGCGGCGGCGGTGGTTGATAGTGGAATGGTGATGGTAGTGGTGGTGGTGGTTTGAACTTTGAAGAGAGATGCATGGGAGAAAGTTAAAAAGGGTATTCTTCTTCTTTTTAAGGCTAAGAAAAAGAAAAAAAAAATTAAAATAAATAAAGTATACAAAATGCCCTTGATTTCGTAGGTAAAAAGTCAGAAATACCCCCTAACTTAACGCCAATATTTAACTGGGTTAGTTTCAGGGACGATTTTGGCAACACAACATAAACATGAGGGACCCATATGTAAAAAAAACTATTTTGGACTGATACGACAAAAATGGCCCAACTTCAGAGACGATTTTAGCTATTAACTCGCTACACAATAAAACCTGCTAAGAAATGAAACAGAGACACTTAAACCAGCTACACTCTAAAGGCTTGAAACGAAAACGGCTAGGCGGGTAACCAAAGGAAACGGGTTAGCGAGGGCCAGTTTAGGCTGACGAGCCATTTCAAAGTGTGCATCAGAGAAACTTTTAGTAGACGGCTAGATGTTTACCAGTCAGCTTGTAAAGGCTATATGTTAGCTAGTTCAGTATGCTAGAACATATGTATATTTTTAATTGGTGGAAAGTGTGAATCCTTGTATTTTAAATGGCTATAACTTTAGTGTTTAAAACACATGTCAAACTGTTATTTTTGTTATTTGTAAAACCCCTACAATTTAACCTAAAGAATGTTTATTTTGATGATTTATGTTAATCAATGTTTATTTGTGATTTTCCCCATCTAAATTCTAATATTATTCACGTTTGTTAACGTATGACAAAAGCCATTATACAAGTACACGCATTTTGACCATATTTTTTTTCTCTGACACTCAGTTCGTCCCAACGGTTGCGTTTTGTCGTTAATATTGCTCTAACGGCACCGTTTTTGTCTTTGCATGATTTCTTTGTGCTTTTGATGCATATTCATAAAATGAGAAAATCACAAATATATTTAACATGTAAGAGTTTTTTTTTTAGATTATTTAGTCATGAAATACCTCAACAATTCTACATATCTATTTCAATGCAAATAAACATTTAACAAAAATTCCAAATGCAAAAGAGTAAAAAAATTGTGACTTAGATATCTCCATTTATAATCAATGAGTGGAAAGGATAATCAGCATGTTTTCATTCCCTTGGCTTTCGACACATTCGGTTCCTTGGCACCGGAGGCGGTGCGGTTTTTGGCTCGGGTTCAACGAGTAGTGCACAACAACTTTTCCACCCCCAAGGGCGGGGTTTTGTTTTTAGCAGATTGAAATTTTCTATTCAAAAAGGGGTGGCAGCGCAGCTTGTTGCCCGCCTACCTACCATCCTTATGTAATTTAGTTTTTTTTTTTTTGTTAATGGAAAGCTATTACAGAGATAAAAGGTTTGATTTTCTTTTGTTGTAAATTCAAAGAAAGAAAAAGAAAAAAATACAATAATTTTGAGTCTATTAGTCTATACATGTTAATAATAAATAATTAAATACTATCTAATAAATTATTGTACGCATAAAATATTTTAAAGAGATATTAGTCTTAAGTTCTTCATTAACCAATGAAATTAAATAATAGTAATATTAATTCATAGATACTTTTGTCACGGCAGAGTGTGCAAAGTTGACTAATAGTCAACCTACCTGTTTATACCATTATATATCTCCAACTTCACAACAACGTTCAATTACAACATCATAGCATCATCCTAAACCAAATCTTCCTATTAATCGTTGGATTGGATCATATCGAAAACATGTGGATACTTTCATGGAAGGGAGCAACTGGCTTTTCGGCTTCATCTACCGCTGAAGAAGTCACTCGAGGCATCGAGGCCTATGGCCTCACCGCCGTTATTACAGGTTTTTTTCTATTTCTGGTTTAAGGTTTAGGCTTTAGGGTTTAAGGTTTTTTTTTTTGTTTGAGTCGGGGAATTTATACTACCAAATTTAGGTCCGACAAGTGGTATTGGTCTGGAAACTGCTCGGATCTTGGCGTTGCGTGGCGTACATGTGGTTATGGCGGTCCGAAACACAACCGCGGGTCACAAAATCAAGCAAGATTTAATTAAGGAAATCCCCAAGGCCAAAATCGATGTTATGGAGCTTGATGTCGCTTCACTCAAATCGGTTAATAAATTTGTGACCGAATTTAAAGCGTCAGGTTTACCCCTTAATATCCTCATGTAAGTATACTTGTTTCTAGCCTACTTTTAAAAATTACCACTCTAAAATTAGTGGTGCCAACTAATTACTAAACAAATTCTTTAAAGACTCAAATCGAGCCAATGAGTTTGACTTTGAGCTAAAAAAAAATAATTAGGGCTCATTCAATAAACGAGCTCGAGCACGGTTTCACATAACGTGTTCAAGCTGGCTCTCAAGCATAAACGAGCTTTTATTTATATAATTTTATCTAAAATATTAATATACAACTATTAGTATATATAAAATTATGATAAAAATATTAAACAATATATTTATTATATCATAATAATTGATAAACAATAAATGAGCGGAACTCTAGCTTTGAAAACAGAGGTTGAAACGAGCCTAGCTTGATCCCTCTTAAGTTAAATCAAGTCGAGCTCAAGCTTAAACGAGCTCAGGCCCTGTTTGGCTCATTTACACCCCTAAACACGACGATTTGGTGTTTGTAGTGCGAATGCTGGGATGATGGCACCGCCGTTTAGCCTCTCGGAGGACAACATAGAGCTACAGTTTGCGACGAACCACATCGGTCACTTCCATATGACAAATGGTTTGTTGGAAACCATGAAAAACACTGCACAAAAGTCCGGAATCCAGGGTAGGATAGTCATGTTGTCTTCGGAGCTTCATAAAATGAGTTACAAAGAAGGGATAAGATTCGATAAGATTAACGACGAAAAGAGGTATGCAATTCAATTGCCCTAATTTGTTTTCGCGACTAAAGGCGTCGCTAATGTCGGAAATTTTATAATGTGACAGTTACAATGCCTTACTCGCGTATGGACAGTCTAAGCTTGCTAATGCTTTGCACGCAAAGGAACTCTCAAGGAAACTAAAGGTGATTTTTGGTTTCAATTTTGCAAAAACAATTTAAATTATTAATTGCGATTTTAGTTATTTATAATCGTCATGTGAATCTACAGGAAGACGGGGTGAATATAACCGTAAATTCACTCCATCCGGGAGTTATTGCGACCAATCTTGCTCGCCACACAGCTTGGATGCGAGGTACTTGTTTAAGACTTGGTAGCATATTGTGTCTTTCACTGCTAGAAAACTAACTTGATCCGACAAACTATTCCGTTGGAAAATTGTCGGAAAATGTTATTTCTGACCAAATTCCAATAAAAATGTGTTAGAAAAATCCTAGTTGGAAAATATTTCCGACAAGTCTGTGACCAAATATTGTGAGATTTTTTTTTTTTACGGAAAATGCGGTTTTCCTAGTAGTGTTTGATTTAACCAAATTTTGTCGCCAATTCATCGGAAAACATTGTTTCTGACGAATTTCCAACAAATAACATCCTGATTGGAAAACATGGCTGACAAATTTGCGACAAGCATTTCTCTGTCAGAAAATGCAGTCTTCTAGTAGTAGTAGTGTATATGTAAACCATCTTTTGTGACGAAATTCGTTTCTTGATTTTACAGTGGTCTTTGGGTACATCGTACGACTTTTCCTAAAGAATGTGGAACAGGTTCGTTATCGTTAAGGTGTTTGTTTTTTCCAACAACAATAATGGTGTCACTAAAAGATTTTTTTTTTTTTTTTCATTTGTCTGTTCAGGGGGCGTCAACTACGTGCTATTTGGCATTGCACCCGGGCGCTAAGGGCATTAGTGGCGAGTATTGGGCTGATAATAACATATCATCCGCAAGCGGTTTTGTTAATGATCCAGAGTTTGTCAAGAAATTTTGGGATTTTAGTGTTGACTTGGTTGATCGGTCGCTAGCTTCATCGTCGCTATAACTTGTTCCCGTTGCAATTATTAGCAACGGTATAATGTAAACTGTTCTTGTGCAATATGTTGTGGCTTGTACGTTGTTATAATAAAAGAAACTTTTACAATAAAAGCAAACATTCTTCTCTTAGACCTACCGTAGTCGAGCGTTATTATCGGCGCCAAATGCATTTCCGCGCCCCCTACACCATTACGTAGGGGCGCGAATGACTAAAAACAGGTTTATATTTTTAGCGCCAGCCAACATTTGTAATCGACCAATCAAACGATGACACCTCACTTCGATTATTTTGGCTTTTATCTTTATTTCGATTCCATTGTTTCTTATGATAATATTGTTTCATTCTTGTGGTGGTTGATTACGGCGGCTGGTGGTTATGGGTTAAGGTGTTGTGGTTAAAAAGACTTGAAACCCCAGAAGATGAGGAAGATGAGGGTATTTATATGAGATGTAGATGGGCTTGTTGTGTCTTAATGAGCCAAAATAATAATCCCATTGATTTACTGATCCGGCCAAAATAATATGAGATGTAGATGATAATATTGTTTCATTCTTGTGGTGGTGTCTTAATGTTATAATATTATTTGTCACTTTTTTTTAATATTATTTGTGTTTTTTTAATTTATTTTGACTTCATTAATTAAAAAAATAATAAAATAAAAAAACCAATCACAAACAGGGGCCTTATGTTTTTCATCCACCTCCATACCTAATTTTCACTTCAAGCCCATGTTAACTCAGCTGCCACATAGACCAATAAAAAACAGGGGCCTTATCATTTTCAAACCCCACTACACATGTTCTTATACTTAATACCGAATAAAAAGACTGTGTAAAAAATGAAAAAAAGGAAGAAAGTGGGTATTGCAATATTTTTCATATCTCAAAAGTTGTGATCTTACGAAGAATAAAAAGAGCCTAGAAATGTTAAACTAGGAAATCAAATAAAAACAATATTCTCCCAATAACAATTATAATAAGAAAAAATTATTTCCTTCTTTATCCCACCCTCAAGTTCGAGCATCAATATCACAAATGTTCGCCCCCATCTATATGGTGGAGTGGCGTTGCTGATGATAGTTAGAGCGGATGACCCCTATATCTTGATGTAACACCCGTAGATTCCCGGACTTGTGTCTCGCTTTGTAAAGTTTGTACACTTTTATAGTTCTATTTTGGCTTTGTTGAGAGGGCTCTTTAGCATATTTCTAAACACATTTGAGTAACTTTGGGAACAAGTTACAAGGGAGTCAAAATGGAGATCTTGCAAATAAAGAAACCCTAAAGACCCTCCTCCATTCTCCTTGTTTGTGTCGCATAGCAGCAGCCCAAATCAGTTTGTTTTTCGAATTTTAGGCAGCCTCCAATCCATATTCGAGTTCTAAGGTAATTCTCTTAAAACCCTATGTTAATCGTTGATTAAACATGTGTTAATTCGACTTATGAATGATGTTTTGAATGAATTAGGGGCTGAATCGGATCAGCAGCTAATTCCTTCCTTTTTTCGAATTTCAGCAGCCTCCCAAGCATATATACGATTATCCTAAGGTATTCTTTCAAAACCCTATGTTAAACATTGATTAACATGTGTTAATTCGATGTTTTGATTATGTTTTAGGTGATTTAGGGTTTCTTTTCGGATCCTTTCAATTCAGCCGAATTTGGGGATTTTTATTTGGGGTTTTTGCCTTTAAATCATCCTACAAGGTTAGTCCACCAAGTCCCTAAGTGAATTCGTGGATAATTTTGATGATTTGATCGATTAATTGAATGAATTCAAAACTAGGGTTTCAAAAATCAGCTTATTTGTTCTTGGACGATTTAGTTAATTCAATTGGGGGTTTTGCTTCTAAACCATCCTATGGTATGTGTTTATCATCATATTCGAAAATGAGGGCCATTGGTTAAGGTTGGTGGATCAACTGATTGAATTACGGTTCTAGGGTTCCAGGGTTCTTGTTTTGGGAGTTTTTGAGTTCTTGGTGTTAATAAATCAATTTAGTGTTTAATTAAGCCCATAAACACTTATTAGGACCTGTTCTAATGTGTTTTATGATTTAACATGGTCGAGGAATTCATTTGTCAATAATGTTAAAATCCGGGTTTTCGGTTTGTAAGAAAAGGGAGGATTTGGGCAAAGTGTTGTTGTTGTGCAACCACCGCCCAAATCTGATCCCAAATGTTTCAAAAGGTAAAATATGATATAAAATATGGTTTAGGTCGATAATAGGGCTGATTTGGGGGAAGGACACACTACTTTGCGAAACAGGGCCTTCGGTTCGGCAGTTTTTGGAATTTTCGTAATTTAAGTCATGGTTCACCATATGAGTCACTAGATCAGGTCTTAGATCATTAATATAGCATATTAACTTGTTACAAACGATATTATAAAGCTTAGGGGCTGAACTGATTAATTACACCATTCTAGGAACTCAATACTACCCGGTTGATCTGTTAAGAACCATAGAAGTCTTATAGGCCTAGGTTGTGATATAAATTGTTACTTGGCAGGTGTTTGAGTTGTGTGTAGCCTCCCGGTATCAATTTTCTTATTGGGTGTTTGTTCTCGCTTTCAGGTGAATTCAGATGACCTTTTTACTGTTTTAAAAACATTTTGGGCTAATATGCATGTCTTGAAAGTGTATGTGGAACCTTGTTTGTTAGCTTGGGATTTGTCTTGATTTATACTTAATTAGGTTTAATGCTTTACTATATATTTATATATATCTACAAACTGTGTATGACGGTTACTTAGTATTATAAATTGAGCTATGATGGTTATATAGTACGTCTGCTTTGATTTATAGTTATGATTTACGTCTTAGTAGGCGATATGCGCTTATGTAGACTTTTTGTAGTTTTGTGACAAATAGGCGGAATGCGCTTATTGTAGATTTAAAATAAAGACTTATGTTAAGTAGGCGGATTGCGCTTATTCTAGACTTTACATTTGCTTAGTGAACATATAGGCGGATTGCGCTTATTGTAACTCTAAGGTTAGAGTATTTTGTTAACTATTATTTTGACAATTTACTTAAGAACTTCATAAAACTTGAATTCATTCAGCTCGTCTGACTTTGTGTGCATATTAGTCTGATTTCAGGCACTTGAAGAATAAAAAGGGATGCATTGGCTTGCTGCAGGACTACTCAGAGGCGGTTGACATTTCGAAATAAAAGAGTCTACTTTATTTATTTGAAAACTATTTTCTAAACTCATTGTTTTGTTCTACAAATATGCTTTGACCCGTCATGGGGAATTTCATGTTTGGATGACAACTATTTACTTTTCCGCTGCGTGTTTTCCGATAATAAATAAGACTTCTTGAGTATATTAATTTATGGTTTTAGCCTTTGAATGCCAACTGTTTGACCCGTCAGTTTTGAGGGTCTTGCACCTGAGTTCGAATTCTGAAGCACCCTCGGTTTTTATTCGACTCTTACTTCAGCTAGAAAACTCGTGTGGAGGCAACACGGTTTCCGGGTGAACGCCGCAGCTCCCACCGTTCCAGCGTGGACCCGGTTCAGACAACATAGTCTGAAACGTGTGGAGGGTTAGGGTCTGCCGACTAGGCGGATGTGATGATCTTTGCCACATCTTAGAAATTCACCGTTAAAAAAAGGTCACAAATGTCCAACTTGCTAAGAAAAAGCTACAACTGTCTGGATCTTAATGCTTTAGTAAATAAGTCGGCTACTCATAGTTTTGTGTCAATGTATGTTGGCTCTATTCTTTTTAGACTCGACACGTTGTCTAACAAATTCTTCAACGTGTTTTGCTTGTTCATGAAAATCTGGATTGTTGGCGATGTGCTTGACAACTAGGTTTTCGCAGAAAAGCGTGGTTAGACGAGTTTTGTTAACTCTCAAATCATGTAAGAGCCAATGCATCCATAAAATGTCACTTGCTGTCACAACCATTGTTCTATATTTGGCTTATGCGGAAGATTGTGATACCACTGATTGTTTCTTTGATTTCCAAGAGATCGGTGCCCCTCCAACTAGTAGCAAGTAACCGGTCCTATATTTTATAGTGTCGGGACACCCATCCAGTCCGAATCATACCTTGCCCCGGGTTAGCCTTCAAGTAACGTAATACCCTGTGGTTGCATCCATGTGACTCTGGCGTTGGTCTGCCACAAACTGATTCAGAATGTTGTTTATTGAGTGTGCAATGTTGGGTTTACTTGAAGAAATTACGAATACCCTATGTGACAAACCTTTTTTTCTTTTTAAAAATTTGCCATGGGATATTATATATTTTCGAGCGTTTTGAGCAAGAGAAACCCATAAAGCACTGAGGGTTATTTTTTAAGAAAAGTTTTATAACTTTTTAATGTAATAGGTGTGTAACAACATTATTTCAATATTTTTACTAAACAGTGCATATGTTATACATTTGTTACAGATTTTTTATGTATTTTTTTTTCAATTTCACTCAACGCTTTTGGGTTTTTTTTTTGCTCAAACACTCGTAAATACGTATATTACATGTCCTATTTTTTTTTTATTGAAAATGGTTTCTTATATAGGGTTTACATGTCCTATTTGTTCGGTTTGTTACGGTATCGGCATTCACTATAGCAACCGAAAAAGAAAACTCAAAAAGTAAGGTCGTGATATGCTCGAAAAGATGTCAATATATATATTACGTTGATTGAAAACTACAAAAAGCAATATGGGTACTGGTTTCAATAATACAAATACCAGTATTGACGTTGTTCGGTTCATCACGGTATCGACACTCATGTAGCTTACAATACCGAAAGAAGACCTTGTTTTGAATATAAATTTCCACCGATTATGATTAGGAATAAATTTGAAGTCACACAAATTCAAATAAAAGTTTAGGCCCGTAAACAAACCGAACGTTCATAAACTGTTCGTCGGGAAGTTCGTTTATGTTCGTTTATTTAAATAAATAAATGAACGAACACGAACACAATTTTTTGTTCGTTTAATTAAACGAACGAACACGAACACACGTTTTGTTCGTTCATTTATGTTCGTTTATTTTTGTTCATTTATGTTTGTTTAATTAAACTTAACTTTATTTTTATTATTTATTTCCTTTTCTTAAGTATCTTAATATATATGTTCTAAAAACTTAACCTTAACATTCTAACCATATCACTTATTAGACGCTATCCACACCTTACAGTCCCACCTCCCTTCTTCTCCACACTTCACAACCCCACCTTCTTCTTCTTCTTCTTCTTCTTCTTCCGGCCGACTACCTCCACAGCCCCGCCTCCAGCCATGCACAACCCCGTCTCCACTCTCCAGCCTCCACAGCGCCGTCGTCTCCCTCATCCTCGTCTTCACAGACTACATCGCCGCCGTATTTCTCATCCCCGTCATTTGGTTCTTGTTGTATTGTGATGTATTAGACTTGGTTGAATTGTGATGAATCATTATTAACTTCTTTTTGTTTGTGTTCGTTTATGTTCATTTATATTGATCATTTGTGTTCGTTTATGTTCATGAACTGTTCGTTTAGATTTTAGATGAACGAACATAAACGAACGCGAACACGACAAATTTCTTATTGAACGAACATGAACACAAAAATGTGTTCGATTATGTGTTCGTGTTCGGTTAAAGTTAAATAAACAAACACGAACACATCTGTATTCATATTCGTCCGGTTCATTTACAAGCGTATAAAAGTTAAATGATGTTGTAGTGAGAACAATCTGGTCGTTCTAGTGATGTGATGCCTGTTTGAGAACAATGTACGTGAGATTGTAGGTCCTGAAAAAAAAAAAAAAAAAAAAAAAAAAAAGAAATTCCCATGTGCTTGACTTCCGAAATGTGAGTTTAATAAAGAAATTCCCATGTGGTAACTGCTAAGGCACTTTTTCACTTCCATATTTTTTCTTTTAATTTAATGTGCTTAAAAAAATTAAAGAAAACTTTATTTTTAAGTTTTAGTTTAAAAAAATTAAAATTAATTAAATGGTATGAAAAAAAAAGTAAGGGGAAGGGGAACACACCTATTGGTGAGGAATAGCGGTGTTCTTCGGGTTTCGGATTTTTCGAGTCGGGTTGTTCGGATTTTTGGCCGAACGAAGTCACTCGACCAACAGGAGGACATTCGAAGGTTGGGAATGAATGTCGCTCTATCCGACAACCATTCATAAAGATTACTTTCAGTGCCTGCCCTCTTCGTGTCCGATCCGATCAGAAGGCGTCAATGAAGTTAAACCGTATGCTAAGAGGGGAAATGCCGACATCTAGCACCTAGAAAAGCGGATTCGCTTCCTATTCTTTTTGCAAAAACTATTTCATGAGTTTTTCATTCATCATAAAAAGTAAAAACAAATAACATAAAAAATCCAGAACTCTTCTTCCAAGTAATATCATCACTATAACAACATACATTATTATTGTTTTGTTTCATTAGTTTTACAAACAAAACAGTACATGAAGTTCACCACCGGATGGATTACTTCGACTCAGTCAACTTCACACTGAAATCCCACAGTTTCTTTGCCAATTCCGGGTCACGTGCATATCCGCTTGCTTTACTCAAGTTGCTGTCAGCAAAATACTGCCCGCTAACACCCTTAAGTTGTGGGTGCAATGCTACATAGCATGTAGTTGCAGCTCCCTGTGGGACGTTCTTCAAGAAACTCTGGACCGCGTTCACGAATACAGCTGTGTCAAAAAATTTCAAGGTCTTCAGCATATAAAAAGGATCAATAATTTATGTCACATGAATTATCTTTTGAATGAAATAATTAATCTTAAAGTAAATATGAAAACCGAAGCGAAAGGCTGTAGACATACAGAAGAAACCACCGTGACGTGCCAGGTTCGTTTTAATAACTCCAGGGTGCAGGGAATTGGCAGTTATATTCACTCCCTCTTCCTGCAACATACAACATTCACGAGTGAAGTTAATATAACCTCAAAAGGCCGATTTCTTCACTGATTTTAAATGTTAGGTTGCTGATTAATATTTAGTTACCTGTAAACGTCTTGTGAGCTCGTATGCGTGCAATGCATTAGCAAGCTTTGATTGCCCATAAGCGTACAACGCGTTATAGCTGAAAACCATATCACAGAAGATCATCATCATATTAGGTGGATCATACTAGCAAGTTTTTTAAGAATGACCCATATTGACCCACTGTTAACTTAAACTGACCCAAATCAATATATTGTGTAATTTGAGTAGACCCAAATGAACCCAAAAGCGATTTTTATTACCCAAAATCAACGTGTTGATTAAAGAACGGATCAAGATTGTCAGGTTATCCCTATAACTGAATGTTAATACACATTTTTATTATATAGATTGTAAAACAAAATCAAGGTTTACCTCTTTTCATCATTGAGTTTATCAAACATAATTCCTCCTTTGTATGTCACTCTATGAACTTCAGACGAAAGAATCACAATCCTTCCTTCTTTCCCACTTTCTTTCGCAGTCTTTTTCATGGTATCCAATAGCAAGTTTGTTAAAAGGAAGTTACCTAACAAAAGAAAGCAAAAAACTTTTCGTTAGAATGTTCATCGCAAGCGAAAGAATGCATAAAATGTTGGTAAAGGTACACATACCAACATGGTTGGTAGCAAACTGCAATTCAATGTTGTCTTTGCTAAGACTGAATGGGGGAGTCATGATCCCTGCATTGAGACTTTTAACACAAAATGTACATAATATTAGTCCTCTTTTCGCAATAAACATCATGAATAAAATCAAATGAACATTTGTCTTACATCAAGATGTTCAATGGAAGGCCCTTTGAACAGTATTGTGATGCAAATTTTCTAACAGATTCTAGTGAGCTAACATCCAACTCCATCACTTCAACTTTTGCATTGGGGATTTTTTCTGCAATGCTTTGTTTTACCTTTTCACCAGCTTCGATATTTCTGACTGGCATAACGACATTGACCCCGCGCAAAGCAAGCACCCGCGCAGTTTCTAACCCGATACCACTTGTAGCTCCTGAAAGTTATATAACACCACTTAAGCATGTACTAAAGTAATTGTTTGGTTAGCCAATGTGTTGATCAGTTTATTAATACTTGAACACGGTTAATGCAAAAGAGATGTGTAATTATGTAAAGAGATCAAAGGAATTTGAACCGAGTTGAGCTAAAATGAGATCGGTTCATTAAAAGCTCCAATCGACCCGAGCTAAGACGAGGTCGTCTAAAAACAAGTTTGTTTAATAAAGAGCCGAATATGAGCTTCGCTTATCGAGTCCGGGAGCCTAAATGAGCCCTTTATGCATTGTTATTATTATTATTATTATTATTATTATTATTATTATGTAAAAAGCTAAATAATATATATACTATGTAATAAAAAGTATTATAAATATAAAATATATAAAACATAAATCTATATGTTTCGAGGGGGGGGGGGGCAAGGATTTGTTTTCAGTAGAATAGGGTTCGTCAGACAAAAGGGGGTGGCGGCTTAGCTTGTTGCCCGTCTGCCTGCCATTTCGATGTAATATTCGCTTTTATGAATGAAAACAAAGCTTTCTTCAAAAAAAAATAAAATAATAAACAATAAACGAGGAGAAGTTGAGGCGCCGAGCCTAACTCAAGTTTGAAAAAGCTAATTTTTTTTTTTATTGAAGATCGGTTTACCCTTGACTAGAAAGCCACCTCTGCCCAGGATCGAATCTTTCCCCACACAGGTTTCTCCTTTCAAACCTAATGATTATTTTTTCGATGTAAAACATAATCGATCCTGAGATCCCAGGAAGGAATCCACAAATGTGGGTAAACCTTCCCACCTCCGTTGCAACCTATGTGCTACACCATCATTGGCTTGAAAAAGCTAATAATGAGCCAAGCTCAAAAACTAAGTGTTTTCATATCATCAACCAATTAATGATCTCAAACTGTTTTGTGTCGATGAAGTCATGAAGAGTTATTGATACATAGCAGAAAACGATTTACCAATCGTTGACTATCAAAAATTCAAAATGGTTAAGATCTACGGTTGAACAATCAACTCTAAAGTAAATACATACAGTAAATAAAAAACATATACAGCATATGAACAAACAAACATCAAACATGCAATAGAAGTTAATTAAGGTTACCAGTAACAATGGCAGTGAGTCCAGTTCCGTCTATTCCTTTAGTAACATCTTCAGCTGTAGAAGAAGCTGCAAATCCGGATTTTCCAGTAAAGATTGAAATCCAAGTCATTTTTATTTTTTCTGTTTTGTTTTGTTTTGGATTGAAAGAAGAGTTGCAAAGATTGTTTGTTTGCAGAAGAATTTGAGTAAAGTTGTGATGAACCTATAGATTAAACAACAACTATATATATAGACACAAAGTTGCAGAGATCAAACGAGGAATAATAATAATATTATTATTAATTAAGATGGAGGATTGAACGCATACTTGTAATTGATTTAGTTTCACACTATGACGTCATATGAAAACGTGACCGGACCTTCAACGGTTAAACATTCTAGAAGATAAGAAGAATGGAAATATCGTGTTTTGGTCTATGAGCTTTTTATGTATTAACACTTGACCCCTACATTTTGTAGCTTCTAAGGGAGGACGGGGTGGTCCGTGATGGCCACCCCGTGATGTGTGTGATAACGTGATACACCGGCCGGCCCACTTAATCACGGCTGCGATTGAATGATATCGTGACATGCATCACGGCTCCAATTCGTTGCTTTTGACCGTTGGCCAACGGTAATGACCGTTTGGTGTTAAAAAAAATAATAAAAAATAAAATTTCATTTCATAAACTCTCTATATATATATATATTTCAATTTTAACCAAAATCAAAATCACCAACAATCAAAACATACATCCAACGATCAAACAACCAAAACAAAGTATATATATCAAATGGAAGGACCCTCGTGTCCACTCGACTCGTCTAGTTCTTCCGACTCATCGGGTTCTTCAATGGATTTTTTTTGCAATGGTTTGCAAGGCCGCGCAACGTGAAGATACAGAACGCCCAAAGAAAAGAATTGTGCAACGTGATCGGTGGGGGCAAATGAAGTTTTGATGAACGATTACTTTGTAGAAACCCAAAGTACAACGACGAGATGTTTAAAAATCGATTTCGTTTATCAAAGGAGTTATTTTTAAAGATTGTTGGAGACATCGAAGCTAAGTTCGAATGGTTTCAAGTAGGGAATGATGCTAGGGGAAAAAGAGCTTTACGGCGATACAAAAATGGACATCCGCGATTCGTCAACTTACTACCGGTAACGTTCCTGACGAATTTGATGAATATTTTAATATGTAAAGTAGAATTTCAAGCGAGTCTTTTCACTATTTTTGCAATGCTGTTATTGATTTATATGGTAAAGAGTATCTTCGAAGACCGACTAGACACCACATAACACGTTTGTACGTCGCACATGAAGCTAGATAACATTTTCCCAGGATGGTCGGTGGCATCGACTGTATCCACATCGAATGGAGAAGTTGCCCGACGGCTTTGTGAGGTCAGTTTATGAGAGGTGACCATAAAAAACCGACGATAATGCTCGAAGCCGTTGCGTCAAACGATTATGGATTTGGCATGCGTACTTTGGTCCCCCGGGCTCAAACAACGACATCAATGTTCTACATCAATCACTGCTTTTCGATACAGAGATATAAGGAACCGTCTCGACGTGTCCGTTACAGTGAACGAACGACAATATAGACGTGGCGTCTATCTTGTTGATGGCATCTATCCTGCTTGGTCAGTTTTTGTGAAAGCTTACTTGTTTTCGACAATCGGAAAAGAAATATTGTTTAAGAAGCTACGGGAATCTGCGAGAAAAGACGTTGAACGGGCATAATAGATCGCCCGGTGCGTTTGGCTGATCAAGCGAAAATAAGGAGTGTTGTGTACGCGTATGTCATATTGCACAATATAATCATAAAGGAAGAGGGGCGCGCAATATCTCCGGATTACGTTATGGATCCGGAGACACCAACAAATGTTCCCGATGATATTCTTTTGGAGTTGCGGAATGAACAAACCCACTATCAGCTTCGATTTGATCTAGCGGAACACGTGGGTGGTTTAGATATCGAGTTCGATGACCCGTACCCACCGCTCACTTATTTTTTTTTAATTTTTATGTTTTTCTAAGTTTTTTTATTTAATGTAATTTTTTTATTTAAATGTAATGTTTTTTTATTTAATGTAATGTTTTTATATTGTTTAAAAAAAAGTTTAGTGATGAAAAGTAAACACCACCACATGTGTTTAGTGATGGAATGTGATAGAATGTGATGAAATAAGTTGGTAAAATCTGATTGGTGTGACAGTGTGATGACCACCTCATCCACCCTAAGACATCCCATGAAAACTGGTTGATGTATGTCCAAAAATCCCTACAAACTAGATTATTCTTAATAGGGGTGGGGGAGTGCTTTTCAGTTGTCACAACCCTTCTTTCCTTTGTATTAGTGTCATATTAGGTTTTTCGCTACTTGCCTTTTACTTATCAAATTACTGGTATTGTTGCATGTTTCGTACGCTTCACATGCCAAACCAATTTGTAAATTAGGTTAAAAAAAAGGCCGTTAAAAAGATATGATTGATTAATACTGCTCCTCTCACCTTTGGTTTTGATGAGCACATAAATGCCACAACATGTCGATCAAGCTTTGCCGATTAGCATATGCCGCAACTCAGGAAATGCATCTTGCCGACTGCTCCACATATTGCCGACCCATCTTGTCGAACCCATATCGTTCACCCTATCAATTTCATAACGGTTTGAAGATGTGTTCTAAACCAAAATGAATCATTTGTTGAGTATTGGATCACATTTCAATAGATAACTGGAACTTGAGACATTCACTTCATGAGTCACGAGCATCCACTTTTTTGTATTAGGTTCATTACTAAATATTAAAAGGTGATTCGTTTCATTACTAACTATTTAGTTGTAATCATATAAACTCAACTACATGTATACAAAAGCAAATTTTAAATGTAAAGGATTTAAAACTAACTCGTTTAGAAGTCGTTTTAAATGAATGTTAAAAGTTATACAATACTGTTGAAATATATGTAAGTGTTCAATTTAATTGTCAAACATATAGTTTGTTTTTAATATGGTTACTCGTCTAATACATGTGTATTTGTTTATGTTACATGTATTTGGGCTGAATGAGTTGAAGATAAAAGCTGTTGGATACATACTGTGGGCTTGATGATATGTAGCTGGCCCAGGATGGACTCTCGTTGGACTGGGCATTATTCTGGACTGGATCAAGCTAACTGGATTAATTGGTGATGTGGCTTAGTCAATTAATGGGCTTATTCCATTTAGTCATAAGCCTGGCCCACTCATCAAGGAGTTCTTTGACTTAGAGTTATAAACCTTTATATTCAGATGCAACCACATGGACTCAACTTATTTTTATTCCTGTTGCAGTCTCAAACAAGATTATTATTATCAATATATCAACACTGAAGCAATGACGCTCTCTCTCTCTTGATAATAATAAAATAGGAGGTTAGGGTTCTTTCAAGAGGGAGTTCGCTTTATTTTCCACAGATTTCTTTATCTCTTGATTCCACAGATCTCAATCGGTGGTCTTGTTTCACAGTTCACGTCTTTTTACAGTTAGTTTTCATTGTGTTTTTCTCTCAAAAGTTTCAGAGTCTTCGTTTTACTCTCTCGTGTTTTCTAGGTCTGTTTAGGAGGTTTGTTATCTCCTGATCATAGATAGATATTGTTGTATAGATCGTAGTGTTTATGATCTATTGATTCCGTTGACAGATTATTTTATTTTGATTCTTGTAATGGTTTTAGGGCTTTCAATAATATTTCGTTTGTTTGATCCTAAAATTTGACAAGTACCATTGTCATAGGCTTGAATTTAGATGGTTGGATTGAGTAACAAAGAAGTTTAACCAAGCAACATTTTCTTTGAGCATTTAACAAAGCCCGGCCATCCGGGTACACTCATTGACAAAATGCCATCCAAACCATGATCATAGATAGCGCTGGTGACCCGGCCCATCACTCATTCTAGAGGAAACCTATGACCCAAAGGCTCTGGCTCGCACATGACATTTTGTTACAAACTAGACTCTAACTAACGACCTCTCATAGAGAAAGTTATCAAATTACTACTAGAGCACTGCCTCATTGGTTGACTAAGCCATGTTAATTGCAATATTTTCATTGCTATTTACTAAACTTGCTAACATTAGCTAGTTCAAGCTTTGATTAAATTGGCTCACGTTAGTTTTTTTTTTGTTAACTTAAACTTCATTAAAACACACACCTCCTCAAGCCGAGGAAGCCGCAAACAAAATTACAACATATACAATGGGTTATCATACCAATCTTTCCACAATAAATTCTTAAAACTCGGCCTACTTCTCAACCACAAGAACGTTAGGGACTTAACGGTCCCAACCACCTCTATAGCTTTAGTGTCTTTATCATTGAATCGCTTATCGTTTCTCGCTTTCCAAATCGCCCAACAAGCCACCAAAACGATTCCATGAATAATCATTTTCCTTCTTTTATCTCCACCAACACTTTTGTGCAACTCTAATAAATCATTAAACCCGGAACCGTATATAGGATCCAGCCGGCACCACCGCCCTATCCTACACCACACTTTAGTCACACCTTTAGTCGCGAACCAACATCTGGTGAATAAATGCTACGTAGTCTCCATATTGTAATTACACACAATGCACACATCGCTCTCAATAACAACTCCTCTTCGGGCCAAAGCAACAGTCGTAATCCTATCCGAAGCCGCTCTCCACGCAGATATATTGCATTTCAAAGGGACCCAAAATAGCCACTTGAACTGAAACCCACCGTTTGTAACATTCATGGCTACGAGTTCTTTGATCGACTTCACATAAAAGATACCCTCTTTATCCCCTAACCATCTCCATCGATCCTGCTCCTTAGTCACGGCCACTGCAGCTAAGGCTGCATTACAGTCGGCCCATTCTGCGTTTAACTGCTACGTATCAAACTGTCCAGCCCAACCAATCCCCCAGCAACCCATTTACCCATTTGAGCCCAATAATCACAAACCCAACAATTTTTATTATTCACCAATCGAAAGAGATTAGGAAACTTATTTTTCAAAGTATCCGCAACCAACCACGGATCAAGCCAAAACCTTATACCTTCGCCATTACCGACTTATCCTTTAAAAAAGTCACTTATAGGTTTTCCTTGCAGCACCATCTTATCCGCATTCTTGACTATCGCTTTCCAACATGCAACATTGTTCGGGTTACACGGTAGAATCGGCCACCCCGCCTTTTTCTAATGGCATAGATTAATTACATGCGTCCAAAGCTTATCTTTTTCAACACGAAACCTCCAAACCCATTTGACTAGAAGAGCCTCATTGGTATGTTGTAGCCGACACAACCGCAACCCACCATTCTTTTTTTTGATTTCGTGACCGTATCCCAAACGACCCAATGGATTTTTCCCCCATTCCCACTCGCATTCCATAAAAACCTTTTCATCCTTTGTTCCAATTTATTGATAACAAATTTTGGCGCCTTGTATTGTCACACCCTCAAATTTTCTATGTGCGGGGTTTTACCGCGAGGCGCGTGACACACCAGGATCCAAGTCAACGGTCACAATAAACGACAACTATATGATATGAAAACAACGTAAACTACCCATTAAGTTTCAAAACCGTTCCAACACAGTGGAAGCATAATATGTTATTACAACCAAAAAGTAAAACTTAAAGTCTGAAATGTTTAACAAACATGCTTATGAATCCTAGACGCCGTGAGAATCCGTGCGGCTATCGATAGCTGCTACCTTAGCGACCTGAGACAAACATGCTAAAAACGTCAGCAAATAATGCCGGTGAGTTCACAGGTTTTTCATGAAGCCCGACTCCAAAAGTTTTAATGAATACCCGTGGCCAAACCAGGCCACATGCATGCAAACTGTGACACCCGGCATATTCTGGTTAATACTTTTCATACTTTACATACATGCGTTTCATACTTTGCATACATACGAGTCTACCTCAACGGAAACATTGAAAACAACTACTTAATATCATACTTGACCGGGTCGGTTGAGTCGTACCGATGATTCGGGAATCATCGGGAGTCGTTACAATGGTCCGAGGGACCATTGGGTGTCGGTCCATAACCATGTGTACAAGGATCGGTGATTCGTGGAATCGTCGGATTTAACGCACATACGCAAGTCTCGGGTCCCGGGAATTGGTGATCGGGTGGGAACGTGTTAGTTATCGTGCATTACGTATTTATAATCATTATACAACTTGTCGGTATGTGAAAACGTGTTTATATATGTTAAAATAGGGTTTAACGCGCCAAAAAACTCGGACACTTAGGCTATAGGCGATTAGGGCATGTGGGATAGCCCTAATCGCCCCTAATGATGCGAGTAGAAGGCCCCTTGGGGCGAGTAGGGCCTAAATGCTAGTTGTTACTAGCGAATAGGATCCCTACTCGCCAATAACAGCTCCGTACTCGCCTATACTGCAGGTCACGACTAAAAACGCCTATAAATACCACCCTTATGTTTTAATACACCATTTGTGAAACCCTAATACACCCCAAAGCCACCCCACACCTTATCCAACCTCTGTAACTTGTTTTTGAGCAAGAAATCATATTTTCAAGTCTTACAACCCATAATCTCACCATTTCAAGGTCAGTTCTTCATCCCAAACCTTTATAATAGTATTGTTTTGATCCCTAAAGGTCCATACCTGATTTATAAACGTTTGTGTCTTTGAAAACTTATTAAAATCGGTTTCAAAACAAACGCACACATCTATACTTGTTTTATGTGATGTATTCATGCAAGATAGGATCTTTATCGTTTAAACATGATTGTTCTTGTGTTGTTAGTATGTTTCTGATCTAAATAAGTTAATATGAGGGTAATCTAGGAATTTGAAGGTTCATAGATGTGTAATATTGATATTAGGCATTTTGACCCGTTTGGGCGATTATGGTGGATTAATGATGATATGATGTGTTTTGTTGATTATTTAAGGATAGGGTTTACTCTAGGATGATGCTAGAACGGTAGGATAATGTCGGATAATGTCGTTATGTGATGAAATCTAAGTATTTGCTATTTAGGGTAAGTTTTAACATGTTGATGTGATGCTTACATGCAAGTTATGCTATTTTGGGAAACCACGTGCATTCGGGACGACTAGGGTGATGATAAATTAGGGTTTTTGCTTGAAATAGTTGGGTTAATGTTTTGGGTTGGGTATTGGGTGTTTACGCATGTTTCAGATCTGATTTGGAGGGTTAAACGCGCAAAAAGGATGTAACAGCCCTGTACTAGCGAGTAGGAGTTCTAATCGCCAGTGTTATAGGCGATTAGCTCCTAATCGCCTGATGTTCATGCGAATACAAGTCCTATTCGCCCAACAACTAGCGAGTACAATCCTAATCACCACTTTACTAGTGATTACAATCCTAAATGCTAGTTTGATTCCTAATCGCGTGTAATGCTGTTGTATGTGTATTTTAACATCCCGAAACACGGATTGACGCCTAGGAACATGTTAGGAACCCCAGGATATGTCCAAGGACTTGATAACACGTGTTCGGACTTAGTTATGCGTTAATTAACTGTTATGTTAGATTAGGTGAATTCTTGCGCGCATTAAGTGTTTAATTGCATATGTTGCATGATATCTTGCTTTCGGCTAACATGTGAGATGTCGGGTCACCAATGGGATGTCGGGTCTTGTCTGATGTGGTCGGTTAAACGTTTAAACGTCATTTCATATGTACACGGTTATGGTCTGGACTGCTAGGGACTAATCAACCTACGGGTTGTTAGTCTAACACCTTAAACGCTCGTCATGATAGGTCACCGGTATTTGGTGCCGTCTATTGAGCAGGTTTACTTGTCTTAGTGCGAGGAGCAGCATCAGGTGAGTTTCACGGCCCCACCTTACGCTTTACATTTCGGGGGAGACACATGCTTATACTTATTTCATAAATTATCATGTTATACTAGTGTTAATTCATTTACATACTATACGATACGTAAAGTCCCGGGAAACCATGAATGTGCGGGGCACAACGGGGGAAATGTGGATAGATCTATTGGGATTGACAGACCCCACCCGTCGGCTGGGAGCCGGGCGGGTGCATATTGTCTCGGTCATAAGCTAAATCGTTTCGGGCAAAATCATATATCGTTGTCTGTAATGGTTTCCGGTCGTAGTAGTATTATTCATGCGTCTAGCTAACGCTATCATTTCTAACATAGTGATAACATGATGGCTTTCATTACTTAAACATTTAATATAAAACCTGTTAACTCACCGGCATTATTTGCTGACGTTTTTAGCATGTTTGTCTCAGGTCGTTGAGGTAGCAGCTTATCATAGGCGCACGGAGTCACACGGCGTCTAGGATTCATATGCATTCTCTTATCTTTTTCAAACTTACGTACTTTTGCATTTTGGGTTGTAATAAAGTTACGCTTCCGCAGCGATGGATTTATGAAAACTTGATGGTTTGTTTATGTCATTTTACGTATCATATAGTGTCGTTTATTGTGACCGTTGACTTAGATCCTGGTTTGTCACGCGCCTCGCGGTAAAACCCCGCACGTGGAATTTGAGGGTGTGACAGAAACCATATGAATACCTGTCACTACTGCGATTGGAAAACCATTACTGAACTTGAATACTGTGAATACATGAATACTGCCCGAATGAATACTGAATACTGAATACAGAATACCTAAGAGACAAAATGCACCCGTCCAACCTCCAATTGAACAAGTGGGGCCGGTCACGCCCAAATAGATATATCCACATTTCCCCCGTTGTGCATCCCCGCACATTCATGGTTCTCCCTGGGACTTCCAAAACATCGCATAGTAACTCAATGAATACTCCAAAACATAATGAATACATGAATACCAAAACATAGTAGACGCATCTTTTATGAAAACATAGTTGACACATGTTTAAAGAATACAACATGTTTTCTCCCCCGAAAATGTACAACCGGTAAAGAATGGGCCGTGAAACTCACCTTAGAGTGATTCCTCAGTTAAATAGAAATCTGATACGTGTGTGATAGTCCCTACTAGTGGCGACCTATCAATGAGTTTACATAAGTGTGATGACTACTAACCCGAAGGCTAATCAGTCCCCAATTGTCTAGACCGTGACTGTGTATGTTGAAAACATGTTTGAACGTTAAACCGACCATACCAGACAAGACCCGACATCTCATTGGTGACCCGACATTCCACGTGTTAGCCAAATACAAGATATAATGTAACACATGCAATTAAACACTTAGCACACACAACAGTTCACTAAGTCTAGCATAACGCTCAATTAATGCATAAACAAGTCCGAACACGTGTTACCAAGACATTAGACATGTCACGGGGTTCCTATCATGTTCCTAGGTGTCAAATCATGTCCCGGGATGTCGAAATACACTTACAATAGCAAAACATGCGATTAGGAATCAAACATGCAATTAGGAAAGTCAACTAGCAATTAGGAAAGTCAAACAGGCAATTAGGGTTGTAATCACACGTAATATACACAAGTAGGCTCCTACTCGCCTATAGAAACATGCGAGTAGGCTACTCGTCCCTTCTATCAGGTGAGTAGACCACCTACTCGCCCCTGTAGTCACATGTCTCCTTTTTGCGCGTTTAACCCTCCAAATCAGATCCGAAACATGTGGAAACACCCAATATCAAACCCAAATCATTTATCAACCTTTTCCAAGCAAAAACTCCCCAATTTATTATCATTCTAACAGCCCCGAATGCAAGAGTTTCCCAAAATAGCACATTTAGCATGTAAACATCACATCAACATGCAAAACTTACCCTAAACGGAAAATGTACAGATTTCATCACATAACAACGTTGTCCAATATTATCCTACTATTCTATCATCATCCTAGAGCAAAACCTAACCTTATGCAATCATCATAACACATCAAAACTCCTTAAATCTTCCTAAATCATTCAAACGGGTCAAAACGCCTATTATCATCAAAACATAATCATAGACCCCCAAATTTATGACTCGACCTTGATTAAGGTTCAAGTTTATATCCGAACTGAATCTATTTATGACTAGACCTTGATTAAGGTTCAAGTCAATCTTTGTATCAACCCAGGATAACTTGAATCGTATATTGCCCGTTTTGCTAGCCCAACGTATAAGCTGGTGCCTCGCTCAGGGTCTTGCATGGTTCGCATCCCTGCCGTGTTAGACAGTGGACTACGTCCAAACGCTCCAGTTTGTTGTCCTCTTTGCTAGCCCAGCGTATTCCAGCTGGTGCCTCGCTCGAGGTCTTGCATGGATCGCATCCCTGCCGTGTTAGACAGTGGACTACGTCCAAAATCCCCCCCAGCACCTCACATTTACTAATCCTTTGTTACATAGGTTGTATATGTATTAATCATAAGAAACCCATGGTATCATATGTTTAACACTTACCTGGCCAGGGTAAGTAATTCGCATATGGTACGCACAGACTTATTATAATTAAGGCATCACACCCTATGCAAGCAAATTTTCAGCTCATGCTTGTGCCCCCTATTTTATTTGGTAAAACCCTTCCTTGATAAATTATTCAACGTTAGGTTTTTACCTTTATTCATTAAGAAAAAGCGATGTGTTTTCAATTTAATAAGCTTTGTGCGATCACACTCATTGGTATGATCACAACGCCTTTCTAAACATTAGTTTGGGATGATTACCCCCCAACCCGGTCTCGATGTTCAAGTTAAGTTTGTGCATTGATGGTTCATTATCGTGAACTATGCACCTTTCACATTTTTCCTATTGCTTGCATATGCAATTACCACTCTTCAGGTGATAATTGCATACTAATGCACCTACTATGGTTTCGATCATGTACCTGTTTGATACTTGCTCCCGTGTTCCCTTTCGTTACTGATCCATTAGCCCGAGTCGTTACTTGACTTGGTCCCTAGTGAGCATGCTATCAGTCGTGCTTCCGAAACCTCTACAACCTCGTTTGGTGAATCATTCGATCCTCTCTCGATCGAATAAGATGTTATCATCCCTGTCACATTTATAATTTCAATTAATTAGTAACATGACATTTCATTATTAGTATGCATCACTGCAATAGTGATGTTAGAGTTCTTGTTATGCGAGATTTCCGTTGCCCGAATCAATCTTTTGGATAGGCCCCATGAGTACCTAACCATTTCCTTATCAAGATTTTGAGACAGCGAGTATCTACGCGATATCACTATTGATTACCTATAACAATTTTTCCGATCAAAACGGATGTTTATTATAGGTATTACTTACCGGATTCCTTGATCAAGTCTTGAACCGAACACCCTTCAACACTTCGAGCGCACGGTTTGAGTCCAAGTATCCTTCCCGACACTCGGATCCCTCAAACCTATGGCTCTGATACCACTTGTAAGACCCAAACCCGAATTCACGCGATTATTGCTTAATCTTACGGGTTTTGACCTTAACTAAAAACCACTCCCGATTAAAACTTTGAAATTTTCTTTATAAGTCAACCCACTAAGATCAAATACATGTTTGATTCACACAATTTTTTTTCCTACATTTTAATAGTTAAAACATATTTTAAGATGTTGCGTTTTAACGGGAGTTCCTTAGATTCTAGTGCGGAAGCTTGTATGAGTGATCGGGTGTGTTCGGCTCTTATCGCGACTTGATCCTTGCTCCGGGACTTCCATCACATGTTTACCTAGCACCATTACACAAAGAATGGTTAGTGAGTGGTCAAATGAAACATTTAACTAGTACGATAGTCGTTACACGTCGAAACGGAACGAACCAGGCCAAACGGCCCTTTATCAGGAGAACAAACTGCTGCAACTTTTGCGCAGCAGCTGTTCGGATCGCTTTTACCCCTTCTAAAACCCAAAATCCGACTTTGACTTTCAAATGAGAATCGTTCTACGCTCCGAGAGCTTTTCAGGCATATAAAGAACGCCTCCTAACGATTTTTCTACGATTTTATATGCAATTTTAAAGATCGTGTCGTCATGCTGTTCTCTGCGCGCGGCCGCGCGGTCTCTGTGAGCGGCCGCCGCGCGAAGCTTCTGATGTAATTTTGGTGGTTTTTAAGCATGGGAATCATGTCGCAACCGCATTTGATGATTCCCGAAGCCTAAGTATTGACTTTCCGACTAAATAAACCTTTGTTTGACGGAAATCATTGCCCGGTTTATGTCGCCATGATCCGGTTCTTAGTTTTGAATGTTTATGGCGACTTTTACACAAATCGACCCATTTAGACATTGAACTTAAGCAAAACACCATTCGACCACGCGCAATGCGTATAGTTTATGTTGTCAAGTCATTAGACACTTGATCAACTAAAGTGTTTGTCCGATTTGTTCATTATGACTTTGTTATTAGATTTATCCTTTAGTAAATCTTTATAAATTCCCAAAATGCCCCTCCTAGCCAAATCTTTCGATTTAGCCATTCATGGCGACTCTTCTTGATTCAAACCCATTGTTTTGGACTCAATGACTTGTTTAAAAACTTCTAAGTCCATACGGACTTAGATTTTCAACATTTCTCAAGATTGTTCTAATGTGGTCGATTCTAAGCGCCTTAGCGCGCATTAGACATAGTTATGGAAATAACTTACTTGATTTGCACCCACACTTCATGTGGGTACTTTATCACCTATGTTGCTTCGCCCGAAGGCGTTTATTTGACTACGGACTTACCGGGTGGCCTTGACCCATATCCATACCTTGTGTTTATCCTCCATGATTCTTAACATCAAGAATGCACGCGCAATTGCATCTACCTGTATGCTTTCTAAATAGACAACGTTAATTTCTCGGAACTCAAATGGCAATAACTTGCCATTTGACCCGTTTAACTTTATGAATCTTAATGCTTGGAATACAAGCATCAAGTGTTGGATTCACATGGTGAGGACATCACCATTTGACCCGTTTAGACTCCTAGTTCATAATGCTATGTTACCCAAGTTTTTATCTATGGTTCAAGTGAAACAAACTTGACCCATTTAACATCATGCTTAACGACTCCATTCAATTGGTTTAATTTGGATTAAAACATCATTTCTCACATATCTTTATTAGTTGACCCGTTTGATGGATTTCTCCATTTGGTCATAACTCATTATCTCGATTAAGGTCATAAACCACATTTTGTATTGAGTGCACATAAGGCAACTCACTTAATAGATTCTACCCCTTGGGGTTTATCTTTACCTCACACTCAAGATTTGAAACTAATGTTTATAACAATTTAAGCTATGTTATAGTATATTGGTGTAAGTAAAACTTACCTCGCATCCATTCTTGTTTCCATAAGTATTCGCCTTGCATCCGTTTGACCCGTTTGCTCCCTCTTGGTTGTACCTAACTTGGGGATGAGTCAAACTTGTCTATTAGAATACATAATATGGAATTTTGTTCACTATCCATAACATCATGTATTCATTATCATTTCTAGCTAAATCCATAGCCATTTTCTTACATGTCTAGTTAAGATTAACTCATCTAGGCATTTCATCAAACACTTGGTGTGCATCCACCAATATACTTAGTTTTCAACATTCTAAGTTTAACCAAAGCACAACCGATTGTCCAATTGACATCATAACATGTTATTTAGGCTTTTTAGCCAAAATTCCTCATTAAGAAAACTCCTAAGAGTTAACTAAATCATTAAACATAAAGGGTTTCAACCTAGAGGTGAAACCCCAATTTTCACATATTCACATAATCATATGAGTATAATCAAATACACAATTAAAATGGAATTCATAACCAAATTAGACTTGATTGAGGTTCCCTAAGGTTAGAAAAACCTCCATCAACATACACCTTCACGTTTTTGTGAAAACCCTAGTTTTTCACCATGATCAAGAATGAATCTTACATCAAATTAAGCCAAATAAAAGGTACCTTAGGGTGATTGAACCTTAGATACTTCGTTTTTGTGTAATGCATAGGCTTCCCCTTTGATTTGCCTTGAGTTGGAGCAAGAAATTGGAGGTTTAAGGTTTGGTTGGTGAAGGAGTTTGATCTCCTGATGTTGAGATCGATCAACACACACACAAGTGTGTTTTTGATTTTATTAAATTTTATTAATAAAACTAGTTTTACCACATTGGCAACTATAGTCCCTCCAAATATCCCCGAGTGTCATTTTTGTATAAAAACTAACTCATAAGCTAGTTTCAAACACCTTTTATTAATTTATAAACATAATATTATTAACTAGGTTATTTCCATATTAGAATATAACCCATGTTCTTATCCTCTAAGTCTCGTGTTAATATTTTGCTAATCACGCCTAATGGCGTAGTTAGGCGAACGAATGGTTTTGGGGTGTTACAAGTCTACCCCCTTAAAGAGGTTTCGTCCTCGAAACCTTTCTTGTGTTGTTGCTTTGGTTACACCAAAGAAACTTAGTGTCTCTAATCAATTTTGAGCACCGCTCAATCCCTTGACATTCTATAGTCTAACGAGTAGTACTATATACTTATTGTTTGTATCCCTTTACCCGGCTTTCTAACTTTTATTATATGGAAGCCTTAGCTTTCATAACATGACTTGAGTCATTCTATTATTTCGGTTAACTAGGGGCAATATCTACATACTTACCCCCTACCCGACATTTTAGCTACTTATGTTCTCCATAGGTCTTTCTTAGATCCGTAGACTATCCCCGTCTACCATTGTCTCGAATGATGTAATGGTTTAAGGGGCCATTCTATCATGCACCTTAGGGCATCTACTGTAATACTCGGTCGTAGCATGCATATGCATACATGTCTATGCTTCTATTACTAACAAGTAATTTGTCTTGGTTTTCAAGACTAGCCCGACTTTTTAACATAACCGTTTTCTAGCTTCTTGGATTCATCCCCGAATCCAACCATCGTTTCTTCTTGGTTTGCTATAATGTTATAACAAACCTTGCTTTACACTAACATTTTACTTTATTTGGCAAATCCTTATTTTAAGAATTTGCCATTTATTTGGTTTACCCAAGTTCCCGTCTTGCTAACTCGATTGGTGGTCATTGCCCCAACCGACCCGTTTAAAGACTTTTGAGTTTTAGATTTCAAATCGTTTATATATATTTAGAACGCTTAGTTTCTAAAAGTCCTCTTTCCGATTACCGATCTCAATATAAATTGAGGTCGGTTTCCTTTTTATAAAACCTGGTGTTGATTCGTCATTACAACATATTGTATCGACTAATCTCTTATTATCACGGTTTGCATCAGATTGTAATACCTACACAATCCAACTGTTATTATAATTTGCTTTAAATTGTACCAACGATACAATCTAATGTTGTTGCAGTTTACACTTTCTCATCCTTAACCCGAGGGTTGAATGATTTACTGATTTATCATGGCCCAAGCCCGCTGTTTTAGGTCATTAATCCCAAGATTCATGACTTACCCGAATGTGATTATGACTCAACCCTTGATTAAGGTTCAAGTCCCTCTTTACGAATTTAAGCTTCTGTAAAAGTCCAAGTTTAATTATGACTTAACCTTGATTAAGGTTCAAGTCTGTTTTCAAGCTAAATCTGTTTATGACTCGACCTTGATTAAGGTTCAAGTTTATATCCGAACTGAATCTATTTATGACTAGACCTTGATTAAGGTTCAAGTCAATCTTTGTATCAACCCAGGATAACTTGAATCGTATATTGCCCGTTTTGCTAGCCCAACGTATAAGCTGGTGCCTCGCTCAGGGTCTTGCATGGTTCGCATCCCTGCCGTGTTAGACAGTGGACTACGTCCAAACGCTCCAGTTTGTTGTCCTCTTTGCTAGCCCAGCGTATTCCAGCTGGTGCCTCGCTCGAGGTCTTGCATGGATCGCATCCCTGCCGTGTTAGACAGTGGACTACGTCCAAAATCCCCCCAGCACCTCACATTTACTAATCCTTTGTTACATAGGTTGTATATGTATTAATCATAAGAAACCCATGGTATCATATGTTTAACACTTACCTGGCCAGGGTAAGTAATTCGCATATGGTACGCACAGACTTATTATAATTAAGGCATCACACCCTATGCAAGCAAATTTTCAGCTCATGCTTGTGCCCCCTATTTTATTTGGTAAAACCCTTCCTTGATAAATTATTCAACGTTAGGTTTTTACCTTTATTCATTAAGAAAAAGCGATGTGTTTTCAATTTAATAAGCTTTGTGCGATCACACTCATTGGTATGATCACAACGCCTTTCTAAACATTAGTTTGGGATGATTACCCCCCAACCCGGTCTCGATGTTCAAGTTAAGTTTGTGCATTGATGGTTCATTATCGTGAACTATGCACCTTTCACATTTTTCCTATTGCTTGCATATGCAATTACCACTCTTCAGGTGATAATTGCATACTAATGCACCTACTATGGTTTCGATCATGTACCTGTTTGATACTTGCTCCCGTGTTCCCTTTCGTTACTGATCCATTAGCCCGAGTCGTTACTTGACTTGGTCCCTAGTGAGCATGCTATCAGTCGTGCTTCCGAAACCTCTACAACCTCGTTTGGTGAATCATTCGATCCTCTCTCGATCGAATAAGATGTTATCATCCCTGTCACATTTATAATTTCAATTAATTAGTAACATGACATTTCATTATTAGTATGCATCACTGCAATAGTGATGTTAGAGTTCTTGTTATGCGAGATTTCCGTTGCCCGAATCAATCTTTTGGATAGGCCCCATGAGTACCTAACCATTTCCTTATCAAGATTTTGAGACAGCGAGTATCTACGCGATATCACTATTGATTACCTATAACAATTTTTCCGATCAAAACGGATGTTTATTATAGGTATTACTTACCGGATTCCTTGATCAAGTCTTGAACCGAACACCCTTCAACACTTCGAGCGCACGGTTTGAGTCCAAGTATCCTTCCCGACACTCGGATCCCTCAAACCTATGGCTCTGATACCACTTGTAAGACCCTAAACCCGAATTCACGCGATTATTGCTTAATCTTACGGGTTTTGACCTTAACTAAAAACCACTCCCGATTAAAACTTTGAAATTTTCTTTATAAGTCAACCCACTAAGATCAAATACATGTTTGATTCACACAATTTTTTTTCCTACATTTTAATAGTTAAAACATATTTTAAGATGTTGCGTTTTAACGGGAGTTCCTTAGATTCTAGTGCGGAAGCTTGTATGAGTGATCGGGTGTGTTCGGCTCTTATCGCGACTTGATCCTTGCTCCGGGACTTCCATCACATGTTTACCTAGCACCATTACACAAAGAATGGTTAGTGAGTGGTCAAATGAAACATTTAACTAGTACGATAGTCGTTACACGTCGAAACGGAACGAACCAGGCCAAACGGCCCTTTATCAGGAGAACAAACTGCTGCAACTTTTGCGCAGCAGCTGTTCGGATCGCTTTTACCCCTTCTAAAACCCAAAATCCGACTTTGACTTTCAAATGAGAATCGTTCTACGCTCCGAGAGCTTTTCAGGCATATAAAGAACACCTCCTAACGATTTTTCTACGATTTTATATGCAATTTTAAAGATCGTGTCGTCATGCTGTTCTCTGCGCGCGGCCGCGCGCGTCTCTCTGTGAGCGGCCGCGCGAAGCTTCTGATGTAATTTTGGTGGTTTTTAAGCATGGGAATCATGTCGCAACCGCATTTGATGATTCCCGAAGCCTAAGTATTGACTTTCCGACTAAATAAACCTTTGTTTGACGGAAATCATTGCCCGGTTTATGTCGCCATGATCCGGTTCTTAGTTTTGAATGTTTATGGCGACTTTTACACAAATCGACCCATTTAGACATTGAACTTAAGCAAAACACCATTCGACCACGCGCAATGCGTATAGTTTATGTTGTCAAGTCATTAGACACTTGATCAACTAAAGTGTTTGTCCGATTTGTTCATTATGACTTTGTTATTAGATTTATCCTTTAGTAAATCTTTATAAATTCCCAAAATGCCCCTCCTAGCCAAATCTTTCGATTTAGCCATTCATGGCGACTCTTCTTGATTCAAACCCATTGTTTTGGACTCAATGACTTGTTTAAAAACTTCTAAGTCCATACGGACTTAGATTTTCAACATTTCTCAAGATTGTTCTAATGTGGTCGATTCTAAGCGCCTTAGCGCGCATTAGACATAGTTATGGAAATAACTTACTTGATTTGCACCCACACTTCATGTGGGTACTTTATCACCTATGTTGCTTCGCCCGAAGGCGTTTATTTGACTACGGACTTACCGGGTGGCCTTGACCCATATCCATACCTTGTGTTTATCCTCCATGATTCTTAACATCAAGAATGCACGCGCAATTGCATCTACCTGTATGCTTTCTAAATAGACAACGTTAATTTCTCGGAACTCAAATGGCAATAACTTGCCATTTGACCCGTTTAACTTTATGAATCTTAATGCTTGGAATACAAGCATCAAGTGTTGGATTCACATGGTGAGGACATCACCATTTGACCCGTTTAGACTCCTAGTTCATAATGCTATGTTACCCAAGTTTTTATCTATGGTTCAAGTGAAACAAACTTGACCCATTTAACATCATGCTTAACGACTCCATTCAATTGGTTTAATTTGGATTAAAACATCATTTCTCACATATCTTTATTAGTTGACCCGTTTGATGGATTTCTCCATTTGGTCATAACTCATTATCTCGATTAAGGTCATAAACCACATTTTGTATTGAGTGCACATAAGGCAATTCACTTAATAGATTCTACCCCTTGGGGTTTATCTTTACCTCACACTCAAGATTTGAAACTAATGTTTATAACAATTTAAGCTATGTTATAGTATATTGGTGTAAGTAAAACTTACCTCGCATCCATTCTTGTTTCCATAAGTATTCGCCTTGCATCCGTTTGACCCGTTTGCTCCCTCTTGGTTGTACCTAACTTGGGGATGAGTCAAACTTGTCTATTAGAATACATAATATGGAATTTTGTTCACTATCCATAACATCATGTATTCATTATCATTTCTAGCTAAATCCATAGCCATTTTCTTACATGTCTAGTTAAGATTAACTCATCTAGGCATTTCATCAAACACTTGGTGTGCATCCACCAATATACTTAGTTTTCAACATTCTAAGTTTAACCAAAGCACAACCGATTGTCCAATTGACCTCATAACATGTTATTTAGGCTTTTTAGCCAAAATTCCTCATTAAGAAAACTCCTAAGAGTTAACTAAATCATTAAACATAAAGGGTTTCAACCTAGAGGTGAAACCCCAATTTTCACATATTCACATAATCATATGAGTATAATCAAATACACAATTAAAATGGAATTCATAACCAAATTAGACTTGATTGAGGTTCCCTAAGGTTAGAAAAACCTCCATCAACATACACCTTCACGTTTTTGTGAAAACCCTAGTTTTTCACCATGATCAAGAATGAATCTTACATCAAATTAAGCCAAATAAAAGGTACCTTAGGGTGATTGAACCTTAGATACTTCGTTTTTGTGTAATGCATAGGCTTCCCCTTTGATTTGCCTTGAGTTGGAGCAAGAAATTGGAGGTTTAAGGTTTGGTTGGTGAAGGAGTTTGATCTCCTGATGTTGAGATCGATCAACACACACACAAGTGTGTTTTTGATTTTATTAAATTTTATTAATAAAACTAGTTTTACCACATTGGCAACTATAGTCCCTCCAAATATCCCCGAGTGTCATTTTTGTATAAAAACTAACTCATAAGCTAGTTTCAAACACCTTTTATTAATTTATAAACATAATATTATTAACTAGGTTATTTCCATATTAGAATATAACCCATGTTCTTATCCTCTAAGTCTCGTGTTAATATTTTGCTAATCACGCCTAATGGCGTAGTTAGGCGAACGAATGGTTTTGGGGTGTTACAAGTCTACCCCCTTAAAGAGGTTTCGTCCTCGAAACCTTTCTTGTGTTGTTGCTTTGGTTACACCAAAGAAACTTAGTGTCTCTAATCAATTTTGAGCACCGCTCAATCCTTGACATTCTATAGTCTAACGAGTAGTACTATATACTTATTGTTTGTATCCCTTTACCCGGCTTTCTAACTTTTATTATATGGAAGCCTTAGCTTTCATAACATGACTTGAGTCATTCTATTATTTCGGTTAACTAGGGGCAATATCTACATACTTACCCCCTACCCGACATTTTAGCTACTTATGTTCTCCATAGGTCTTTCTTAGATCCGTAGACTATCCCCGTCTACCATTGTCTCGAATGATGTAATGGTTTAAGGGGCCATTCTATCATGCACCTTAGGGCATCTACTGTAATACTCGGTCGTAGCATGCATATGCATACATGTCTATGCTTCTATTACTAACAAGTAATTTGTCTTGGTTTTCAAGACTAGCCCGACTTTTTAACATAACCGTTTTCTAGCTTCTTGGATTCATCCCCGAATCCAACCATCGTTTCTTCTTGGTTTGCTATAATGTTATAACAAACCTTGCTTTACGCTAACATTTTACTTTATTTGGCAAATCCTTATTTTAAGAATTTGCCATTTATTTGGTTTACCCAAGTTCCCGTCTTGCTAACTCGATTGGTGGTCATTGCCCCAACCGACCCGTTTAAAGACTTTTGAGTTTTAGATTTCAAATCGTTTATATATATTTAGAACGCTTAGTTTCTAAAAGTCCTCTTTCCGATTACCGATCTCAATATAAATTGAGGTCGGTTTCCTTTTTATAAAACCTGGTGTTGATTCGTCATTACAACATATTGTATCGACTAATCTCTTATTATCATGGTTTGCATCAGATTGTAATACCTACACAATCCAACTGTTATTATAATTTGCTTTAAATTGTACCAACGATACAATCTAATGTTGTTGCAGTTTACACTTTCTCATCCTTAACCCGAGGGTTGAATGATTTACTGATTTATCATGGCCCAAGCCCGCTGTTTTAGGTCATTAATCCCAAGATTCATGACTTACCCGAATGTGATTATGACTCAACCCTTGATTAAGGTTCAAGTCCCTCTTTACGAATTTAAGCTTCTGTAAAAGTCCAAGTTTAATTATGACTTAACCTTGATTAAGGTTCAAGTCTGTTTTCAAGCTAAATCTGTTTATGACTCGACCTTGATTAAGGTTCAAGTTTATATCCGAACTGAATCTATTTATGACTAGACCTTGATTAAGGTTCAAGTCAATCTTTGTATCAACCCAGGATAACTTGAATCGTATATTGCCCGTTTTGCTAGCCCAACGTATAAGCTGGTGCCTCGCTCAGGGTCTTGCATGGTTCGCATCCCTGCCGTGTTAGACAGTGGACTACGTCCAAACGCTCCAGTTTGTTGTCCTCTTTGCTAGCCCAGCGTATTCCAGCTGGTGCCTCGCTCGAGGTCTTGCATGGATCGCATCCCTGCCGTGTTAGACAGTGGACTACGTCCAAAATCCCCCCCAGCACCTCACATTTACTAATCCTTTGTTACATAGGTTGTATATGTATTAATCATAAGAAACCCATGGTATCATATGTTTAACACTTACCTGGCCAGGGTAAGTAATTCGCATATGGTACGCACAGACTTATTATAATTAAGGCATCACACCCTATGCAAGCAAATTTTCAGCTCATGCTTGTGCCCCTATTTTATTTGGTAAAACCCTTCCTTGATAAATTATTCAACGTTAGGTTTTTACCTTTATTCATTAAGAAAAAGCGATGTGTTTTCAATTTAATAAGCTTTGTGCGATCACACTCATTGGTATGATCACAACGCCTTTCTAAACATTAGTTTGGGATGATTACCCCCAACCCGGTCTCGATGTTCAAGTTAAGTTTGTGCATTGATGGTTCATTATCGTGAACTATGCACCTTTCACATTTTTCCTATTGCTTGCATATGCAATTACCACTCTTCAGGTGATAATTGCATACTAATGCACCTACTATGGTTTCGATCATGTACCTGTTTGATACTTGCTCCCGTGTTCCCTTTCGTTACTGATCCATTAGCCCGAGTCGTTACTTGACTTGGTCCTAGTGAGCATGCTATCAGTCGTGCTTCCGAAACCTCTACAACCTCGTTTGGTGAATCATTCGATCCTCTCTCGATCGAATAAGATGTTATCATCCCTGTCACATTTATAATTTCAATTAATTAGTAACATGACATTTCATTATTAGTATGCATCACTGCAATAGTGATGTTAGAGTTCTTGTTATGCGAGATTTCGTTGCCCGAATCAATCTTTTGGATAGGCCCCATGAGTACCTAACCATTTCCTTATCAAGATTTTGAGACAGCGAGTATCTACGCGATATCACTATTGATTACCTATAACAATTTTTCCGATCAAAACGGATGTTTATTATAGGTATTACTTACCGGATTCCTTGATCAAGTCTTGAACCGAACACCCTTCAACACTTCGAGCGCACGGTTTGAGTCCAAGTATCCTTCCCGACACTCGGATCCCTCAAACCTATGGCTCTGATACCACTTGTAAGACCCAAACCCGAATTCACGCGATTATTGCTTAATCTTACGGGTTTTGACCTTAACTAAAAACCACTCCCGATTAAAACTTTGAAATTTTCTTTATAAGTCAACCCACTAAGATCAAATACATGTTTGATTCACACAATTTTTTTTCCTACATTTTAATAGTTAAAACATATTTTAAGATGTTGCGTTTTAACGGGAGTTCCTTAGATTCTAGTGCGGAAGCTTGTATGAGTGATCGGGTGTGTTCGGCTCTTATCGCGACTTGATCCTTGCTCCGGGACTTCCATCACATGTTTACCTAGCACCATTACACAAAGAATGGTTAGTGAGTGGTCAAATGAAACATTTAACTAGTACGATAGTCGTTACACGTCGAAACGGAACGAACCAGGCCAAACGGCCCTTTATCAGGAGAACAAACTGCTGCAACTTTTGCGCAGCAGCTGTTCGGATCGCTTTTACCCCTTCTAAAACCCAAAATCCGACTTTGACTTTCAAATGAGAATCGTTCTACGCTCCGAGAGCTTTTCAGGCATATAAAGAACGCCTCCTAACGATTTTTCTACGATTTTATATGCAATTTTAAAGATCGTGTCGTCATGCTGTTCTCTGCGCGCGGCCGCGCGGTCTCTGTGAGCGGCCGCGCGAAGCTTCTGATGTAATTTTGGTGGTTTTTAAGCATGGGAATCATGTCGCAACCGCATTTGATGATTCCCGAAGCCTAAGTATTGACTTGCCGACTAAATAAACCTTTGTTTGACGGAAATCATTGCCCGGTTTATGTCGCCATGATCCGGTTCTTAGTTTTGAATGTTTATGGCGACTTTTACACAAATCGACCCATTTAGACATTGAACTTAAGCAAAACACCATTCGACCACGCGCAATGCGTATAGTTTATGTTGTCAAGTCATTAGACACTTGATCAACTAAAGTGTTTGTCCGATTTGTTCATTATGACTTTGTTATTAGATTTATCCTTTAGTAAATCTTTATAAATTCCCAAAATGCCCCTCCTAGCCAAATCTTTCGATTTAGCCATTCATGGCGACTCTTCTTGATTCAAACCCATTGTTTTGGACTCAATGACTTGTTTAAAAACTTCTAAGTCCATACGGACTTAGATTTTCAACATTTCTCAAGATTGTTCTAATGTGGTCGATTCTAAGCGCCTTAGCGCGCATTAGACATAGTTATGGAAATAACTTACTTGATTTGCACCCACACTTCATGTGGGTACTTTATCACCTATGTTGCTTCGCCCGAAGGCGTTTATTTGACTACGGACTTACCGGGTGGCCTTGACCCATATCCATACCTTGTGTTTATCCTCCATGATTCTTAACATCAAGAATGCACGCGCAATTGCATCTACCTGTATGCTTTCCAAATAGACAACGTTAATTTCTCGGAACTCAAATGGCAATAACTTGCCATTTGACCCGTTTAACTTTATGAATCTTAATGCTTGGAATACAAGCATCAAGTGTTGGATTCACATGGTGAGGACATCACCATTTGACCCGTTTAGACTCCTAGTTCATAATGCTATGTTACCCAAGTTTTTATCTATGGTTCAAGTGAAACAAACTTGACCCATTTAACATCATGCTTAACGACTCCATTCAATTGGTTTAATTTGGATTAAAACATCATTTCTCACATATCTTTATTAGTTGACCCGTTTGATGGATTTCTCCATTTGGTCATAACTCATTATCTCGATTAAGGTCATAAACCACATTTTGTATTGAGTGCACATAAGGCAATTCACTTAATAGATTCTACCCCTTGGGGTTTATCTTTACCTCACACTCAAGATTTGAAACTAATGTTTATAACAATTTAAGCTATGTTATAGTATATTGGTGTAAGTAAAACTTACCTCGCATCCATTCTTGTTTCCATAAGTATTCGCCTTGCATCCGTTTGACCCGTTTGCTCCCTCTTGGTTGTACCTAACTTGGGGATGAGTCAAACTTGTCTATTAGAATACATAATATGGAATTTTGTTCACTATCCATAACATCATGTATTCATTATCATTTCTAGCTAAATCCATAGCCATTTTCTTACATGTCTAGTTAAGATTAACTCATCTAGGCATTTCATCAAACACTTGGTGTGCATCCACCAATATACTTAGTTTTCAACATTCTAAGTTTAACCAAAGCACAACCGATTGTCCAATTGACCTCATAACATGTTATTTAGGCTTTTTAGCCAAAATTCCTCATTAAGAAAACTCCTAAGAGTTAACTAAATCATTAAACATAAAGGGTTTCAACCTAGAGGTGAAACCCCAATTTTCACATATTCACATAATCATATGAGTATAATCAAATACACAATTAAAATGGAATTCATAACCAAATTAGACTTGATTGAGGTTCCCTAAGGTTAGAAAAACCTCCATCAACATACACCTTCACGTTTTTGTGAAAACCCTAGTTTTTCACCATGATCAAGAATGAATCTTACATCAAATTAAGCCAAATAAAAGGTACCTTAGGGTGATTGAACCTTAGATACTTCGTTTTTGTGTAATGCATAGGCTTCCCTTTGATTTGCCTTGAGTTGGAGCAAGAAATTGGAGGTTTAAGGTTTGGTTGGTGAAGGAGTTTGATCTCCTGATGTTGAGATCGATCAACACACACACAAGTGTGTTTTTGATTTTATTAAATTTTATTAATAAAACTAGTTTTACCACATTGGCAACTATAGTCCCTCCAAATATCCCCGAGTGTCATTTTTGTATAAAAACTAACTCATAAGCTAGTTTCAAACACCTTTTATTAATTTATAAACATAATATTATTAACTAGGTTATTTCCATATTAGAATATAACCCATGTTCTTATCCTCTAAGTCTCGTGTTAATATTTTGCTAATCACGCCTAATGGCGTAGTTAGGCGAACGAATGGTTTTGGGGTGTTACAAGAACACACCTTAGTTTTGCAAGATAATGAAATGTAAAGCTTGAAAAGGTGGATTCTTAGGAAAAAAACGTGTTCTAGAGGGTGTTTATGGGTTGAGAGAGGTTATGGGACGATTAGAGTTGCACAAATGATGTTTTACGAGTCAAGGGTGGTATTTATAGGTGTTTCTAGTCGTTCCAGCTGCAACAGGCGATTAGAACACGTGATTACATGTACTCGCCTGTAGTAACAGGAGAGTAGGGCTTAATCGCCCCTAATTATAGGCGAGTAGGCTACTCACCTATTTGTAATCGCCTGCAGCATGTTACTTTGGGTTTTGGCACGTTAAAACACTATTTTAACACATATAAGCACGTATTCACATACCGGCAAGTCACATAATGATTATGAACACATAATGCATGATAACTAACACGTTCACATCCGTTCACCAATTACCGGGACTCGAGACTTGCGTGTGTGTGTTAAACCCGGCGATTCTACAAATCACTCATCCTTGTTCACATGGTTATGAACCGACTCCCAATGATCCCGTGGATCACTGTAACGACTCCCGATGATTCCCGGAACCATCATAACGACTCAACTGACCTAGTTGAGTATGTTTGAAAACGTTTTTTCGCTAAGGTAGACTTATGTGTTTTATAAAATGTTAACCTAAACATGCCGAGTGTCACATCACCCCCCTGTTGAAAGAATTTTCGTCCCGAAAATTTCCCGAAGCCAAAGAGAATGAAACGATGAGAAAGAAAAATTTTCCCGGTCGTCACATCATCCCCTGTTGAAAGGAATCTCGTCCCGAGATTCACTCAGCTTCAACAGTAATGAGTGCCGACCTAAGCATATGCCCAAGTAACGCTTCCCGAAATGCAAACGAAATGAGAATCACGAACGAAGAATAATAACGACAGGTACTCCATGCCGGGGAATCGCCTCCCCAAGGTGAATACAAAACAAAAGACTCCTCCTGATCGAAGGCCTACTGGAGACTACTGTGATCGGTATAAATGACACACTGGTACTGTCCAAGTAGCATCTCCAAAGGACCCACATCAAACCCATGAATGCAAAACGATAACCAAGTACAAGACCGAAAACACGCGATGAAGGCGAAACGCCTAATGATGCGAATAAGGATAAAACCAAAGTACAACGAATACTAAGAAAAGAAACTCACCAGTAACAGTATCAGGATCCTCCAGGTTCTCCCTCGCACCGATGATATAAGCGCGACCAGTTCGACCGCCGCCCTCGCCTTGTTTCACTTTAGGACAGTCCCGCTTGAAATGCCCAGTATCCCCACAGTGATAACATCCCTGCTTTCCCTGAGCAGCTGTAGCAGGGGTAGCAGCAGTAGTAGCTAACACGAATCTCTCCGTAAATCGGCAGAATGATTTGTGTTCCTCACTATCAGATACGCAGTCGCTAACACGATCTCTCATTTACATTCTACGGGACCATTTTTACGATATGATTAAAGTATGATAACTGGTTTTGGTGTGATTTTGGTATTAGAAGTTATGAGGGTTTTTTTATAGGTGTAAAAAAATGTAGCCGTCAGGTTGTAACGGTTAGAAAATTAATTACCGTTTGAAAATTAAAAAATGGTTACTTTTTGAATTTAAATGAAAATAAATAAAAGAATCAGTGGAGTGCTGCCTTTAAAAAAGTGTTTCAGTGAAATGACGTGACAATGCAGGTGTTGGATCAGTTTGCTCTTTGTTTAAGTAAGAACTTGCTATCTTTGACACTTAAGTGTTTAGCAAGCTCTTGTATATCAGATTATAAGCACAGCGGAATGTAAAAGTTAAAGCAACACTTTTTATACTTAAGAGGAGTTATTACTCCCCCTTGATGATTGAAACTAATAATGACAAGTATTTATTATGAATCTAAGCAGTAAATGAGAATTAGATACTTAGACAGATTCACAATAAATACTGAAATGGAATAGAACAGTGAAAGTGTTTGAAGGATTTTTCTATTAAAATCAATGTCTAAAATAGAAGGTTGAAGCCTCCTATTTATAGACGTTTACATACATGTATCTTGCCAATAAAGCAAGCACAGAAACATCAGAAACAAGTTGCACAAGTTGCAACATTGAAACTAACAATTACAACTAAAAGTAATAATAAACAATAAACTACTGATACAAAAGGCGATGGAAAATATCTGATGCTAAGTGCTGATGAATGACAAACTACTGATGAGTAGTTTGTCTTCAGTACTTCTGAAGTGAACTTGTCTGGTTTGGACTTCAGAACTTCTGATGAAGTTTCTTCTTTAGCACTTCTCATATCTTCTCTTCAGAAGTTTCTTGTCTTCTCTTCAGTACTTCTATACTTACCCAAAATGACAGAAGTGAATTAGACTAAGGTTTCCAAAAGTGGTTTCACCAATCCTCTTTGTCCTAACAATCTCCCCCTGGATTGATGAAGCCAAAACCTTACTAATTCCTTATGATTTTCTTCTGTCTTGAACAATCTTCCATATTTCTTTGAACATGGTGTTCTTGAGCTGGTTTAACTGTCCATCAGATAGAGATCCTCTCTGTGGTTCCAGATGTTGAATTGTGAGCAGGTCTTGTGTTGATAGTTTCTTTAGATCACTGATCTTCTTGTAAGCCCTGCTTGAAAGGTCTCTTCTTGTCAATAATACTGAGTTGTTATCAGTAAGTGACCATCTGATGATAGGTACCTTTGACTTGTTAAAGTCAGAGGAATAGGGAACCGGACTTGTCCCTTGGGTTGATGATTCTGAGTGTTGGATGCTTTCTGTTTCAGTTAACCTCAGGTGGGAGTCTCTTCCTTGTTGTTGTTGTTGCATATCAGGCATCTGAATAGTTGGGAGATGGTGTTCAGTCACTACCTTGGTATGCATCTTTTCTTTGATAGTCTTTTGGATTTGGTAGGCAAAAGTGGAAGGATCCCTGAATTGTGTTAACAGAGGTTTCTCCTCAATGTCAAAATCTGAATGAACTACTGAACTTCCTTCAAGTAGTACCATTTTGAAATCAGTTTTGACATTGTCCTCTGCTTTCTTTCTTTGAGTAGCAGGCCTTCTTGTTGATATACCAGAAGTTCTAACTACTGATCTTGAAGGATCAGCAGTTTGAAACTTCTCTGGATTTGCAGCCTTGGCAGCCTTGTATTTTCGATAAGTATCCATCAGTCTTTCTTCTTTCCATCTGGATACTGAGGCTTTTGAACCATAGCCCTCTGCTACTAATTCATCTATCATCTGGGCTCTCTTGGCCTTTCCTTCTTTACTTGTGGCCAGTTTGTCTGCAAGCAGTTGTGCCCTTCTTGTCAGCTCTTGCATAGAGATTCCCTTGAGTGTGTAGGCTTTAGTCTTGCTGTTCTTTGTGATGTAAGACATCAGTTGTTGTCTTTTGTCTTGTTCAGCAATCTCATCAAGGCTAGCCTGCCTTTGTAGTTCAGCTTCATAGGCCTGAAGTTTTTCTTCATGGCTTAAGTCTAAATCATCCCTTTCTTCCAGAGTTTTCCAGATCAGATCTTCTCTGGCCTTCTTGTTGGCTGCAACTAAACTCTTCTCTAGTAATTCAGCTGATTGAGAGATTGGAGAAGGGTTTAGCACAGTCATTGTTGTAACTTTTGTAGTAGGCCTGATAGGATCAGATGTTGGTTGAATGGGAGCAGCTGTTCTGGAAGGGTCAGCAGTTTGAGGTTTGGAAGTGTTAACCTCTGATGGGTTGACAACTGCTGATGGTTTGTCAACTACTGAAGGATTGTCTTCAGTACTTTCTGATTCTTCATCAGAACTTTGACCAAAGAACATTTTGACCTAATATTGAAACTTGCTATTTATTTATTCCTCTCCTTTCATCAGAGGTTTCTTTATTATGCCTTAGGGATTCTTCAGAGGTTTGGGTCTCATCTTCTTTTTCTGTGGCTTCAATTTCTTCTACTAAGACACCAAACTGTTTGGCCAGTTTTTCTTTTCTGGCTTGATCCTTCTGATCTCTTTCAAGGATGGACACTCTTGCCCTTATCCTGGCTTGGAATGACTCCTTAGGTTCCCTGATTTTCTCCCCCTTTTTGGATTCATCAAGTTTAAGTTTAGAGGTTGAGGGTTGGGAGAATTGACCTTGAAGATGAGCAATCTGTTTGCTGTTGAATTCAATCTTGTTGGACAGATCATTCATCTTTGTCTTGATCACTCCAAATTGGTTTTTGATTGACAGCTCCAAGTTAGCTGTGTATGTTTGGAAGTGATTCTTGATGAGAGTGTTCATCATGTGGTACAGGGGACCCTCTGGGCTGCATAGCTGGTTCAAGTCTATGCTTGTTTGCCCAGGGAATTGGGTAGGCATTTGTTGTGAAGGGTGTGTTTTTGGGAGATCCTCATGTTGTACAGAGGATGCCACTCTAGGGGTTTTAGGGATTGAGTGGACTTTAACCTGTGCAGGGGTGACTAGCTTCTTGAGCTTGGATACCCCTGAAACAGGACCTTCATAAAGTGCCGTCAATTCAGTAGTTTTGGTTTTTGAAACATCATCCAAGTTAATGGAATCATCTGAATCCCTGATGTTGTCCTCATTGAGGACTGTCTCAGTTAAATCATGAGCTGAGCCCAACTCAGTTCTCTCATGAACCTCTTGTTCTTGGTTCTGAGGATTTCCTACTTCAGGCATTAAGCCTTCATCAGTAGTTGCCACATCTGAGGTCTTAGCTGTTTTACTTCTATCCTCAGATCCACCACTGGGTGGTAACTGAGTAGTAGCAGCCTCAGATGCCCCAAGAGTCTCTAAAATTGGGCTTAAAGACTCTGGTCCACCCTCATCTCTTTGGTTAGGGCTAGTGATGTCCACATCCATGTCTGATGCTGTGGTTATGTCCCCTGTTTTTTGTGGTTGTAGGGGACTGACATTATCAGATGGGACTTTCTCTCTTAGCCCAGAGAGAAGTTTGGCAATCTCTATTGCCTCTGGTTCAGAAATTTGAGGGGTTGGTTAAGTAGTTTGGGCAATAGGTTGGTCAGCAGTTTCAAAAGAAGTGTGAGTTGCAATTGTTTTTCTAAGTCTTTTTCTTTTGAATAAGATAGTTATGGGTGCTCTTGTTGGGGTTTGAGATGGATGAGACTGAGAGGGTGTTTCAGTCTCACCAATTTGAAGAGCAGACTGCTCATGAGCATGTTCAGGCATCTCAACCTCCTGAACAGCTTTTCTTTTGGGTTGGTGGGTTTTTGTTTTTGTTGGCTTGGGCTTTTTGGCTTTTGGTGGTGTGAGTTTGGAAGATGTGGGCTTCAGGGGGACTTGTTGTTGTTCTCCCTGATCATCTTCTGGCCAGGTAGCCGGTTTGTTATGCCTAGAGTATGCTTGTGAGGTTAATGGATTTAAAGTTGAAACTTTTCCCACAAGCACCTCATTACCCAGTTCCCCTATTATGCATTGCATAATGAACCTTGGGTATAACAAAAACTTTTTCTTGGTATTATTATGATGTAACACCAACTCATTGAAAAATAATTTTGATGCCCTGAATTTGGTTTCATTCACTATGGAATGAAATATTGGTTGAAAAGTGGAGGGCATCTGGTCATAAGACCCTGTTTTTGGACTCAAACACATAATAATATAATGAAACAAAAGCTTGTATTTTGGTTCAAAATATTTTTTGAAGATAGTAGCATGGGAGAGAGTACCTTGATAACCACACTCTGTCATGGTTAAGTGAATATCAGAACTAGCAACTTGATCAGGGGCAGCTACATCATCCAGGCCCAGTCTTGTTGCTAGTGTGGCCGGTGTGATGGTCAGTGGTTTCCCTTTGATTCTTGAGTTGAGGGAAATAACTTCATCATCAGCCGTCACCGTCTCAGCATTTGCCCAGAACTCATTTAGAGTTTCAGTATGAATTGGTGGGTTTATTGTGAGAGCAGTAAAATATTGGGATTTTACGACAAGATCAATGATCTCATCGTATTGGGACCAGCCTTCTTGTTTTTCAAGAAAGGCTCTTTGATTGTGTCCCTGTTTTAGAACGAGAGCCATGTGGTTGTGTTTTGATCGAACAGTTGATTTGCAGGTTTAGGTTACTTGAGAGAGTTTTTGAGAGAGAAAGAGGGATATTTTTGAGTTTGAAAGGATAAGTGTTGAAAAAAGATATTTATCAGAAGTTTTTAACCGCTTGAATCTTCTTTATTAGAAGTTTTTAAACCGCCTTGGTTAAAAATCTCTTTATCAGAAGTTTTTAACCGACTAGGTCAAAACCTCTGATGATGGGAAAAGTCAGATTTGCCCTTTTTGACTAAACTACTGATGAAGGATTATCTTCATCAGTAGTTCCCATTTTCTCTTCAGTAGTTTTAACAGCTGATGAGAAATGTTTTTATAAATACTTTTATTCATAACTTCTGAAGGTTATTTTATCAGAAGTTACACACTTTTTAGAAATTATCCCCATACTGATGTTTTGTTCATCAGTAGTTTCTCTCTTTTCAGAAGTTTTGTTTCAGACTTTTTTTCTTTTTGTAAGTGAAAAATGAAAAATTGCAGAATAATAAAATAAACACTTACAAATTTAGCATCCCAAGCATGGATACTAACTTCTGAAATGTTGATGTGTCAAGGGGTTTTGTGAAGATGTCAGCTATTTTATTAGCTGTTGCTACATGCTTCACCTCAATTTTGCCTTTTTCATAGCAATCTCTTATGAAATGGTACCTGATCTCAATATGTTTGGTTTTTGAGAACTGTACCGGATTTTGAATGATGCTAATGGCAGATTTGCTGTCTACTAACAAAGGTGTCTTGGTTTCTTTGATTCCATAATCAAGAAGTTGATATTGGAGCCATTGTATCTGTGATGTACAACTTGCAGCTGCAATGTATTCAGCTTCAGTAGTTGAAGTTGCAACAGATGTTTGCTTCTTTGATTGCCATGACACTAGACAGTTACCCAAGAATTGAAAACCACCAGATGTTGACTTTCTTGTCATCTTACACCCTGCATAGTCACTATCTGAAAATGCTGATAACTTGGTATTGCTTGAAGCAGGATACCAAATTCCAAGTGTTGGAGTTCCTTTCAGATATCTGAAAATTCTTTTGACTGCAATAAGGTGTGATTCCCTTGGTGCTGATTGATATCTAGCACAGACACATGTTGAAAACATAATATCTGGTCTAGAAGCAGTTAGATATAAAAGGGAACCTATCATGCATCTGTACATGGTTTGATCAACCTGTTTTCCTTGATCATCAGGTTCAACTTGTGTGATTGGTGTCATGGGAGTGGAACATGATTTACAGTCTTTTAAAGAAAATTTGTTTAATAATTCTTTAACATATTTTGATTGATGTATAAAAGTTCCATTTGTTTGTTGCTTGATCTGCACTCCCAGAAAGTACTGCAGTTCTCCCATGGTACTCATCTCAAATTTTGATTGCATGAGTTTCTTAAAATCATCACACAGTTTTGTGTTTGTTGAACCAAAAATGATATCATCAACATAAATTTGAACAAGTAGGACATGATTTCCAACATGTTTAATGAAAAGAGTTTTATCAATGGCACCTCTTGTAAAGTTATTTTTGAGTAAAAAGGTGGAGAGTGTATCATACCAGGCCCTTGGAGCCTGTTTGAGCCCATAAAGAGCTTTGTTCAGTCTGTACACCCACTCAGGATGAGAAGGATCCTCAAACCCAGGTGGTTGACAGACATACACCTCCTCTTTTATCTTTCCATACAAAAATGCACTTTTCACATCCATTTGATAAACTTTAATTTTGTTGGAAATGGCATAGGCCAGAAATAACCTGATGGCCTCAAGCCTTGCAACTGGAGCAAAGGTTTCATCATAGTCAATTCCCTCTTCTTGAGAGTACCCTTGAACTACCAGTCTTGCCTTGTTCTTGATTATCATACCAGCTTCATCTTGCTTGTTCCTGAAAACCCATCTTGTGCCAATTGGTTGCTTGTTTGGAGGTAGGGGACAGATTTCCCAGACCTGTTGCTTGTTGAACTGAAGCAGTTCATCTTGCATAGCTTGCACCCAATTATTGTCTTTGAGGGCTTCCTGGTACTTCTTTGGTTCCAACTGTGAGATAAAGGCTGAAAATAGGCAAAAGTTGGAGAGCTGGTTTCTGGTAAGAACACCTGAAGCTATATCACCCATGATTTGATCAAGTGGATGATCTCTGTGTTCAATCAGTTGTTGTAAACCACTGACAGGTGTAGGTGGCTCATGTTCTTCAAACAAACTACTTAGGTCTATAATATCTGGTTCAGTAGTTTTAGTGTCTTCAGTAGTTGCAGGTGCTGAAGCAGATGTTTGAGTTTGGCCTTCAGTATTTGTTGAATCAGAAGTTTGTGAAACTTCTGATGGTCTTGAAGTTGACTTAATGACTGTTTGAGGAGTCCATGGTGTAGGATCCTCATCATCAAACCTTTGATCACCATAATAAGTAGGTTTGGATGAAGTGACAGTCTTTTCAGGTCCAAAGTGGAAGTTGTTAAGGTCAAAAAGTTCAGCAGGATGTGCTGGAATAAGAGTGTGTTTTGACTCATTGAACTTGACATTCAATGTTTCTTCTACTATCCTGGTGTGAGAATTAAAAACCTTGTAGGCTTTTCTAGTTGAAGAGTAACCAAGAAAGTAACCTGAGTCAACTTTGGCAGCAAACTTTGAAATAGATTCCTTGATGTTCAAGATGAAACATTGACACCCAAAAGCCCTGAAAAAGGAGATAAGGGGCTTCATGCCATGAAGAACTTCATAGGCAGTCTTGGAATGTCTCTTGACCACAAGAACTCTATTCTGAACATAACATGATGTGTTAACTGCTTCTGCCCAAAAGTACAAGGGCAGTCCAGAATCAGCTAACATTGTTCTTGCTCCCTCTATTAAGGTTCTGTTCTTCCTTTCTACTACACCATTTTGTTCAGGAGTTCTGGGAACACTGTATTGTCTAATAATCCCTTTAGACAAACAGAATTCATCCAGAGTTTTGTTCCTGAACTCTGTCCCATTATCACTTCTAATGGTTTTGACAGGTAGAGAATATTGTTTCTCCACTTGTAGAATGAAGAACTTGATGATTTCAGCAGCCTCATCCTTGGAGAATAAGAAGAATACCCATGTGAATCTTGAGTAGTCATCAATGATGACTAAGCAGTACTTCTTCTTACCCAGGCTCATAATCTTGACAGGTCCAAATAAGTCCATATGGAGTAGTTGAAGACAAGCAGTTGTTTTTTATTCTTCAATAGACTTATAGGAGGACTTATGCTGTTTTCCCTTCAAACAGGATACACAGTGTTCTTGACACTGGTATACCTTCAAAGGTAGACCTCTGACCAAGCCCATTTTTGTGACTTTATTTATGGTTTTAAAGTTCACATGGCCAAGTCTCCTGTGCCAGAGATCTGTTTCTGAAGTTGATGCCCTTGAGAAGAAACAGGCAGTGTTGTTCAGTACTTTGTCTTTTTCAATGTCCACTGCATAGACATTGCCACATCTTTTGGCAATCAGCAAAGTATGATCTTCAATGATCTTCTCTATCAACTTCTGGCCTTCTGGTGAGATGATCTTGCATGCTGTCTTTGTGAAAAAGGAAGAATATCCTTTATCACACATTTGTGACACACTTAGCAAGTTGTATTCAAGGTTTTCAACCAGATTGACCTTGTCAAACTGTATTTTGCCAGAGGAGACATTGCCATGTCCTAGCACATATCCCTTAGCATTGTTCCCAAAGGATACAGATCCTTCTCTTTGGCTGATAAAATTGTTTATCGGGTATCTGCATCCAGTCATGTGCATAGAGCCCCACTATCAACATACCATATGCTGTTTAAGCCCCTGGAAACTCTCTGCACAAAATAGCAAATTAGTTAGATCTAGGAACCCAAGCCTGTTTGGCTTTGGGTTTGCTCTTAAGAACAGTTACAGTTTGTTCTAGACCAGGTTGAGAAATCCATGTCTTTTTGGCAATGGATTTTTTATTAAGAGCCATGGTGGTATCCCTTATAGGACCACCATCAACCTTGGTCATCAGTAGTTGTACCATGTTCATTAGATTTTGTATCTCAGCAGTTTGTGAAACTGCTGATGATTCAGGTCTAACTACTGACAAAGAATTTTGAGAAAAAGATTTTAGTTGTGATTTTATCTTTTTCTGAGAAAAGGTGTTTTCAGGTTGTTGTTTCTTGGGTTTAAAGATTCTTTCATAATCATTTCTGATTTGATTTCCCACAACCTGTTTAATTTTTTGATTGAACTGAATTCCTTTTCTGTATCTACAAAATTCAGTTTTGTGGTTGAACAGACCACAAATTTCACACTCTTTTGCCTTTTGTTTTTGATCTAAAGGCAAATTTCTGACATTAGTGTAAAGATTTTGCTCATCAGTAGTTTTCAGGATCTCAACTCCTGATGTAGATGAAACTACTGATGGCTTGTTGTCAGATTTTGTTAATACTTCTGAAGTACTTTCTTTGAAAATACCAGGATTTCTGTTTAGAAAGTTTTCATGGAAAGATGTGCAGTCTTTCCCTTCAGAAGTTTCATTTGAAACAATTTTTCTCCCATCTTCAGTAGTTTTGGGAGAGAAATCTGTTGGTGTTTCAACATGATGGTACCCTATGCCAAACTTAACATTTGAAGCACTTTGTTTGTTTAGCAATAATTGGTACCCCTTACAAGATTCCACCCATTTTTCACATGTGATCCTGGTGTCAGCAAGCTCTTGTCTGACATCTCCCAGGTCATTTAGCATGATTTTAATTTGTGCTTGGGTTTCAATAGCCGAGTCAGTTAATTTAGAAACTTCTTTTGTTTTAGCACACAGTTTTCTTTCTAAATCACATTTCATCTGTGTGTATTTTCTTTCTAAATCATTGGCTTTTCCTTGTAAGTGCACATTTGTCTCTCTTATGAGAGCAAAAGTTTCTTTGCAAGAATTTGAGCAAAGTTTTGTCAAAGATTCTTTTGATACCTGTGACAATGCAGATTTTGAAGTACAACCTTCAAATGCCATTAAGGCAAAGTTCTTTCTGCCATTGTCTGGTTCTCCCCAGTTGATGTCAAACACCTTGTTGTCTGCATCAGGATTGCACTCTGTGGTGTCAAAAGGGAGACTGCTCCAGTCAACATACCCTGAGGTGAAAAGACTTTGCTGAGAGGGTTGTTGAGGCTGTGGAGGATGTTGAGCAGCTGGAAAGGGAGGGATTGATTGTTGGCTCTGCATCTGTTGAGCAGGCATTTGAACATATTGTACTTGTGGCATGTATTGCTGTTGAGGAGCTTGTGCCTGTACAAAATGAGCACTCCCTTGAGTTCCATTATTCCTATTATAATTGGGGTTATAGTTATTTCCAGATTGTGATTGGTTAAAGCTAGAGTTTCTACACTCTCTAGCAAAGTGTCCCAACTTCTGACACTTGTGACATCTCAGTTTAGATTTGTCAAAACCAATTTTTGTATTACTGGTCAATCCTGGAAATTTCCTTCCTGACCTTTTATAAAACTTGTTAGTTTTAATGCTTAGCATGGCCAGTTGGTGTAAAATGTCCATTTCTTCTAAGTCATAACTGCTAAAGTTTTTCAAATCATCCATGATAAAACATAGATTATCAGCAGTTTGACTTTGGTCATCATTGTCATAACCTGGGAAAGATCTTTCTGATGAGATCCCAGTTGTTATGTCAATGTTGTCATAAGATCCATAGGAACAAGTTGGTGAGTCTTGTCCCAAAAGTGTTGTACTACCTGGTAGGTAGTCATCAGCAGTTTTACCAGATGATTGCAATTTCTTCTTTTGATCAATTTCTCTTTCAAAAGTAAGTAATCTCCCATGGAGTTTTGTAAGAGTGAGGGAGCTGAAATCTGGTGAGGATCTTAAAAAAATGGAGTATGTTTCCCATTTGTCTGGTAAAGACCTTAAAAATCTATGTAGCATAGATACTGTTGTATAGGTCTGACCATTTAACTTTAGCTCAGATATTAATGAGGAGAATCTTTCAAATTGTTGAGTTAAAGTTTCCCCATTAATATGAGCAAATGTCTCATATTGTTGAGCTAAATTCTCTCTGGTGTTGGCAATCACCTCTTCAGTTCCTCCAAACTGTTCTTTAAGACAATCCCAGAGTTCTTTGGCACTTTCACAATGTAAAAGGCCAGAGTATATCTCATTTGGGAGAGCCATTGCCAACATAGAGAATGCTTTTGCATCTAGCTCAAGTTTTAGGAAATCATCATCTGTATATTCTTTTGGGTCCTTAGGGACCTCAACATTAGTTTTAAAATTGACATTTACTGGTTTGTGAGGACCATATATCACAGATCTCCAACAACCTGTGTTGGTCTGTGACAAGGTATGTGCCATTCTCTTTTGCCATATGTTGTATTCGTTTCTTACAAGCATGGCAGGTTTAGTAGCAGAACCAGTATTATGTGGATCCATTTTAAAGAGTATTGATTTGTCAGATGACTCTTTTAAGTGATGGATGTTGATAAAAAGTGAACTTTTGATCTTTTTATTGAGTATCAATAAGAGCTTTGTGTCTGATTCTCAATTTGTTAGATTGATATGTGATCAGATAAACCAATGCTCTGATACCAATTGTTGGATCAGTTTGCTCTTTGTTTAAGTAAGAACTTGCTATCTTTGACACTTAAGTGTTTAGCAAGCTCTTGTATATCAGATTATAAGCACAGCGGAATGTAAAAGTTAAAGCAACACTTTTTATACTTAAGAGGAGTTATTACTCCCCCTTGATGATTGAAACTAATAATGACAAGTATTTATTATGAATCTAAGCAGTAAATGAGAATTAGATACTTAGACAGATTCACAATAAATACTGAAATGGAATAGAACAGTGAAAGTGTTTGAAGGATTTTTCTATTAAAATCAATGTCTAAAATAGAAGGTTGAAGCCTCCTATTTATAGACGTTTACATACATGTATCTTGCCAATAAAGCAAGCACAGAAACATCAGAAACAAGTTGCACAAGTTGCAACATTGAAACTAACAATTATAGCTAAAAGTAATAATAAACAATAAACTACTGATACAAAAGGCGGTGGAAAATATCTGATGCTAAGTGCTGATGAATGACAAACTACTGATGAGTAGTTTGTCTTCAGTACTTCTGAAGTGAACTTGTCTGGTTTGGACTTCAGAACTTCTGATGAAGTTTCTTCTTCAGCACTTCTCATATCTTCTCTTCAGCAGTTTCTTGTCTTCTCTTCAGTACTTCTATACTTAGCCAAAATGACAGAAGTGAATTAGACTAAGGTTTCCAAAAGTGGTTTCACCAATCCTCTTTGTCCTAACAGCAGGATTGGTTAAAATCAGTTAAGTGAAAATAAAACACTACATGCACCCCTTCCCCCTAATATTTCGTGTTTGACTTTTCAAAAGTCAACTTCTTCTTCGCCAAACTTTCTGCCCAAATACAAAACACATTTCTTCTTGTGTTTTTATAAAATCTTATGGAACAATCACAATCTATGTTCCACGAATACTGGCTTGGATTTTTTTCAATATCCAATGATCGAATACGAAAACGTTTTTTCAAAAGGTTTTGGTTCATTCTTCTGAACCCGAAAAACAATCTTAATCTTTAATGTTTTTGTTGATATATGTTTTATAAAATCGAATTTGTTTTGTATTGGTAATCATTCGGACCAAGTTTGAATCTTTAAAATTGTTTTGGTTTATAAAAAATTTTGGCGGGAAAATATTTCTCAAACAAGAAAACAGAGCAACAATGATTGATTTGATTTTTCGATTAGATTAAGATTCTGTATTCGATTGTGATAATATGTATATGGGCAGGGATAGTTATAACCGTTTAATCACGTTCTAAGCGATTCTTCATTAGTTCCGGTGTCTCGCCGGAAAAAATGAATCTTGGCCGGAATCCTTTATCCGGTTCTGTTCATTCTTCTCTAACAGTTATAATATGTGTATTTATCTTATACTTAATCCTGTTTAGCCTTTTGACTAATTGTTCCAACATTTATTGATCGTCTTTGCATGTCTCTATTTTCGGTGAGAAACAGGGGATTGAACTTCTGATCTTCTTCGTGGTCTATGTAACAGATGGAACCAAATGATTAACCTTAGGCTCTGAAGCCAAATGTAAGATCGCAGGATCGTTTGAGCGTGAAAGATTTGAGAGAGAATTCTTATGAGACAAAGATTCAATACATTGCATAAATGAAATCATGTGTTCGGCATTTATACAAGTGAAAGGGTGTGACCCTTGATGCCTAACCGACACATCGGTTGGTTAAAATATAACCGCCATAATTATAAACTTAGGATATCTAATAATACTTAGGATAAATAGAAATCAAGTAATTAATATCCAACAGAAGGTTGGGAATGAATGTCGCTCTATCCGACAACCATTCATCAAGATCACTTTCAATGCCTGGCCTCTTCGTGCCTGATCCAATCAGTAGGCCTCATTGAAGTTAATACCGTATGCTAAGATGGGAAATGCCGACATCTAGCACCTAGAAGGGCGGATTCACTTCCAATTCTTTGTGCAAAAACTATTTCATGAGTTTTTCATTCATCATAAAAAGTAAAAACAAATAACATAAAATATTCAAAACTCTTCTTACAAGTAATATAAACAATATAACAACATACATTATTATTGTTTTGTTTCATTAGTTTTACAAAGAAAACAGTCCATGAAGTTCACCACTGGGTAGATTACTTCGATTCGGTCAACTTCACACTGAAATCCCACAGTTTCTTTGCCAATTCCGGGTCGCGTGCATATCCGCTTGCTTTACTCAAGTTGTTGTCAGCAAAATACTGCCCGCTAACACCCTTAAGTTGTGGGTGCAATGCCACATAGCATGTAGTTGCAGCTCCCTGTGGGACGTTCTTCAAGAAACTCTGGACCGCATTCACGAATACAGCTGTGTCAACAAAATTTCAAGGTCATTAGCATATAAAAAAGATCATTAATTTCTATCACATGAATTATCTTTTGAATGAAATAATTAATCTTAAAGTAAATATGAAAACATAAGTGAAAGGCTGTAGACATACAGAAGAAACCACCGTTACGTGTTATGCTCGTTTTAATAAGTCCAGGATTCAGGGAATTGGCAGTTATATTCACTCCCTCTTCCTGCAATATACAACATTCATGAATGAAGTTAATTTAACCTCAAATGCCGATTTCTTCACTGTTTAAATGTTAGGTGACGGATTAATAGTTAGTTACCTGTAACCGTCTTGTGAGCTCGTATGCGTGCAATGCATTTGCAAGCTTTGATTGCCCGTAAGCGTACATAGCGTTATAACTAAAAACCATATCACAGAAGATAATATTAGATGGACAGACCCAAACTGACTCGTTGTATAATTTTAGATACCTTAATGAAACCTTTAAGCAATTTTTTTACCACTCTTGAAGAATGGGTAGTGTATAATTGAATATAAATGTGCATACACGTTTTTTAATTATTGATTAAAATATTTAAAGTTTTACCTCTTTTCATCATTAAGTTTGTCAAACATAATTCCTCCTTTGTATGGCATTCTATGAACTTCAGAGGAAAGAATCACAATCCTTCCTTCTTTCCCACTTTCATTCGCAGTCTTTTTCATGGTATCCAACAACAAGTTTGTTAAAAGGAAGTTACCTAAAAAGGAAAGCAAAAAACTTTTTCGTTAGAATGTTCATCGCAAGCAAAGAATGCATAAAATCTAGGTAAAGGTACACATACCAACATGGTTGGTAGCAAACTGCAATTCAATGTTGTCTTTGCTAAGACTGAATGGAGGAGCCATGATCCCTGCATTGAGACTTTTAACACAAAATGTACATAATATTAGTCCTCTTTTCGCAATAAACATCATGAATAAAATCAAATGAACATTTGTCTTACATCAAGATGTTCAATGGAAGTCCCTTTGAACAGTATTGTGATGCAAAATTTCTAACAGATTCTAGTGAGCTAACATCCAACTCCATCACTTCTACTTTTGCATTGGGGATTTTTTCTGCAATGCTTTGTTTTACTTTTTCACCAGCTTCGATATTTCTGACTGGCATAACGACATTGACCCGCGCAAAGCAAGCACCCGCGCAGTTTCTAACCCGATACCACTTGTAGCTCCTGAAAGTTTTATAACACCATTTAAGCATGTACTAAAGTAATTATTCGGTTAGCCAATGTGTTGATTAGTTTATTAATAATTGAACACGGTTGATGCAAAAGAGATATGCAAAAGAGATATGTAATTATGTAAAGAGATCAAAGGAACATGAATCGAGTTGAGCTAAAATGAGATCGGTTCATTAAAAGCTCAAATCAACCCGGGCTAAGACGAGGTCGTCTAAAAACAAGTTTGTTTAATAATGAGTATGAATTCGAGCTTCACTTATCGAGCCCGGTAGCCTAAATGAGCCCTTTTTGTATTGTTGTTGTTGTTGTTGTTATTATTATTATTAGTTTTGTATTGTTGTTGTTGTTATTATAATTATATGTAAAAAGCTCAATAATATATATACTATGTTATAAAAAGTATTATAAATATAAAATATATAAAAAATAAATCTAAATGTGTATATAACTTAATTAATAAACAATAAAAATCAGAAGAATTTAACCGAAAGCAATCAAAAACTAAATTAACCAAAAAAACGAATTAACTTAAAATCGGTTATTGTTTTTTGTACACTTAGTTCACTAAAATCAACCAAACCGAAAAAGAACCATATATATATATATATATATATATATATATATATATATATATATATTTATATGTTTTAGCTTTTATACCTCTATTTAATGTATTTATACTTCCATCTCATGTACTTCTAGACATAAAATTTTAGCCAAAGCTTGGTTTTTGTTATCAGCCAAAATTAATTAAACCGGACTAAAAACCGATAATCTAACTATAAAAACCGAACCATGCTGACTTTGGTTTTAATTACAGTTGAGGCTAATAATTGAACTGAACCAAAGCATAAACACCCTTAGAAGTGTCTGTGTTCCCCGGACCCCGCTGCATCGCGTGGACATCCTACTAGTAAACATTAAACGAGGAGAGGTCGAGGTGGCTAGCCAAGCTCAAAACTGTTTTAATATCATCAACCAAATGGTTTCAAACTGTTTTGTGTCGATGAAGTCATGAAGAGTTATTGATACATAGCAGAAAACGATTTACCAATCGTTGACTATCAAAAATTCAAAATGGTTAAGATCTACGGTTGAACAATCAACTCTAAAGTAAATACATACAGTAAATAAAAAACATATACAGCATAGGAACAAACAAACATCAAACATGCAATAGAAGTAATTAAGGTTACCAGTAACAATGGCAGTGAGTCCAGTTCCATCTATTCCTTTAGTAACATCTTCAGCTGTAGAAGAAGCTGCAAATCCGGATTTTCCAGTAAAGATTGAAATCCAAGTCATTTTTATTTTTTCTGTTTTGTTTTGGATTGAAAGAAGAGTTGCAAAGATTGTTTTAGATTAAACAACCACTATATATATATAGACAAAGTTGCAGAGATCAAACGAGGAATAATAACACTTTGACCTTCAACGGTTAAAAACATTCTAGAAGATAAGAAGAATGGAAATATCGTATTTTGGTCTGAGCTTTTATGTATTAACACTTTGACCCCTACACTTTGTAGCTTCAAAGACATCCCATGAAAACCGGTTGACGTATGACCAAAAATCCCTACAAACCAGATTATTCGTAATAAGGGTGGAGGGAGTGCTTGTCACTCTTGTCACAACCCTTCTCTCCTTTGCACTAGTGTCACGTCACGTTTTTTCGTTACTTGCTAAATTACTGGTATTGTTACACGTTTCGTACACTTCACATGCCAAACAAATTTGTAACTTAGGTTAAAAAAAAGGCCGTTAAAAACATATGATTGATTAATACTGCTCTCTCACCTTTGGTTTTGATCAGCACATACATGCCACAGCATGTCGATCAAGCTTTGCCGATTAGCATATGCCGCAACTCAGGAAATGCATCTTGCCGGCTGCTGCCACATATTGCCGACCCATCTTGTCGAACCCATATCGTTCACCCTATCAATTTCATAACGGTTTGAAGATGTGTTCTAAACCAAAATGAATCATTTGTTGAGTATTGGATCACATTTCAATAGATAACTGGAACTTGAGACATTCACTTCATAAGTCACGAGCATCCACTTTTTGTATTAGGTTCATTACTAAATATTAAAAGGTGATTCGTTTCATTACTAACTATTTACTTGTTATCATATAAACTCAACTACATGTATACAAAAGCAAATTTTAAATGTGAAGGATTTAAAACTAACTCGTTTAGAAGTCGTTTTAAATGAGTGTTAAAAGTTATACGGTACCATTTTCATAGGCTTGAATTTAGATGGTTGGATTGAGTAACAAAGAAGTTTAACCAAGCAACATTTTCTTTGAGCATTCAACAAAGCCGGGCCATCCGGGTACACTCATTGACAAAATGCCATCCAAACCATGATCATAGATAGCGTTGGTGACCCGGTCCATCACTCATTCTAGAGGAAACCTATGACCCAAAGGCTCTGACTCGCACATGAGATTTTGTTACAAATGAGACTCTAACTAACGACCTCTCATAGAGAAAGTTATCAAATTACTACTAGAGCACTGCCTCATTGGTTGACTAAGCCATGTTAGTTGCAATATTTTCATTGCTATTTACTAAACTTGCTAACATTAGCTAGTTCAAGCTTTGATTAAACTGGCTCACGTTAGTTTTTTTTTTTTTTTTTAACTTAAACTTCATTAAAATACACACCTTCTCAAGCCGAGGAAGCCGCAAACAAAATTACAACATATACAATGGGTTATCATACCAATCTTTCCACAATAAATTCTTAAAACTCGACCTACTTCTCAACCACAAGAACGTTAGGGACTTAACGGTCCCAACCACCTCTATAGCTTTAGTGTCTTTATCATTGAATCGCTTATCGTTTCTCGCTTTCCAAATCCCCCAACAAGCCACCAAAATGATTCCATGAATAATCATTTTCCTTCTTTTATCTCCACCAACACTTTTGTGCAACTCTAATAAATAATTAAACCCGAAACCGTATATAGGATCCAGCCGGCACCACCGCCCTATCCTACACCACACTTTAGTCACACTTTAGTGGCGAACCAACATCTGGTGAAAAAATGCTACGTAGTCTCCGTATTGTAATTACACACAATGCACACATCGCTCTCAATAACAACTCCTCTTCGGGTCAAAGCATCAGTCTTTGTAATCCTATCCGAAGCCGCTCTCCACGCAAATATATTGCATTTCAAAGGGACCCAAAATAGCCACCTGAACTGAAACCCACCGTTTGTAACATTCTTGGCTACGAGTTCTTTGATCGACTTCACATAAAAGATACCCTCTTTGTCCCCTAACCATCTCCATCGATCCTGCTCCTTAGTCACGGCCACTACAGCTAAGGCTGCATTACAGTCGGCCCATTCTGCGTTTACTGCTACGTATCAAAGTACTGTCCAGCCCAACCAATCCCCCAGCAACCCATTTACCCATTTGAGACCAATAATCACAAACCCAACAATTTTTATTATTCACCAACCGAAAGAGATTAGGAAACTTATTTTCAAAGTATCCGTAAACAACCACGGATCAAGCCAAAACCTTATACCTTCGCCATTACCGACTTATCCTTTAAAAAAGTCGCTTATAGGTTTTCCTTGCAGCACCATCTTATCCGCATTCTTGACTATCGCTTTCCAACATGCAACATTGTTCGGGTTACACGGTAGAATCGGCCACCCCGCCTTTTTCTAATGGCATAGATTAATTACATGCGTCCAAAGCTTATCTTTTTCAACACGAAACCTCCAAACCCATTTGACTAGAAGAGCCTCATTGGTATGTTGCAGCCGACACAACCCCAACCCACCATTCTTTTTTGATTTCGTGACCGTATCCCAAACGACCCAATGGATTTTGCCCCCATTCCCACTCGCATTCCACAAAAACCTTTTCATCCTTTGTTCCAACTTATTGATAACAAATTTTGGCGCCTTGTATTGTCACACCCTCAAATTTCCACGTGCGGGGTTTTACCGCGAGGCGCGTGACACACCAGGATCCAAGTCAACGGTCACAATAAACGACAACTATATGATATGAAAACAACGTAAACTACCCATTAAAACCGTTCCAACACAGTGGAAGCATAATATGTTATTACAACCAAAAAAGTAAAACTTAAAGTCTGAAATGTTTAACAAACATGCTTATGAATCCTAGACGCCGGGAGACTCCGTGCGCCTATCGATAGCTGCTACCTTAGCGACCTGAGACAAACATGCTAAAAACGTCAGCAAATAATGCCGGTGAGTTCACAGGTTTTTCATGAAGACCGACTCCAAAAGTTTTAATGAATACCCGTGGCCAAACCAGGCCACATGCATGCAAACCATATGAATACCTGTCACTACTGCGATTGGAAAACCATTACTGAACTCGAATACTGTGAATACATGAATACTGGATACTGAATACAGAATACCTAAGAGACAACATGCACCCGTCTAACCTCCAATTGAACAAGTGGGGCCGGTCACGCCCAAATAGATCTATCCACATTTCCCCCGTTGTGCATCCCCGCACATTCATGGTTCTCCCCGGGACTTCCAAAACATCGCATTGTAACTCAATGAATACTCCAAAATATAATGAATACATAAATACCAAAACATAGTAGACGCATCTTTTATGAAAACATAGTTGACACATGTTTAAAGAATACAACATGTTTTCTCCCCCGAAAATGTACAACCAGTAAAGAATGGGCCGTGAAACTCACCTTAGAGTGCTTCCTCAGTTAAATAGAAATCCGATACGTGTGTGATAGTCCCTACTAGTGGCGACCTATCAATGAGTTTACATAAGTGTGATGACTACTAACCCGAAGGCTAATCAGTCCCCAATTTTCCAGACCGTGACTATGTATGTTGAAAACATGTTTGAACGTTAAACCGACCATACCAGACAAGACAAGACCTGACATCCCATTGGTGACCCGACATTCCACGTGTTATCCAAATACAAGATATCATGCAACACATGCAATTAAACACTTAGCATACACAACAATTCACTAAGTCTAGCATAACGCTCAATTAATGCATAAACAAGTCCGAACACGTGTTACCAAGACATTAGACATGTCACGGGGTTCCTATCATGTTCCTAGGTGTCAAATCATGTTTCGGGATGTTGAAATACACTTACAACAACAAAACATGCGATTAGGAATCAAACATGCAATTAGGAAAGTCAACTAGCAATTAGGAAAGTCAAACAGGCAATTAGGGTTGTAATCACATGTAATATACACGAGTAGGCTCCTACTCGCCTATAGAAACATGTGAGTAGGCTACTCGCCCCTTCTATCAGGCGAGTAGACCACCTACTCGCCCCCTGCAGTCACATGTCACCTTTTTGCGCGTTTAACCATCCAAATCAGATCCAAAACATGTGGAAACACCCAATATCAAACCCAAATAATTTATCAACCTTTTCCAAGCAAAAACCCCCCAATTTATTATCATTCTAACAGCCCCGAATGCAAGTGTTTCCCAAAATAACACATTTAGCATGTAAACATCACATCAACATGCAAAACTTACCCTAAACGGAAAATGTACAGATTTCATCACATAACAACGTTGTCCAATATTATCCTACTATTCTATCATCATCCTAGAGCAAACCCTAACCTTATGCAATCATCATAACACATCAAAACTCCTTAAATCTTCCTAAATCATTCAAACGGGTCAAAATGCCTATTATCAACAAAACATAATCATAGACCCCCAAATTCATAGATAAACATCATAATAACTCATCTAGGTCAGAAACATATCAAACATACAATAATCATCAAGTTTTATTAATAAAAATCCTATCTTTGCTTGATTACATCACATAGAACAAGTAGGCATGTAAACGAACTGAACGAACACGAACACGAACACATAATCGAACACATTTTTGTGTTCGTGTTCGTTCATTAAGAAATTTGTCGTGTTCATTTATGTTCGTTCATTTAAACCTAAACGAACAGTTCATGAACATAAACGAACACAAATGATCAATATAAACTAACACAAATGAACATAAACGAATACAAAAAAAAAACAAGTTAATAATGATTCATGAACATAAATGAACGTTAGGGTTAGGGTGGAGAGCAGCTGTGAAGTGTGGGGCTGTGAAGTGTGAAGAGCGGCTAATAAGTGATATGTTTAGAATGTTAGGGTTAGGGTTAAGTTTTTAGAACATATGAATTAAGGTTACTTAACAAAAGGAAATAAATAATAAAAATAAAGCTAAGTTTAATTAAACGAACATAATCGAACAAAATAAACGAACATAAATGAACGAACATAAACGAACGTTCATGAACATAAATGAACGAACACAACGTGTGTTCATGTTCGTTCGTTTAATTAAATGAACATAAACGAACTTCCCGCCAAACAGTTTACGAACAGTTCATGAACGTTCGGTTCGTTTACAGGCCTAAGAACAAGTATGAAGGTTTGGGTTTGTTTAGAAACTAATTTTAATAGGTTTTCAAAGACTCAAATGTTTAGAAATCAGGTCTGGACCTTTAGGGAGTAAAACAATAACATTACAAGGGTTTGGGATGAAGAACGCACCTTAGTTTTGCAAGATAATGAAGTGTAAAGCTTGGAAAGGTGGATTCTTAGGAAAAAAACGTGTTCCAGAGGGTGTTTATGGGTTGAGAGAGGTTATGAGACGATTAGGGTTGCACAAATGATGTTTTACAAGTCAAGGGTGGTATTTATAGGTGTATCTAGTCGTTCCAGCTGCAACAGGCGATTAGAACACGTGATTACACGTACTCGCCTGTAGTAACAGGAGAGTAGGGCCTAATCGCCCCTAATTATAGGCGAGTAGGCTACTCACCTATTTGTAATCGCCTGCAGCATGTTACTTTGAGTTTTGGCGTGTTAAAACACTATTTTAACACATATAAGCACGGATTCACATACCGGCAAGTCACATAATGATTATGAACACATAATGCATGATAACTAACACGTTCACATCCGTTCACCAATTACCGGGACTCGAGACTTGCGTGTGTGCGTTAAACCCGACGATTCTACAAATCACCCATCCTTGTTCACATGGTTATGGACCGACTCCCAATGATCTCGTGGATCACTGTAACGACTCCCGATGATTCCCGGAACCATCATAACGACTCAACTGACCTAGTTGAGTATGTTTGAAAACGTTTTTCGCTAAGGTAGACTTATGTGTTTTATAAAATGTTAACCTAAACATGCCGAGTGTCACATCATCCCCCTGTTGAAAGAATTTTCGTCTCGAAAATTTCCCAAAGCGAAAGAGAATGAAACGATGAGAAAGAAAAAATTTCCCGGTCGTCACATCATCCCCCTATTGAAAGGAATCTCGTCCCGAGATTCACTCAGCTTCAACAGTAATGAGTGCCGACCTAAGCATATGCCCAAGTAACGCTTCCCCGAAATGCAAAAGGAATGAGAATCACGAACGAAGAATAATAACGACAGGTACTCCATGCGGGGGAATCGCCTCCCCAAGGTGAATACAAAACAAACGACTCCTCCTGATCGAAGGCCTACTGGAGACTACTGTGATCGGTATAAATGACACACCGGTACTGTCCAAGTAGCATCTCCAAAGAACCCACATCAAACCCATGAATGCAAAACGATAACCAAGTACAAGACCGAAAACACGCGATGAATGCGAACGGCCTAATGATGCGAATAAGGATAAAACCAAAGTACAACGAATACTAAGAAAAGAAACTCACCAGTAACAGTATCAGGATCCTCCAGGTTCTCCCTCGCACCGATGACATAAGCGCGACCAGTTCGACCGCCACCCTCGCCTTGTTTCACTTTAGGATAGTCCCGCTTGAAGTGCCCAGTATCCCTACAGTGATAACATCCCTGCTTTCCCTGAGCAGCTGTAGCAGGGGTAGCAGCAGTAGTAGCTAACACGAATCTCTCCGTAAAATCGACAGAATGATTTGTGTTCCTCACTATCAGATACGCAGTCGCTAACATGATCTCCTCATTTGCATTCTACGGGACCATTTTTACGATATGATTAAAGTATGATAACTGGTTTTGGTGTGATTTTGGTATTAGAAGTTATGAGGGTTTTTTTATAGGTGTAAAAAAATGTAGTCGTTAGGTTGTAACGGTTAGAAAATTAATTACCGTTTGAAAATTAAAAAAATTGTTACTTTTTGAATTTAAATGAAAATAAATAAAAGAATCAGTGGAGTGCTGCCTTTAAAAAAGTGTTTCAGTGAAATGATGTGACAATGCAGGATTGGTTAAAATCAGTTAAGTGAAAATAAAACACTACATGCACCCCTTCCCCCTAATATTTTGTGTTTGACTTTTCAAAAGTCAACTTCTTCTTCGCTAAACTTTCTGCCCAAATACAAAACACATTTCTTCTTGTTTTTTGATAAAATCTTATGGAACAATCACAATCTATGTTCCACGAATATTGGCTTGGATTTTTTTCAATATCCAATGATCGAATACGAAAAAGTTTTTTCAAAAGGTTTCGGTTCATTCTTCTGAACCCGAAAAACAATCTTAATCTTTAATGTTTTTGTTGATATATGTTTTATAAAATCGAATTTGTTTATTGGTAATCATTCGGACCAAGTTTGAATCTTTAAAATTGTTTTGGTTTATAAAAAATTTTGGCGGGAAAATATTTGTCGAACAAGAAAACAGAGCAACAATGATTGATTTAATTTTTCGATTAGATTAAGATTCTGTATTCGATTGTGATAATATGTATATGGGCAGGGATAGTTATAAGCGTTTAATCACGTTCTAAGCGATTCTTCGTTAGTTCCGGTGTCTCGCCGGAAAAAATGAATCTTGGCCGGAATCCTTTATCCGGTTCTGTTCATTCTTCTGTGACAGTTATAATATGTGTATTTATCTTATACTTAATCCTGTTTAGCCTTTTGACTAATTGTTCCAACATTTATTGATCATCTTTGCATGTCTTTGTTTTCGGTGAGAAACAGGGGATTGAACTTCTGATCTTCTTCGTGTTCTATGTAACAGATGGAACCAAATGATTAACCTTATGCTCTGAAGCCAAATGTAAGATCGCAGGATCGTTTAAGGGTGAAAGATTTGAGAGAGAATTCTTATGAGACTGATGTGTGAAAATGTGTATTAAATAAATTCGGGTCAAGTTTTAAAAATGGATAAACCCGCTAAACCACACACTAACGGCAAGTGCACCGGTCGCAGTGTAGCAGAGCAAGTAAGTCCGGAATATCGATCCGTGGACACAATGTGGCGACTCTCGGTACTAGACCTCTATCGACTCCTAGCCTAGAAAATTGGATTTTTGTGATTTTTTTATATTAATTAATTACTAAAGTAAATAAATTAAAAGGCTTAAATTAAAAGATAACAACGGATCACTAAGGAGGGAAATCAGAGATGGGAAAGGCAACCACCTAGGTATCGAATCCTACTAATGAAATTGGAAATGCCCCGGCTTTGGAAACTATGTTGGCAATCAGGATCTTATAATATTCACCCCTAGTATCCTAGTGGCTCCCGGATCATTTACCAAGACTGACCGAGAAGGAATCCTAAAGGCTACTAATCTCACTAATTGATTAGATCACCTCTCGGTCTCACTAACTATGCTAAAGTACTCGCTAGACTGGTTTAGATTTCTCACTCTCCAATCACAATACACCCTAAAGTGCAAGGAGTAACCTGTAAAGTCAATCTATGACACAGATAAGCAAATAATACTAAAGAACCTAGGAAAACCTGATCTCTCAGCGTTTCTAGCCTAAACCTCTAGCACCAAAGACAAACCTGACTACCTATCACCTCTCGGTCTCAAGAGTAGGAAGAATACTAATTACCTCTAAACTCTCAATTAATGTTCCTATGGAATTTAGGCCTAAAATCATAAAGTGAATTACAAGCACAGAGCAAGTAATTCTAACAAGCATCCAAACATGAAAGACATTCACTAAGACACTTGTGGAACATTAAAAGATTATAAATTAGTAAAAAGTACGCACACACATCATAAAATCATAAACAAGTTTCTTACTAAAACATAAATCCAACTATAAATTCCAAATCCGAAACATAAACCAAAATCAAAAAGTCATCATGTCAAACCTAGGTGGCCACTAATGTTTTAGCTAAACATAATAGTAGTGGAACAAGATAAAAACATAGGTTCAAAATATAGCAAAGTCATGGTACCAATATTCATAGACACAAAGTAAATAAATATAAAACCTATAACTTGCAGTGATTAAACCCGAGCCTTCAATACTTGAACCCCGCCTTCCTCTTCAAAATAACTCCTCTTCTGTCTTGTAGCGGCTGTTGATAATATTGCCGTCCACTTTCCAATAAAGTTCGCTGTCCAATTTTTTTCTCCCGTTCTTCTCAATTGTGCTCTATATATGTAGGGTTTTTCTTTTCAAAAACTTTTTAGTGTTGGGCTCGTGGACTTAGTCCACAATTAACATTAACCTCTTTTTTTTTATTCAATTCCTTAGTCCATTAGATTCTTTGAAGTTCCATGATAACTTAAATGTTGTCCATTTAAATCTTCATAAAGGCCCACATAACTTTTATTTGCTTCTTTATCTAATGCTTCTCGACAACAAGCCATTCCATTCTCAATCAAATTTTCATTTTATTATTATTATTATTATTATTATTATTATTATTATTATTATTACTACTCGAGCTCGCTCCGGATGTTCGCAATTTGGGTGTTCTTGGCTCGACCAAAATTCCTCGTTTACGTTCCAACGTCCATGAACACCAGGTTCTCGCGTCTTGATTATTTTTCACTGTTTTAAGCTCTTTTATCACGAACACCTATAAAATAAGAAAATACATAAATACATAATAAAAACAACACAAAACGAATAAAAACTTGACCAAATAATATACAAAATACATAAGAAGAAAGATGTGTTTTGCAACACATCAGAGACAAAGATTCAATACATTGCATAAATGAAATCATGTGTTCGGTATTTATACAAGTGAAAGGGTGTGACCCTTGATGCCTAACTGAAGAAACAATAAGTATCACGGTGGTTATCACTAATCACCGTGTGGTTAATACTTACGTTCGCCAAGAGTAATCCTTTACCCAAACCTCTTGGTTAATCCCGGGTGAGAATGTGAAGTGTAAGTGTGTGTGAAAGCTACGTAAATAAGGACACAAGATGTAAGTGGTTCGGTCAAGGAATGACCTACGTCCACTGTAACTAGCCGGAATATTATTAAAGAACAAGTAGAGAGAGTTACAAGAGAATAATGCTAAGTTGCCATGAATGTTTTCGGATCCTTTTGCAAGGAGATATCCTTCTTTACTTATAGGAGAACTCATGGGCTTAGTAAAGAAGCCCATGAGAAGTTATCCTTATTTGGGCCCGGTCCAAGCCCAGGTTCAAGCTTCCCATGAAAATGGCGGGAAAACCAGATTACTGTGGATGACGTCATACTGCAGCATGGTTGTTGCTCGATGTGGACACGTGGCGAGCTCTGATTGGCAGACGGCGCCCCTGTCCTTGCTACAGTCGTTGACCATGCTCCTGACGTCGGCAGGGGATGTCTGCTGTCACTGTTGATGACAGTTGAAGCATGGGGACAGTCACGTCGCCATCCTTTTCAGTGGTCGTTGGACCACCCTTGCCACCTGTCGCCTTCTCCTTGGTGCGTACTCTGTTCAGAGATCCTTGTGAATCTTCCCTTTGTTATCTTCTGTACCTCGTACCAAAGGTGATAAGGGAGGATACCGCGCGTGGTTGTACGCGCTTATTAGGTGTTATCCGTTGTTTATCAGCTGGTGAGCTCGCGCGCTGCACCACATGTTATGTTGGCAGCGCGCTGACGCCAGAGTCTGGCGCGAGTAATTCTGTTTATGGGGATAGGGACGCCTCTTCCCCTGATTAGGCTCCCTATCCCTTCAAGTCCCCCTAGTCTAAGGCTTCTCCTGCTCTCTGATGGAGAGTATGTGGAGCGCCAGACTCAAAATATCGAGTCGCGGATGACAGCTCATCTGCTTCTGGTTACTCTGGGAATCTGCTTGTGTGGATGTGTCCCGCACTAGTTTGTGTAAAGACTGGGCGGGGAACGTCTTTATTGCTTTTTACGTCAGCTTTGCGCGGAGGAAGACGCGTTCCGCCATGACCTGTGAAGGAGTTGGGCTGGGAACGTCTTTTCCAGCTTTACGTCAAATTTGCGCTGAGGAAGACTTGTTCCGCCATGACATGTGAAGGAGTTGGGCGGGGAACGTCTTTCTTAGTTTTACGTCAAATTTGCGCTGAGGAAGACGTGTTCCGCCATGACCTGTGAAGGAGTTGGGCGGGGAACGTCTTTCTTAATTTTACGTCAAATTTGCGCCATGGAATTGAATGCGGGCCTAGAGTTGTAATAAATTTGAAATCATTGGTATTTAATTTGTCTCTCATAAATTGGAGTTAATGCGCCTGGAAGTCGAATGATCAATTTTTCTGATGGAAGCTTTAAGGGTTGCTGACGTGTCAGGTCCTCGTCTGTTGTGCTGACTGTTGGTTGTCACATCATTGTGGTGCCGTTACCAACTTTCGTCTGGTGTCAGGCGCGTGTGCCGTCACGCGCCTTGCTTGCTGTCTTGGTGGATGAGGTTGTGCCACGTGTCGTATGGCACGTGTGTTTTGTCAGCCGCGTGAGTGTTCACGCGCTTGACAGCTTTCAAATTGGTGACATCTGCCGACACGTGTCACTCATCCGGCGAGTGGTGGGCTGGATCGTTTCCCCGTGTTGATCTTAGCCGTTTGATGGCGTGCGTGACACGTGTCGTCATCTTGGCTCTCTATTTTGAAAATGCGTGACGGTTGATTTTTCCATGTGGGTCCCACTACCATAAATGCAGTGGGTATATAAGGATCATGCATGTATCCTTGAACGGTTACACGTTCATTTTGCTTTTCATATTCTCTACTCTCTCTCTATTTTCTGGCGAGTTCTTCTTGAAGATTCATTGTTGAAACTTCCAAGTTCAACCTTTATTCTTGCCCACTTCTTGTTATTACCTTATTTTTCCCCCTTTTTCCGTCAGAGTTTCACTGATTTGTAAGGTTTTTCTTGAAGATTCCGGTGGATCTTCAAGTTTTCCGACCATTTTTCATGATTCTGAGAACTTTTCTACTCTCCTTTTTCCTTTTTCAGAATGTCTGACTTGTCTGTGAGTCAGTCTCCTTCCGGTGAGGGTCCTAGGAAGGAAACGGTGGTGGATGATGTGGAGCAGGAGGTTATTGTTGAACAGGGGAAGATAAAAGAAAGGAAACTGATGACCAACACATATTGTGCTTGGAGTCAGGAGTCCTTTGAACAATTTCGCAAGATGTATGACATCTTGCCGGAGTGGGAGCCTACCTTGCCGTCTCCGACAGACACTGTCCTCACTGTCGGGAGTGATCGGCTGGCCTTGTATGAAGCCCACTTCACTAAGTGTGGGTTTCGGCTGCCATGCACCCGCTTCCAGATTGACACACTGGTGGAGTATGGCGTTGGGCCCACACAACTAACCGCCTTCGGGCTGCTGAGGTTAGTACACTTTGAGGCGTCCTGCCGCGCCCTTGACGTTGAACCTACTGTGGAGAAGTTCAACGTCTTCTATTTTTTGGCGCGTGATGAGATGTGGTTCTCATTCAAGTCACGCCCTAGGGTGCCGCCGATGGCCACCCACAACCCCAAGTCCTTGCACTGGGCGAAGGAGAAGTTCTTCTTCGTGAAGAGGGGTGTTATCCCCGTTCGTCTGCCCTGGAAGGTGATCGCGGATGGGCAACGCGTGGCGGACATGGTTGTACCCAAGGATTACAAGCAGCAGCCTTGGTTCATCACCCTTACCTCCAACACTACTAAGTTGGAGTTCAGGATTTGACAGAGGGAATCTTTTTCCTTCTAGGGATGAGCCGGCTCCATCTCCACGAGGGCAAGGAGCCCTATATTGCTCCGGAGGGTAAGTAATTTCCTTTTTTCTCCAGACTTTGGTGTAATATTTTTCTAACTGTTTATTGCTGTAGGTGTGAGCAAGTTCCAGTTCTATGCTGCCCGCAAGGAGAAGGGCATCAAGTGGAGGCCGTTAGCGGAGGGCCAAGTTTCCTGTTTGGAGGAATTCGTTGGCCGTTTTTACTACCCGGACCTTGTTAGCGCGCCGCAGCCTTTTTACACTACTGGTGAGTCTAGAAACCCTTTGCTCACTAGCATTTTTGGAGATGACTCTACTCACTCCTCAGTAGAGATTGTTCAACCTGTGAAGGCGTCTGCGGGGCGTGGACGTTGGAAACACGCTCCGCGGAAGCATAAGTATTCAGTGAAGGTTTCTTTTTCTGACTCAGATTCTTCCGTTTCACTGGGAGAGGTCATCAAGGGGCGGCGTCGCAGAAAAGACGGCCCCGCGTCTGAGGATGAGGACGAGGATGATTCCTCGAAGTTGCAGAAGAGGAGGAAACGCGCCACCGACGCCACTGCCAGCAGCGCCAAGGTATCAAAGGATGTGTCCGCCACGCCTACTGGCGATGAGGGTGTTACCCCTACTGACACAGTTACAGCCCCCACGGCAACATTTGAGGATGTTAGCAAGGGGAAGTCTCCCTTCGCCGGTGGTGGGGCGCAAGAGGGGGTTGCGCCAATATTTTCTGTGGGTATTGGCGCTGCTCCAACTCGTCAGCCTCTGTTCCAGAAGCTGATTAAGAAGAAGGCACCTGGTAAATATTGCTTCATTGCTTTTCTAAGTCTTTGTCTTTGTCTTGCTTTTAACATGTTTTGCTTTCCGTTTTCAGTTGCGCCCAAGTTCATTCCTACTCCTCCTCCTACGTCTCCATCTGCGGAGGCAGCTAGGGTGGAGGAAGAGAGGCTCTGGAAAGATCAAGAGGAAGCGCGCAGGCAGGCGGAAGCTGATGAAGCCCTTCGGAGGGCTGAGGCTGAGAAGATAGCTGCTGCCAATGAAGCTAAACAAAAGGCTGAGGCAGCAAAGCGGGCGGAGGCGGAGCGTCTTCGTCTCCAAGAGCAACAGTTCTTGGAGGAGAAGGCCCGCCAGTTGAAGGAGCGGGAGGCGCAGGAGCGCGCCGAAGTTGAAGCCCGGGGAGTGGCCCATGAAGCTGATGGGTTTGAGAGGGCACTCCAGGGGGCAGGCGCCGCTGTTGCTAGGGGCGGCTCGCGTGAAGCACGGCACGAGTCTTCAAGAGTCGGCAGCAGGGAGCCATCGGGGACCTATGATGGTTCTTGCTGGACTGGTGGCGACGCCATCTGGTGTCCTCACTGGGCGGTCAGGGAGAATACATTATTCTCCAACTCCCTGGCCGTGGAGGAGTTTGTAAGAGAGGTGGTGCCTCCCTATGAGCGCACGCACCAGGATATGTTGAGTCGTCCTGACCTGATGTCTGCTTTATGTGTGAATCAGGCGACTCAATTATCTATGATGGACTCGTTGCGCCGCCGGGACGCGGCGGTGTTACGTGACATCGAACACTTGGAAGTGGAGAAGGCAAGCCTTGCTGAAAAAGAGGCTGCCTTCAAGGCTGAAATTTCCAAGTACCGTCGCCGCGCCCATGATGCAGAGGCTAAGGCCCTTATGCTTGAAGAGGACGCGGCGGCGGATAGGTGCAAATGGTCAGAGTCTTGGAAGAAGACCAATGCCGAAATTATGCATTTGAAAGAGACTCTGGCCGAAGCGCAGGAGGAGAGGCGGGTGGTGACCCGAAAGTTGGAGGAGAAGTGCAAGGCCCTCTCCGAGAGGACTGTTTGTATGTGGAGAAGCGTAAAGAGCTGGAGTATAAAGATGCTGATCTCATCAAGGCTACTGAGCGCGTCTCTTTTTTGGAGCAGGAGAGGGTCCAAATTCTTCACGCCAAAGAGGATTTGGAGCAAGACCTTAACTCTGCGGAGCAAGCTCGCGTTGCGGCCGCCACAGAGTGTGAGGCGGTCCAGCAACTGTTAGAGGAGGCGGTCGCTGCCCAGACCCAAATGCAAGACTCCATCCGCTAGCTGATGACTGATGGGATGAGTGGGGTGAGTCTTTATGCTTTTCTTTGTTGTTGACCTTATCTTTATTATGTTGATTTGCTAACTTTGATTTTTCCTCAGGTCTTTAAGGGGTTCTGGCAGGAGCCCAAGTTGGGTGATCAAGTTGCTACCATTGCTGCCAGCGCCCAAGCCTATGGGTATGGGGAGGGTTACGAGGATGGCTTCTTGGCGGCCCAAAATGAAGGGCGCCTTGACCTCGCGGAGCATTATGGGAAGCCCTTGAAGGAGGAATATGAAGCGGAGTTGGTCAAGTTTGAGAAGATTGACTTCCCCATCCTTCAAGTGATTGCGGACTGTAATCGTAACGCGGACCCTCCTGCTGCCCTCAAGTATTTCATAGAAAGATCTGATGAGCTGGTGCGGGAAGCGGAGCAAAGGCGGCAAGAAGAGATGCGCCAGAAGGCCTCTGGCGAGGGTCCCTCTACTCTGCCTGATAAATAGGCATCTTCATAAATGTCTTGTAATTATTTGTAAATATCAAAGGGTTTTTAATTCCCTTAAGTTAATGAAAAATTTTGTGGTTTGTTATATCGTGTTAACTTTCTCACCCTAACTTCTGTGCACTTATTTAACCAAGTCGTCACCCGGTGTGTAAGTAGGAGTTAGAGCGCGCGTCTGGCTAGACAGTCCGGCGTCAAAGTGTAAAAAATACTTTTGCCTTGAAGACTATAGCGAGGCGCGACTTGTGCCAGAGGGTCCGAGTTGGGCGCGTGATTGCCTTGCCTAGAAGACCATAGACTTCGCTTTTGTGTGATGTGCGCTTCCTTTGTCCGACTTGTATTTTACAAGTCTAGATGACAAAGGTTTTCCACGCATACACGTTTCGCGCGTCAGTTAGGTCCGGCAAGTAAACCTGTCTTGAAGACCATAGGACGCTGTGCTGTACGCCAGTTAGTGCAAGTCCGACGTGCTCAAGGCGCGTCTTGAAGACTTGCATGGCTTTGATAGTCAGCGATGTTGGTCCGATGAGGGTTTTGTCCAAGTCTTGAAGACCCTGGCGCGGAAAAAACAAGTAGAAGTACAGATATAGGAAACCATTTTTCATTGATAAGGATGGCATGCGTAGCCATTTTACAAGTGTTTTACAAATAACAGCGTCGTAGTTGCGCGCCATTCCAAGATCGCGGGATAGGTGTGCCATCTAGCCTCTCTAGCGCATAAGCGCCTTTGCCAAGTGTTTCTTGTATCTTGTATGGGCCTTCCCAAGTAGGAGCTAGTTTTTCGGGTTTTTAGGCGTTGGAAGCCTCGTTGTTGCGGAAAACGTAGTCCCCAATCTTGAACGCGGACTCTTTGACGCGTTTGTTGTAGTAGCGCTCTAGCTGTGTCTTGTAATTAGCTTCTTTGATTGCAGCAAGATCGCGACCCTCTTCTAATAAGTCAAGGTTCAAACGGAGTTCTTTGTCATTATCTCTTGTTTCGGCCATTAATACTCTTGCGGAAGGGCAGCCTATTTCGGCGGGGATGACCGCCTCGGTACCATATGTCAGGCTGAATGGCGTTTCGCCATTGCTAGTTTTTGTGAGGGTGTGGTAGGCCCATAAAACATGAGGGATTTCTTCTACCCACCCGGTTCTCTTGGTTCCGAGTCGTGCTTTGATGCCTTCTACTATTGTGCGATTGGCCCTTTCCACTTGACCGTTACCTTGCGGGTGCGCGACCGATGTGAAAATTTGTTTAACACCCATTTGAGCCAACCATTCCTGGAGGGATTGGTCTTCAAATTGCGTGCCGTTGTCGCTTACCAGTTGCATTGGCAGGCCGAATCGGCAGATAATGAACTCCCAAATAAATTTCTTGACATGTGCGCCGTCAATCTTGGCTAGAGGCTTTGCCTCGACCCACTTGGTGAAGTAGTCGATGGCGACGATTAAGTATTTTACATTGCCCAGAGCCGTTGGGAATGGTCCTACCAGATCAATAGCCCACTTCTGAAATGGCCAAGCCGCTGTAACGGGCACCAGGTTGTTCTTGGGGCGCAAGGTATTCGGAGCGTGGCGCTGGCAACTGTCGCATTTGCGCAACTCGTTGACCGCGTCTACGTGCATGCCCGGCCAATAGTACCCTGCGTTCATTAACTTCGCTACTACCATTCTTGGGCCCGCGTGCAGCCCGCATGTTCCTTCATGTATTTCTCTGAGGAGGAGGAAGGAGGCGTCTGCGGAATCTACGCAGCGCAGCAGCGGCCCTAGGTAAGAGCAGCGGTATAAGGTACCGTCTACAAATTGGTATTGTAAAGCCTTGTGTTTGATCTTCCGGGCCTCTGACTTGTCGTCGGGCAGGGTGCCGGAGGATAAGAAAGCTTTGACTGGGGTCATCCAGGACGCGTTGCCTGTTTGGATGACATTGACTTGTCGCGGTGGAACAGACGGTTTGTCTAGGACCTCAATCCGGACTTCCTTGGCCATATGTTCAAAGACCGTGGATGCCATTTTACTCTGCGCATCGGCTGGCTTGTTTTCACTGCGCCGGATGTGTTCGACCGTGCATGAGTCGAACCGTCGCATGAGTTGCTTGGCTTGTTCCAGGTATAAGGCCATGATTTCGCCCTTTGCGTCGTAGGATCCATTGATCTGTCGCGCAACAAGTAATGAGTCCACGTGTGCCTCCACGTGCCTGGCCCCCACTTTTTCCGCAATGCGCAGGCCTGCCAGCAACGCTTCGTATTCCGCCTCGTTGTTTGTGCTTTTGAAATCAAGGCGGATGGCGTATGTGAACTCATGTTTATCTGGGCTGATGAGGTGTAATCCCGCGCCGGCGCCGGCGTCATTAGAAGCCCCGTCCGTGTATAGGGACCACTTTTGCGACGGGTCATGTACCGGTGCGGGTGATTCTTCCGCTTTGCATTCTTGGACTTGGTCTGCAGGTATCTCCGTGGCGAAGTCCGCGAGGACTTGGCCTTTGATCGCGGGCCGGGGTTTGTAATTGATCGTATGTTCCCCCAGCTCAATAGCCCATTTCGTCAGGCGGCCCGATATTTCGGGTTTGGCGAGAATGTCATTTATCCGATAGTCCGTAAGGATGTTTATCGGATGGCCTTGGAAGTACCTGCGCAGTCTTCGGGATGCATGGACGAGGGCGAAAACCAGCTTTTCCATGATTGTATACCTTGTTTCTGCATCTAACAACGTGCGGCTGATGTAGTAAATTGGTGTTTGCACGCCTTTGCGGTCAACCATTTGAACCGCGCCTATTCCCCGCTCCGTGACGGATAAGTAGAGTGTGAGCGGTTCTTTAGGAAGAGGCGCTGTTAGTGTTGGAAGGTTCATTAAGCATTGTTTCATTGCCTGGAATGCCGATTCTGCCTCTGGGGTCCAGCGGAAGTTACTCTTCTTCAGACAGTTCTTCAAAGTGTCCACGAACGGGAACGACTTTGAAGCATAATTGGACAAGAATCGGTTGAGGGCGACAAGGCGGCCCATTAGTGTCTGTACCTCTTTGACGGAAGCGGGGGAGGGCATTCTTTCGTTGGCTTGTACTTTTTCTGGGTTAGCGCGGAAACCATCCCGTGTTACAACGACGCCCAGAAATTTGCCTTCTTCCATCCCGAATGAACATTTGCTCGGGTTCAATTTCATGCGCACTTTGCGTAGTTGATTGAACGTTTGTTGGATGTCCCGAAGCATGTCACTTTCCTCCTTGCTTTTGATTACGAGGTCATCGACGTACACTTCAAGCCGTACGCCGATTTCATTGATGAAGGCCGTGTCCATTAGGCGTTGGTACGTGGCGCCCGCGTTTTTCAGGCCAAAGGGCATCTTGGTGTAACAGAAGATGCCCGCGTCTGTGCGGAACGCTGTTTTGTCTTCATCTTCCTTAGCCATCTGGATCTGGTGGTACCCCTTGTATGCGTCCAGGAAACACTTGAACCAATACGGGGCGAGAGAATCCACCTTTAGATCGATTTCTGGCAAAGGATAGCAGTCTTTTGGACACGCCTTGTTAATATCCTTGTAATCGACGCACATGCGCCACCCTCCATTAGCTTTGGCGACCATGACAGGATTAGTCACCCAGGTTTGGTATCTGATAGGGCGAAGGATGCCTGCGTTGAGCAGCTCGGTGACTTGTTCGTTCATGGCCTTTGTTTTCTCCGGGCCCATACTGCGCTTCTTTTGCACTATTGGTTCTACGGAGCGATAGACATTGAGCCTGTGTTCCGCTATTTCGCGGGGGACACCGACCATGTCTGCCGGTTGCCACGCGAAGACATCCATGTTGCTGATTAAAAGCTGTTTCAAATGGTTGCGTATGGTCTCGGAGATTTCATGGCCAATGCCCACCGTTTGCTCCGGAAATTTAGGGTTGAGCGCCCATTTTTCCGGCTCAGTGCGGGCATTTGTCTTGACCATTTTTGGAGGCTCGGCGGTTTCGGTGGTGTGGCAGTCTTTGTTGGCTCTGTTGAAGGCGATGCCTGTCTTGGTTGGAAAGCCGACCATCGCGTGCGCCGTTGAAGCGTTGGCGTTAAAGCGCGCGATGCCTTCCCGACCCAAGAGTACATCATGATTGGAGGTGGCTGGTAAAACCATGAAGTCGCATATCTCCGTGCACTCATGGGTGCCATCGGACCACGTGACTGGCAGGGAGAGCATGCCCCGCGGCATGATGGTCTCATGAATGAAACCCGAGATTGGCTCATTGACTGGTACGAGCTTCGCTTTGTCTTCCGCATCCAGCTGTTGGAAACATTGCTCGTACATAATATCTGTGCTGCTGCCGCCGTCTAGGAACATGTACCGCATGCGGTAATGTCCGAAGACTGCGGTTATGACGAGTGGGGCGGTGCAGGAGGCGCCGGCTCTGACTTTTGGCATGAGGACATCGGCCTCTTTCCATGAGTCGTCAAGTGGTTGTACGCGGGTGCGCTTCCCGTGCTGGGTGTTTTTGCCACGCCTGGTCATGTTGCAGTGATGACGAGGGATGAGCGTGGCGGCATGAGTGTTGAGGTCACGGATTTTCTTTCGCGACCCCTCACCTTGGTTTTCGTCACCCGCGTTACCTTTGCCAGTGCGGTGAACATTCTTTAGCAAGTGACCGAGCTGACCCGACTTCAGCGCGGCTTCAATCTCCATCTTCAAGCTATAAAAGTTGTCTGTGAGGTGACCAAAGTCATTGTGGTACTCACAGAACTTGCTTCGGTCCACGTTCCTTCGTTTCCCCAGAGGATTGGCTTTTTTCAACGTGACCTGTTCAGTTTTCAGGACCTGAGATGGTGTCTTTGTAAGCGGGGTCCAATCGTGGTTTTTCTTGGAGTGTCCACGTTGGTCCCGTGATTGTTTTGTACTGATGAGTTGGCGGGCATCGCCCGCGGGGGAGTACTTTCCCTCGTCGGTGGTGCCTGAGATGCGGCTCCAAACGGATTTGTTTTTGTGTTTATTATTATTATGGTGTTGCGGTTGGAAGCTGTGCATCTGGTTGAAGGATTTCTCGGAGGAGGCATATATTTTCGCGGAGTGGATGAGTTCATCCCAGGACTCCGGAATACCATCTTTTCCGGTGAGGCACTTCATGAGCTCTGGGCTGCGCACATTGTGTATGAACGCTGCCCGTGTAAGTTCCTCCCCACAGCCTATTTGCAAGGCTTCCTTGTTGAACCGAACGATGAAATCCTCGATGGACTCATGATCGTATCGGCGGCATAACACAATATGCGCCTTGTCTTTTTTGTGATTGCGCAAGTGTGAGAAGTGGCTGCCAAATTTATTGGTGAGGTCATCAAAGTCCTTAACGCTCCCCGTGGGGAGGTTGTCGAACCAGACCCTGGTTGCGCCGGTTAAGGTCTAAGCAAACAAATTGCACCAAACCTGAACGGGCCAGTCTACCGACATACCTGCTGTAACATCCATTAATATTATTATTATTATTATCTTTAATCTTTTTAATACAATAAATCACTTAGGATTTTTTTCCTTTATCTACAAATTTTAAATCGTATACAAATATATTTTGTATAATATAGAGTACAAACTTAATTTCTAAATTCAAATGTCTATTTATTAGCATAACAAACGATTTTCTATATAATGCTTTAATCTATTAAAAATCACTTAATAGAACCTTGATCTTCAAAACCTAATGTCATGTTTAAAATCTCCATCTAATGGGAATATTATAATCAAAGCTCATTTAGTTTGTACTATTTAACGACTTTTTTTATGTACTAAACCAATTTTTAAATCCTTCCATCCTCACGAACAAAAAATTTAATCTCCAACTCCCCATGGACCCCTACTTATTTTCAACTATTTCGAATTTTTTACAATATTTGGCATATACCACAATCATGTTTTCTCATACATTTGATTCTAACCTTTGATTCAAGCCCCACAATTTACACTGCTACATAATCTCTTTACTATAAAATAAACTCTTTATCAACTATCTTCACATTCACTATCTCTCACAACCTTGATTCTGCTTCGAGATTATTCATCATCCTCTCAAGAACTAAATTCATATTCTTTACCTTCTTGAACATGAACTTGATCCCTATGATAACCAAACTATTGAAACTTGATTGTGTGTTGCATCAAACTTGATCCTTAGTTATACATGAGGATCCGATTATCTACCATATTTGAACATTTGATAGTGGAAGTCATGGAATATAAACTATTTGCTATAGACACACCTAGAGTCATTAACCTTGTCTAGGGCAACTCTATTACAACTCGCATGCTATACTTGATACTTGATTGCTTACATGTACATATTATCAATTTGCAATTTATGTGTGTAATAATTGGTACACTTAATCAAACAACTGATAGAGGATGAAGTACTTGCTCAACAGTTAGTAGAGTACCAAATAACCTACTCAATGATTGGTAGAGGTCATCATGCCTGCTCAACAGTCGGTAGAGGCCCTACAACCTGCTCAACGACTGGTAGAGGCTATCGCACCTGCTCAACAATCGGTAGAGGTTCTTATTCACTGACTGGTAGAAGTCTTTTTCCTGCTCAACAGTTGGACTCATTTTTGGATACATTGTATACGATTCAATCACAAGGTTGTTTTGCATTACTTACATGTGTGTTTAGAGTCATAGAAGGACACAAAACCCTAATGTAAGGTAAATTGGTGATTACGGTCCGGAACGTAATCATGAATTTACAGGTACGTTAAGGTAGTGTGAAATTCTATCAAGGTTTTTGGTAGATAACCAATTATAAACTCTAGTTACCTGTTTAGTATTTCTATAGTCAATTAACTCATGCATTTCTTTTTAAGATTCCTAAAACTTAAGTTTAGTATTTTGCTAGATTCTTATTCTCCTTGCTATTTCAGACGAACCTAATCCAACCCTTAAAACTCACACACATGAATCCTTTCATCCAAATTATTCGAAACAGTTTATTCTATTACCTATAAATTCATGTCGTGTCTTAACCCAACTTTTCCAAACCACAGTTGTCCTAATTTCTACCCAATCCTATATTTTAATAACTTCGGGACGAAGTTCCCAAAAGATGGGGAGACTGTAACATCCATTAATATTATTATTATTTGAACTATTATTATTATTATTATTATTATTATCTTTAATCTTTTTAATACAATAAATCACTTTGGATTTTTTTTCCTTTATCTACAAATTTTAAATCTTATACAAATATATTTTGTATAATATGGAGTACTACAGTAAAGAATTATTAAAAGAGGAGTTCTATTGTTAACTCAAACTAGTTGTATAAAATCACGCGCGTTGCGCGTTTTACAATCGAGATTTAGATGAGGTGTTGATCAATCAATGAATTATACAATCGAGATTTCATTTTGGTTGTAAACGTTAAAAAAAATAAAGAAATCTAAACATAAGGTAACACATGAAATTTGTAACGAAATTAGATAATATTAAGTTATTTATATTAATAGTATATAATATAATAAAGTTTTTGAATAAAATAATATGAATAAAATAATAATATAGTTTATTAAATAAAATAATATATAGTAAAATAATAATATAGTTAATTGAATTAAATATTATTATAATTACTATTCATTTGAAGATCACTATTCAAATAAGTTGGTTTATTAATATTATGTAATATATTATTTTGGATTCTATAAAAATAAGTTCCTTTACCAAATCTTTAACAAATGGGCATTTCGTTTATGCACTGCGTGTATTAATGAATTTAAAACGATAATATAAATGAACTTTCCAGATTTATAAGGACGCATATTTTTGAGAAATTCTTAAAATTACTAGACAAGATATCTCGCATGCTGGTCAACTTCACAGTCCGAAAATTTAGGCTAAAACCCCATGAATTCCGGGACATTTAAACCCCACGTAACCATTCAATTAAAGTCCCCATCCAATCTTCCATCATCCCTGACACGAATCAACGTGTGTTTTAACCGTAAATCACGGAATTCAGCCCTTAAGGCCCGTTCATCATGGGTGTTAACATCCAACATCAAAACAGTTGTATTTCATATATTTGTATAAATGGAACACCTCTAGGCCTCCACCGTATCTCCAACCATACCTCCTTCGAACTACAACAAGTGACCACCGCTACCGCACCATTCTTCTCAAACCGCCACTCACCACACGCTGTCGGTCACTAAAAAAAAAAAAAGGAATTCGTCGCCAAAACCATCGGAGCCCTACTTCCATTGTCTTCACTATAGGTTGTTGCTAGGATGATGGATAAACAATATGTAAAGACTCGATTTTTTTTTAACATATAGACAATATATAAACATCCATTATATACATAGTTATATATATCCAAAACGTCATGCCCAACAACGTGCCAACAACCTTGGCGACAATAGTTAAGTTTACACAAGACAAAGCCTAAGTTGGCTACCATGCGAATCTTTGACCCATATCCAAAAACATCTACAAAACATTAACAACTTGTTTAAAAGGCTCAAAGATCCTAATATAACCATGGTACCCAACCCAAAAGAACGCGAGCGTGCATAACCCATCCTTGTTCGAGACTTGATCTTCATTCATGTGCTTTACCTATTACAAATCATCAAGGCAAACGTTTAGTAGGTTATAACCATATGATCGTCTTGTCCAAGGGATCTAAGAAGTCCATGGAATCCATAATGAAATCCTTACTTCTACCATTTTGACCCGTTAAGGGTATTCCTACCATTTTGACCCGTTAAGGGTATTCCCACCATTTTGACCCGTTAAGGGTATTCCCACCATTTTGACCCGTTAAGGGTACTTCCACCATATTGACCCATCGAGGGTGTTCCTACTATTTTGACCCGTTAAGGGTGCTTCCACCATCTAAACCATTCCACCAATTTATACCCTTGTGTAGCCACAAGGATACTTCATGTTACTTCCATTCTACCAAATTCAATCATAAAATGCATACATACAACTATGACTAACATACTCATTAGACTACGTAGTTGGTAGTAACCAACTTACCTTTATCGTGCGCACCTTTCTCCTTGTAACCGCTTGTACCTTCCACCTTCACACCTACATAGCGAAGGAATTCATACTTTAGCTTTTTGCACTTTACCCTTTACCATTCTTGGTACAAGGTAGATAAACTAACATAACCACATAGCTACAACATCTACCATCATAGTTATCATGTATTTTCCCACAATTTCACCTATTCTAAGTTACTAGGCGTTTCATCATACAATTGGTGTGCATATTCCTACATTCAAGTGGTTATACCATTCCATGACACAACATTCCCAATTCTATACTTATACTTACAATCTTCATGAATTTCTTAACAATAAGCATAATCAATTGAGTTCTTATGAGATTAAGGTTCTGTTTGACTTTTTAAAAGTCAACAGAAACCTTCATCCCAACACCCACTTAACACATTCTCAATTCAGCCCTATTACAAGCAATTAACATAAAATCTCTTCAATTTTACACTACTACGCATAACAAGCATGCTTTCCTAACCACAAGAAGTAATTATCACTACATGATTATGGAATCCCACCAAACTACTCCCAAACTCTACCAAAATAAATCATACAACTTACCAATGAGATTAGCACCACAAGAGGGTTAATAATCCAAGAACATGTAGGGAATTAGAGGTGTTTTTCTCACTTAATCTCAGCTATAGGGGCTGTTATGGAGAACCCTTTTGTCACCCCTTTCTTCCTCCCTCTCTCTCTGCGTTTCTATTCTTTTCTCTTTTTCTTTCTTTCTTTTTTAATCCCTCCTAATATTATCTCTTCTAATTTTCCCCAAACCACCCCTCAAGTGTGTGTCATTTCACATTTAACCCCTCCCTCTTTGTTAGTTAAGTTTCTACCAATTTACCCAAGTGACTAACTTGGTAAATTTTATGTTTGTCAAATGTACAATTACCAATGCACCACTTACAACTAGGGGTACAACATCTACATACATACATATATACGCATACATACATACTCATACTTATACACTTATACACATAGGTATATAATTATATATAATTTCCACCATACTATTATTATTAGTTAACATTTTTGGGGTGTTACACAATAACACTACATAACCTTCACAACTCCACCTTCAACCTCTCGGGTTCTTTGTTTTTCCGATGAGAATTTCGCAAAACGCATAGCTACACATACTCTAGGCGCGACCGCAATTGTAACTTCTGGATAATTGTAGTAGACCGCGTTCCGCCATCGATGTTTTAAGGAGCTGGCGACTCCTTCATTTCCTATAGTTTTGAAGTTCCATCTTTGGGTAACTATCTAAATCCAACATTTTTTTTATGTTTACATTGAGTATTTTGGTCTAAGTAATAAACAAATTTGATTTACTATGAAAACCTTATTAGTCATTTGATAACCTAAATTATACGGATTCGTATACGAGTGGACGCTAGAAATCCTAGCGAAAGAACCTGCCTTCGATTACCCGAAAGACAAAGAACAAATATTGTTCAAGAAAATTATTATTCTTCAAAAACTGAACCATCCAATCAGTGATTACAAAGTTTAAATAAGAAACTAGAAAACGACAGTTATGGAATTCCAAACAAAAGATAAACATTGAAAAGATCATTATTAAATTTAAAGAGATAATTATGAAGACCAAAAGATTGGATGGGCAAGACCAAAGGGCTGGCAGCCCCTAGCCATGGTTCGCTGGGCTTGGTGTTTCTTCGAATGGGCTCTGAACCGTATCATCCTCCCCCTCTAAAAATGGACTCGACCCCGAGTCACCTTCATCCTCCGGAACGTATGGTGCTAGATCGGCGACATTAAAAGTGGCGGACACTTTATAATGTCCCGGGAGATCGATCTTGTAAGCATTATCATTGATTCGTCTTAGGACACGGAAAGGACCATCAGCCCGTGGTTGAAGCTTCCCGAAACGTCCATGTGGAAAACGCTCACGTCGTAAATAAACCCAAACCAAGTCACCTTCATTAAAAACCACTTGTCGCCGGTGTTTATTAACCCGAGTCTGATGTTGCAAATTATGCTTCACAATCTGCTCCCGAACTTGTTCATGTAGCTTCTTAATCTGGTTGGCTTGTTCATCTCCGTTTGCGCTATAATGGTCGAGCTCTGGAAGAGGAGCCAAATCAAGTGGAGTGAAAGGATTTCTCCCATACACAATGAAGAATGGACTGCGCCCTGTTGTACTATGGTTGGATCTATTATATGCAAATTCGGCTTGAGGCAAAACCAAATCCCATTTCTTTGGGTTATCACCGACAAGAGCCCGAAGTAAATTTCCCAAACTTCGGTTGGTCACCTCCGTTTGACCGTACGTTTGTGGATGGTGTGAACTACTAAATTTTAACTTTGCACCTAAACGCTTCCACAACGTTCGCCAAAAATGACTAATGAACTTGACATCGCGGTCGGACGTAATCGTCTTTGGAACCCCATGCAAACGTACAATTTCTGCGAAATAAAGTCGGGCGACTTGCGAGGCATCAAATGTCTTGACACATGGAACAAAATGAGCCATCTTAGAAAAACGATCAACGACAACCATAATTGAGTCCTTCTTCCGTTGTGTCAAGGGTAAACCCAATACAAAATCGAGATTAATATCCTCCCATGGTCCCGTAGGTACGGGCAATGGTGTGTATAAACCTTGATTTGTATTGTGGGTTTTAGCAATATGACAAATACGACATCTCTTCAAAACCATGGAAACGCCACGTGTTAATTTCGGCCAAAAGAAACGATCTTGTACCAATGAAACTGTTTTAGACCTTCCAAAATGACCTGATAAAGCCCCTTGGTGGCATTCAACAATAATGGCTTCCCTATATGAGGATTGAGGTACACACAAACATTTCCCTTTGTACAGCAACCCATTTTTTTGTATGAATGAATAATATGGTGCAGTTTTACTCTTTTCCCAAATAGCATGAAAATCAGGGTCGTCTTGGTACAAATTAGAAAACGATTCAAACCCGGTTACCTGAAAAGTGTTGGTGGTGATGAAAGCTGGTCGACGGCTTAAAGCGTCCGCGACAGAGTTGGCTGAACCTGCTTTGTGTCGGATAACAAACGTGAAATCTTGTAGAGTTTCAACCCATTTTGCGTGTCGGGGATTCAACTTTGCTTGGCCTTGAATGAACTTAAGCGCCTGATGGTCTGAATAAAGAATGAATTCATTGGGAAGTAGGTAATGTCGCCAATATTCAAGACTCCTAATAATAGCATAAAATTCTTTGTCATACGTGCTATATCGCCTCCTTGTGTCACTTAGTTTTTCGCTAAAAAAAAGCAATAGGACGCCGTTGTTGGCTCAAAACGCCGCCAATGCCCACCCCCGAGGCATCACATTCAACATGAAAAACATGTTCAAAGTTTGGTAAGGCAAGAACGGGTGCATTGGTGACGGCGGTTTTGAGAGCATCAAATGAGTGTTGGGCGGTGGAGGACCAAGTAAACTTGCTACTCTTTAAGCATTCCGTAATAGGGGCGACAATAGTGCTAAAATTTCGAATGAAGCGACGATAGAAAGACGCGAGACCGTGAAAACTTCTAACCTCATGAAGCGACTGTGGGGATGGCCATGATGTAATGGCCGAAACTTTAGAGTCATCCATGCGGATGCCGTCACCTGAGACTAGATAACCCAAAAAAATAATATTTGTTGTCAAGAATTGGCACTTTGTTTCATTGGCATAAAGCTTTTGCTTTTGGAGGATCACAAAAACATCACGTAAGTGGGTTAAATGTGTGGCAACATCTTTGCTAAAAACCAATATATCATCAAAATAAACGACAACACACCGACCGATAAGAGGTTTGAAGATGTGATTCATTAATCGCATAAAAGTACTTGGTGCATTAGATAACCCAAATGGCATCACCATCCACTCATATAACCCATCTCGCGTCTTGAACGCGGTTTTCCACTCATCGCCGGGTCGCATGCGGATTTGGTGGTACCCACTACGTAAATCAATCTTGGAAAAGACCTTTGCGCCATGTAAATGATCAAGTAAATCATCAAAACGCGGAATAGGAAACCGGTACTTTATTGTAATTTTGTTGATGGCGCGGCTATCAATACACATCCGAAAAGTACCATTTGGTTTGGGCACGAGTAGAGCCGGGACTGCACATGGACTCATACTCTCCCGAATGAGGCCTTTTTCCAACAGTTCGGTTACTTGGCGATGTAATTCAGCAAACTCTTTCGGATTCATACGATAAGCGGGCTTGTTTGGAATACTTGCTCCCGGAAAAAAATCGATACAATGTTGGATTTCCCGTATGAGGGGAAGACCAACAGGAATGTCGGTTGGAAAAACATCACGAAATTCGGTCAAAAGGGGTTGCACTTCTCGCGGAACTAACGATATAGTGGGGTTTTCTTCGGCAATTAATAGCCCAAAAATAAGATGTTCTTGTTTATTCTTGGTGAGTGTTATGAAGTCTGACTTTGCTACCAACAGTGACGCAGACTCTTCTTTTTTAGGATTCAAGGGTGCCAAAGTGATATTAAGACCATCCTTTTTAAAGGTGTAAGTATTGCGGAAGCCGTCGTGCTTTACGCGATGATCATAAAGCCATGGACGGCCTAATAAAAGATGACACGCGTCCATCGGAATGACTTCACACCATAGTTCGTCTGTATACTTATTACCAATGGATAAAGGAACCAAACACCGATGCGTAACTTTAAGAAGATTACCCTTTTTTAACCATGTAACTTGGTACGGGTCGGGGTGGTCTTGAAGCGGTAAACGGAGTTTTTCCACCATGGTACTTGCTACCATATTTTCACAACTGCCGCCATCAATGATAACGGTGCAAACCTTGCCTTTAGATGTACACTTTGTGCGGAAGATGTTGTTACGCAACCATTGCGTGTCATCGGATGAATCTGCTACAGACGTGTTTAGAATACGTTGAACAACAAGTGCTTCACCCCGATTGGGGTAAAGAATTTCAGTTTCCTCGTCATCGTCCTCAGTATCATATTTTGGTTCGGGTTCATCAACAAAAGCAAGGACCTGTTTGTTGGGACAATCCCGTTTTAGGTGACCAATGCCATGACATTTGTAACACCGGTCGCGAAACGTACCACTTGATGAACCAGTGTGAGGTCCAGGCGTTGGGGAAGGGTCGGCTTTGATTGGGCCGCCCCGTGGCTGTGAAGCGGTCGATGTTGGAGGCCGAGCAGTGGTTGTAGTGCGAGAGCTTGGTCGATGTTTAGCTAACAATTGTTTCTCCACTTGTAGAGCTAACCTGCAAACGTCATTAAATGACCAATATTGTTGTAAGTAAACCACGTCCAAGATTTCGGACCAGAGTACCCCTAAAAAACGAGCAATGGTTTGTTCTTCATCTTCCTCTATACCACAACGCATGCGCATGCGTTCAAATTCTGCAATAAGTTCTTGGACAGACAACGATTGTTGTCGCAAACTGTGATACTCTAAGAAAGATTCTTGGCGATGATTCACGGGCAAAAACTTTGATCGCAACAGCCTCTTCATCTTGTCCCATGATTCCACCTTGTATTTACCCTCCCGATGGCGTTGTTTCTGCACATGTTCCCACCACAACGAAGCATGTTTTTTTAATTTAATAGCAACGAGTTTTACCTTGAGATTGTCGGGAATATCCCGAAGGTCGAATATTCGTTCTACCGTTTGAAGCCAATCAATGAAATCATCTGGTTGCATATTGCCCTCGAATTCCGGAATCTCTGTACGAATACCCAAAGTGCGAATGGGGTCCGGCGGTGGTGGACCATGATGGTGGCGTCGACCGAATATGTTGTGAAACCCGTTGTCCTCTTCGTCCCATACAACTGATTCAGTAGAAGAGTCATCTGCGTTGCGAAACTGATTGAGTTCAAGTTCACGAACCCGTTGTTGAAGACGTTCAATCTCAGCAATGTCTTGAGGATCACGTTGTACATGACTGTTGCCTCCGGCGGCGAATCTACGGTGTTGATGACGACGATCTCTCCCCTGCGCAGACATCCTGAGTAACCCGAGCTGCTGATACCACTTGATACGGATTCGTATACGAGTGGACGCTAGAAATCCTAGCGAAAGAACCTGCCATCGATTACCCGAAAGACAAAGAACAAATATTGTTCAAGAAAATTATTATTCTTCAAAAACTGAACCATCCAATCAGTGATTACAAAGTTTAAATAAGAAACTAGAAAACGACAGTTATGGAATTCCAAACAAAAGATAAACATTGAAAAGATCATTATTAAATTTAAAGAGTTAATTATGAAGACCAAAAGATTGGATGGGCAAGACCAAAGGGCTGGCAGCCCCTAGCCATGGTTCGCTAGGCTTGGTGTTTCTTCGAATGGGCTCTGAACCGTATCACTAAACTAAATGGAGAAGATGATCCCATATTTTAATTTAATATAATTATTATTAAGCGAATTTATAAACCAATTTATATTGTTGACTTGTTGGGTTAAGTTTGCACTGCATGTTAAGAAAAAAATGATAAACCAAATAGATTTCAAAGTACCATTCAACTATCCATTCGGGTGGTCCCATAATGGATTAGATAATTATGTTTTTTCTAAAGTAAATATTTAACTCATCTTTAAATTTTGCATTTTCAAAATTAGGACCAAAATCCATAATTTTCCATTAGTCCTAGAACTTTCGTTAGACTTAACTATGTCCCTCAACTTATTGAATGCTATCTTTTGAAACTATTTAGGATAATCCTTCGGGATTCCGGCAACTATATCCACAACTATTTGTGAGCTATTTTTTTTACTCAGGTGAGTTTACGTAACCATGTTTATGCAATTCTTTATACTTGCAACATTATACTTAAGCAATTCTACATACATGTCTAATTGTAAACTTTAATGCCTCATGATTTAGACAATAACAACAGTTAGACTCGTTTCAACAAGTTTCAACAATACATAATCATTAGCTATGGACAAGCCGGCGATACTCAATAATAGATCTATTGGATTGACAATCCCACCTAGATTCATTGACCATCTTTTATGGGGAACGCGGGTGATTGTTATCGTTCCAACATAATATTAAGGTGAACCGTGGATGACGGGATGGACCTAAACTAGTCGGAGGTTTGATTATGTCGATTCAACATTTCATGTTTATTCATGTAGACTTAAACTTACGATAGACATATGAATTGCTAAACTTTTATACTTAAACTTAATTGCTTGACATGGCTTATGTATTCTCACCAACTTCTAGTTGACCCCCCCCCCCATTTTTCCAAACTCAACAGGAAATATTGATGTTTGAAGTCTAAAGCTAGCATGAGGAGTTATTTGAAGTTTTAAGTTTCATTTGTTTGTTTGATGTATTAGACCTTAATGTAATTCAATATTGTAATGTAATAAAGGATTATTTAAACATATGTATTACCATGAGCAACTGAACAATCATCAATACGTGACATCCCGATGTTTCCGCCATCGGTTGGGGTGTTACACCTGCACACTCAAAGTCATGCACATGGTCATCTGGGTCACGCAGGCCATCGTATCTACCGATGCTGCTAGGAAGCTTAGCTTTCCTTGGGATTTTGGCTGTCGCTATGCGAGCGACGAATTTTGATTTTTCGGCAAAAGCTTTTGGCCTGAATGGCTTGACCAAGTCATCGTCCTCGTCGTTGTGACGTGAACGGTGGCTATGTTTCTTTCCGTTGTGGTCAGAATCGCTGCTAGACGACTCGTAGCCATCCGGTTCGTCACGTGACTTCGCGTAGCCCCGAACCCTGGCGTCTCCGCCGAGTTCCCCGCTACGACCATCACCGTGAGTGGCCGAGTCTTTCTTTTTGTACCCCTTTTTTGACGGGGTATCATAGGTGAGGGCTTTGCCCTTCTTTTTGGCTTGTTGCAAGAGTTTACGCTGATATATTGCAGCGCTTTTGGCGTTCTGACGGAGGAGCCACTGGTCTGGGTCCTCCTCAGAACCGGCCTCACTGTCGTCCGAGCCTAGGTCACGGATTTCGAGATCTGGTTGCTCGAGTCGTGAAGTGGGTTTTTTGACGACAGTGTGCGGTGTGGTTTGGTTTTCCGGGGACTGGGCATCGACGTTGTAACACCCCAACCGATGGCGGAAACATCGAGGTGTCACGTAGTGACGATTGTTCAAAAGCACATGGACAAAATTTGTAAATATTAATAGCAAATAACTTCCATTATCCAAAAAGAAAATACAAAAGTCTAATAGAAATCTCATACAGAAATATTAAATGTTCAACTTTTTATTTAAGCACTAGGTCCAGCCTAAGCGTGAAAGCATGAAACATCAAACGTCACCTGAAACATGTACAAAACAATTTTGTCAACACATATAATGTATTGGTGAGTACATCCGTTTGTTATATATAGTAAGGTAAACTTTAGCAATCCGTGTGTTATTTTGCAAGATGTAATAAGTGGTATCCGGGTCAAATCAACCCTAAGAGAAGAAAGCAGATATATATAGTATGCGCTAGTAGTAATGTAATACATAGCAATGACGAGGACTCTCAACAGAGTCACAAGGGTATATACCATAGTACTATTCATTGAAATGCCAGGCCGCCCAGCGGTTAATGATTTGACAGGTCATAGATACACAAAATAACACAAGCAAACACACATAAGAATTGCTATTTTAGTAAAAGAAAATATAAACTTGATAGTAAGTACATGAGTCACCCCGAAATGTAAAATAGTAAAAAGGGGAAAGATATACTCACAGTTTGTGAAAGCGATCGAAATCCACTTAAACGGTTGTGAGCTAAGTAATGAGAATTCCGAGGAATTCAACCTATAACGCATATGAATACTAGTAAGGTAAAGTCTACAGAGTCTAAGGTATCTAGGGTCTAAGGCATTAGGGTTTGCTAAGTCGATTTGGGGAATTAGAGATTTTATGATTAGTCGAATAAATGTAAAAGTTGCATATTAAAAATAATATACCAAAGTTTGTAATATGATTTAGGTAATATAATTATTACCGATTAAATATTTAGACAACAATATGTTTGAATAATTAAGACAAAATAATTTAGTTAGTTACTTTAACTAATTAAAATAATACGATAATCATAAATATATAAATAAATAATTTTTGTGTTACACAACGATTCAACAAAAAAATAATTAAGACATTAAACCATACGAGTATTTCTATTTTATAAGAAAAACATTTATAAAATAGATGTTTAAATTGTATAAATAAATAAATGTTTTATTATGTCTAACTAAACGTAAATAAGACTAATAATACTATACGTGATCCAAAAATATTTATTTTATAGAAAATGGATGATTTCTGATGTAAACATATTAGAATAATTTTCCCATAATTTATATAAACTTAATACAAACAAGATTGTATACTTACAACGCGTTTTTAGGATCGAAATCAAAGCTCCAAACTCGTCAAAAAAACGCAACGTGAGAGCTTTCTGGCCGCAATTTTGAAGGTTTTTAAAGTGGGTTAGATTGTGTGGATGTGCAGCAATGTTTTGCAAAAGGTCAATTTATAATATCATGATCAAGAAACGCGCTATTGATTAGATAATAAAAATCCGGCGGTTACAACTTTAAAGCTTTGATTAAATCAAAATTAAAACACGTTTATGACTCAATTACAAGCTGAAAACACATTATTACGGATGGAGAAACGTAACCCAATGATTTAAGTTTGATAAAACGCGTTAAAACTCATTAAATGAGTTCGCCGGAATTAAATTCCGGCCGCCGGAATTATAGGTGACCGGAAAAACGTGAATGGAGAGGGAGAGGAAGAAAAGACTTTTAAAACTTTCAGCTTTTGGCAAATATGGTCCCTCATGTTTAACATAGTTAGTTTTATTACATTTTAGTTACTTTTTCCTTTATAAAAACTTAACCAAGTAACTAAATTAACCTATAATGTTTTTAAAACTTTATAAAACTCTCTAAAACTTGGAATTTTTATAAATCCATTGCGTTGACGTTCGAGATACGTATTTGACTAAAACTTACACCCGATCCATAATAAATATATATATATATATATTTCAAAAATTAAATTTGAAAACGACGAACTTATAGGGACTATAATGAAAATATTTCAAGGGTTATTTTTGTAAATCTGACGAAAGACGAGGGTGACGGGTGTCACAGACGTCCCCGGTTTGGTTGATGACAGAAGTGTTAGGGTTGGGTTCAGCCATGGGTGGGTTTAAAAGATGAAGAAAAAACTGTTCTAATCGTTGGATGGCGCCAATGAAGAAACAATAAGTATCACGGTGGTTATCACTAATCACCGTGTGGTTAATACTTACGTTCGCCAAGAGTAATCCTTTACCCAAACCTCTTGGTTAAACCCGGGTGAGAATGTGAAGTGTAAGTGTGTGTGAAAGCTACGTAAATAAGGACACAAGATGTAAGTGGTTCGGTCAAGGAATGACCGACGTCCACTGTAACTAGCCGGAATATTATTAAAGAACAAGTAGAGAGAGTTACAAGAGAATAATGCTAAGTTGCCATGAATGTTTTCGGATCCTTTTGCAAGGAGATATCCTTCTTTACTTATAGGAGAACTCATGGGCTTAGTAAAGAAGCCCATGAGAAGTTATCCTTATTTGGGCCCGGTCCAAGCCCAGGTTCAAGCTTCCCATGAAAATGGCGGGAAAACCAGATTACTGTGGATGACGTCATACTGCAGCATGGTTGTTGCTCGATGTGGACACTTGGCGAGCTCTGATTGGCAGACGGCGCCCCTGTCCTTGCTACAGTCGTTGACCATGCTCCTGACGTCGGCAGGGGATGTCTGCTGTCACTGTTGATGACAGTGGAAGCATGGGGACAGTCACGTCGCCATCCTTTTCAGTGGTGGTTGGACCACCCTTGCCACCTGTCACCTTCTCCTTGGTGCGTACTCTGTTCAGAGATCCTTGTGAATCTTCCCTTTGTTATCTTCTGTACCTCGTACCAAAGGTGATAAGGGAGGATACCGCGCGTGGTTTTACGCGCTTATCAGGTGTTATCCGTTGTTTATCAGCTGGTGAGCTCGCGCACTGCACCACATGTTATGTTGGCAGCGCGCTGACACCAGAGTCTGGCGCGAGTAATTCTGTTTATGGGGATAGGGACACATCTTCCCCTTGGATTAGGCTCCCTATCCCTTCACTAACCGACACATCGGTTGGTTAAAATATAACCGCCATAATTATAAACTTAGGATATCTAATGATACTTAGGATAAATAGAAATCAAGTAATTAATATCTAACAGAAGGTTGGGAATGAATGTCGCTCTATCCTACAACCATTCATCAAGATCACTTTCAGTGCCTGCCCTCTTCGTGCCTGATCCGATCAGTAGGCGTCATTGAAGTTAATACCGTATGCTAAGATGGGAAATGCCGACATCTAGCACTTAGAAGGACGGATACACTTCCAATTCTTTGTGCAAAAACTATTTCATGAGTTTTTCATTCATCATAAAAAGTAAAAACAAATAACATAAAATATTCAAAACTCTTCTTACAAGTAATATAAACAATATAACAACATACATTATTATTATTTTATTTCATTAATTTTACAAGGAAAACAGTCCATGAAGTTCACCACTGGGTAGATTACTTCGATTCGGTCAACTTCACACTGAAATCCCATAGTTTCTTTGCCAATTCCGGGTCGCGTGCATATCCGCTTGCTTTACTCAAGTTGTTGTCAGCAAAATACTGCCCGCTAACACCCTTAAGTTGTGGGTGCAATGCCACATAGCATGTAGTTGCAGCTCCCTGTGGGACGTTCTTCAAGAAACTCTGGACCGCATTCACGAATACAGCTGTGTCAACAAAATTTAAGGTCATTAGCATATAAAAAAGATCATTAATTTCTATCACATGAATTATCTTTTGAATGAAATAATTAATCTTAAAGTAAATATGAAAACATAAGTGAAAGGCTGTAGACATACAGAAGAAACCACCGTTACGTGTTATGCTCGTTTTAATAAGTCCAGGATGTAGGGAATTGGCAGTTATATTCACTCCCTCTTCCTGCAATATACAACATTCATGAATGAAGTTAATTTAACCTCAAATGCCGATTTCTTCACTGTTTAAATGTTAGGTGACGGATTAATAGTTAGTTACCTGTAACCGTCTTGTGAGCTCGTATGCGTGCAATGCATTCGCAAGCTTTGATTGCCCGTAAGCGTACATAGCGTTATAACTGAAAACCATATCACAGAAGATAATATTAGATGGACAGACCCAAACTGACCCACTGTCATTTAAAGTTTTGAATAGAACCAAACTAACTCGTTGTATATATTTAGATACCTTATTGAAACCTTTAAGCAATTTTTTACCACTCTTGAAGAATGGGTAGTGTATAATTGAATATAAATGTGCATACATGTTTTTAATTATTGATTAAAATAATTAAAGTTTTACCTCTTTTCATCATTAAGTTTGTCAAACATAATTCCTCCTTTGTATGGCATTCTATGAACTTCAGAGGAAAGAATCACAATCCTTCCTTCTTTCCCACTTTCTTTCGCAGTCTTTTTCATGGTATCCAACAACAAGTTTGTTAAAAGGAAGTTACCTAAAAAGGAAAGCAAAAAACTTTTTCGTTAGAATGTTCATCACAAGCAAAGAATGCATAAAATCTAGGTAAAGGTACACATACCAACATGGTTGGTAGCAAACTGCAATTCAATGTTGTCTTTGCTAAGACTGAATGGAGGAGCCATGATCCCTGCATTGAGACTTTAACACAAAATGTACATAACATTAGTCCTCTTTTTGCAATAAACATCATGAATAAAATCAAATGAACATTTGTCTTACATCAAGATGTTCAATGGAAGTCCCTTTGAACAGTATTGTGATGCAAATTTTCTAACAGATTCTAGTGAGCTAACATCCAACTCCATCACTTCAACTTTTGCATTGGGGATTTTTTCTGCAATGCCTTGTTTTACTTTTTCACCAGCTTCGATATTTCTGACTGGCATAACGACATTGACCCCGCGCAAAGCAAGCACCCGCGCAGTTTCTAAACCGATACCACTTGTAGCTCCTGAAAGTTTTATAACACCATTTAAGCATGTACTAAAGTAATTATTCGGTTAGCCAATGTGTTGATTAGTTTATTAATAATTGAACACGGTTGATGCAAAAGAGATATGTAATTATGTAAAGAGATCAAAGGAACATGAATCGAGTTGAGCTAAAATGAGATCGGTTCATTAAAAGCTCAAATCAACCCGAGCTAAGACGAGGTCGTCTAAAAACAAGTTTGTTTAATAATGACTATGAATCTGAGCTTCACTTATCGAGCTCGGTAGCCTAAATGAGCCATTTTTGTATTGTTGTTGTTGTTGTTGTTGTTATTATTATTATTAGTTTTGTATTGTTGTTGTTGTTATTATTATTATATGTAAAAAGCTCAATAATATATATACTATGTTATAAAAAGTATTATAAATATCAAATATATAAAAAATAAATCTAAATGTGTATATAACTTAATTAATAAACAATAAAAATCAGAAGAACTGAACCGAAAGCAATCAAAAACTAAATTAACCAAAAACGAATTAACTTAAAATCGGTTATTGTTTTTTGTACACTTAGTTCACTAAAATCAACCAAACCGAAAAAGAACCATATAATATATATATATATATGTATATTCATATGTTTTAGCTTTTATACCTCTATTTAATGTATTTATACTTCCATCTCATGTACTTCTAGACATAAAATTTTAGCCAAAGCTTGGTTTTTGTTATCAGCCAAAATTATTAAACCGGACTAAAAACCGATAATCTAACTATAAAAACCGAACCATGTTGACTTTGGTTTTAATTACAGTTGAGGCTAATAATTGAACTGAACCAAAGCATAAACACCTTAGAAGTGTGTGTGTTCCCTAGACCCCGCTGCATCGCGTGGACATTTTACTAGTAAACATTAAACGAGGAGAGGTCGAGGCGGCGAGCCAAGCTCAAAACTGTTTTAATATCATCAACCAAATGGTTTCAAACTGTTTTGTGTCGATGAAGTCATGAAGAGTTATTGATGCATAGCAGAAAACGATTTAACAAACGTTGACTATCAAAATGATTAAGATCTACAGTTGAACAATCAACTCTAAAGTAACACACACTTATTTAGGGGAGCAATCCAGTAAATAAAAAACATATAAAGCATAGGAACAAACAAACATCAAACATGCAATAGAAGTAATTAAGGTTACCAGTAACAATGGCAGTGAGTCCAGTTCCATCAATTCCTTTAGTAACATCTTCAGCTGTAGAAGAAGCTGCAAATCCAGATTTTCCAGTAAAGATTGAAATCCAAGTCATTTTTATTTTTCTCTGTTTTGTTTTGGATTGAAAGAAGAGTTGCAAAGATTGTTAGTTTGCAGAAGAATATGAGTAAAGTTGTGATGAACCTAGATTAAACAACAACTATATATATCAAGTTGCAGAGATAAAACGAGGTATATAATAATAATAAAATTAAGATGGACGATTGAACGCATACCGTAGTTGATTTAGTTTCACACTATGACGTCATATGAAAACGTTGACCAGCCCTTCAACGGTTAAAAAATTCTAGAAGAATGAAGTATCGTGTGTTAGGTGTATGAGCTTTTTATGTATTAACTTTTTGACCCCTACATTTTGTAGCTTCTAACACATCCCATAAAATCTGGTTGATGTATGTCCATAAATCCCTACAAACTAGATTATTCGTAATAGCGGTGGGGGGAGTCCTTGCACTCTTGTCACAACCCTTCTTTCCTTTGTATTAGGCTGAGGGATAGGGGGACGGGGAAGGGGACGGGAAGCTGAGGTGGAGCTCTTCCACGTCGGGGAACACATGACATTTTGTTACAAACCCTTGGGTGCTATAGTTTGTTTAGGATTATTAAACCCTTCTAAACTCAAATATTTGAGAAGCTATCTTTCTTTTATATTTTTCTTTCGTTAGTTAAAAACAAAATTTGTATAACAAAACCATTGTACACAACAATTGTTTCTACTAGTCGTAAAACCAAGCCTTACAAATTTAACATCTCCGTCATTAACGCGCAGATTTCACCCACTAGTTTGATTACAAAACATGCATAGAAAATGAGGGTTAATGGGAAATGGGTCATTTTAATATAGATATTGAGTTTCTTTCTGTAGGGGCCAACTAGCCATTTATGACTGTTAAGGGGCTAAAGGTGTAAATCAACGCAATTAGTAGACGTCATCGATAATTCAGCATACACTTGAATACGAGGACCTCCAATGAAAATTAAAAGTCAACATAACATGATCACAATTTCGGTCAAACTACTTATTCCATTGCTTGTTCTTCATTTTAAAAAGTCATGCAATATATATTTATTTTTATAAAAATAAGAATGTAATGTAGCAGATTTCAGAATATAAGAATAAAATATAAGAATAAACTAGTCTTTAAGCGCGCCCCGCGTTGCAGGGCGGTGGCTGTAAAACCGTGCCACCAGCGTTGTAGGATGGAAGCGTAAAACCGTGCTAAGTAGCAACAAAACAACGACCAAAACCAGGAAAATCGTAAAGAAAAAACAAAAACTATTCTGCATTAATGAGTCGTAAAACCATGTTAAGTACCAAGTGAACCAAGAACAAACCTGTGACATCCGCTTTATTAAATTGTCAATAATAGTCCTTCATATATTCAAGTGTTTCTATCTTTGTCCTTGCACTTTTGAATCATTTTCAAATTTAATAAAAATATCAAATTCAATGTTTATCACTTCCATTTTATTTGGATTGTGGCTATGAATACATATATTGTAACGTCATTTAAATGTATTATAATAGGATTTTTCATTTTTAAGTCTATTAGATTTTTGTGAAATTTAAATGTATAAAGATTAACGTAAGTTTTGAGAACCATCAAGTTTTCTCCATCATTACCCAACCCTTTACAAGGTTTCAATAGGCATTTAATGCATTTAAATCGAGCCTTTTGTTGAAACGGTTGAAAACTTTAACCCACCATTGATGATCGGAATTTATTGTGCTGTTTCGAGTTGGTCGCTATATAAGATAGGTACACCATTCATTTTCTGCACAACTATACTACACAAACCCACTCTTAAACCATCCTAAACATGACCCGAAGGTCTATTAATCTCGCACGCAAGGTCGGACCTCTACACTTGATTTTCGGTCACTTCTAAGCTTCGTGAGTCCCTTTTTCTCGTGCCATTTTGTTCTTTAGTTGTTCCTTTACGAAATCCCTCTATTACAAATCAATAATCTTGTGTAATTTAGATTATTGAAAAGTTAAGGTTAGGGTTTGAAAGATTTGGGGAAGAAAATGAGTATGTGTTATTGATTAAAAACTTTCTTGTTTCAAATAAATCAACAAGTTGGTACCTAGCCTAGTGGTTGGTGTTGTTGGGTTGGAGAGGGCAGACTCGAGTTTGAGTCCCCTTGATGCAGAATCTGTGTTTTTTTTATTTTTGTAATGTCCTTTCATTTCATTTTCTTATTATTTTTTTATATATATAATATATAGAATTTGAAATATTCATAATAAATTCATTTTTGCCCTAAAAATTATGAAACTTTAGGTGTAGCTTCTTGATAACTTATAGAAAATTATCATATTTTTAGTTTCTGGAAAATATTTTATTTTCTTATTTTTATTGATTTAACTTGTTTTAATCTTATTTAATTGATAAAAATTTATTTTTAATGATTTGAGTCTAAAACTTTTTGGGAAATTATTTTTAATCACCATGAACTGAAATAAAAATTATTGGTTTATAAAACATTTATTTTTACTAATTTTCCTAGTTTTAATCATTTAAATATGATTTAATCTCATAAAATCAATTTTAAATATAAATAAGTTTATAAAATTTATAGGAAAATTACTTTCATTAATTTACATCAGAAAGTATCCATTTTCTATAAAAATAGCATTTTGGATCATGTCTTGTATTTTTATACTTAATTATGTTTAATGAGACATAATTAATTATATATTTATTTATACTACTTAACATCTATTTTATAAATACATTGCTTATAAAACAGAAAAATTATTATGTTTGAAAGTCTTTATTGTCATTATTGTATCATGGTGTAACTCATAAATATTTAATTCAATATTTATGATTATTGTATTTATTTACAATAATTAGTTAAAGTAATTAATTAAATTACTTTGTCTTAATTATTCAAACATATTTTTGTCTAAATATTCAATTTGTAATAATTATATTACTACCTAAATCACATTTACAAACTTTGACATATTATTTTTAATATACAACTTTTATATTAATTTGACTTATCATAAAAACTCTAATTCCCCAAACCGACTTAGCAAACCCTAATGCTTTAGACCCTAGTTACCTTAGACTTTTTAGACACTTCCTTATTAGTGTTCTTACACATTATAGGTTGAATTCCTCGGAATTTCCATTACTTAGCTCACGACCGCTTAAGTGGATTTTGATCGCTTTTGCAAACTGTGAGTATATCTTTCCCCTTTTTCATGTTTTACACTTTTGGGGTGACTCATATACGCTTATTACTTCACTCACTTAATCATGTTTTATCATATATTCATAATCGCAATTCTTGTATGTGTTTTACTTGTTGATTCGCTGATAGTGTGTACTTATGACCTGAATCATTAACCGTTCTGCGGCCTAGCATAGCAATAAATAGTACTTGATTATTGTTATGTGTGAACGATTATTCATCGCCTACTATGAGCGAATACTATATATATGTGACTCTTGATTCATTAAACAAAGGTTTGATTTTGGGTAGCATTTGTACATAGCTTGAACACTAAATTGTAGACAGTATAACACGTGAATTGCGAAACTTTTTTTTCTACTATATGTATTCAAACAGGGTATGCTCACCAATACATTTTTGTATTGACATATACTATTTTCGTACATGTTTCAGGTGATTATTGAGACGTTTCTTTTAAGCTTTTGGATTTATATTTAAGCTTTGATTTCATTGTATTCTAGTTAGACTTGACGCTTTAGAATCATTGTACTTTGTATTTTTCCTTTCAATGTAATAAACTATTTAATTCAATGTATTCAAATTTACACTTTAGTACCATGAGCTATTGAGCAATCATCACTACGTGACACCTCGATGTTTCCGCCATCGGTTGGGGTGTTACAAAACCCGTGCAAAATCGTAAAACAAACTGCATTAATGAGAAAACACTAAAATACAAGGTGTGTAAATGAAAAAAAAAAAACCCCACTAAAAAAAGAAATAAACTACGAGACAAAGGAGTTAAGAAAAGAGTATTGTTTCAAACTTTCGTAGTCAAAATACAAAATCACAAAAATAATCAAAACCTTCGTGGCCAAAGTGTTAGAAACATGACTATTGTTCGTCATGTTTCTAATTAACGCCTTTTAAACCTTTATAACATCACGTGCATCTTTGTAAACATAAAGAATTTAGTGGTAAATATCCAAATTCATAAACATCACTATTATTCGTGATGTTTGAAATTAATATATATAATAATTAGTAGGATTTCTCACACCACAAGGTCATAAATTTGGTACGGTTGGTAATGGTTTGGTTGGGTTTAATGTTATCAGTACTTGTTATATCAATCGAAATAGAAAACCTAAAGTCCCAATATGATAATATATGGATGTAATAGTTTAGACTAGACGGAGTGGGGGCGGGGATAGTGGCGTGGAGGTGGGTTTTGGGCAGGAACACCGCCGCCAAGGTGGGGGGGGGAGAGGGTGTTGCCCCTTTGGCGGGGAAGATCTCACCGGCCGGGGGGGGGGGGGGGCTTGAAAAGAGGTGGAGGGTTTTGATTGGTCATTTTTTTTAACTTTACCACAATATAATATTATTTCCTCCCCCCTTTCCCCCCTTCCACTTCCCACAATTTTCACCATTCACACACGGGTCCCACAAGTGTCACATGACGCATCACGCCCCTCTTTCCCCCTCCACTCCGGGCAATCTTATAACTATCTAACCAAAAATTAAAACCGTTATATCAAAACGTCATGTAACATTTTATTAGCATTTGTGTTACGATTGAGTGAACATTAAGAAGCTTCATTGTCATTTTAATTTAAAACAATGAGAAGTATAGATATGAGAATACTAAAAAAAATTTGGGTTTTGGACAACATAAAAATTAGACCCAAAATTTTGGTAAAAAGAAATTAATTAGAAAAAATAAAATAAGAATTTTGTGCTAGAGTCAAGCCTTTAACTTAAGACCTTTATAAACACACACACACACACACATATATATAGGGGATGGTTATCTTGAGAACGCTAAATATTGTGAGAACCGTGAGAACAAGTAAAAAAATCAATCAAAATAAAAAATAAAAAAAATACAAACCTTATTATAATCAAAATACAACGTTAATAATGATTTTTCTTTCCAAATAATTCATCTTTTCTTACAAAAAAAAAACTTTCAAATTAACTTTTTACACATATGTAAAAACAATTTATTTTCGTATACGTTTGAATTTTTACGTGTAAATTGTGCTTTTGAGATTGTATTTTAATAATAAAGATAAGTGTAAAAAGAAATTTTGAATTTGAATAGTTTTAAATGTCATTCTCGCGGTTCGCACGAAATATAGGCGTTATCAAATTAACTTTCCTCTATATATATATATATATATATATATATATATATATATATATATATATCCTAAATATAGAATTTAATACACATATAATTAAAAAAAAAAAGCTATTGGGCCCATTGAGAGACCAGGCCCGGAGCCCTCAACCACCCCACCCACCTTTGGGTCGAGCCTGATAGATTCAATATGCCCTAACCAGATGGAACATCCATTAACTCTATGTTTGTAAATTACTAAGACCATAAGGAGTGGTGGGGGAAAGGGGGGTATGAAGCGTCATGTGGCATTTTTGGGTCCCACGTAAAGGAGGAGAAAATTGTGGGGAGTGGAAGGGGGGAAGATGGGGGTGAAAGGAATAAATTATTATTATTATTATTTTGTGAGTTAGGTTAATAAAAAAAATGGACCAATCAGTTTATAAGAAAAAAATGCCCCACGCCGGTGAAGCTTTCCACGCCAAGGGGCTTCCCCCTTCCACGCCAAGGCGGGGCGGTGCCCCCCCCCCCCTTTCCACGCCCACTCCTGATGGTCTAAGGGGGGAGAGGCTAATGTAAAAAAGATGTTAGCATAAAAAGTGTAAGAAGGCTTAATGGCCGTCGGATTAGATGATATAATTAGGGGTACGGTTGTAAAATTAGAATATCATTAATTGTGTCGAAAAGTTTTCTAAGGGCAAATTAGTAATTACTGCGTAATAGAGATTTAAAAATAAGGGGAAAAGGCGGGCTAATTAAGTCGAAAAACCTTCGTTATGAGAAAACCATGCATATTCAATAACGAAAACAATGGCGATGAAGAAGATAAATACAGGTAACGTGGTTAAATCTATAATTATATCAGACATGCATGTATAATTCTACATTTGCGTAGTTTAATTATTTACGAAATAATCCTGTTTTGGGTTAATGCACAGTTGAAAGGAGATCTAAACAAATGTATGACAAACTGACGAAGAAGGTTAACGAAGGTAAATTGTGGATGATCTATAATTTGCAAAATTATATAATTGTGATTAAGGTTATGTATAAGTAACGTAATGTGTAGCTAGGGCTTGAATATTAGAACTTATTGTATTTTATTTTTGTCAAATATGCCTCATATTCTTTGTACAAAAACTATTTCATTCATTATAAAAAGTAAAAACAAATAACATAAAATATTCAAAACTCTTTTTACAAGTAATATAATCACAATAACAATCAACAACATACATTATTATTGTTTTGTTTCATTAGTTTTACAAAGAAAACAGTCCATGAAGTAAACCACCGGGTAGATTACTTCGATTCGGTCAACTTCACACTGAAATCCCACAGTTTCTTTGCCAACTCCGGGTCGCGTGCATATCCACTTGCTTTACTCAAGTTGTTGTCAGCAAAATACTGCCCGCTAACACCCTTAAGTTGTGGGTGCAAAGCTACATAGCATGTAGTTGCAGCTCCCTGTGGGACGTTCTTCAAGAAACTCTGGACCGCATTCACGAATACAGCTGTGTCAACAAAATTTCAAGGTCATCAGCATATAAAAAAGATCATTAATTTCGGTCACATGAATTATCTTTTGAATGAAATAATTAATCTTAAAGTAAATAAGAAAACTTAAGTGAAAGGATATAGACATACAGAAGAAACCACCGTGACGTGTTATGCTCGTTTTAATAAGTCCAGGATGCAGGGAATTGGCAGTTATATTCACTCCCTCTTCCTGCAACATACAACATTCATGAGTGAAGTTAATTTAACCTCAAATGCCGATTTCTTCACTGTTTAAATGTTAGGTGACTGATTAATAGTTAGTTACCTGTAACCGTCTTGTGAGCTCGTATGCGTGTAATGCATTAGCAAGCTTTGATTGCCCATAAGCGTACACCGCATTATAGCTGAAAATCATATCACAGAAGATAATATTAGATGGACAGACCCAAACTAACCCCCTGCCATTTAAAGTTTTGAACAGACCCAAACAGACTCGTTGTATAATTTTAGATACCTTAATGAAACCTTTAAGCAATTTTTTACCACTCTTGAAGAATGGGTAGTGTATAATTGAATATAAATGTGCATACATGTTTTTAATTATTGATTAAAATATTTAAAGTTTTACCTCTTTTCATCATTAAGTTTGTCAAACATAATTCCTCCTTTGTATGGCACTCTATGAACTTCAGAGGAAAGAATCACAATCCTTCCTTCTTTCCCACTTTCTTTCGCGGTCTTTTTCATGGTATCCAACAGCAAGTTTGTTAAAAGGAAGTTACCTAACAAAAGAAAGCAAAAAAATTCGTTGGAATTTTCATCGCAAGCGTAAGAATGCATAAAATGTTGGTAAAGGTACACATACCAACATGGTTGGTAGCAAACTGCAATTCAATGTTGTCTTTGCTAAGAGTGAATGGAGGAGCCATGATCCCTGCATTGAGACTTTTAACACAAAATGTACATAATATTAGTCCTCGTTTCGCAATAAACATCATGAATAAAATCAAATGAACATTTGTCTTACATCAAGATGTTCAATGGAAGTCCCTTTGAACAGTATTGTGATGCAAATTTTCTAACAGATTCTAGTGAGCTAACATCCAATTCCATCACTTCAACTTTTGCATTGGGGATTTTTTCTGTAATGCTTTGTTTTACTTTTTCACCAGCTTCGATATTTCTGACTGGCATAACGACATTGACCCCGCGCAAAGCAAGCACCCGTGCAGTTTCTAACCCGATACCACTTGTAGCTCCTGAAAGTTATATAACACCATTTAAGCATGTACTAAAGTAATTATTCGGTTAGCCAATGTGTTGATCAGTTTATTAATAATTGAACACGGTTGATGCAAAAGAGATATGCAAAAGAGATATGAATTATGTAAAGAGATAAAAAAAAACATGAATCGAGTTGAGCTAAAATGAGATCGGTTCATTAAAAGCTCAAATCAACTCGAGCTAAAAACAAGTTTGTTAAATAAAGAGTCTGAATCTGAGCTTCACTTATCGAGCCCGGTAGCCTAAATGAGCCCTTTTTGTATTGTTGTTGTTATTAGTATTATTATTATTATTATTATTATTATTATTATTATTATTAGTTTTGTATTGTTTTTATTATTATTATTATATGTAAAAAGCTCAATAATATATATATATATATATACTATGTTATAAAAAGTATTATAAATATAAACTATATAAAAAATAAATCTAAATGTGTATATAACTTAATTAATAAACAATAAAAAACAGAAGAACTGAACCGAAAGCAATCAAAAACTAAATTAACCAAAAACCGAATTAACTTAAAATCGGTTATTGTTTTTTGTACAATTAGTTCACTAAAATCAACCAAACCGAATATATATATATATATTCATATGTTTTAGCTTTTATACCTCTATTTAATGTATTTATACTTCCATCTCATGTACTTCTAAACATAAAATTTTAGCCAAAGCTTGGTTTTTGTTATCAACCAAAATTAATTAAACCGGACTAAAAACCGATAATCTAACTATATAAACCGAACCATGATGACTTTGGTTTTAGTTACAGTTGAGGCTAATAATTGAACTGAACCAAAGCATAAACACCCTTTGAAGTGTCTGTGTTCCTCGGACCCCAGTGGCGAAGCTTGGTTTCGGAATCAGTGGGGGCCGAACTCAATTTTTTTCAATCGGTAGTGGCAAACCGGTGGGGGCCGGACTCAACCCAGACTCAATTTACCTATGAAAATCGTAAATTTCTACCACTGCGCCAGAAAACAGGGGGGCCAGAGCCACCCCTGGCCCTTCTTATCCTTCGTCCCTGACGGACCCCGCTGCATCGCGTGGACATCCTACTAGTAAACATTAAACGAGGAGAGGTCGAGGCGGCGAGCCAAGCTCAAAACTGTTTTAATATCATCAAACAATTGGTTTCAAACTGTTTTGTGTCGATGAAGTCATGAAGAGTTATTGATGCATAGCAGAAAACGATTTAACAAACGTTGACTATCAAAATGATTAAGATCTACAGTTGAACAATCAACTCTAAAGTAACACACACTTATTTAGGGGAGCAATCCAGTAAATAAAAAACATATAAAGCATAGGAACAAACAAACATCAAACATGCAATAGAAGTAATTAAGGTTACCAGTAACAATGGCAGTGAGTCCAGTTCCATCTATTCCTTTAGTAACACCTTCAGCTGTAGAAGAAGCTGCAAATCCAGATTTTCCAGTAAAGATTGAAATCCAAGTCATATTTATTTTTTCTGTTTTGTTTTGTATTGAAAGAAGAGTTGCAAAGATTGTTAGTTTGCAGAAGAATATGAGTCAAGTTGTGATGAAGCTATAGATTAAACAACTATATATATACATACATATATACATATATATATATATATATATCAAGTTGAAGAGATCAAACGAGGATAATAATAATAAAGATGGAGGATTGAACGCATACTCGTAATTGATTTAATTTCACACTATTATGTCATATGAAAACCTGACTGGACCTTCAACAACTTTAATTCTAGAAGAATGAAGTATCGTGTTTAGGTGTATGAGCTTTTTATGTAGTAACACTTTGACCCCTACATTTTGTAGCTTCTAACACATCCCATAAAAACTGGTTGATGTATGTCCATAAATCCCTTATTGAAGAGATATGTACCCGCAATGCGCATAGGCTAACAGATACACATTAGTCGTAAGAATAATCAAATGAAGCTTGTATTGGTCATGTGCGTCATCTAGGATCTGCCAGCTACAAGGAGACAGTGAAAAGGACGTCTAGCTAATCAAAGGGGAGAATTCCTAGCTCTCCGATCTCCTGCCATGTAGCAAGGACAATAAGGACGATTGAAATGGACTGTCAACCAATGAGAGAAGAGCAGCGTAATATTCCCCTAAATATGCTAACGGTCGTCAGTTGTGGGATCCACAGGGATGAGGTGTCATTCTACGAGGAGCCAATTAGCATGTGGCAACCATCACTATAAATACCCATTCCTCCTAGTGAGAAAGGGTTGGTCATTCACATATAAAAACACACACTTTAGCTACTCGTGGTATTGACGAAAACATTGTAGTCGAAGTACTTGTCCATTTATAGTCATTTAAAATATTTAATCATCTTGTAACAAACTAAATCATTCTGATGGAGGAAGTGCTTGTCAGTTGTCACTGTTGTTACACTTGCCACAACCCTTTTATCCTTTACATCAACATCACTTCAAGTTTTTAGATAGTTGCGTTTTACTTGCCAAATGACTGGAAATGTAAGGAATTATCAAAATCGATAGGTGTATTCTTTTCTTACGGTTTTCAATTAATGTAACATGTGACGTTAATATTTTTAGTTTGATTTCAAAACATACATAGAAAACGAGGGTAAATGGTAAAGGGATCATTTTAATGTAACATGTTGAGTAGGGACCAACTAGCCCATTATGATTGTTAAGGGGCTAAAGGTGCAAACCAACCCAATTGGAAGACATCATCGATGATTCAGCATACACTTCAATACGAAGATTGGGATGAAAATAAAAAGTCAACATTACATTTTTTTTTTTTTTGGGAAGGCAAAAGTCAACATTACATGATCACAACTTCGGTCAAACTAGATGGCTTATTCTTCATTTAAAAGAAAAAATATACGGTATATATATATTTTACAGAAATAAGAATATAGTGCAGGAGATTTCATAATTATAAGAATATATTAGAGGGATTCCTCACTACATGACGGTCATAACTTCGGTACGGTTGTTAATTGTTTGGTTTAATGTTATTAGTAATTGTTATATCAATCGAAATAGAAAGCCTAAAGGCGCAAAATGATAATATATGGACGTTTATAACTATCTAACCAAAAGATAAAACCGTTATATCAAAACGTCACGTCGCAAAAGTAATATATGGATGTAACATTTTATTAGCATTTATGTTACTATTGAGTGAACGTTAAGAAGCTTCATTGTAATTTTAAAACTATGAGAAGTATAGATACAATATGACCTAACCACATTGAACATCTATTAACTATATATTAGTAAATGTAGACTTTTGATTAATATATATGTTTTGGATCCAGTCAAGTAGGATCGAAATTATTGCATTGTTAATTTGAGTCAAGATTGGCTAACTATACATGATTATAAAACCTTGGCAAGAATTTGTCAAACTTTTTTTTTTATGACGAATTTCAATTTTAGCGGTGCATAATCGCACCTCCCGGAAGCCAACTACCCTATATATTATCCAATTGAAAATGAAATAAAATAAAAATATAAAATACCAACTTGACACAAGAATATTTAAAGGGAAAATCACCAAACTAGCCATTGACCAAATTTTTTTAACAAACTAGCCACCTCCCGTCTCTTGGGAGAGTCGGCTCACAGGTCCCGAGGCGTCTTCGTGAGACCTCGGTGATGGACCACTAGCTGAGCGACACCTCACCCGTCTCCTCACCCGTCTTTGGAGAGACGGTTCCCGAATCCCAAGACGTCTTTGTGAGACCTCGCCTACACACTTCCAAACTCTCTCCCCCCCCCCCTCCTCTCTCTCTCTCACACAACAACCTTCCGCAGACTTTCATCCGTAGAGTTATATAAGTGCTCTTTCATAGGTGAGACCTCGCCTATACAGTTGGAAACCTGCTCCACTGAGTCGTCGCCGGTGAGTTGCAGCTCCACTTGTACAAACGTAGCAGTAGATTATATCAGGTGCAAAAGACGACATTATGACTCGGTTTGCTCCTGACCAACTCATTCGAACAATCGAACTAATGAAGAAGGCAGAAGGCAGAGGCAATGTTGGTTTCACCGGAGTCGTGTCCAGCGACGTCTCCGGTGAGGTAATGGATCTTTCGTTTTTGTATGATCTTCAGCATGATATGCAGACATATTATATGAACCTGATGTATGGATCTTTCGTCAATCGACCAAATTGCCCTTGAACCTGACGTATGGATCTTTCGTCAATTGATGCAGGTTTCCGATTTGTAGGTTTCCGACTGCAGACTCAGTGGAGCAGAAAGAGAGAGAATGTGTTGGAAGGAGAGAAGTAGAGAGAGAGAGTGAGTAGGTGACGACGTGGCGGTAAATTATTGGTCCTTCACTGAGGTCTCATGAAGACGCCTCAGGACCTGTGAGCCGACTCTCCCAAAAAACGGGAGGTGGCTAGTTTGGTAAAAAAAATTTGATCAATCGCTAGTTTGGTGATTTTCCATTCCCATATTTAAACTTCTAAAGGTCACAATTATATCATAGAAAAAGATTCTACATATCTTAAAAGAAAAAAAAAATAGAACCAATCATAATCTTTCTCCAACTCATATTACATGCTTAAGCCATTGTACTTGACAATTTCTAGACAAAAATGACCAACCTGAAAACAAAAAAAAACATCAATATGGTTGTTTTATGAAATTATTTGCTACCCGTACATCAAATTATTGACCAACCTGAAAAGTCAAAAAAACATCAATACGGTTGTTTTATGAAAAAACATCAAATTATTTGCTAGCCGTTCATTATTCAAATCGGATTTGGAAAACCGGAACCTTAAACCAATATGAATTCGTAGAGGATCTATGAACTTGAATTTGGTTTTCAAGTTCTAGCATCTGTTTTCAAATATGTGATTTTCAAATTCTTGTATAGTGCTCTTTATAGGTGCATCACACTTGATGTGTAGCAATAGTGTTTGCCATAAAGCTTTCATCCTTGAAACCCCTAGTTCCTATCTTCTTAGGAGCTCCTGTTGAATAAATTTAATTGAAATATGTGGATTTAACTATACATGATTGAAAACCTAAACCTCAATTGACATAATCCCAATGGTAAAAGCCATTATTTTTATTTTTTTTTTATTTTTTTATTTTTTTTTTGTTAACCCAATATTTTTATTTATTTTTTTGATTGATGATAGGTGGTAAGTATGGTTTGTATGTTTTAACTTTTAATCATTCAACTATCATGCATACAATACCCAAAGACAATCAAGTCCACGTAATTAACATGACCCATCAGAGTTCTTACTGGGCCCATCAGTTTGTATACTTGGCCCATTATTATGTTTTCTGGGCCAAAGTTTTATGACCCATTTCCCATTATTATAAAATATCTCCCATCACTGGTTCGGGTCAGATTTATACCAAGTTGCTTGTGATAATCAAGGGAGGATTTAACGTAGTTTTTTTTACTTGACATGTTATGGACAGATTGGTCATTTGGCCGGAACCAGACCCGTATTTTAAGACCCCCGTAGTGAGGCGTTATTGTGCAAATTTTTACAAAATAGCGCCCGGTAACACCATTACATACCGGCGCTATTTTGTGATTTTGGTTGGGGGCTTTATTTTTATAACGTCGGGATTCAAAACCAAAAACCAATTAACTTTCGACACGTGGCACTTGATTGAAAACAAACAGTCAAAATTTTTGACCGTTGCCCCCATTTATTTTTTGAACGGTAATATTTGTTTCCCCCATTTATATATATATACACACACACAATACTTTATAAAAACACAACCAAAACTAAAAACCACACACCACATCACAATCTAAACACAAAACATGTTTCCATATGGTTCACCATTCGGGGTCCCGGGTCGCCCGGGTGCGAGGCCAAACCCTACGAGGCCAAACACTACTACTCCGCTGCCACCCAATTGGGGCGAGTTTGACGCGAACACAATGTAATACGCGCAACTTCTTGGCATGCCCGGTCAATTTTATCCGGGCCCAAACATGACGGGTCAATTTTTTCCTCCACCAAACTATGTCCAAGCTTCTCAAGAGGAGCCCAATTCCGGGCCCAAACATGGCGGGTCAATTTTATCCGGGCCCAAACATGGCGGGTCAATTTTTTTTTTTTGTGTTTATATATATATATATATATATATTTATAATGTTGGTTAGCATTTTTTTTGTGTTTATATATATATACTTTTTAATCGTATAATATTTTTTTTTGTAGCAAACTATCAACATAGCCCGTTGTTTTGGCAACGGATTCGAGAGCTGTTTTTTGCCGCCATGGGTAGAGGGGAGTATCGAGAGCACGACTCGATATCGGGAAAGTGGTCGGACATAAATAATAAATGTCACTCGTTTGCGGAGGTTTACCAACGTTGCAAGGACAACAGGGGCAGTGGGGAAGGTGATGACGGTTTGTTGGCAAGAGCCTTGGACGAGATGAGAGATACCCGCGGGCCGTTCCCGTATTTGAGGATTTGCGAGATGTTGAGAAAAAGTCCTAAGTGGGCTAATGTACCGCTTATGGGGTCGGGTAGTGGGCGCAAGATTAGGAGAGGAAGAGGACCAGGAGGAGGAGGACCAACAAAACGAAGCAAAACCACCTCCACGTCGCGAGATCCGGATACACCGACATCCGATGCACCAGAGAGTGGCCGAGAATAAAAGGTTCGTCGACATTCAAGAGGCGAGGCGAGGCAAAGGGAAAAGGACATTGAGTTTTTGTCCAAATCGATCGACCACCTCGAGAGAGAAGCCCTACGCCTCGCACTAAATCATAGGCAAGAAATTCTTGCAAAATATAACTTATTGTAATCTATTTAAGTTGTTTTTTTTTTTTAATTTGGTATTGTAATTTTTTTAAGTTGTTTGTTTTTTTTAATTTAATTAATATTAGTTGTGTATTTTTAATATTATTTGTAATTTTTTTATATTTATTTGTCTTTTATTTTAATTATTTTGAATTAAAAGATTAAAAAAAATAATAAAAAAATCAACCAATCAAAAACAGGGGCTTTATAAATAAAGCTCATACCACTACACCCTTTTTTTAGTTTCTCTCTCCATACTGACTCAGCAGCCACGTAGACCAATCAGGAAGGGGGGCTTTATAAATAAAGCCCCCCACTACACATGGTCTAAGGGATAAAATATAAATACGTCCTTTTAAAAGATAGTTACACAAACCCCTCTAAACTTTACTTAACATTTGCTTATTTAAATAACAAATTTTACCTCTTAAAACCAACAACCCTTGTGATTTTTAAACGTTTATAATTTTTCATACAACAAAACTTAAAAAAAAAGAATAATGGAAATAAATAATTCCAACTATTGACTATTAGCCAATAATATTCCCAACTACGAAAATTACCAATAGTGGTCCCAACTTTCAACATTTGGAATATAATGGACCCAAACTAACGGAGGTCTAACTCTGTTAGTATGATGCTGACGTGGCATCCTAGGTGGCAAAATGATCCGACGTGGCATCCTAGGTGGCAAAATGATCCTACGTGGCATGCCACGTCAACACCACACTAACGGAGTTAGACCTCCGTTAGTTTGGGTCCATTATATTCCAATATGTCAAAAGTTGGGACCACTATTGTTAATTTTCGTAGTTGAGACTGTTATTGGCCAATAGTCAATAGTTAGGATTATTTATTTCCATTATTCAAAAAAAAAACATATACCATAAAAATAAGCACTTTTTTTCTTTTTAATTTAAGTATAGTATTGCTATAGTTTTTTAATTCAGAAAAAATGATGTGTTATGTGATTAATAGTGTTTGGGTGTGAGCAATAACTTAACCGAAAATAGAAGCAACCGAACCGAAACTGAAACCAATTAACCGGAAATTGTTGGTTGTTTTTTTGTACTCTTAGTTAACCGAACCGAGTCATTTATATTTCCGCATACTTATAGGTTTTGGACCTTTATTTCATGTATCTATAATTTAGACCAAGTTTTGTTTTGTTTATTAACCGAAACTTATCAAAATGAACTGAAAATCAAGAATCTAACTGAATAAATCAAACCGATTGCTAGATAAATTAGATTAACCGATGGCTTCGATTTCAGTTTCAGGTTTTAATTGAGGCTAATAACCGAACCAAACCAAACCGTCCATACCTCTATCAGTGTGTACGTGTATCAATTGTTGCATCGCACGGGCACCCATCTAGCGTCACAAAAAGTGCGAAACAAATTCTTTCAAATGAAAAATATTTGAAATTTAAATTACTCGTTTCGCATCCCAAAAGAATTAAATTGCTCCTAAGACCATATCTCGTGGGCTTGAAAATATTCACGCCCCTCTCCAAATGGAGAGTGTAGATTGACTCCAAAAAAATAACCCATCTTCATGCCAAAAATGACATTAAAAATTACACGCCAAAACCATTTTTCATACAAAAACGCTTAGGGGGCAACATCTAAGCACGACATTCCCCGGCGTTATAGGATGTTATTGCTCAATTCCACGCCCAAAACAGGAACCACTACGGGTGGTCTAACCTTTTAAATAGCTTCCCAATAAAGTTCGACAGCCGATTATAAAAAGTATAACTCACGTAAACGTGTCAATACATACTCAATTTTAAGGATAGAAGTGTAGGAACCAATGATGTGTGTATAAGATTTGAGTTGATTACTTGAGTAAGAAAGAGTATAAAAACTTTTCATTGTTTTGAAGTAAAGAAAACCTTTGTTCACCTCAAGCATGTTCATTCCATTATCCATAAATAAAAGGTACCCAAAAGAGTTCATATTTTCATCCTAACGTCTTAATACAATACCAACGCAGAGGCATATGGGAAATTTTCACACCAAAAGCTACAAAATAAGACACACTAAAATCCACATTTTGGTAGAGAACAACAACAATCCATAGTAGACAACAACATATCAAAGAAATACAAGTCCGTTCTTTTAAGACCGGCTCTTGAACGGCATGGCTCTGATGACAATCTGGTGGTACAGCGCCGCGAGTGCTGCCCCAATGAATGGACCGACCCAGAAAATCCACTGCAAAAAAGAATATTAGTATTACCCTTTTGAGTACCAAAGAGTTATATATATATATATATATATATATATATATATATATATATATATATGCATTGATGATATGAAATGAAGGAGTAGTAATACATGGTCATCCCAAGCATGGTCCTTGTTGTAGATGATTGCTGCACCAAGACTTCTAGCAGGGTTGATGCCAGTTCCAGTGATTGGGATAGTGGCCAAATGGACCAAGAAAACAGCGAACCCAATTGGCAGTGGAGCCAAAATCTGCATTGTTTGTTTCAAAAACTCAAGTCAACTAAAGGATGGTCAAAGGTCAAACTAAAGGTTAACAGAATGTACAACTTTAACTTTTACCGCATGGATACCATCCCTAGTTCCAAAGCTCTGATTTTGGTCCATTACAAATAGCAGGTGTGTATTTTATTAGTTTTTTTTTTATAGAATGACCACTAAAGGAAAGTACTTAAGTACAACTTCCATTGCATAGTTTTCAAAGACTTTGGAATGAGAACCGGACAAGTCTACATAGTTTTAGGATAATTACTTCTCAAAACTTATAAAATATGCACAAAAAAGTCACAAAACAATTTAAGTATACTAGATTTCTTAAATGTTTACAAATTACAAGTAATGGATTTACTTTTAGAATAATGATTCGTTACTTTTATTTTTAACGACAAACGAAATTCACCAAGAACTCCTTTCGAATTCCCTACTCAGTCAAATCAGGACTCATTCCACCCGGTATAGCCAGACATGTAAGGAAACTTCTGGTTTCACCAAGTTCACCAATTCTGTGGAAAACTCGACCATCCACCCACCGGAAAGCACGACAATAGAATAATCGGTACCCGACGCTCTCAAGAATCAAATCCGGCCATGACCTTTCAGCCATGAGTCTTCTATCATTGAGCCTCCATACCACTCAACCATAAGGTGGTTGGTATAATGATTTGTTACTATTGAGCAAAATTTGATAATTAACTTCCTAAATAAAAAAAAAGATTATACATTTATACCGTGTTATTTTAACCAATTAAAAGTTAACAAGTTATTAGTTTATAAAAAACCAAAATCCATTTGATATGCATATTAAATTATTAGTTTAATGACTCTTTATGTATTTTTTTACAAGTAATGGACTTTATAATATCAAAACAAGGATTTATTTTATAAGTTGTAATGATGTCCTTCCAAATATTTGGAAATATAATGCACATGTAAGCAAATCACCTACTACTCTTCAATCATTCCATCACATTTAATTTATGCATATCTTGTTTGTCTGGCATTTCTATTTCTATTTAATATGATTATCCAATTAACTTCTTTCCATGTCATAAATAATAACTCTTTGGACACTTTAGACATATATAACAATTATTTTGCATAAAAACATAAGTATTATTAAATTGAATAGACAAGAGGAAGAGTACACATACAGGCACATGTGAGTCTCTAGCACTTCTTTTGGCATCAGTGGCAGAGAAAACAGTGTACACAAGGACAAAGGTCCCAACAATCTCAGCACCAAGACCATCACCCTTTGTGTAACCATGAGCCACAACATTGGCTCCACCTCCTAAAGCAGTGTACTGGTGCTTCCCCTGGAACCCCTTCACCACACCTGCACCACATATGGCTCCTAAACACTGCATCACCATGTAGAACACTGCCCTTGTTAAAGACAGCTTTCTTGCTAGTAGCAAACCAAAGGTCACTGCTGGGTTGATGTGTCCTCCTGTTTTAACACCAAATTATAACCATGTTTAGCTAAAAGATTAGATTTTTTAACTACCCATTTCATTTAAAGATAAATCTTGAATAACCCATGTCATTTGAGGTAATATTATAGTTAAAAATTGTATCTATAAAAAAAAAAAAAAACATGGCTTTGAGCATGGGGGCTCTTAGGGTAGCCGAGGAGGAACCATGGCTAGGCCCGTTTTATTCGGAGCACATTTTTTTTATAAAATTCCTATATACATAGTGTGCGCGCGTGTGCAGCGCACGCGTAATATTTTTTAATAAATACCTATTTTAAACTTAAAATTTTGGCTCATTTAAAACTTGTTTAAAACGTGAAAACTTATTAGCCCATTTATAAGCCTAATATTCATTTTTTTAATAATGATATCAATTACCAAAAAAAAATAATAAAAAAAATAATGATAACGAATATTTCATTTCTAAAAACTTCTCAAGTTACATCAGAATATAAGGTAGACGCGCAACGAGTCATCCCTTTTTGAATTGCGAAATCTAATCTACCAAATACAAAACTCTGCCCCGTAAAGATTAACTATTGCTGTGAATATTCTTTTAAAAAAAAAAAAAAAAAAAAAAAAAAAAAAAAAAAAAAAAAAACTTATTAGCCAACGTATAAGCTCAATATTCATTTAAAAATCATAACTTAAAGTACTAAGAGGCATATTTTTAAAAACCGTAACTTAAGCTCTAAGGGGCATATTTTTAAATGGTCCGGACATGAACCTAAATCTTGATGGACACTCATGGTTTTGAGTACAACCTCAAGAAAACAAAGTAAGGGTTTTGGTAGGTAATAATGTAAGTTATAACATAACATACCTGAGATACCAGCAGTGCAGTAGACAAGGGCAAAGATCATACCACCAAAAGCCCAAGCAATTCCTTGAATACCAACAGTACCACACTTGGTAGGAGACTTGACCACACCCATGACAGTCAACACAGAGATGTACAAGAACAAGAAGGTGGCTATGAACTCTGCAATACCAGCTCGGTAGAAAGACCATGATGACAACTCACCTGGCTCAAACAAGGGTGCAGGTGGTGGCTCCTTGTAGTCTTTGTCTGTTTGAGCTGAGGTCCCTATGGGTTGCCTTTCAGAGAACTTGTTAGCTCCTAGTCTAACATCTTCTTCCTTGCCCTCCATTCTTGTTTGCTCTAAGCTTTCTCTCACTACACTTTTTACTCTCTCTCTATGTTTGTTTTAGGTAGCAAGTATGTGAGTGTGTGAGGTTAGAGGATAGGTGTTGTGGGATTTTATAATGGAAGCTCATCATTTAACTCAAAATCATCCTTATCATGTGGCCTAGTGGTAAAAGGGCCGGTCCTCTCTTTAGGGGAGCCGGGTTCGATTCCTACGGGAGGCATGTGATGGATACCCCACCCTTGTGGTGGGGTAGGTGGTTGGGAAGTGATGGAGAGACCCTTGACCCTTGTGGTCATGGGTTCGACTCCTGATCCCTCCAGGTTTTACCGGTTCACTACCGCCGTGCCTTCGGGTGGGTTTGTGGGCCGGGTTTTCCCTGAAACAGGAGACGGGTGGGACGAAGGGCTCTGTCCGTACGGACTAGAGGCCGTCTGAGGCCCCTTTCGGCCATTGAAGGCCGCGTACAGAGTACCTGACAATACTTTAGTTGATCGTTAAAAAAAAACTCAAAATCTTTTAAATATGTAATTAGTTTTTTTATTTAAGACTATATGGTGTGCCTCCCTTCTCCCCCAACTCCCCCAAGTGCCACATCAGCGCCACATCATTTCCCCCATTTTCTCCCCCAAAGTTTGGAAATGGTATTCTCCTAATTCCCCCACTCCCCCTTCATTTTTTATTGGATAAAGGTTGATTAAAAAGAAAAAAAGAAAAAAAGAAAAAAAAATGGGCCAATCACATGACAAGGGGAGAAGGGGGAAATTTCACCGAAGGCACCGAAATTTTTTAGGGGGGGGCGGTGTTCCCGATCGGGGAATAGGCCACATCACCACCCCGACCCCCTTCCCGAAGGCACACCATTCAGTCTAATGTTAAGTTTAATGATTGAGTTTTGAGTAGTGGGTCAGATGAAACGTATTTAAACATTTTAAGTGAATTAAAAAAAGTAGGTCGGTACAATTATTATTGTTTGAGTTTAGAACGGGTGGAGTAAATTGAACCGTTAGTTAATCTTTTTTTTTTTTTTAAGGCGATAAAGTTTTTTTCATTGACAAAGAAAAAGGTAAATTACATAAGGATGGTAGGTAGGCGGGCAACAAGCTGCGCCGCCACCCCTTTTTGAATAGAAAAACCCAATCTGCTAAAAACAAAACCCCGCCCTTGGGGGGTGGAAAAGTTGCTGTGCACTACTCGTTGAACCCGAGCCAAAAACCGCACCGCTTCCGGTGCCAAGGAACCGAACGTGTCGAAGGCCAAGGGAATGAAAACATGCTGATTATCCTCACACGTTTTAGCATGTTTTTCCACCTTCTTGGATTCAGCTCTCATGACCGCTTGGCCGGCCACGAACCCCCTATCTCGAAGCCCAACAAGGGGGGACACCCCGGTAAGATCAATACACGCATGTTTCCCACCTTCCCAACCAAAAACTAAGACGTCTGCTGGGCGCAAGGTGGACCTCCCTTCCGCGGGGTCTGTGAGAAAATTAATCTTTTATTATTTACTTATTTTTTTGTTGGAATATATTGTATGTATAATATTCATAGAATGTTATATTTGTTGTTTAGGAAATTAATAAAGCTAGTTATTATACAAAGTCGCCTCATTATACGAGAGGAGTATGATTTAGTGAACAATACCTCATATGGCTCCTCATGCGAGTTGTATGGCTATTTTCATTTTTCTAATGGCATTATCATACAACCCATATGGCATCAGATGGCTTGTATAACACGTCGATGACATCTGAATAATGTGTTAGTGACGCTTCAATACTATTATACAGACGTCATATATAAAAAACCATTGTGACATAAACGGTAAAGTCGAATCATCTCGTAGGTGGTGTTGTGTATCCAACTTATTTGTTTTATTGATGGTTTCTAAAACCATTGTTAAACAATATACGGTTTTTTTTTTTTTTTTTTTTTTTTTTTTTTTTTGCTAAACATACAATAATCACAAATTATCATGAGGTAATATGATTAAGGGGCTGTTTGGTAAGCCTCTTAATGAGGCTCAAGCATTCAGCGTTGAATGATTTAGCAGTCAGCGTGTTTGTTTCAGCTTCTGAATGGAATGTTTAAGGTTGAATCATTAAGACTTGTGATGTAGCTGAACCATTACACACTGAACTAAGTTGAATCTTAATGATGCTCGGACTAATGTGGGACAAGAAAATTAACCATTAAGAGGTCCAACTTAATGATTCAGCAATTAAACCTTCAGACCTCTTAACCATTTAACACTTGATCAACCAAACAACCACTAAGTATACGATAGATTCATAAAAGCTTTAAAGTTATTTGTGTTTCCAAACTATAATCTCTATTTAGTTTAATCAATCAAATATATTAAAAAAAAACACGCAACGTTATAATTCTATGACTAATGATTTATAAATGGATGTTTACGTGGTATGTGTTGTGCTTTTTTTTATTCTAAAAATGGACCCATTACTAAATTAGTGGCCGAAGAGAAATGGCCGGTACCTTCTTTATTCGGACCGGTGTGTGAGTAACCGCCACCATCGATTTGAAGTTTGAACGTTAATTTAAATACTTTTTATTTTTTTCGCGAATGCAATAAACAATATTTTACATAACCAGGATGTAGATTTTGTAGAGAGGGCCCTAACTTTTACTCGATCTATCATCACAAATTATAGAAAAATAATAGAGATGTTAGAAAGCAATCTAAAAACAACAACACTCAACAACACACACAATAGCAATTTAAGAAGACATGAGAATTTACATGGTTTGGTCAAGGTGACATATGTCTACAGGTTGCAAGTTGGGTTCATTGTTTATTAGGGTACACGGGGTGTTCCGTGATGGCCACCCCGTGACGTCGTGATCACCGCGAAACATCGATTCCCCCCAAAAAAAAATAATCACAGTCGCGATCAATTTCTTCGTGATATATATATCACGGTTGAAAAAGAGAGTATAGCCGTTTGAAAAGGACCGCTGGCTGGCCACCAACGGTCTGTTGACCGTTTAAATTAAAAAAAAATCCCAATCACTATATATACATATCCATACAAAATAAAAAATACACACAATCAAAACAACAGACCATCAAACAATACAATAAAAAAATATGGAAGGATCAAGCAAGAAACAATCGGCTACGAAACGAAAGTTTAGACCAAAGGTTCGGCCAAACTTAGGCGAACCGGCTCGATTTCGTCAAGACGCACCACCGACCCCACAACCTACACACCAACCCTATCAAAACCAAGGTTTTCACAACCTTATGTTTCAAACCCAACAATTCTCGCTTCCAAACCTATATCCAGTGAACTACCTCAACCCAACATGCCAACCCAAATCGCATCTGAAGTGTTCCAAGCACCTCCCGATCCGATTGATCTACCTATGTTCGACCGTTATGGGGTTCGCGATCCGGAGAACTAAACGGTCGAAGATTTTGAGGAAGATGACGAATATGATGAAGAGGAAGAGATACAAGTGCAAGCAGGAACAGGAAGAGGAAAAGGAAGAAGATGAGAAGATAACACCGGGCCAAAAGAAAGAATTCCCTAGTTGCAAGAAGAAGAAGTGGAGTTGGTGAAATCGTTTTTACATATTTCCGATGATAAACGCATCGGAAATCATCAACCATCCAATACCTTTTGGCTGCGAGTGAAGACACACTTTGAAGTTTGAACAACTTACCGGTATGACGAGAAGGCGGATGGATCAAATAACCGGTAAATTGAGCGATTTACAGAAAAAAAATGAGTAAATTCAACGCCTTCTACGTCACACAGGTATATGATGTTATTTTTTTATAAATCGTTTACTTTATATTTTTTATAAAAATTGTTAACTTTATATTTTTTTTTATAAATTATAGAAACGTCTTTGGCCAAGTGGAGCGGCTGATGTGGAAATCATACGTGCGGCCCTCAACGATTATCAGCGACTGTACGTTAGGACTGGTTTTAATACGTTGGATTCTTGGTAGTTGCAAGAGTTCATTCGAAGTGGGTTCCCCTTGATATTCCGGAGTTAACCGAACTTGGGCCAACCGGCCCTCGTGGAGGAAGGGGAAGGGGAAGGGGGAGGGGTGGTCGTTCTAAAACCTCCAACTCGGGAAATTGTACACCATCAACGGACGGGCTGTCTACCAATATGTCCGAACTTAATTTGAATGGTGAATTTCCCGACCCTGATGACGACACTACCTCGACAAGAACCACGACTCGAAGGAAGAGTGTCGAGTCGTCATGTGGCAAAGGGAAAGAACCTTGGGTGGAGGCGATGACCGAATACAAGTCGGCAAAAATGGTGGAAATTGATGAGAATCAGGAAAGGCGTAAGCACTTGGCGGACTTGAAAATACAAAGAGAAAACACCTGCATGAAATATTTGTCCGAAATTGAAAAAAAATAAAGATTTGAAGGTGTTGAAGGAGTCACATGAAGTCACCGAAGAACCATACAAGTCGATTCTCATCGATCGAAAACGTGAAATTTGCCACAAGTGGGGTTGGCCATGTAACTTTTAATATTTTTTTTTCGGTTTTAATGTTGTTAATGTTTATTTTTCTGTTTTTTTAATGTTTTTTAGGTTTATTTTTATGTTTTTTATTTAATGTAATGTTTTTTTAGTTTAATTTAATGTTTTTTTATTTAATATAATGTTTTTTATTTAATATAATGTTTTTTTATTTAATATAATGTTTTTATATATTTTAAAAAATAAAATATTTAGTGATGAAATGTGAACACCACCGCATGGGTTTAGTGATTGAATGTGATAGAATGTGATAAAATGAGGTGGCAGAATGTGATTGATGTGATAGTGTGACGAATGTGATAAAATGAGTTCCACCCCATGTGCCCTTATGTGATAAAAAAAAAATTCAATTACATAGTGGGTATATATCAAACAAAATTATGGTTAAGTACTTAGGGGCTGTTTGGTAGCCTCTTAATCAACCTCTTAACCATTCAGGTCTAAATCATTTATCATTCAGACTGTTTGTTTCAGCATCTGAATGGAATGATTAAGTGCTGAACTACTAAGCTAATAAGGGATGCTGAATGATTCAACTCTTAACCATTCAGACCATCTTAATGATTCAGCACTTAATCAACCAAACAGCCCCTTAGTCAACAAGATACAAATATCGCCTAAAGGGTCGGCTTCAGCTTAAGGCTACCAATCCTAAAGGGTAAGTTTATTCCCAATTAAGAATGTAAATTAGGGTAGACACAAAACCAGCAAATACAAAAATCAAAACGTCCATTGAGAAACGATATGGGTTTAGATCTAGATTAAATCGATTATTCAAATCACTTGTATGCCTAGGTACGAAATCTTTAGAAGTTGTTTTGTTAATTTGATATGGGTTTAATTTCTAGACCAACTTTGAGACTTAAGTTACTTTGACTTTAAGCAGAAAGGAGGGGTTTTTTTAAAAGCTATGCTTGATCGTTCGTGGATACTTTCAAGTTATGTTTGTGGATTAATGTTTGCCTACATACTAATAATTTATTTGTTTTACAGTAAATGATGTTAAGTGGGGAGGAGCAAAGCTTGGAAATTTTTTGGTTTCAGCATAAGCTGCTTAGTAAGTGATTAGGCTATCATATTAGGTGTTCATAGCTCTCTATATGCAAATTGCTAGGGACTATTGCATATTAGGTAGATGGATAATGAGTTGAAATGGGTAAATTGTTTCGGTCAAAACACATTAATTTTTATGGTCTATGATGACATGGGTAGGTAAATGATGAAATAACAAATCTGATAGTATTTATTTGCTTAAAAGTTTAAGCCGTTCGAAGGATCAAAAATGATGTGACCACTACAATGACATCCATTAGATGTCACATACCATACCTTAAGATGTCACATGCCATCCACCGACAACAACTTCTAATGCACTCTGGCGCACGAAAAACGAGTCTAACCATTACACGTTCTTTGAAGGGGCATTATAATAATGATGTGATGAAAAATGCCCCTTAAAAAGCATTAACCATTACCCATGGCCTTATGGTGCTAACACAGTTTCAATCACACTCCTCATTGAAAAACTAAACATCATCTTTTTCACTGGATTGAACAACTTTCAATCAAGTCTAAAAAGTAAAAAGAAAACAAGTTCTTAAATAACTCTAGTAGAGTAATTCACAAAAAAAATAGATTTTAGAACTAAAAGACATGATTAACAAGATGGAAAAAATAAAAAACAATTATCTTCTACACTTTTCACATTAATACTTATTTATAGAAATATAGGATAAAACTCGTTTGTACAATAACTTTACCCTATAAATTTAACCTACAAATGTTTATTAGTTGATGTTAGTAAGGGGTGACCACAAAACCGAACCGAAACAGAAAAAACCGATTAACTGAACCGTAAAAAACCAAACCGCACAAAAACCAGAAAAATCAAACCAAAAATAATTGAACCAAAATTAGCAGTTTGGTTTTGCATTTTATAAAAACTAAAAAACCAAACCGAACTAAATAATCCAAACAATCATTTTTTAGTGTTTCTTATTAGTTATTATACATTGATTTATGAATTATTAGTATTATTCTTGATTGTTAAGTATTTGTAATAAACTATTTATCAGTTTGTGAAATGATTTATCCATTTCCTACAAAAAAAAAAAACAAAAATTAACATAAAAATAATTAATTTTCAAAGTATGACAAAAAAATGTCTTAATAAAAACTTGAAAAAATTACGCCGTTAGTCCCTGTGGTTTCCCTCCAGTTGTAATGTAAGGTATTAAGGTTTTATTGTTTCACTTTGGGGTATTAAAGTTCTAATTTGTTTTAATGCCAGGTATTAAGCTTTTAATTTGTTTCAATGTATGGTATTAGGGACTAACCTAGTTAAAACTTAACTAAGTTTGAGGGGTATTATGGTCCATTCACCTATTTATAAAGAAAAACAAAATAAAAGCCAAACCCCACTTGTACAAGACTCAAACCTGGGACCTTGGCTTATTAAAAGAACAGGCAAACCAGCTAATCTAAGCTATTAGATGGTTATTATTCCAATCAGATACTTTATAAATGAAATCGATGCAGGTCATCTTCCCCAATTCAACCCAAACCAAACCCTAACCCTCAAACCTTGATCAATAAAAACCATTACTACTGTCTACTGTATATAATAATAATAATAATAATAATAATAATAATAATAATAATAGTAATAATAATAAAATCAGGGGGCTAACTGACACTCCAATCTGTCTCTTCAATCCACAATATATTCACTAATTAACAATCTACAAATTACATGAGTGGACTCTATAAATCTACAACATATATTCAATGGCCTTTTAATCCGTTCCTTTAGCTTCCATTGATACTGTGTGTCAAAACTTGGAGATACGAATGTCTTTGTTTAGTCCTCCTCTTCTTTTGTTGGTTACCAAGATAATCAATAGATATGATACAGAAGACTGTAACTTAGATCCCACCAAAGAATTCTTCATCATCACCGCTACTCAAAGACTCGATTAACTCATCCTCGTCGTCATCATCACCATCGTCGTCATCCTCTCCTTCGCTCACAATCTCAAATATCCCCCCACCGCCACCGCCAAAATCCACACCATCCATCACAAAATCACCATCTTCATCCCCATCGTCATCATCGTCAAGATCGCTTAAACTATCTTCATCGTTACTCATATCATCACCGTCTTCATCATTTCCCAGCAATGCTTCGTCATCGATGTCCTCATCATCCTCGCCTTCTTCCTCACTTTCAGCATCATCAGGATCAGAATCATCATCTGTTGGTTTTCGCCGTAAGTTGACGTTTGGATTGATTATTGATTTGTTCTGGAGCAGGAACGACGTCGTTTGGGGTTTTGGAAGCAGAATCATCTTGTTTAGGTTTGCATTTCCATGGATTAATTTCTGGTGGGTTTTGCAGGACGACGTGGATGTAATGAAATAATAATAATAATAATAATAATAATAATAATAATAATAATAATAATAATAATAATGAATATTACTCCGGTGACCGGAATCAGATCGGAATAACAAAAGAAGAGGGATGGAAGGTTTGGTTTTAAAACTTTGAAAACTTGACAGGTTTAGTCCCTCAAAATCTATAATATATGTATTAATTGGTTAAAAGAAATAAACAGGTGAATGGACCATAATACCCCTCAAACTTAGTTAAGTTTTAACTAGGTTAGTCCCTAATACCATACATTGAAACAAATTAAAAGCTTAATACTTGGCATTGAAACAAATTAGAACTTTAATACCCCAAAGTGAAACAATAAAACCTTAATACCTTACATTGCAACTGGAGGGAAACCACAGGGACTAACGGCGTAATTTTTTCTAAAAACTTTAGAAAAACATAAAAGTGGTTTAAAATGTTCAGTCTATGTGAACAATATTAATTCAAAAGGTTAAATATATTTTTTAACGGCAAAAAAAGGTTGAATATATTAACATAAATTTAAACGGTAAGAAAGATTCTTATTGGATTATACGTTTTATTTTTAAATTTTACGTAATTATGTTTAAAAAGCCGAAAAATCAAACCGAACCATTACTAAAACCAAAAACCAAAATCGGAAAAACCAAAACCTAACGGTTTTCAAAAACCAAAATCCGAACGCTTCGATTATGGTTTTACGAAAAATAACGAACCGAACCGTGCACACATAGATATTAGTATTCTTATAAGTTTTATTTTATATATGATATATGCATTAAACAGATTGATCAAACAACATTTTAATCATTAAAATTAAGAGTGACCCCTGTAATGCCAAGTGTTGATTTTATATACCTAAATCTATTACAATTTTATACTTTGTACTTGTAATGTGTTATATTTGTTATTTCATGTTGCATCAAGTGGAGGTTCTATATGGGTCAAGTAGATTTGCACATGGAGCACATGGAACATGGAGCATGGAGCATGATGCTGTGGATGCTAGCGAGCTGATGTCGAATATGGATTGTTGATTGTAGCCGAGCACGTGTTTGTTATTTGATGATGGATTGGGCCTATATTAATATTTTGTTGTTGGGCTAAAGTATAAAGAAGACTGAAGTCTGAGCCCAGTATAAAAAGCCCGTCCAGGATGTTGCAAGTGGATGCCACGTTGGCAATCCACGTGAAGAAACACAATTCATTTTAAGGCGTTGGATCAAGCTATTCTCAACCGTTCGATCATTAGAAGAAGCACACTTTGGCTGAGCTATAAATAGCTTATTGATTCAGTGTTTCGAGTTTTAGATCATTTTTTCATTGTTATTTGTGTCTCGTCTCTCTGTTTTTCCTGAGTCTTCTCTTAGGGTTTTCATCTTCTTAGATCTTCAATAGCTGTTTGTGTGTAAGGCTTGTGCAGATACACCTTGTATCTGTAAGTCCACAATCTGTTGGTTATAGATCTGGTATTTTGTAAGAGGGTTGGGTTTCCTGTTAAGAGTAGATTTGGTTTTTTGTAATTGTTTGAGAAGTCTTGTTTCTAAGATTAATAAAGTTCTTTGAATCTTTGAGTTTTGATACCTGTTTGTGACATGGTATCAGAGCCCTAGGTTAAGAACAAGTCTCTGATCCTTCTTTCTTTGTAACTCTAAATAGATCTGGGTTCTTGAGTCTTCCGCTGTGGTCTGATAGGGTTCTTGATTGATTGTTGAGGCTTGGTTTGGGATTCGAAGGGATTACTGGTATTCTTGGAAAAGAACAGTCAGATCTACAATACGATCGTGGTTGCTGTTCGTTGTGCTTCTTGGATTGGAGGTTTGGAAAATAATAGCTTCAATCGCCTCACAGTACTGTACCCTAAGTGAAGGTACAGACTGTGAGAAAGGAGAACCCTAACTTGGGTCCCACTCCCGGTGAGATTGTTCCATTATTTCTTGTACTTTCTTTTTAGCTGTAGAGTGTCTAGAGGCTATTTGACCGGGTTAGGGGGACCGGTATTTGAAGCCGACTACTTGCTTGTCTGTGTGGTCTTTGTGTTTGTGGTTACTGTATTTTTTGTTTAAATAAGGGTGAGTGTGTACTAGGGTTATAGGTGAGACTCCTGTATTAAGCTTGTCCTGGCACCTTTTGAGTGATGAACCAGGAATCTGGCCTCTGATACAGCTTCGTCTCTAGGTAGTTGTGGTTTCTTGAGTTAATATTTTCTGATTAAGTGGTTGATTGATTCTTGTGTGTTGATTAATTGTTTGAAGATATGTCTGGAGACCAACTTGTTGGACCTACTGGTGGATCTAATCCTGATCCACCAGTGACTCTCATCAGTAAACTTGATGCGAGTGACCCTTTGTATTTGCACCCGAGTGATTCTGCTAATCTGAATATTGTAACTGTTAAACTAAAAGGAACCGAAAATTATACAGTTTGGGCTAACACTTTACAGTTAGCTTTACAAGTAAAAAACAAGTGGGGTTTTATAGATAAAACATGTGTTAGGTCTGAAAATGATGAAGTTCTTGCTAGGCAGTGGGACAGGTGTAACTCAATCGTCCTCACCTGGATCCTAAACTCCATTAGTGAAGAACTTTATATGGGACATGTGTTTTCTAAAAATGCTTGTGATGTGTGGTTTGAGTTAAAAGAGACGTATGATAAAATAGATGGGTCTATAGTATTTGATCTTTATCAAAAGATAAATTGTTTTTCACAAAATGGATCATCTGTGTCAGAATACTATCACAAATTGAACATAATGTGGAAACAGTTAGACCAGATTTTGCAATTGCCATCTTGTACTTGTAATGCTGCAAAAGAATTTAATGATTTTAGTAATATGATAAAACTGATGCAATTTTTGATGGGATTAGATAGTGTTTATCAAAGTGTGAGAAACTAGTTTGTTAATAAAGGATACTTTGCCTTCTGTAAAGGAAGCATTCTCTGTCATTTCTAGGGAAGAATCCCATAGAAATGCTAGTGGTGCTTCCAAGAGAAGTCAATCTTTAGCCTTGTTGACTAAAGCTAGTCAACCACCTGATTTTAAGAAAACTAATAAAGTTTCAAATCAGAACCTTAAATGTACTCATTGTAATAAAATTGGACATACAGTGGATAAGTGTTATGAGATCATTGGTTATCCATCTTGGATGAGACCAAGGAATGGGCAGAACAAGAAGGCAAATGCAAATCTTAGTGTGTCTGATAATTCTGATGTGATTACTTCTTTGACCAGTGATCAGGTTAATAAACTTTTGAGTCTGATTAATGAAAAACCAGCTGAATGTAATCAAAGCAGCAGTGTGTCAGGTAGTTTGTTTAGATCTTTTTGTGCAAATGTTTATTGTAAACCTGTTTTCTGTTTTGTTAGTAAACATAGTGGGAAAGGCTTTATGGGTTGGATAACAGATTCAGGGGCAAATCAACATATGGTAGGAGATGACACTGAGTTAACTGAATCTATAGATGTATCAGATCTGAACATTAGGTGAAACACCCAAATGGAACTGATGCTTTAGTAACTAAGATAGGAAATAAAAAGTTAGCTAAGAATGTTATTCTAAAAGATGTGTTTGTGGTGCCTAAGTATAATGTGAATCTGATATCTGTTCATAAACTTGCAAGAGATAATAAACTCTACATTGGTTTTGATGAACATAAATGTTATATTCAGGACTTAACCACAAGGAAAGTCCTGGTGACTGGTAATCAGATAGATGGATTGTACTACTGTGGAAACACATTTGTGAGTAACAAGGTGTGTTTAAGTAGTAGTGTTGATACTGTTTTGTGGCATGCTAGGCTAGGTCACCCTTCAAATCAGGCTATAAAAATGTATAAACATAAATTGAGTCTAGGAGATTTCAATGAAAATGTGCCTTGTGAAATTTGTCACAAAGCAAAACAACATAGGGAACCCTTTCCATTGAGTGATCACAAGTCAACCTGTATAGGTAAGCTTGTTCATGTTGATGTGTGGGGTCCCTATAGAGTTAGCAGTAGGGAAGGGTTTAAATATTTTTTAACCATTGTGGATGATTTCTCTAGAACTGTATGGGTTTGTTTGATGAAGTCTAAAATAGAAGTGTTTGAAAACATTAAAGACTTTGTGAGTATTATAGAAACACAGTTTGAAAAAAGAGTCAAATGTTTTAGAACAGATAATGGAACTGAATTTGTAAACCAACAAATGAACAGTTTTTTTAAAGATAAGGGAATAATTCATCAAACAACATGTACTTATACTCCACAACAAAATGGAATAGTGGAGAGAAAACATAGACATTTATTAAATGTAGCTAGAGCTCTTATGTTTCAAAGTGGTGTTCCTGTGAAATTTTGGTCTGATTGTATCTTGACTGCATGTTATTTGATTAATAGGACACCTACATCTGTGCTAGGAGGAAAGTCACCATATGAGGTAGTAAATAATTTTGAGCCCTTCTTAGATCACCTTAGACTGTTTGGTTGTTTATGCTTTTGTACCATTTTAAATGAAAATGATAAATTGAATAGTAGAGCTGAAAAGTGTGTTTTCTTAGGCTATTCAACAGAAAAAAAGGGTTACAAAGTTTTTAGTTTAGAGAGTAAGGTCACTTACTTTTCTAGGGATGTCAAATTTTATGAGGAAGTATTTCCTTTTAAGAAGAGTCTATTTTTAAAAACTTTGATGAAAACATTTTTTCTGAAATCACAAATTTAAACTTTTTTGATTGGTATGAACTTGACAACCAAGATCAGTCTTTAGGTCCCAATGATGATAGAAGGGACAATAGAGATGATCAAGAGACACATTGGTCTCAGCAGACTGGAGACAATGTTGCTGAGTCCTGTGGCAGGGCTGTTGATCAGCAGCCAGGATACTCAGACAACACTCCAGTCAGGGCAGAGAGTGTGAAATCTAGACATGATGTTAGTACAATATCTGAGGGAAACCTAGATGGTCAAGGGTCAAGTCAACCCAGTATTAGGAGGTCTGCTAGAGAAACAGTTTTGCCACAGAACTTAAAAGATTATGTGATTGATAGTAAAGTTAAGTTTGGGATTGATAGAGTAGTTAATTATTCCAATCTTACTTTTGAGAACAAGTGTTTTGTTTCTTCTTTAAATAAAGAAACAGAGCCTGCTTCATTCAGTGAAGCTGCTAGTAATCCAAGGTGGATTGCAGCCATGAATGAAGAGATTGAGGCTCTTTATAGGAATGACACTTGGGATCTTGTAGATCTACCTATAGGAAGAAGTGTTGTAGGTTGTAAATGGGTCTTTAAGATCAAATATAAGTCTAGTGGAGAGGTTGAGAGGTTTAAAGCCAGATTAGTGGCTAAAGGTTATAGTCAGAAACAAGGTATTGACTTTGAAGATACCTTTTCACCTGTGGTTAAGTTGGTTACAGTTAGGTGTGTTTTAACTTTAGCTGTACAAAATGATTGGAATGTATATCAGTTAGATGTTAATAATGCTTTCTTGTATGGAGAGTTAAATGAAGAGGTTTATATGTCTCTTCCTGATGGTTATTTTGATAAAAATGAAAAAAGAGTATGTAAACTTAAAAAGTCCTTATATGGATTAAAACAAGCACCTCGAATGTGGAATGCTAAGTTAGTTAATGTATTACTTGATCTTGGTTTTAAACAAAGTAAGTGTGACTATTCTTTGTTTAGTAAAGTTACTGGGTCTGTGATTGTTTATCTACTTGTTTATGTAGATGATATTGTTGTAACTGGTAATGATTTTAGTGAAATAACTAAGGTTAAAGAGAGTCTTAGATCAAAATTTTTGATCAAAGACTTGGGTGAGTTAAAATATTTTCTGGGAATAGAGGTCATTAGATCTAATAATGGTATCTGTTTATCCCAGAGGAAATATTGTTTGGAGTTGTTAGCTGAATATGGGTTAACAGCTTGTAAACCTGTTAGTACACCCATTGAATCTAACCATGTGTTGACAAATTTATGTGATCAACATAAGTCTGTTTTGTCTAACATTACTGGTTATCAAAAATTAGTGGGTAAATTAATTTATTTGGCACACACTAGACCAGATATAGCTTATGCTGTGCACTTCTTAAGCCAATATATGCATAGGCCTACTACTGGTCATTTGAAAATAGCAATTAGGCTTTTGAGGTACCTTAAAGGGTCACCTGGTAAGGGAATCTTGTTTTCTAAAGCCTCTGAGTTGAAGCTTGTTGCTTACTCAGACTCAGATTGGGCTAAGTGCTTAGAAACAAGAAAGTCCATAACAGGGTTCTGTGTGTTTTTTGGGAACTGTTTAGTGTCCTGGAAAAGCAAAAAACAGGCCACTGTGTCCAGGTCCTCAGCAGAAGCTGAGTTTAGGTCCATGTGTGCTGCTACATGTGAATTAATGTGGCTGGTCAATTTGTTAAGTGAACTGAATGTTTGTGTTAGTTTGCCAATTGATTTACATTGTGATAATAATGCTGCTTTAGCAATTGCTGCTAATCCAGTATTTCATGAGAGGACAAAACATTTTGAGTTAGATCTGTTTTTCTTAAGAGATCAAATCTCTAAGGGCATGATTAAAACTGTTAAGGTTGCATCTGAGGAGCAAGTGGCAGATATTCTAACAAAAGGTTTGTTTCCTAATTCTCATGAAAAGATTGGTAAGTATTTAGGTTTATTTGACCCATTTAGAGTATAAAATTGAGGGGGGGTGTTGATTTTATATACCTAAATCTATTACAATTTTATACTTTGTACTTGTAATGTGTTATATTTGTTATTTCATGTTGCATCAAGTGGAGGTTCTATATGGGTCAAGTAGATTTGCACATGGAGCACATGGAACATGGAGCATGGAGCATGATGCTGTGGATGCTAGCGAGCTGATGTCGAATATGGATTGTTGATTGTAGCCGAGCACGTGTTTGTTATTTGATGATGGATTGGGCCTATATTAATATTTTGTTGTTGGGCTAAAGTATAAAGAAGACTGAAGTCTGAGCCCAGTATAAAAAGCCCGTCCAGGATGTTGCAAGTGGATGCCACGTTGGCAATCCACGTGAAGAAACACAATTCATTTTAAGGCGTTGGATCAAGCTATTCTCAACCGTTCGATCATTAGAAGAAGCACACTTTGGCTGAGCTATAAATAGCTTATTGATTCAGTGTTTCGAGTTTTAGATCATTTTTTCATTGTTATTTGTGTCTCGTCTCTCTGTTTTTCCTGAGTCTTCTCTTAGGGTTTTCATCTTCTTAGATCTTCAATAGCTGTTTGTGTGTAAGGCTTGTGCAGATACACCTTGTATCTGTAAGTCCACAATCTGTTGGTTATAGATCTGGTATTTTGTAAGAGGGTTGGGTTTCCTGTTAAGAGTAGATTTGGTTTTTTGTAATTGTTTGAGAAGTCTTGTTTCTAAGATTAATAAAGTTCTTTGAATCTTTGAGTTTTGATACCTGTTTGTGACACCAAGACAACTCATACTCAAGGGATGCTCTTCTGGTGTTGGCCTACCTCCTCACATGCATCCTTTTTCTGCTCGGTCATCCTTATTTTTTCGGCTGCCTTTTTAAAATAAAAAACCCAAAAGGAGACATTTATTTTTGAAAACTAACACAATTTTAATTTAATTTAAAAATGTTATTTATCTTAAAATGGATTGTTAAAAAAGCATATAATTCGTTCATTCCCTTAAGAATTAAGATTTCAATATTTAAGAAGTTAATAACACAATTAATAAAAGACAGATAATAAATTCATAATATTGTCTACAAAATAATTTTACTTTTAGAATATTTTTTTTTTAATGTTGTTTCGTTGGGTATGAATTTCCAATTCGTTTTTTTTTTTTGAAAGACAAATTTTATTAACCACAAACAACAGGAAAATCTCCAAGACGGAGACCCCCAAAAACCATAAGATTACATTACATCAAAATTGAAAATTTTTCCAATCCTTCCAACCCACCGAACCCTTTTTATATCTATTAGAAAACCAAAGAAAACCCAATGCTTTAACGTCTGCAACTATATCCATCACATTCCGGTCAGCATCTCTGAATATCTTCTCATTCCTAGCCTTCCAAATCCTCCAACATGAATTTCCAATTCGTTGGTACTATTCTAATTGACCTTGATAGTCAAGCGTTTGGTTTAACGTTATCCTTACTCTTTGAAATTTTATTTTATATTTTAACTTGAACATCTGTATATTTTGTGCTAAATTTTAAATATAATCATTGGGTTACCATGCGTGTTTTGTGGCGAGTTCAAAATGTAAATAAAAATAACCAAATCGTGACGGGATATTCTACGTGACGGTAAAAAAAACTATGTCACAATTGTATATTTAAAATTTTAAATGTAATTAGCTTATGTTCATTTGTAATTTTATTTTTAGTTAATTTGTAATTAGAGATTATAGTAAATAAAATAAAATAAAATAAAAAATTCGGTTAAACGGGTTGTGTTCCTTGCGTGTCTAACATGATTGCAAGTTCACATGTCTAACCATTTTTAGTTCATATATATGACACAAATTTTAGATTCGTGTCATGCTTGTATCATGTAAACGACCTGTCAACCTCAAAACCCGACCCATATCAAATATCAATCATGATTTCTATATATGGATTATAACGTTTTTGATAAAGTTATTGAAACTCATAACGGGCTTGATGAGCTTATTAAAACTTTAGGTATAGATATTGAACAAGGGAACTTTTGCATGGCCCTTTTAGTTGAGGATCCAAGTTGAATTTTTCGTCTTCGAATATTGGGAAAAAAAAAAACACAAAAGTAGACATCCAAACACATCATTCCAACCGTCCACGCCGACAAGCAATCAACGTGGCATTCATCTACCACCAAGAGTTTCCAAATATTATTATTTTTTTTTAAATTCCATTATTTCAAATCCAATTTATGAATAAAATGTTTGAAACCTATTTTTAATAATTTATCGGGCCGTATTATATAATCTGATGGGATAAACTTTAAAATATTGCTAGGTCACATATAGCATGTATCATGTTGCATAATATAAACTTTAGAATTCATAATTCAGTAAATAATTATTATAAATAAAATAAAAATACATATTATATACAACATTTGATATATTATTCGTAATTGGAACATCTAGACAAAAACATGTACAATTGATAAATCTCTAAATGCTTTATATGCTTGAACTTAGTCAACATACGTATTACGTATAATAATGAAAAATGAAGATTTAGATTTATAATCTATAAATCTTCAAACTTCTTTGTCTACATAAAAATTTTAAGATCCTAAGACTCTATTTGACAACATTATGTTGAACCATTAAAAATCCTGACCGATTAAGAGATAGCCTCTGAATTGGACAATATTTTTAAAACTTCTTTGTCTACAGAACGGTTATTAATTAGTAAGCTCCACGGATTATTAAGAGATGTATTTTAAGTGAAACAAACATACTATATCTCTGACTAATTCAGACGTAACCTCTTAAATTATTGAAAGAGAATTATTAAGAGGCTATCGTATAGCCCTTAACTCAAGCATCTATAATTACTCAAAGATTTAAAATTACTTGTAGCCAGTAAAAAGATTCATCAAAACTGTGATGATCTCATTGTTTACAATTAGTTTCTTGTAGCCCACTAAAATGATTCACATGCATACGCATCCTATATAAATGGTGCGTGGATTATATTAAAGGTAATGGATTAGAAATATTAGTATTTAGCTATAGAATTAACAGAATTATATCTAAACTACTTTAAAAAAAAATATAGAATCAGACGGTTGATTTATTCTACTAAAACGATAAGCCATGTATAAAAAATTGAAAATAAAAATATTATAAGTTTTGGAGAGTTTATTTTACGTAATAAAAGTACACTCATTTAACATACCGGAAATTCTAAATAAAAGTTTGAAAATAGATGGTACTAAAATCCATAATCCTCATAAATAGGATGTCACGCAAAACATTTGAATAAAAAAGTAGGTCCATAATGCTACTACGTCTAGACAAAAGCATATCGCATCTTTCTTTTTTCGGCTTGTCATATCTATATTATTTAAGTCTACTATTCCAGCTGAATATTATTAGGGTTTTATGTAGAATCTTAAATAAATTACTCTGTTGTTCAACCATTTCATTTTGTTATACAATTGTGTCTATAATTTGAGAAAAAGAGGTTGTTCGTTATTTTCATTTGTAAGCATAAACCAACACAATCATGTTCAACCATTTCAATTTGTCATACAATCATGTCTATGATTTGAGAAAAAGAGGTTCTTTATTTGTAGGAATGCATAAACCAACACAATTAGATATAACAAACACGCACGCATGCATACACCCACGTATGAAGGATCCATTGAGAAAATATATGTACATCATACAACTTTTTTCATACGTGGTTTGATTTTTTATTATTGAAGAATCGATTGCTTTTTTTTTTTAATGGCGAGGATGGATTATATTTAAAACCAATATCTACAAAAAAAACTAGCTACAAACAAAAGTACAAAAGAATAATTCGTTGCTTAACTATATTAGTGTGATGCTTATATCATAACTAAGTTTAAACATTAAAAGTAAAAACACACATTAAATAAACTTTGAAGCCAATATGGGGTTGGATCATTTGGTAGAGGCATATATGGCTCTTGAAGGGAAGATTCGGGGTTCATGCCCTTACATTTTACCAGGCTAATGAAGATGACTTCCCTTGCCACAAACAAAGCAAGCCAAAAGTCCTAGAAATGCAACGTATTGCTTCGAATGGCTCGCTACTATGCCAAGTGAACTCGCAATGGAGGATGGAGGTGGGCAATGCCATTAGAAAAGAAGGAACTTTGTATAACAAGAAAGAAATTCTATTTTTTTAAGAAATTGCGTAAGTAAGAGCCTTACCTTTTCTTTGAGCTCTCTCTTGCTTCAGTAGCTATTATGCTTAATACATGCAAGTCGAACGGGGAGCTGGGCAGAAGGAAAAGAGGCTTCTGGCTCGGCTGGTCTCACTGGAGAGTTTGCCGCGGTGGTGTACATGTAGCTCCGATAGCATGCAGCCACAAAAGAAATCTAGATCGAATATATATATATCTATATTGAAAGTGTTCCGTAGGATATCTAGGTAGCTAATCTTTACTTAACTCGACTCAATTTAGTTCATGTCAGGCAATGGTTTGGTTTTGTTGATCTAATTGATGTCGAGATTGGGTGAGTGTTCCGTGTGAGTAATAGTTGGATCTAGTGAGCGTACTGTCTGACCTAGTCCACTCAAGGCAAGCAAATGTTTTTGAAAAGCAGATAGTTCACGGTGCTCGTTCTATAGAAAAACTTGAGAAGTAGTATGCCCGGTTCACCACATGGAAAAGAAAAAAAAGAAAAAGAAAAAAAAAATGCAAAATTTCAAACAAACGGTTTCATCTTCAGTGTCTAAAGTGTCTACAAAACAAATGAAAGTACAAATGATAGAGGTTGGATCTTCAGTGAGAATGAGCAATGCTAGGACGTTCATTCCGTTTCTCTTATTCATCGCTCTTCTGATGCTTTTCTATCTTCTCTGTCTTTCGATAGGGGGAATCGCATTTTTTGTTGGTGTACTTTCAAAAGTAGCGGGCTTCATAGGGGTGAAGGCCCTCTCTTTGCTTTTTAGCAAGATGGGCTGCTCCTCCGCTCTGGCCTTCGTGATTGGCTGTGCTTTTCGAGCACTCGTCACTGCGGAAGCAAGTCCCTCTCTGGCGCATTGGATGCTTCCCGGACCTTCTCACCAGCCTCACATGGCAGAAGAGGATTACCTGCGGGACCATCCTGTAGCGCACCGAAGCGCCCCTCCTGTAGGTCTTGAGGTGATCAAACCGGTTATAGAAGACGGGCAGCGTTACGGCGAACTGGAGGATCGCCTCAATCGGCACTTCTTCTTCTTTGGGAATAGTGATCAAATAAATACAACGGCCTATGATGATTTGGTGGAAAAACAGCTCCTTATAGAAAAAAAATAGAGAAAGAGCTGCTCCACGATGAATATTCTAGGGAGCGTATTTACGCGAATCGATACGAGATAAGGGAATGTCTCTTTTATAAAGAGGGAGTTCCACTGAAGGAAAAAACTTTGGATCTTTATTTAAAAGAGATTCAAAGGAACCCTTCTCACAGTACCCCGTATCGAAAGATACAAAAGGAAATCTTTGATTTGAATCTTTTTTTTTTCCTAAATAGCTCGTTTGGAAGAGAACTTTCCTTAGAGACAATTTCCTTAGTCCCCACTCTTCCACATAGTGCTATTAGTGTGTGAGACCGCGATCCACAAACTGACGCATGGGACGTAGCCTTCCTAGCCGCGTGCAGCCTACCTTCTTCAGACCGTAACGTAAGTAACTCAGTGCTCCATACGTGGGAAATGAAAGCAGAATTCGTTCGGATCCTCCCACATGTTCAATCTTTTTTTAGCGGTTTCCCCAGAGATCTTTCTCATTAATGCAACCTTCATTTTGCTCATTCATGGAGTTGTCTTTAGTACGTCTAAGAAATTTGATTATCCACCGTTAGTCAGTAATGTGGGTTGGCTTGGATTACTTAGTGTTGCGCGCCTAGGAGGGCAGCGTGCTTTGGGATGCGGAGGAGCTATTATCGCCCAGTTCCCTAACCTAATGCGGTACCGGGTTCGGACCGCAGGGAACCGTAGCATGGGGGGGCTTAGAATCCTTTTGCCGCCGCAAGGCTGGCTAATCGTACGCAGCAGGCTCGAAGACCCCTGGTTCTGGAAGGCACATGAGTCCGAACGCTATGTTGAATGTGTGACCGACACTAGGTAGGTACCTGTGCAGGTGAGGCGTCGGTCGGTCCTAGAAACGGCGGCAGCAGCGCGAGGAGTTAACGACCGAAGGTGCTGCAACCTAGGGATCACCAGGCAGCTCTTTCGCTCTATAGGGATCGGGGGGGCATAGCACAATTCTTCTTGGAGGAGGGTTGGTTTGCCCGGGTGACAGATCCTGCCATAATGTACTCCTACCTATACTATAGCACCGACACCCGAAGTCGAGCATACATACGACGATCTTCATGCGTGAATAGCGGGGAGGAAAGAAAGGGCGGTAGATGATAATAAGAAAAGGCGCCGCGTCTGGGCGGGCGGGCGGAATGGATGAGCGAAAGGTGTCATGCCATGGAGTGGGTAATATCCCGAGTCTCATGTAAGACAACTAAATGCACCTCGAGGTGCTGCCGAGGAACTGAGGGACCTTCTCGAACACAGGATAGGTAATTGAGAGATAGAGCTAGCCTATTCGTTATGGGGAATCAATGCTCCGGGCCGAATAGAGCTTACCTACGGCACCTGGCTTTCTCTCGTAAAGGCAAAGACGCCCCAAGACAAGTTCCAACTGTTGGGAAGGGGACATGATCAATAGAACCTGGTTGGATCCGGGCTGGGAGAGGGGCGCCCATTCCTAACCACTTTCGAAAAGGTTCGCTCATGCTGGAGGGAGCATCCCCACTTAGTGATCGGTCCGCTAGTTCACGCAAATCCGAAGAAGTTATCACGGACGAGCCACATGCAGGGAAACTTGCACGTGTGGTTCTGGCCGGGCTTTCCTGAGGTATCTAATAACCTTGCTTCTGCTCGCCGCTGGCGCACCTCTCCTAACTATTGCCCATTTATTCTGGAATAATCTTTTTAGGAGGGACAATTTTACGTATTTCTGCCAAATCCTTCTATTATTAAGTACGGCTGGTACCATTTCGATGTGTTTCGATTCTTCCGAACAAGAGAGGTTTGATGCTTCTGAATCCATTGTATTAATTCCACTTCCTACTCGCAGTATGCTCTTTATGATCTCGGCTTATGATTCAATTGCCATGTATTTAGCTATTGAGCCTCAAAGTTTATGTTTTTATGTGATCGCAGCATCAAAAAGAAAGTCTGAATTTTCCACGGAAGCCGGCTCGAAATATTTGATCTTAGGTGCATTTTCCTCAGGAATCTTATTGTTTGGGTACGACCGGACAACTACCGATATCTATTAATATCTTTTCTTAGAATGTTGTTGTTAAATATATATCTATCTATATCGTAAACTATCGGATCGAGTATTACTTAGATGTGAAACTTGCGGACCTCATTGGTTGTGATATTGATCTTACGGGGGGAACGAAATCAAAGAATATATAGACTGACTTGTAGAGACCCTCTATGTAGTTGTCTATCTAGGGTGATCGATCTACATCTTTCCCCATAGCCCTGGGGCTGTGTCTCGATCTCCTATGTGCGAAATCTAAGGGACTTGTTCCTATGGAGATTCCCCTTGGTCTAATTCCACGCCTTATGACGAAAGGGGAGTCGGCGTGGCGTAAAGTGAAGATTGGGGGAAGTAGAGAAAAATTCCCTTCTGGGGTATTCCGAAGGTGTAACCTAGGCAACAAAAAAGGGGCCCGATACTTCAACTAGAGGAGCGACCTGTTGGTTCACCAAACCCCGACTCAGCGTCACACGTTCTCCAGGTCCGAAGGGATCCAGTGCCCAACTACCGACTCCTCCCGGAATTGCGTTATCGGAGCCGAGCCAGGAATGGCCGTTAGTGGACACCCACCTTCACCGGTTAGAGAGGCCCTCTTTAATACATTAAGAAAAGATGTTCACAGGGGCCAGAAAGACTCGGTCATAGGAACTTAGACCACCTACGCGCTGGTGAAAACCACCTCGACCGGATCAGAGTAAACAACAATGTCGAATCAGGCCGCCCCTTGCCTTGAAAGAATTCACACGCGGCCACCAGCTTTCCCAAAATAAGGGGGGATCTGCTGCTTACTGCTCACGGAAACATCCGACCTATACTATAAGTCGTCCGCCTATTTTTCTGATCTCCTTTCCTTCTATTCATCAGATTTTTGGCTTTGACCCATTCAAGGTGAAAAATGGGGTTGATGATGTTGGCTAAAAAAGAGGGAGAGAGGAGAGCCTTGGGGTACGCTCACTTCTGCATTTTTTTTTAGGTTCTCGAGATTCTCAATCGCTTTTTTAGTGGGGAGGAAGAGTGCGTGAATGACGATTCTCAGACGAGGGAATCATTCCTCTCTAAATAAAAAGAAGCTAGTTCTCTTGATAGAGCTTTCACGTCTGCGCATAGAATTTTTTTCCTTTCCATTCCGTTCTTACCATATCATGGGCAGTTGGGTTGGAATCCGTGTGATGGTTCGAAAGTGCTTTCAAAGATTCTTCGCATCCCCAGAGAGATACATTGTTTCCATTGTGACTTGGTCGTCAAAAGGGGCACTACTAGTGTTGTGTACTTTTCATTGGAGCACACCTTTCGCTAGGAAGGGATCAGTTACGAGTACGAAATGCTTTTCACATACAAGTCGGATAGCGCGATAAGACAGTTACACTCCTCCGCCTGGCATTCCAGTTCAAATACTAGTGAGGTAGACAACCTCATGTCATGCGTGAAAATAGTAAGGACATTGCCTACGGGCTCATTTCGACACTCAAGTACGAAGGAATTCTCCACTTCATTAAGGAAGGTTTCAGAGACAGAGGATCAAAGCAAGGGAACGAGGCGACCGGAGGGAGGGTTTGGTATGGTAGTGAGACCAATAGGGAAACATAATAAATAGGGAGTCTGTGAAAGATCCATTGACACACGAAGGTAGAAGTCAGGTGTGTATTAAATAGCATAGCTACTGAATTCGCAAAGACTCCTTCCTCTTTTAAGTTAAGTGAGGAACTCGCCCGAGGGAAAGGGACTGCGACCTTCAACTCCCAAGATATATCATATAATATAGCATGTTGCCCTGAAGAAGGATTGGAGTGATTTTCCTTCGGTCCATAAACGCAAGAATCGCGAGACGGCAGACATCGGCCGATGAGGCTAGTAGGGCCCTAGTCCTGTAACCGGGCAATGAGAATTCCTAACTGAGAAGTCACCACGAGCATAACAATCTTATTGGAACTTGAAAGAGAAGTGAATTTGTGAATGCCTAGCTGAACGTTCAAGATTGGATTCAGAAGCGGAGGCGACCGGAAGGGAGGCGAGCGAAGTGAGGCGTCCAGAATTTCATAGAGATAAACGGTTCAGCTCCCTTCTAAGCCTTTAGAGGATTAGAGGAATCATCGATGAAAGTGTTACTTACTTACTTACGAAGATCGACTGGATAACCTTCTACTGACAGAGTGGTGGGTGCTACTGTCTTATCTTATCCCTTCTTCTTTTACCCCCCTGGTCATTCAGTTCAGTCAAGTTCATATGCTTTCCAACGTGGGAGTAAAGGGAGTTGGTAGCATTCCCCCGGCTTTCCATTTCCAATAAGTCTGGGATAAACTAGAAGACTAACTCCTTCCCCTCCTAGGGCTTCAGCAAGGTGTCTATTCTGAGGCTTAGGAGAATGAAGCAGCCCCGGCTGTGAGTGAACTCCCCTCTACTTCCAGGCAATAGGACTAAACCTAAAGTCTCTTCTCTTCTCCGGTTCTAGCTTACGTTTGAGTTTCCTCTGACTACAAGGTAATTTCTCAGCTGGAGCAGAAGTGGACGAACAACACCTCCTTTCCTTGCATTAGCGCCCGCTTTTCCACATCCACTTCAGGGAGAGAGCAAGTATAAATCATAGCTTTAGGCTTTCGAGCCTTTCTTCCTAGGACAGAAGCCTTTACTTGAACTTGAGCGGTTGTCTGGAACTGATGCTACACCTTGGGGCTGCAGTCCCTTCTTCTTAGCACGGATGTCCCTCTTCAATCCCCTGCTCCTACCATTGAAACAGCTAGGGGCTAGTAAGTCCTGCCAATATCAGGGAAAGAATAGCCCCCGAGGGGCTTCCTTCTTTATCTAAGCGACTAATAGGCTTGGGTGGCCAGGGCACATGCTGTCGAGGTTACACGCCTGGTCCCGAAACCACATCTGGCAGATGCGATTCCTGGATGTATAGTTGGATGTGATTATCGGTGAAAGCATAGAAGGATCTCCTGTCAATAGTCACAGGGAATTACACTATATTAGGACCTGACCTGTAATAGGTGGTGTAAATGTCCTTATTTATTATAGGATGAAGATGATTCACTCACCAAGAAGACCGTCTACTCGAGCAGTAAGAGTTGATTCAATTGCCAACAGAAGACCGTCTGCGACAACAAGACCATCAGCAGCAGATGATTGAACAGCGGATGCGTTGAGGAGATCAGCCCTAATTGAAGACCCGATACTCTCAACCAAGAACTTCTATATATAACACCAACCGCGGAGCAGGAGCATGCGTTACACACGTCGTCAGCTAGCGGACGCAAGCGGAGTGGGACCTTCTCCGATAGTCTCTTTCATCATAATATTGAAAGCTTCCCCGCCCGATGCTTTGTTAATGTCAGAGTTGATATCAAGATGAAAGGGAAAGACAATAAGAAAGATTCAAGATAAAGACTAGAAGAAGGGGCTTTCTTAGAAGAATTCCCACTTGGACTGGTAGTGAGAACCCGATCTCCAGAAGCTAATTGGCAAGGTTCGACAACCTACTTTTTTCTTTTTGGACAAACGATATCAGGTCAGGTCTATGGATGGAGAAAGTGGACAAAACAGACTCGCATTTCTCATCGAACAAATACAGGAAAAGAATCATATTGAAAACGCTCCTAACCCAAGCCCTTCCTTCGTAGAGCCATGTATTGTAAGTGATCCGAACCTGCCCGGAGCGAGCCCCCCATAGAGGCAAGTGAAGTTGGTGAGCCGTATGATGGGCAACTATCTCCTGCGGTTCGGAGAGGACTCAGCTGTTAGTTAGTACCCCTTGGTTTCGGGGTGGACCCTTTCACTCTATTTTATTATATACGCTTAGTGAAAAGAATGTTTTTTGATACACCTAGGACATGGATTCTATATGAACCAATGGATCGTGACAAGTCGTTACTACTAGCAATGACTTCCTCTTTCATTACTTCATTCTTTCCATATCCCTCTCCTTTGTTCTCAGTTACTCATCAAATGGCACTCAGTTCATATCTTTAATTTCAGTTCGATCATTGACAAGGTTCAAAGAAAGGGTGGGCTATTGATAAAGAATCGATTCCAAATCACAATGCTAGCAGATGGCGGAGGAAAGGAAATTTGATCGCCATTAGTCTCCTTAGATAAAGTACTCGCTATGATAAGAAGATGATCCACTAGAGAGTGGTCCCAGGGACGGGTCAGAAGGTATAGGATTTGAAAAGGGCAAGCAGGCGCAAGAACACAAACAGAAGATTCAACAGAGTATGAAATTTCCTGGGAAGGCCAGTTGGGTGAGTTGGCTTTAGGAAAGGTTCAGCAGGAACCGGGAAAGTAGCCATACCTTTAAAGGTAGCATAGATAGCAGTGGGAATTCACGCAAATAGTGTGAAAGAAGTTCTAAGCTCAATAAGCAGATAAGGCATCAGGTCTTGGGGAAGAAGAAGACCCTAGTAAACTGCGTAAACCATATTCGTAATTGCTCGCCTATTATGAACTTGACTTGTGCTCGTTAAGCTGTCTTTTTGAGGAAAACTTGAGATAACCTTTTCTTGAGATAACCTTTTATGGCGCAGCAGTTCTTCGCTCGCTCTGTCTGCTTAATGCCTTCTATTGAATCGATTGGCTTGAATCTCTTTAGAGGTCAACTAGAAAAGAAGGGAAAGAGGGTCCTATGTGTGAAATCAAGAAAGAGGGCTATTTCTCTGACTCAGTATCAGTAGCATGAATTGATGCCTTTTTTTTACCGGGAAAGAATGAATTCTATTCTCGTAGACAAGAACGGGAAGATGGCAAAAGCAAAAGGAGAGAGGTAGCCTTTCCAGCCACCGGAGCAAGGATTTTAGCATGTTATCCAGTTCTTCAGTATAAAAGGGGAAAGAGAGATGAAAAGCAGCTTTATAGCCCAAAAAGCCATTATGGATAAAGCAGGCTATGGCCATGGAAGAAAGCCTTTCGAGCCCTATTCCATTCCAACCGGTGAAGAGCGGGGAAGAGAAGTAGGCGTACAGTCAGTAACAGAAGCTTTAGCTTTCGATAGCAGGGCTAAACTAGAAGAGAGGATGCTTTCTGCCTGGTAAAAGGGAGTTCTCACCCCGGTGGAGTCAGCTTTCGTTCAGGAGTTATATTATTGATCTTATCGCGGAAAGTCACCTTGAGGAACCAATCCATGAAGAAGCAATGTCTTTATTGATAAAGCTGGTTAGGGAGGCCCCCTCTCCGTATAAGTAGAGCTTTTCCTCCATCTAATATAAATATAGGCCCTCAAAGAATTCATTCCAAGCCCTCTCGCCCTTCCAAAAGTGAGAATGGCAGAATCATGAATTAGAGAATTTCGATAAAGCCTAATTTCCTTCTCCGTGGGAAGAGTGCATAGAGAGAAATTCATATTGGCATCAACTAGAACAGGAATAGCATCAAGTAAAGAACTAGAAGGGTTGCTGGTACCTTTAGAGAATCAATTCGAAAGGAAGTCCACAGCAGCAGTACCAATAACCTCCCGATCCTCACTTCGGAATATTCGGAGCAAAGACCAGAATGACTTTTTGAAAAGTGCATAACTTAAAATTATGGACGTAATAGGACAGTAGGTCTAACATCTATCATTCAAAAAAAAAAAAAAACTTCGAAAAACCTTCCTTGCAATGGATATTGTTGAGTCAACAATTTCAGAACCCTTACTCCCAACTCAGTAACCATGTGAGGACATTCACGGTTTTACACTGACCGACTCACCGAGTCAACTCACTGAGCGAACAAGCACTCCATCTTTTAAGTTTTAAGTCCATTATACTAACCCAAACTGAGTTAACTAAAATGAAAGAGAAATAAAAAGATTATACATATAAATAAAAAAACATTATATGCACAATATTTCTTCAATAAACATCCTCAACCTTTTGCCACATTATCCACCAAACCAACTGTTACGAGTCCATGATACTAAACCGAATATGCATCATGAATTCCGGCATTAACACACGTCCACATGCAGTTATCTTTAGTTATTTTTTTTTAGTTGGTTTCACTTTTCATGCATCCCACGTTAGATTATAATTAGTTTACTTTAGGTCTTGGTGGTCCATGTTTTACTGCACGTTTACTTACATTTAACTTCCTTTTACGTGTATTTAAGAACCATTTGGTTTAATGAATGAAGGGAATAAAATATTTGCAAAGCTTTGTGCTTGATCTCTATTCTTTATTTTGTGTTCTTGTAAGTTTTGTAGGTTTTTCTTTGTAAAACCTATCAATTGGTGCTTTCATTCCCGAACCATCCTTCCGCCATGCCGCCCACCATCTCCGATCAACTCAACCAATTGATTGCCATCACCCAACAATCTCAAGCCAACTTCAACGACCAATTAGCCATCCTTATCAAAATCACCCAAAACCTCAACTCGAAAATCGATACCATCACCAAAAAGACCGGTACTCTCGCTAACCACATCACCAACTTATCCGGTCAAATCCTCACTTAGTCGTCGCACTCTTCGGGCTCCGAAACTCTACCAACGGCGGAACCCAAACCGCCGGTTAAGTCAACACTTCCACCACCACCTTCATTTTCCGCTCGACCGCCACCGCTAATCCCCGTCCCATCACCGTCACTTCCTTATCAGACACCACCTTTATGGTTGACCCCATTTGCTAATGACCATTCACACATGATTTTTAAGAGTGTCTTGGGTACTCCTAGCCCACCCCAGGTACAAATCACGGCACATCAGAATGCATTCTTCCATGCATTTTGCTTTTATGAAAGACATACACAACCTCCTTATAAATATCAAAGTGACATTGTTTATGGCTCTGCTTCTCCAATTCTTAGTTTAAAAGGACCATTATTACAAGCTTTGAGCGAAGGTGCAGTTGGAATGCGGAAGCGGCGCCCAACGTGGCGCATAGTTGAGACCGCACCTAATGCAATCGGAAGGGTCGAATGGCGACCACTCATGTCATGCATAGTTGGCTACTTCATTTAATTTATTTTTTTTTTTTTTTTTTTTGCTTTGAACATCCCATTAATTAATAAAAGGTCAAGTTTACATCATTTAATTATTATTTTATTTATGCATCTAGAATAGTGGGTTAGTTTCTTATTTTGTTTAGTGGGTTAGGGGTAGTAGAAGTTAATGTTAGTTATCTTTTGTAAAGCCTATATGATGGCTATGGTATTTTATTATAAAGAGGAATGAAAATATGAAAGAAAAGCTTAGGCTTTGATCTTCTTCTCTCTTAATATTCTTGGAAGTTTTCAATAGGTTTTTCTTAGTAAAACCTATACCTAACACCAACAAGCCATGATCTTTTCACCATGGGCACCTTTTTTACAACATAGATGAACCGTTAACACTCGTAAACAATGACAAGCCGTTTTTACCCATCTGGCGCATGAGTTTGCCCGAGGCGAACATGTGGACATTCTCTTTCGGGTTGACCACTCGACCATAGAATACCGAGATCCCCTCTCTTCTTTCCCAATAACAAAAAAGTACCTGCATCATTTGGGCCGAAACCCAGGAGTTATGCACCCATGTTTTTTATATCTTTTTAAGTTATTTATATTAACTTAAGCATTATTCGAAAATCAAGTAAAGTTGAATCGAACGTTACCTAGAGTAAAGGGAACAATGTATAGTAATGCCGGTTGACCATGACCGTCCATCAGATTTAAAGCTATGTAAGTTATAAGGAGACCTGTCGATTTCATAGGATTCTCATTAGAACATTCTAAACATTTAAACCGATCAATGTTTTAACAAACATGGTCTTACAAGGAGTTGATATGAAATTCAGTAAAAAAAAAAAAGTTTTGTTACAGATCTTTATTACCTAACCCGTAAGCGAACATAGCCCACAAGAAATATCCTGCTCGAATGCGCTTTTTTGCCAACCAATCATACCTGCAAAACTAAGAATTTAGCAAGATTGTAATCCCAAGTGGTAGGAAGTAGTTTAAAATAAAGTAATGCCTCAATCTTTCCACTTAGAGCTTACGACAGGGGCTGATAAGGTAGCGGGTCAAAATGGGTTCAAGTCGAAACAGATATATGTTGGAAATCAAATTCAAGAATCAATAAACACAAGAAAAAAGATTTAATGCCACTTGGCTTCATCATTGTAAACTCGAAACGACTCGACAACTAAAATTATATACATAACCCTTTGTTTATACTAGACACAAATTAATCCTAACTAAACTCAAACTATGTTTAAAGAATCATATAAATCTAACAAATAAACTTAACACTTTAAACTAGACAATTAATTAAACTCCTAACTAATCATCTTGGAACACAGGTTTGCCTCCGTGTATGTTATCCTACAGCACTTTACGTACACAAATGTAGCTACTGCGCTACATACAGTCCAAAAAAAAACTAATCATCTCATCTTTAATCTCGATCTCCTTATTATTGCTATTATCTTTATCCAAATTAGTCCAACAATAAATCTTTAAAGCAGGTCATAATGGGTCAGGTTATGTTGCATTGACAGACTATTTTTTGGGGGTTTCTTAATCCTGATTTCATAGAAACCAACATATTAAATAAGATCACTAAAATAATGATACAGTTTATTAAATAACCTGAGCATGGTTTGGCTGACTTTGGGTATGTTTGGCAAGGAGCTTTTAAGAGCTTCAAGCTTCAAGCTTTTAAGAAAAAAGCTCATACTCAATAAAAAAACTTTGTTTAAAAGCTCTATATTGAAACGCTACTAGTGCTAGCGTTTAAGAAAAAGCTCTATATTGAAACACTACTAGTACTAGCGTTCAAGAAAAAGCTCCTACTAGCTACAAGCTTTTAGTTAATGTCTATTTTGGTCATTTTATACATTTCATTAAAAGCTCCAGCTACTCTACCAAACACCAAAATATATTTAAAAAGCTACAACTACTAGCTACCAGCTTCCAGCCATCAGTCACCCGCTAGTTTTGCCAAACATACCCTTTATCGTGTTTGACCTGTTTGACCCATTTTTTTTTAATATATATTTTTTAACTGAACCCATTTGACCCCTTAGCAATATAATATAATATAACAGAAAGGACATACCTTCACACAAAACTGAAATTTGAAAGATAAGGATGCAAAAGAAACCTGAGGGAAAATGTGATTAATAAACCAGGTAAAAGAATGTCACCAAAGCCAATAATACTAAATCCGCCCCACGGGTCGAACATGCGTGGTATCTTTAGCAGCATTGGGATACCATCCTCCCCACTTTTGTCACCACGAGCCACCTATAATCATACAAACAATTCTCCCAAATTATTACTTTAGTTCTAAACGCAGTCAACTAATGACCAACTATGAACAGAGTTGACTTACCACAATCATCACACTTTCGTGGAACAATTTCTTAGAAACAAAAACCCAAAAAATGTCATACAAGAAAGCACAACCGAGCAGAACAGTCCCAACCTGAGCCACAAAACACATATTCAATTATTTAAAAATCATTGCTTCATAGTGATTTGTCAAATGTCGTAGATACCCTTCTATTTCAACAACTTTACCTTGAGATTAGGTACATGAACGATCTGAAGTACTGTAACTATCAGTGCAATTCCCTGAAGGAGTCAACAAAAAGATCAGTAAAGCGTATTCACGAAGCTATATCTTATGCAACCTTTCTTGCTTCTCAATGAACAATTCGATAATTTTGGTATGTAAAGTTGGCTTACAAGTATATCTTGAGCAATCCATGCAAACTTGGATTCCCTATACACTGCCCAAAGAACCGCAAACATTATGCAAAATGGCAAGACCGCCAAAGTAAGGTATGAAACAGGTCCAAAAAATGGCACTTTAATATAAGATTGTGCGGCATGTTTGAACCACCTGAAAATTTAGGTACATATATTTTCAATGTTATATAAACTTTATAGTATGCTAAAAGAAAATTGTGACGAGAAAAATATTGCACCTTGATAGCAAAGCAACTATGCATGTTTGCAATCCCTGCATGTTTTAAATAGTCTTGAATTAAAATTGTTTTTTTTTTTCATCTTAATTTTGTTTTGTAAGTGTATACAATATTTAATAATTGTTTGTTTCTCGAACCTCTACGCCTCCTAGGCAGAAAATGACTACCAAAAGTTCAATGAACCATTCGGACATTAACTTGTAAAGGAGAATCAAGAAGCAAGAAGCAACGACAACAAACAAGACTGCTGACTTTGTGTTGACTTCCACAATTCCACTTGTACCAACAACTTTTGTGTTTGAAAGTTCCTCTGAAAAATCCTACAAGAAGTAGACACCTCATACGTCAATGCACGCTACGTCAGTACCATGAAGGACAATCAAGCTTCAAAAAGACGAGGATTACATTTTTACCTGTAGTAATTTATCATGCTCTATAGCTGCTTCATTGGCACTCCATGCAGACCAATAAGAGGCACATAAAATGGTACCAACTGCCATAAGCCACAGAAATACTTCGGCTATGTCTACAACCGGTCTTTTTGGTGAGTATAACTGCACAGAAACTAGAGTGTGGTTGAAAACCTTCAGAAAAAGGTAATGAAAATTACACTGTAAAAAACCAAATCACAACACAAAAAGGACCAGTGGTGAACCGTCTCTAAAAAGGACTTACTTGATGAACGATTCGACAACATTCTCTCTAACGCCACACCAGCATCCTGAGGAAGCATAACGGTTGGGATGTGTATGTCTAGATCAGTTTCGTCAGGCTCACAAACCATCTTATAGAGTTCTGGAAGATTACAAAAAAGAATGATAAAAAAAACATGTTGGATCAATCATGGTTTAAAAAAACGGGTGAGGCGTACGCCTTGAGGTGCGCCTCAAGGTGAAACTCCAAGAAAACGAGTCTGAGGCGCACCTCATGGGGTTTAGATTGTACATACGCCTCTAAGGGTGAGGCGTACGCCTTGAGGTGCGCCTCAAGGTGAAATTCCAAGAAAACGAGTCTGAGGCGCACCTCATGGGGTTTAGATTGTACATACGCCTCTAAGGGCTGAGGCTCTAAGAAAATGTGTGCCTCAGGTGTGCCTCGGGTGCGCCTCAGGTGGTTTAGGGTGTTTTTTATGTGCTTTTTTGGTGTTTGACTTTTTGGGTCAATTTTTTATTTTTGATGTGTGTTTTTGATGTTTTAGACTTTTCTAGGTCAAGTATTTTATTTTTTACATACACATAATTTTTATATTTATTTTTTGACTGCGCCTCGAGCTTACACCTCGGTTCGCCTCATGAGGCGAAGGGAAAACACCTCGAGGCTCGTTTCCGTTCTTTTAAACTTTGGGATCAATTATCTCATGAATAAAGTAAAAAATTGGACTACTTGTGAAATACGGAATTAATTTTTAAAAAATCGACTTGGCTGCTTGCTATCTCTAGCTTTAATCAACTAATATATTATAAATCGTATAATGGCAATGTGGCATCTTCGAATACAATCATTTGGCGTTTACCTCTTTGGTTATTTATAATAAGTACTGCCGAAGCACCTGCAGCTTGTGCATAGTTCGCCTTTGTTGTGAATTTGCAGCGACCCCGGGTCACCATGATGACATCACCACTAAGCTGCCACAAAACAATAACAACTAGGTCAGTAAATATTTTGAAAGAATCCACTCAGTGAATTTCTGTCTAAACGGTAATAAAAAAATCGACTAAAAGAGACCTTTTTCTTAGGTGGACTGCAACAATCGCGAGGGTCCGATTGAGTAAGGCGAGTTTGGTTTGCATTTTTCTCCTTAGATACAATCGTAGTTCCGAATCTAGCACCAACACCAACAAACTCAGCACCTTCCACCCCATCAACCCAAGTTTGAACTTTTACCTATCAAGATCAAAAGTCAAAGAAACAGACAAAATGGGTCAACTTGCTTGTTTAAAATTCTATGTTAAAATTCCGGCTTTTAACCGAAATTCGAGCGAAACGAGTTCTAAATGAGAGCCACTTAGTAAATCACTTCATATATCAATATAAGATGAAGGCATGAAACATGTTTTAAGTTATAATATCACTTCAAATATCTCTTTACAATACATAATGAACCTAAAACATACTTTAAATCATTAATCACACTTAAAATCTAATAATATGATATACTAATACCATGAAGCTAAAATGCAGTTTAAGTCTAAAATCATAAAGAAATGAAGCAAAAAAAAAAACAGATTTAATAAAAAAAATTAAAAAAAGAGGGGATTTACCAGAACAAAGTCATTCTCACAACCAGGCTTCTTGGGAGCAAATTTGTCATCATGCACAATGTCTCCAGCAGCCACTGGAGAAGGGTTATTCAAGAAAACAATAATAAAAGATAATATGAGCCAACAGAATCTTAAAAAGCCCATGAAAAAGATGATTGGGTGAATCTTGAACAAGATCCTTCTTTTTAAGTGTTATGTTATGGCAGTTCAGTTCAGTTGAGTTTAGAGAGTGAGTTAGATCTCTTGTGTTATGGTAATAATAATAATATTAAGTGTGTGTTGTGTGTTGTTTTTAAGATGAGATGTTTTTTTTTTGTCATTGTTTATCGAAAGCATGATATTTCATCGAGATGCTTTGGTACATCGCCACAATGGCTTCGGGATACGAATAGGGGCTAAGTTTTTTGGTTCGGGTTCATTGGGTAAATTGGGAACACCGTCGCGATTAAATTGAGTTCATTAAGACATTTTTAGGTTGAAATAAGGTAATACTTGATGATTGGTTGGTTGGTTGGTTTGGTTTCGTCGGATAGTTTTGGGGGTGTTCGAGTAACATACTTTGTTACACAAATTAAAAGTAATTTAGCATTTGTGTATTTACGTTGATCATTTGTTATTTTTTTATGTTAAAATTATTGGATTATCAAGTCCCAAATTGATAGTCAAATGAATATAAAATTATAGCTAACTCCTATAAGTTTTATTGATGAAGGAACTAACTCAAAACTTCATATAAATCCCTACCAATTAACATGGTATATATAGCTAACCTATCGCGTTATACTATAACTAGGATTACTATTAATTAATTTACACAATAATTATCTAACATACTTCTTTACCAAACACGTATAGAAATCTACACAATTATCCACTAATTAATTAATATTCTAAGACATGATAATCTATACATCTAATAAAACAAAGTCCATGAGGACACTTGGCACTCCCACATTCATCCTCCAATTACATAGCCAATCAAATAATGCCAAGTGTCTCATTGTGAGAATTTATAAAATTTTCATTTAAAAAAAAACAAAAAAACAGAAAAATATATATAGCAACATAAAAGACACGGACATAACAATTGTCATTATCGTCGCCTCCTCAAACAAACCCTGCGAAACCCTAATCTGAGCGATCAAGGGCGATTGAACTAATCCTTCATCTCCAATCTAAGGTAATCTCTATTTCATTCTTATTTCATTGAATCCATCTTGATCTCTCCTTTTCTCTGTGTTTTTTTTCGTTTTTTTCTCATATCTTTGTTGATTGAAGGTTTTTTTTTTCCCTGTTTTCATTGTATTTCATTATTTATCTTTCGATTTGTGTGTTATGTTACGACAAAGAAAACCTTGGATCGCCCTTGATTAGGGTTCTTGATTGTTTGATTAGGGTTCTTGATTGTTTGATTAGGGTTCTTGAATGGATATGGATGGACTCGGACACTGTTTTTTGTTGATTTGGCATTGATGATGTTAGGTCAAACTTAGGTTTTCACAAGATTAGATTCATGTTGTTTTGATGCAAGTTTCTATGAACATTGTGAATCTAACTTGATTGTATAAAGATTTGGATTTGGGGTTTTTCAATTTAAGTTTTGATGCAAGTTTGTATGAACATTGTGAATCTGACATTAATCTGTTTTTAAAAATTAAGAGGTTTTAAGATTTTTCAGATTTATCATTTATGTATTCATCTAATGATGCAATTTTAGTTATATGAATTCATGTTTTGATTTGTTTTTACTGATAATACAGGTGGTTTAAAGGTCGTCTCAGAATGGTGTCCGGATTTTGGGTCAAATCAGAGGGCAAAGAACGTCTATGTATGGTAAGCGACCTTTGTTATGCGTAAAAAATCCGTTGGTTGTTAATATATGTTCATTGATCAGTGCACAGTCTTTGATATTATAATACATTATATTATAATCAACTGTTTTTGGTATTGATTTGTAGGCCTTGCCTGGCGAATATAAAGAATGGATTACGAAGTATGGCTTCCCTACTGGCATGACCAGAATTCATACTTTAGATGAGAGATCATTTGAAGTTAAAGTCATGAATATAGCTGGGAAATGGTTTTTTTACAACGGCTGGAAGCATATGATAACCACGCTAAATTACCCAAGTGGTTGTAACTTTGTTTTTGAGTTCGAAGAAATGCTCAACTGTTTTAATATGTACACTTTTCATCAGGATGCCATAGCTGCACCAGGCAAGTATTTCTACTGCAAACTTGATGACCCACTCAGTGATGTGAATCGCCTGGTATGTTTTTTAACGGCTGTGTATAACCATGACATAACGCATTAAATAAATTAATATTTAGTAATGTTTCAACATTGTTTTTCAACTTTCCAGCATATAAGTTGCTTCGTTCATCATGGTTTGTACAATCGAAACCCTCCAATGGAACCGATTATGGTTAGCTCATTTCCAGGTAATGTCATGTATATAATTATTTGTTAGATAATTATTTACCAATAAATGAGTGTTTTTTAAATACTTGCCTGGTCATAATGATAACAGTTATTACATATTCATCTCTCTTGCAGGGCATGTTTTCCAGATACAGCTTGAATACGATGGTGATTAGATTTTCATTACCCAGGGATGGCCGTACATGAAACAGAGGTTTAAGATAACAAAAGATCATCTGATGGTCTTTGAAATTTACAACGAGGTTTGTTTGTCGATTCTAAATTTCAATAAATATCATTAATTTTGTTTGAAATTTACATCATTAATTTGTACACTTTTCATGTTTTTCATTGTAAAATTAACAGAAAACATTGGAGTTGTCCATCTTTGAGAAAAACAAGCTGACCCTGCCTCCCGAGTTGTGGGAGGACGTTGAACAGCCCGAGGATGATCACCATAATGATGAGGAAATAGTTGTTGTTTCTGATGATAATGGAGAAGAGGAATCAGATGGAGATGATATGGAAGCTGAGGATGATGAATTTGAATCGGATGAAGATGTATCTGATATAGAAGATTGGGCCGTTCCAGTTGTGTTTGTGGTTGACAAGCATTTTGTAAGTCTTATATGTTAAAGCAATATATTATAATCATAATGATGCTAAATAAACCTTTTTTTAACAAATTTCATGTATGGTTATTGTTTTAGCGGATGAAGACACAATGGGCGAAGGCCAATGGCTTGAACAGGTCGCGGTCATTGACAATTAAGGATGGTGAGCAAAATAGCTGGGGTGTTTCTGTTGGTATTGAAGACAGGGGATCGAGTAAGCGTTACTACATCAAAGGTATGTCTGTGTTTGTTGCTGATATGGATTTGCAGGCTGGTGATCAGGTGCATTTCCGTTGGTTTGAAAAACGAGGTCTGTTCAAGCTCTCTAAAGTAGTTAGGGTTGGTGGTAATTAGTTATCTTATTGGTGGTAGTTTTTTGGATCTGAATCACATACTTTTCCTCCTAAGTGGTGGTTGTTTTTTGATCAATATAGTGGTTGTGGGTAACTCTTAGCACCTTGGTTATGGTGGTTTTTGGGATGATGATTAATGTTAGTGGTCACATACATTGATTTGTTTTTTGTGTTGATATGTCTTTTGAAAAATATATTTGTGATATGGTTTGTGTTTAAGACATATGATCTTCTATGGCTTAATAGTTATTAGCAATGATTTGGGAAATATGTTTTTTTAGAATTAGGTAAATATGCTTAATATGATGTGATTGCTATAATGAGAATTAAAATTTAGACAACTTTAGATTTTAACTGTTGACTTTGTTAATATTGTTGATTAAAACTTAAATTTGGTAAATTAAATTACATTAACATTAAACATTCTGATTATTAACAAACTTAAATTTCGTACAAAAAACTTTTTGTATAAGAATAGCTTAACAAAATGTAAAAAACGATCCATGTATGAAGTATTATGTGAAATTTTAACATTTAGTTGAAAAGTTTCCAAATTTTTATATCTACCATTTTAAAAGAAATATATATGTTTTTTAATATTTTAAAGTCAAAACTAATTAATAATTTACAAATTCAAACCGTTTTATGTTGACAAACAAGATTTTTGGAAAGACAATCAATTAACGATGTGTAATTGATTACTTTTTATGGTTACAATCAAGCTATAATTTATCTTTTTGACATCCTAATTTATGTCGTTGACTTTTTTCCTTGAATATAGTGTTGCTGTGTAACTGTTACCACCTTGGTATGGTTGTTTTTGGGAAGGTGATTCACTGTTAGTGGTCACATACATTGGTGTGTTTTTTGTGTTGATATGTCGTTTGAGAAATACATTTGTGATATGCTTTGTTTTTAATACATATGAATGCTTATTAACAAAGTCAACCGTTTTATTTGAAAATGTTAAATGTTTTCGAATACCATTTAAAAAAAATGTTTTTTAGTATTTTAAAGTCAAAAGTAATTAATAATTTACAAATTAAAAACGTTTTAATTTGACAAACAAGATTTTTGGAAAGACAATAAATTAAGGATATCTAATTGTCGACTTTTTATACTTATTATATAAAAATCACGCTATAATTTAGCATTTTCATATCCTAATATTAGTCGTTGACTTTTTTACATTAAGGTTTCAGAAACAACAGTTATTTTCATAATTTCGGAAACTTTGACCACTTAAGTTGATTGAAAATGTATTATGGAAACCTTTAAACTTAATCAATTAGATTGCCATTTCATATTTTGTTTCTATTTATATAATCTATACTAAAAATACAACATTTCTTCCTTATTTATGATAGCTATACGAAATTATAAATAGATGTACAATTCAATCCATTATCATTCAACCTTTTTCTTCTACATTTCGCAGGTAGCATATACTACTTTAGCTTCTTACATTGTTTATTTATATATCACAAAAGTACTAACATTTTTTAGTTCGCGGTTATTTGTGATAAATATTACACACTTGCAGGCAGATGGATCCAAATAATGTAACATTTTTGAATGACATAACATGGCGGCTGAGTCAGTACACAATCAAAGTTAAGGTACTTAGACTTTGGAAGAGAGCAAATCGAAAGATACCAGGTGAAACTCTTGCCATTGATATGGTTGTTATGGATGAACAGGTTAGATTTGATATCATCATTTCCTTTGTCACATATATGTTACACGACTGCATTTAATATTTTTTCTGGTCAAACTATGTTTTCTAATTACATATTTTCACGCAGGGTTCTAAAATGCAAGCGATTGTGTGGAATAGATACATGAAGAAGCATGAAAAATTTCTACGTGAAAATGAAGCATATTACATCTATAGACCGCAACTAGCGGATAACAAATCTGTTAAACACTTTTCTAAAAATGACATATTATCGTTTACTTTTGAAACAAATCTTACAAAGTGTAACAGATTTGATGGTAGCCAATATGGTTTTAATTTCTCTTCTTTTGAGTCTATTAAGTCTGGTAACCTTTCTCAGGAACAAAGGATTGGTAGTTTTCGAAACCTCAATCTTTTATATATATTTATTCTTATAATTTGTCTTTTTATATATTAGTTGAAATAACATTTTAAATATTTTAGATTTCATTGGGTTTGTTGAAGAATGGAGTCCACCTGAGCCTATAGAAACAAAAGCTGGGTTGAAAATGAAAATGAACCTTATCTTGATTGATCTAGAGTATGTGTTTCATTTTTTCGAATCATAATTTATTATCTCATAATCTTTGATGTTATATTCATGTGTCATTTCTACGATCAATACTTAGGAAGACATGTTTGAAATTTATGAATGATCTAATAAAAAATGTATTGTATGTAGTGGGGTAAAAATGTCATGTTCTTTGTGGAATGAATATAGTGAGCAGATGTTTGAGTACATCAAGCAGAATGAAGCTGAAGTCCATGTTGTTCTCATTGTTCAATTTGGTAGCTTTACCAATTATAAAGGTTTGTCATTTCTTACAGTTTGTATTACAATTCACATTTTTATTACTTTTTTAAAAAAATAACGCTTGCTTTTTTTTTTTGTTTAAAGGTAATATAAGTTTGCAAAATGGGTTCAATATAACTCGACTGTTTATCAACGAAGATATTGACGATATTCGTGCTTTTAAGAAAAGGTGATATGTTTAAATTATCCTGTAATTATTTACATATATCTAAATATTTGAGTTATGATATATATGTTATATTAATTTTTTTAAATTTACAGTTATATTGAAAAGTTTTTTTCTACGGAATCATCTTCTGTACAACGATCTCTTGGATCGTCTGGTAGTATGAATATTAATGATGAATTCTTGAATAAAACCCCTTTCAGCACTATTCGTGATCTTCCTTTGATAACAGAGGTAAGACTCAATTGATTTATCATATCATTATATACAAGTTTTATTTAAAATTCATTTTTTAACCGATTCCTGTTTCTTTTGTAGGTTAACAAACAGGTCATTGTTCTTGGAACCATTAAGGGTGTCGATGAGAAAGATGAGTGGTATTATTTGGGATGTGAGCACTGTAATCACAAGGTGGAGCCGACCTTAAGTTTACCTGATGATAATGAAGAAACAGATGTTACTTCGTTTAAACAGGTGTTAGTTTGCCCCAATAGAGAATGTCCAAAGCACATCGTCTCTGTTGATCCAGTGTAGGCTTTATCTTAAATATGTACATCTTAAAGTAAAACACTATTAAATTTGTTTAATAATATTTTGTAATTTGTAAATGTAGGTTTAGAATACCTTTAAGGGTTCAGGATTTTACTGGTATTACATCCCTTACTTTGTTTGATCGTGAAGCAAAGAAATTGCTGGGAATGTCAGCAATGCAACTTTTAGAAAAATCTAAGCAGGTAAGTTGTTTATATTCAGTACAAAACAAGTTACTTATTTTACTTTATATTATGTATGTCATTTGTTATTAAGGTTTCTGGTGAAGAAAAAACAACTCCAACTGAGTTTCATGCTCTTGAAGACAAAAAGTTTGCGTTCAAAATTAAAGTGGGTCAATTCAATATTGACAAGCACCTAGACGGATATAGTATACGCAAGTTTACGAATGAGTCATCGATACTTTCTTCACCAGAACAAAAGTTCTCCGATATTCAGGTTTTTATTCCCGTCCTATATTCCTTTATAAGTTGATTTTATAAAAAATTCTTATTGTTTTACTATATAATCTGACACATACAAATCCTTTAATGTTTTTAGGTGGATCAACCTGGATTTGAAAGCTTGGATGGAGTTGAATCGTCTACACAAAATGCAGTCTCTCTTAAAGTTCTTTTCACCTCTTAAATCACTCACGCAATTAAATTTAAATTATTATTATTATCAAACTTTTTACCTTTCATTTACTTTTGTAGGATTCTGTTGGAGATAACAACACTCCGGAATCATCTTGCAGAGTTAGTTTGGTCCATGACGAGCAGGAAGTGAAGCGTAGCCTTGACAAAGTTTACGGTCTAGAAGATGATGCAAGTGAGTCTACTACCAAAGTGCGTAAGGGTGATAAGAAAGTTTGCACGGACAAATCAGTTGAGATCCCCCTGTTGATCCCAAAGCTTGAAAAATAAGAACATTTATCCGTTTGTTTACTATTTTTGTGGGGATATTTTCTGGATGTTTGTTTATGGTGTGAGACAATTTGTTTTTTATTTTGGTTTGTTTGATGTTTGCTACTATTTTTCATTTGAATTAATTGTTGGTTTGAACATTTATGTTTTTTTCCTTACCTTTGGCAAATAATTGTTGCGTTGTTGAATAAATTTTAATTATTTATACGTTATGTTGAATTGTCTATAAGAATCATAACATTATTTATAAGTCCACCTATATATAATTCACATTTTTTTAGCATATTTATATTATTTACAAACAATTTATCAAACATAAAGTTCTAATACATTCAATAACATTATTCAACAAAATCTGACTAAAATTTAATTATATTACGTTTATACATTTTTTTTAAATAAATGTTTTTAAATTACTTTAATATAAAATTGTAAGTACTATAACGAAAGATTATGTTAAAATTACAAAGTTGCTATAGTACAATTAAATTAAACAAGTGTATTGTAATCACATACTTAATAAAAAAAACATAAAAAAAAATAAATATAATTAAGTTGAATTTTTCGTTTACTTTAAAATTGAAATAGTATTTCTTTAATAATGGTAAGTATTTAAGCGTATTAATGAACATTTTTAATTAAAAATTCTTTGTAATTACACACTTACTAAAAATAAAAAACGTTAAATCTCCATAAATTCAAATTTTCGAAAAATTTGAATTGTAATTACACCATAAATTCAAATCCTGAAATTTCTTTAATCATGGTAAGTAATTAAGCATATTAAATAAGTTTTTTGACTAAAATTTAATTTTGAAAAATCTATAAAAGCCTACTACTCTAAATCAAAACAACACGTTTCATATAAAGTAATCCATTCAGTCTTACAAACAAATCAGAAGACTCAAATATTCAAGAGTTAATCTTTGCTTTTTTCTGTTTTCTCTACTGTTCTATCAAACAAGTTGAAGGTATGTAATTCTTTTATTTCAATATTACATATTTTCGCATAACATGATTATCTACATGTTTTTCTCTACTGTTCTATCAAACAAGTTGAAGGTATGTAATTCTTTTATTTCAATATTACATATTTTCGCATAACATGATTATCTACATGTTTTGTTTAGTTCGCATAACTTGATTATTTGTAGTTTATGTTGATTTATAATATATTGTTAGTTAAGTATTATGTATCGTTGAATGTTTACATATATATAAACTTATCATCCATAATTTTAAGTTTGTTTATATTTTGTTAAACTCTTATGATGCATTTTATGTAGAATTGCCTCCTTTTAGTTGAAATGGGACGTAAAAGACTATCTAACAGTTCGAATGGTAATTTTTTTGGCATAAATATACAATGTATTTCTATTTGTATTATTTTTGATTTGTCATCTAATTTTTCGATTTTTTATAAGGTGATGACAAACGAACGCCATTATCTAATATCTCAAACTGTACACTTATTTCGTAGTTATATATGTCTTTATTTATATTAGCGTTTAGTTATGTAACTAATACATAATTCTTCACAGTTATCTCCCATGAAGAAAAAGTTAAGCACGCGGCCGATTGTCGTAAATATAGAAAATTACAACTGGATGCAAAGAGATGCAAGGTGAACAATCATAATAATGGAATTCAAAATGTGCCGCCAACTACAATATTTAATCGTTACTCCGTTGAACGTTCCAACCATGATATTCAGCAAAGCTCATCTTTCCAAAGTACATTGAATGTTTCTACACCCGGTAAACCAACGAATAACACTTTTTACTTTTAAGTCTTTCTATACAGTCTGAACTTCCATTCCACATTTATAATTTAAGTCAATTTTATTTGTTCGTCTATTTTTATAGGACAATTGCAACAAAATCCTTTGTTTAATTTATCAAATGGGATTTTTATTTATTTAAACTACATGTTTTACTGTATAAGAATATCCTAATTTCTTATTGACTGCATTCTAAAAACTAATAGTATTTCATACGTTGTTTCTACGCTTGAAGTCAATAAAAATATTGCAACGGAGTGTCCAAAATCCAGAAAACTACAAATGGATGCTAAGAGACTCAATGCTAATCAATGTCAAAATTCAAACTCATCAACATCCAGAAGTACTTTAGTTTCAATCGATATGTCATCCTTTAGATCAACCTTCAACAACCCATTTAACGCATCATTTTCTGGTAATAAATTTGTATGACATTTAAATATTCGATAGCTTTACTTTTTAAATTGATGACAAATTTTTTACTCTAACACTGTCTCTTTGTTATTTCATTATGTATTATCAGGTTCCACACAAAGAACTCCTTTGTCCAATATTACAAACGGTATCATAATTCTATGTTATACAAGTTTTTTTTTATATTAGTCCTTTATTTTAACACTAAACGTTCATTGAATATACAAACTGATACTATTTTTATCCATAGTTTCCGTGCCTGAAGTCCAAAGACACAAATCTGCAGAGTTACGAAACGTTAGAAAAGCACAACTTGATTCAAAAAGACGTAAAGTTGGCTGAGGAATTTCATACCCATTCACGTTCTTTAACTGATGAGCAACGTTCAATTTTTGATCAAATCATTCATGCGGTTGATGGTAACAAAGGTGGGCTATTCTTTGTTTATGGTTTTGGAGGAACTGGTAAAACCTTTTTATGGAAAACGTTGTCTGCTGCCATAAGATCTAAAGGACAAATTGTTTTGAACGTTGCATCCAGTGGTATTGCTTCTCTGCTGTTATCTGGTGGAAGGACAGCGCATTCTAGGTTTCGTATACCTTTGAATGTTACTGAACAATCATTGTGCGGTATAAAGCCCAATAGTGATATTGCTGATTTATTGAAGCAAACTAAGTTAATTATTTGGGATGAAGCTCCAATGATTCACAAGCATGCTTTTGAGGCACTTGATCGTACAATGAAAGACGTCCTGCAGTCAAATTCTTCACCTAATTCTGATTTGCCTTTTGGTGGTAAGGTTATGGTTTTGGGTGGTGATTTTAGACAAATCCTTCCGGTTGTTCCAAATGGTAGTAGAAGAGATATTTTAAATGCATCAATAACTTCTTCTCCTATTTGGAATAGTTGCAAAGTCCTCACTTTAACAAAAAAACATGAGGTTAACGTTGGGTAACAACACGTCTGAATCCGATGAAACAAAGGCATTTGCAAACTGGCTTCTTGAATTAGGTGAGGGTAAAGTTGGTGAGTCAATTCATGATGATGAGTTTGATGTGGACATTCCAGATGATCTTCTTATTAAGGGTACATCAGATCCGATTTCTAGATTAATTGACTTCGTCTACCCTTCACTTATCCAACTTTACAAAGATAAAGATTACTTTGGAGAACGAGCAATACTTGCACCTACAAATGAAGTCGTACATGATATAAATGAAAGGCTTCTTGCATTGTTTCCTGGAGATGAAGTCGAGTATTTGAGCTCTGATAGTATATGTCAGATTGAGAATGGTAATAACCGTTCACAGGAAGACTTATACTCTCCTGATGTCCTTAATGGTTTAAAAATTTCTGGGTTACCTAACCATCGTTTAGCACTTAAAGTTGGTGTACCCGTCATGTTGTTGCGAAACATAGATCAACAAAATGGTTTGTGCAATGGAACGAGATTACGAATCACCAGACTTGCAAAGCGTGTTATTGAAGCCGAGATCATATCAGGTGGAAACATTGGTACCAAAACTCTTATTCCAAGAATAAATTTGATACCATCTGATATCAAGATTCCAGTAAAGTTCCAAAGGCGTCAATTCCCAATAAGCGTATGTTTTGCAATGACCATCAATAAAAGCCAAGGACAGTCTTTATCAAAGGTTGGATTGTATTTAAGAAACCCTGTATTCTCACACGGCCAGCTTTATGTCGCATTATCAAGAGTTAAAAGCAGGGCAGGCGTGAAGTTACTTATACTGGATGCTGATGGGAAAGTGATGACTAAAACAAAAAATGTTGTTTATAAGGAAATTTTCAGCGATATTTGAATAAATGTGTATTCGTTGCTTTTAAATTTTAATAAAATGTTTCTACTTTATTTTTCTTATACGTTATACTACTCCAAATAATCGTACGTTGGTAAACTGCGTGTCAACGCGGGCAAATATCTAGTTATAACTAATAATTTAGACCTTATCACGTTTAAACCACCTATAATTATCCATTCCTTGAAATGCTTCTTGAGCCTTGCACACCAAGGGGCTGTTTGGTTGATTAAGTGCTGAATGGTTAAGATGTCTGAATGGTTAAGAGGTGTGAATGGTTAAGTGCTGAATCATTAAGTTGGACCTCTTAATGGTTAGTTTTCTTGTCCCACATCGGTAGGAGAGTCTCATTAAGATTCAGCCTAGTTTAGTGCTTAATGGTTCAGCAACATCTCAAATCTTAATGATTCAGCCTTAACCATTCCATTCATAAGCTGAAACAAACGCGCTGAATGATTCAGAGCCTCATTAAGAGGCTTACCAAACAGCCCCAAGTCGGTTTCACTAATTCGGAATTCCCAACAGGATTAAGCTTTCATAACACTTTTAGTAATGTTATGATTCAGTTTCAACATAATTCAGTTCATAACAAGTGTAGGTCAAATTTGACCAGTTTTATAGACTTTCTTTCCTATGCATCATCATCATCATCTGCATGTTAGATTCTAAAATTTTATAATTTATAAGTCTATTTTATTACAAAGTATTTTTTGGAATAACATTAGTCACATTACATATAGTAGCGGTGGGTTTAAATATAAACATCAAATATTTAAAAAAAAAGTATTTTATTGAATGGTTAATGGTCTCATTTGAACCCATATACATAACTATGGAAAGTGTTAGATAATGTATTTATATCATTGTTACATATATTATCTGTGTATGCCTTATACAAGACAACGATGTAATGGTGACATACCATGTGTAAGGAGAATGGTATGGATATGGAAGAGATAAGAGAGAGAGAGAGAGAGATAGGTCATGGGCAACAAAAAAGCAAAAAAAAATAATTGTAAATTGCGAGAATGCGTACAAGGATTCCATGACTTTCGTCCGAAAATTGTATGCGTATTGAGTCCGTGCCCCTCCATTTAAGGGTACTGTGACTTTCAACCCCTACGGAATTCTTTTTCAAGCTCTGGTCCCGCGTGAGACCCATAACACACGGCCTAATTCAACTAAAACCAAAATAAAATATGGTAAACTGAGAATGTTGTAGGAATTTTGCGTAACTAACTTTAAGTACAACCTACTAAAAACAAGTCATCCGTAAGAAGTCTAGAAAACTCATTCCGAACATCAGCTCATCGGTAGATCCATAACACATTGTTTCGGATAACAAACACGAAACATTCCTGACTCACGCCCACTACGTATGGTCTAATGTAAAGTTTTACATACATAGGTTATCATCCTCTGAATATGTCGGATCCTTATCATCAACCCGATTTCTTTGTTCATCAACCTTTCAACTTTCAGTATGGATAATCATGAAACTATTCAAACTACACACTTAACGGTCATCTCTAATCCATACAAACATAACTTGTCTACTTCCTACAAAACTGTACCTTTGAACGAAAAACCGCCTTCTTCCTTTTCGCATACTAAATGACATATAAGCCCTCTCATTGTTCAGTAACTCTCAGGCAACCTGCACCAATATGTAGAATTCAAACAACCCAAAATACGAATCTCAAACGCCATTGAAATTTTAACTGATATGAATCTTACCGCCATGGATATTCACTGGTGTCGATCCCTGATTGATGAAGTTCATCCACATACTGCAAAGCTTCTCGACATTCTTCTCTGTCGTCAAAAAACTCTGTTGTATCGCCAACTGTGTCATACGTCTCATGGCCTTTCCCGGTAACCACCTACACCAAAATCACAAACAATTTTTTTTACCCTTGGTAAAACATGTCGGGGCGGGCCTGGGCTGCCAACCTTTTTTTACCAGATTAGAAATTAACTTACAACAATATCACCCTCCTCGCCCATCGCAACAGCAGAACGTACAGCTACTCTTCTAATATCATGAAGGAACAGTCTATGACCATTTGCGAGTGGCGGGTGGTAATCATCTGCTTGATGCTTCAGGTAATCTTGCATAGTTATCCCTATGCCCGCCAACATGTCGTCCAATATGTCAACTGGTACACATTCATACCATTATTTAGTTGCAATACAGAGTTTGTAGGAACATTCATGGTTCAAACATGCTTACGTGGATCCTCGTTTCTTGGATTGTCTGATGTTAGCATAGTAACGTCACTCTTGTCTGTTGCGATCTTTGTCATCACGGGTCGTTTGCCTCTTTCAGTCTCACCCGGACAACCAATAACTAGAACAGACGCCAAGGGTATTTTAGGCACTTCATAATTATTCAAACATTTTGTATTACATTATACATGTTGTATGTTGTATTTCATACCTGTGATGATCCTTTTTGGATTGAGTTCCCGAACGTTGTCAAGAAGTCTTGATAAACCATCAGGGGTATTTGCGTAATCAACCACCACCCCGTATGTCTGTTCCTCATCTATCAACTCACATCTACCGGGGACCACATCGACCTCTTCAATCCCCCGAACAATATCTTCCAACGGTGCCTCTACTGCAATCCCAACGGCCACGGCTGCAAGAATGTTGTATATATTTTGCCTCCCAAGTAATCCAGATGAAATCTCCAGAATACCCTTCGGCGTATCCACCAAAACTTGTGTCTCAAAGAGAGAAAGATCAAACTGTAACGGGTGTACAGCGGCTTTCTTGTCCTCCAATGCAAATGTGACAACCGGCACGTCTTGATTCCCTTGAGCAATAAACAGAGGGGCGTTTTCGTCATCAATGTTCACAACTTTCCTGTGTCGAGTGGGGTCCACCATTCTACCAAACAGCTTGAGTTGAGCATTTTTGTACTCTTCTGCAGATCCATGGTTATCCAAATGGTCTGTGCTTAGGTTCGTGAAAACCGCAATATCGAAATCAACTTCATCACATTTTCCCGAATCAAGCTCATGAGAAGAAGCTTCCATAACAAGAGCTTCCGTCCCATTATGGACCATTTTCGCCATCAGTTTCTGACGAGAAACGGCATCCGGGACTGTGTTTTTAGTTTCCAATTGGTTTTCTCCATGAATATAATGAGCAACATTAGTTATCATTCCGGTTCTTAATCCCATCACTTCATACATACCCTTTATCAAAAAGGCTGAGCTCGTTTTTCCATATGTTCCCGTGATACCTATTACAGCTATGTTTTTTGACGGGTGCCGATAAAATGAAGCTGCTAAAGTTGCTAAAACCGAACTCGTGTCTTCAACTAAAACCAACGCTTTACACCCTAAGGTTTCCTCAATGTTAATTTCTTTACTAGCTACAACTGCAACCGCCCCTCTTTTATCAGCCTCGGTTAAAAACAAATGCCCATCGGTTTTCTTCCCAACGCAACATACAAACAAGTCACCGGCTTCAACTAATCTTGAATCATGTTGAATGCCTGTTATTTCGATCTCTAAATTACCCAAAACCGAAACAGGTACAACCTTACTCTCGTCTAAAAGCTCGGCTAACGTCATTTTACATTTAGGTTCGACAATCCTAACTTCTCCTTTACGAAAAGAATCAAACTCAGATTCGAACTCAGATTTAAATGACGAGTTACCAGTACCCAAATCGTCATCTATCTCAAGATCTGAATTCTCTGCCTCTGAATCCTCGCCGGCTCCTTTTAGTTCTTCGAGTTCTTCAATTTCATCCAAATCGTCTTCTTCTTGAGCTTGTAGTTCATCTACTACTTCATCTTTTATCTCCTCCTTTGCCTTCACCTAAAATCAACATATTTCCAGTATAATAAAGAATACAAAACATGCCAAGTAGAAGTAAAAAAAATGGTTGCTTTAATAAACTGAATGCAAAGATTAATGTCTTTGAAATCAAGAAACTTTAAACTGTCATAATCCTAAGTCCAAACTGAGTTAATAAATTACCATCATGTATTAGGGGGGTTCGATCCTGAGCGTCACCCCGGTTTTCATCCAACTGTTACTTCAGCGAGGCAACTCGTGTGAAGGCAGTACAGTTTCCGAAGGAACGCCACCAAGGCTGACAAGCCGGCCCGGTTCCGATAGAACACGGCAACCTTGGTGAGGTGACGACTTCGGTCGGCATCGTGACAATGGGTCACTCATAAGAAAGTCATCGTTAAAAAAAAAAAAAAAAAAAAAAAAAAAAATTTCTTACTTCATAAATGCAAAGAAAATCCCCAATAATTGACAATAACTGCCCCTAATTCAAACTTAAGTTAAACTACATAAAACAACAAACAAAAAGATTCAAACTTTTAACAACCAACAAGTTCAAAATCACTTTCAACTACAAATTTCAAGTGGGTTAAGAAAAAAAAAACTCACATTTAAGTGAGTTTAAAATCACTTACTTCAAAATTGCAAAAAAAAATCCCCAATAATTGACAGGAATTATGCCTAATTCAAAGTTACATTGAGCAACATATAAAACTAGTAACACAAAAAACAAAAAGATTCAAACTTTAACCAACCAACAAGTTCAAAATCACATTATCTAACTACAAATTTCAAATGGCTAAACAAAAAATCAACCTTTTACCTCATCTATCCTTGGACTTGGCTTCAACAACCCCTTTTTTAGTAAACTGAATGCAAAGATTTATGTCTTTGAAATCAATAAACTTTAAAATGTACCATAATCCTAAGTCCAAATGAGTTTAAAATCACTTACTTCATAAATGTCAAGAAACTTATCATTTATCAAGAATCTTGCCTAAGTCAAAAAGATTCAAAATTTTTAACAACCAACAAGTTAGAAATCACATTTAACCACAAACATCAAATGGGTCACCAAAAAAATAAATCTTTTACCTCATCTTTCTTAGGATTAGGCTTCAACAGCCCTTTTTTAACAAACTCCTTCCTCTTCAAAGCAATGGAGTCATCAATCTCTGAATACAAATCACCTTCTGACCCATCATCATTGGGTGCAGAAGAAACAGAGTCATCAGGTGCATCTTCAACATCTTCAATGGCTTTAAGAAAAATGGACTGGTCTTTTTCATACTGTGCTTCTTGGGCTTTGCGTGCACGTGCTATTCTGAGGTCAAGTTGTTTGAACTTGGAGACACCGTGGACTGTGTCTTCTGGTGCTTCAGGTGGGTCAATGTCTGCTGGGTTGGGATAGTGTTTGCCATCACGGTTAATGGCTAATGGGGTGAGGTTGGTACGGTGGAAGAAGGGTGGGAAGCGGTGGAGGTGGGGTTTAGAGAGGGAAAGAGATGGGGAAGAGAGAGAGAAAGGGGAGGAGAGAGAGGAAAACATCTATGGAATTGGAGGGTTTAAGTGTGTTTGAAGGTTGAAGAGAGGAGAAAGGGATAAGGATATGAAATGGGGTTTAGGAGATGTTGATATCAAGTCGTACTCTTATTTGCATCCTTTTCATATTTGTATACTTTTATCAAGTCATGATGATGATGATGTTCTTACACCATGAGGTATGGGGGCGGCTTGGGCTCGGCTAACCCGTCTTGGGCTGCTTCATTTTCGCCTTTAACGTCTAGATTTGGATGTCCTTCACTTGTTGGTGTAGTGGTAGGCGGCCCGGGTACCTCCTCGCGAGACCCGGGTTCGAACCCCATTGCAACCATTTGGAAGGACAAGGCAATGATGGTGATAGATCTCGGCCCGTTTGGGTCCTGGTCTGATCCTGAGTCACCCCCGGTTTTAATCCGGCCGTTACTCTAGCAATCGATTCGTGTGGAGGCGGTACGGTTTTCGGGAGGTCGCCATGAGACCAAGTCTGATACTCCGAGGACGCGGGCCCGGTTCAGACAACGTAAGTTCCGAGGGGCACATCTTGGTCTGGGCTGCTGTCATGGCAGTGCGAACCGATCGTCTGTTGTCGTAATTAGCGGGCCAAAAAAAACGTCTAGATTTGGATAGTTTACCTGGATGGTTTGATTGGTGTATTTGAATTTGAGTTAATTGCTAAAATGACCCATGAGGTTTGCCTCAAATTGCTTGTTTGGTCACAAAATTAATTTTTTTTGCCAAAATCACCCCACTGATCGAAAATTGCTAAAATGGTCCATATTTAACTGAGTTTTTAACTGAGTATTGAAAGTCAGTTAAGTCCCGGGGCAATTTCGTCCTTTATGTCCTCAGGGGCCAAAATGGCAATTAATGGAAAGTTATAAAAAAATAAAATTCAAAAACGTTTTTTCGAACACGTTTTTTTTCGAACACGTTTTTTTTCGAACACATTTTTTTTCGAACACGTTTTTTTTTTCGAACACGTTTTTTTTCGAACTCGTTTTTTTTTTTCGAACACGTTTTTCTTTTCAAACACGTTTTTTTTTTTTTTCAAACACAAAGGTTGGTGCATTGGATTCATTAGCTTTGCGTCATGAATTAGACGGGTTTTCTTTTTCTAACACCATTTCGGTTAATAAAACCAGTGTCAGAATTAGACGTTTGTTACAAATAAAATGTCCACAATAGCATGCTACATATAAGTCGTTCTTAAATTTCTCGATTGGACTTTATGCAAAAATTGTGGGTCAAATGGTGAACACCATGCTGGATATATCTTCTTCAGAATCTGTGTCAAGCTACCATGTTTCTCGATTGGACTTTATGCAAAAAAATGCGGGTCAAATGGTGAACACCATGCTGGTTATATATTTTCTTCAGAATTTGTGTCAATAGAAAAATATAATCTGGCAAATACCGGTATCTGCTAATGAATCCAATGCACATTCCTTTGTGTTTGAAAAAAAACATGTTTGAAAAAAAAAACGTGTTCGAAAAAACGAGTTCGAAAAAAAACCTGTTCGAAAAAACGTGTTCGGGAAAAAAACATGTTCGAAAAAAAAACGTGTTCGAAAAAAAAGTGTTCGAAAAACGTGTTCGAAAAACATGTTCGAAAAAAACGTGTTCGAAAAAAAAAACATGTTCGAGAAAAAAAACGAGTTTGAAAAAAAAAACGTGTTCAAAAAAACGTTTTTGAATTTTATTTTTTTTATAACTTTTCATTAATTGCCATTTTGGCCCCTGAGGACATAAAGGATGGAATTGCCCCTAAGACTTAACTGACTTTCAATATTCAGTTAAAAACTCAGTTAAATATGGATCATTTTGGCAATTTTCGATATTTGAGGGGTAATTTTGGCAAAAAAATTAATTTTGTGACCAAACAAGCAATTTGGGGCAAACCTCAGGGGCTATTTTACTTTCGGTCTTTTTTTTTTTTTTTAATTCGGTGTGTTTTGTTTTTAGGTTTCATTTTTTTTTTAATTCGGTGCTTCGCGGGCTTCATGCCATCACGGGGTGGCCATCACGGACCACCCCGGCTGGCCTAACTGGAGGTTGGAAGTCATCATCTGAATCTCCAACATCACAATTTAAAATAATTGATACGCAAGTTGTTTTTTTTTTTTTTTCACGCAACTTGATTACAACTAAAAACGCAAGTTGTTTATTAATAACACGAAAATTAGCTCATAATCAATACAAAAACACTATAATGACAAAATAAAAAAGTCGTAAATACTAATCTTATGCAACTTATTGACAATGTCAGTTAACTTCCAAAATCTATTACGCAACCTATATTCGAGCCCTAACTAAGCCTTAGGTTAGTTATACACAACCTTAAATACAATTATATAATTACGCAACATATATTTGATCCCTAACTCAACTTCATTAACCTTCTTCATCAATCTGTCATACGTTTGCTTGGATCTCCTTTTAACTGTACATTAACAGAAAACAAAGTTCTTTCGTAAATAATTAAACTACGCAAATGTAGAATTATTCAAAGCACGTATGTTATAATTATAATCACGTTACCTGTATTCATCTTCTTCGTCGCCATTGTTTTGTTATTGAATATGCAGCGTTTTCTCGTAATGAATGTTTTTTTCACTTAATGAGCCTTAATTAGCCCGCTTTTTTTTCTTATTTTTAAATCTCTCTTACGCAATAATTACTAATTTACCCTTAGCATACTTTTCCACTAAATTAATGACGCAATAATTTTACAATGATCCCTAATTATCTTCTCTAATAACCTGAAGAAACACCAGTCTAATAATCAAAATATAACAATGATAACGAACTAATAATGTAAAGGAACGGACTTCTTATTTATCAGGACAAGTTACAAGACACTGTTATAAGATTATTACAGCGTTTCGACTATAATCTATCTCTCACAACTCTCTATATGAATTCTATTCCTTTGTTTTTCGATCCCCTCTTCTGGTGACGAAGGGAGGTATTTATAGGCTGCTTAGGTAGCCTGTGATTGGCTGTGAGGAGCATGGCAGCTGTCTTGTACGATTGTGGCCGTTGTCATTTTCTGCGCTGTCTTCTTTTGATTGGTCCACGTGTCCTGACGTCGTCCTTTTCGTCCTTTTCTGTACCTCGTACTGGCAGGAGATCGTGGAGCAGGGTGCTCTGGCCTGTGATTGGCTGTTGGCTCTGCTCCTGTCGGGTGATATTTGTCCTTTTTTGCTGTTGCGTGCGCCGTCTTCCAGAACGCCACGTCATATTACTGTGCTGACGTGCGCGCGGGTACCTATCTCTTCAAGTCCCCCTAGTCCAGTGTGTTGTTTGCGTAGCATGCGAGACGCTGGACTCAGTTTTGTGTCGTGGGGTATTTTTTGAGAATTGCGCGTTGATTAGGCGGGGGAAGCTTCCGCGCGGTGTTGTGCAAGTGGGGTAGGTGTGGACCCCCCCCCAATTAATGTGCACATCGGTTTTGTCAGATCGCGTGGGTGACGCGACTGGTTGGTAGCCGAAAAGTCTCTGACGGTTGTACAAACGTCAGAGACGTGGTGGGCCCTGGTTGTTTTGTCTTCTTTACATTGCGACGTGTCCTCCATTGGTTGGTGGGCATTTTGAATTTCGAAAAACCGTCAGGCTACGTGTCTTCCACGTGTGGCCTTCCTATTTAAACCCTCTTTCTCCCTTAACCTTTTCACTTTTTTCATACTTACTCTCAAATCCTCTTTTCTTTTCTCCTCGGCGAATTTATACTTCTGCGTTATCTTCCTGACAATATTTCTTGTTTTTGAGTCATGGACCACATTGTTAACATTCCCAGGAAGAAACGTGGATCAAAGAAAGGAGATGACGGTTCAAAAAAGAAACCACCCCACGCTGGGGAAGTTACGGCGGTTTGGAGTAAGGGAGAATTCAAGAAATTTAGGAAAGGGGTTGGCTTTCCGTCTTCGTATGGGGTAGAGAATCCTGCTCCAGATAAAACTATACTCGAACCCCCTGTTGGGAAAGTGGGGTTATATGCCTGCTACTTCCGAGACTGCAATTTCAGGGTTCCGATTACCCAGTTTCTCGGTACCTTTATTCGTGCAATTGGCGTGCACATTAACCAGATCCACCCTGGTTTGATGTCTAGATTGATGTTCTTCGAGTTCTGCTGCCGTGCCAACAAGATTGAGCCTTTGGTGGACATGTTCTTGGTGTTTTATAGCTTGAGTTTTGTGGAGAGTTGGTTCTCGTGTAGGCCACGCCCAGGGGTTTCTGCCTGCGCTGGAGCCGGGGTGAAGAGTTTCCGGGAGTGGAAACCTAAATTTTTCTGGATTAACCAGGGGGTTATTCCCATTGAGATGAGTAGGTTAGACCCAGCGGAGGGATTGGGTAAGACGGAGTTGATTCAATATAAGGATCAGCCGTGGTTTAATACCCTGACCAGCCATCCCGTTGACTTATGCGAGATCCCTGAACTTGGCCTTGTGATGGCTGGGATGAGCATAAAGTATGAGGTGGAGGGTCGCAATCCGCACTTGACTGAAGATGGTAAAGGTTAGTAGTTGATCGTCTTTTTTCTTTTGCACCTGCGCGGGGTGTATTGCGTTTTTGATTTGTTTAACTCTTGTTTGCAGAGGTAGAATGCCTCTACAGCATGCTGTTAGGCGGGGATAACATGGGGTTCGCTTTTGAGAAGCTGGCGGACAATGAGCTGTACATATTGGAGAAGGCTTGGGACACACTTGTCCGTCCCAAATTGGATAGCGCGTCGCAGGAGGCTACAACTGCGCCGCTACTCATTACTGAAGCCGGTGAGTCCTCGCCACCTTATGAGAACCCTTCGCCCGTCAACATGTTTGTGCGGACGGGCTTACCCTTACTTGTGATATCTAGTGATGAGTCTTCTGACTCGTCTTTGCTTTCGCCAATTGCGTGGTCTGCAGGGAGGCAAGGTGTGCAACAACCACCTGCGCGCGCGGATGATGACAGCGAGGAGACTATCGATGAAGACCCCCTTGTGCGTCGCGTCTCCAATCCGCAGGCGAATGTGACCAGAGGTGAAGACTATTTTTTTGTTTTAAACCACGAAGTGGTTAACAGGTACTTTGAAAATTACCAGCCTTTTGAACGAAGCTACGTTGAACTTTCAGATGCGTTCGTTCAAGGGGAGTCCGTGGTGAGGTTGACTGAAGAGGTTCAAAGCGCTATGCTGACGAAACCTGTCACCGCGGAGCCATCTGAGGGTGGAGCCATTCCGGTTGACGCGCCCCGCCATAAAAAGCGATCTAGGCGGTCAAGTAGGGAAAGGAGAGCCAGCGGGGAGTTGACATCGCCCGTTGAGAAGAGAGTGAAGCTGGACACGCTTGTCCGGTCTGTGGAGGAAGACTTGTTAGGTGAGTTTGCTACTTGTTTCTCCCTTCCTTTCCTTTTTATTGGCTAATGACCTTGTGTTTTTTGTAGCTTCGTTGTTGGGCACGACCGCGCCAGAGGATGTGACTGCTGCTCCTATCAATAAGGAGTTTGACACTGGGCCCATCAGGCCGACGTCTCCTGAAGAGCGGGTTGAGGAGTCTGCGCATACTGATGTGCAGGATAATGTGCTGGTCACTTCTGTGTTGGCGGACCCGCCATCTCCCCATCGCCAGCCTTCTCCTGTGCAGGGATCAACGCCACCGCGCCTTCCAACGCCGCCGCAGTCGCCATCGACTGTGCGGCTCCCTACTCCTCCGCGGAATGATCCGGAAGGTGATGAGGGAAGGGTGTCGCCGACAGACATCAGTGAGGGGTACGGTCATGGAGTTGATATGACCATTGATGATGATGAGGAGAACGAGAAACGGGTGACAACGGAGCCGAATCCCGGTTCTTCAGGTGCGCGCCCAGCTGGGGGCGGGGAGTCGTCTAGCGGCATTTTTGTGCCTAACTGGACGTTGACTCCGGCCGCCCGTTTCTTGAGTGTGGAGGAATGTCGGCAATTCTTGGCGAATGTTATCCCTCCTGGTGAGCGCGAGCACCAGGCCACGCGTCCTCGTGGGGACCTTATGGATGACCATATTTTAAGTGTGGCCAACATGTTGTCCACTTCTGCTGAGATAGTGCGGGAGTGGGGGTCCATGGCGCATGACCGTCACAGGTTTCATCAAGATTTACAGCGTGTGACGGAGGAGCGTGACCGCGTGCAAGCGGAGCTCAAGCGTGCTAAATGGGACGCCGTTACCTTTCGCGAGGAGCGTGACAAACTCCGTGAGCACATCTCTGAGAGAGAAGAGCAATGGAGGGTTGCTTGCGCGAAGGATAACGCGAAGATGGAGGCGACCAAGAAGCGCCTCAGCGAGATTGAAGCTCAGAGGGATGAGACTTGCAAAGAGTTGGATGTGCAGCGGCGGCTGGTGCAGCAGCACAAAGATAAGTTGATTGAGGCCCGCGAGCTTTTCAAGGAGAAGGATCAGTTGATCACTGACTTGCGTGAAGGGCATGATGGGCTGGACAAGGAAAACTTGTCCCTTCACCGGAAAGTGCTTGAGCTTGAGGGGCAATTGTTGGAGGCCCAGAGTGAGAAGGATGTGGCAGAGGAGGACCGCGCTTGGGTCCTGGGATGTTGTGTCCCCGAGGTATGTTCCTCTTTTTTTTTTTTTTTTTTTTTTTTTTTTGCATTTGTCTTCTCACTATTTTGTGTTTGTTTGCACTAACTATGTTTCTTGAGTATCGTGCAGGTCGCCCATCATGTGAAAAATTGCGCGCAGACGCGTCAAGCTGTGGCCGCAGTGAACGCAGCTGCGAAGCTTGTGGGTCGCAAGGCTGGCTTCATTGAAGGGTACCAGCATGCGCAGGATGGGAAACCTTTGGACCAATTTCCCTTGTATAAACAAGACCTGGATGCTGTGTTTGCTAAGAAGGCCGCGGAGTTTGATGAATTGAAGTACGAGCTGGTGGACTTCGTTGTAAGCCACCGTGACCGTCCCAGCTGCTTTGAACTCAAGGAATCATTTGACAAGGCCGGCTTGGTGCATACGCGTCATGAGTACGCGAAGCTGAAGGCGAGTGACTTAGCGGCTGAGATTCAGGCGGAGGGTGGTGAGCGGTTGAGCCTGTCCGGGTCAGACGATGATGATTTTAGTGATACATCTTCCTCGTCCAAGAAATGAAGCTGAATATTTTGTCTTTGTATTTAACCTTGGCTGTATTTGTAGCTCCACTTTTGGTCTGCTTAAACAATATGTAATGATTTTATGTTTATAAGTATTATTGAACATATTTATTTTGTCAATGGCAGTTTAGTTTATTCCTGCCTTGTGTTAATGTTCATATGCCTTGTTATTATTTCATAGTTGTTACTTTGCGCGTCACATTTTTATCGAAGCGTCCGCGCAGGAATCCAGTAGACATAGGATTTTAAGTAATTTTAAGGAAATTACAGATGTACTCTATGCAATTCTGAGGTTTAGGGTGCGCGTTGTGTTTCAACTATGCGACGCACCATTTTAAAGAAATTGATTCAATTTCTAAGTTTAGGGTGCGCGTTGCATCTTAACCATGCAACGCGCAGTTTTAAGGAAATTGCAGATTTTCTCGATGCAATTTCTAAGTTTAGGGTGCGCGTTGCATCTTAACCATGCAACGCGCAGTTTTAAGGAAATTGCAGATTTTCTCGATGCAATTCCTAAGTTTAGGGTGCGCGTTGCATTTTAACCATGCGACGCGCAGTTTTAAGGAAATTGCAGATTTTCTCGATGCAATTTCTAAGTTTAGGGTGCGCGTTGCATCTTAACCATGCAACGCGCAGTTTTAAGGAAATTGCAGATTTTCTCGATGCAATTTCTAAGTTTAGGGTGCGCGTTGCATCTTAACCATGCAACGCGCAGTTTTAAGGAAATTGCAGATTTTCTCGATGCAATTTCTAAGTTTAGGGTGCGCGTTGCATCTTAACCATGCAACGCGCAGTTTTAAGGAAATTGCAGATTTTCTCGATGCAATTTCTAAGTTTAGGGTGCGCGTTGCATCTTAACCATGCAACGCGCAGTTTTAAGGAAATTGCAGATTTTCTTGATGCAATTTCTAAGTTTAGGGTGCGCGTTGCATCTTAACCATGCAACGCGCAGTTTTAAGGAAATTGCAGATTTTCTCGATGCAATTTCTAAGTTTAGGGTGCGCGTTGCATCTTAACCATGCAACGCGCAGTTTTAAGGAAATTGCAGATTTTCTCGATGCAATTTCTAAGTTTAGGGTGCGCGTTGCATCTTAACCATGCAACGCGCAGTTTTAAGGAAATTGCAGGTTTCTCGATGCAATTTCTAAGTTTGGGGTGTGGGCACATGTAAAATAAAGGAAACTGCTATATTTCATTTCATTTAAGTGGCGCAACGGCCTTCGTTACATCATGTTTTGCAGTTACATATAGCACTTTCTTAATTGCGCCGCGTTCCATGTTCGGGGAACCGGTTTGTCTTCTAACGTTGATAGCTTGTAGGCCCCTTTGCCGAGGACTTCTTGGATGCGGTACGGTCCTTCCCAAGTTGGGGTTAACTTTCCCTTGGGGAGGGCTCCGCTGGCCTCGTTGTTTCTCAAGACGAACTCTCCGACCTTGAACGCTTGGGCTTTGACTTTGGCATTGTAGTAGCGCTCTAGCTGCTGCTTGTAATTTGTCTCTCTTATTGCTGCTTCATCGCGGCGTAATTCCACCAAGTTAAGGTTTGTGCGCAGCTCCTGGTCATTATCTGTCGTGGTTGCGGAAAGTACTCTCGGGGATGGGCATCCAATCTCCGCGGGTATCATGGCTTCAGAGCCGTATGTGAGGCTGAAAGGAGTTTCACCGGTGCTCGTTTTGGTTAGTGTACGATTAGCCCATAGCACGCTCGGTAATTCCTCTGCCCAAGCCTTACCTTTCGTTCCCAATCTGGCTTTGATGCCTTCCACGATGCTGCGGTTCGCGCGCTCAACCTGGCCAATGCCTTGTGGGTGCGCGACCGAGGTGAAGGTTGGTTGGATGTGCAAATCCGCGTACCATTTCAGTAACCCCTTATCTGCGAATTGAGTCCCGTTATCTGTGACGATTGACATGGGCAGCCCGAAACGGCAAATGATGAATTCCCAAATGAACTTCTTCACATGGTTAGCCGTGATTTCAGCCAGCGGCTTGGCTTCAACCCATTTGGTGAAGTAGTCAATTGCGACTATCAGGAATTTCCTTTTGCCTGTCGTCATTGGGAAAGGTCCCACCAGATCAATTGCCCATTTTTGGAATGGCCATGCCGAGGTTACTGGTATAAGTTCATTCTTTGGACGCAGGGTGTTGGGGGCGTGCCGCTGGCATGAGTCGCATTTGCGGATGATTTTTAAGGCATCTAGGTGCATGCCCGGCCAATAGTATCCCGCGTTCATGATCTTCGCGACCACCATGCGCGGCCCCGCGTGTATCCCACATATCCCTTCGTGTATTTCTCGCACCAAATAGTCCGCATCAACTGCATCCACGCACCGCAGCAATGGCCCTAGGTATGACTTCCGATAGAGCACTCCGTCTTGTATTTGGTATTGTAGGGCTTTGTGCTGTATCTTTCTGGCCTCGGCGCGTTGCTCTGGCAGGGCGCCGTTGGTCAGATAGGATATTATCGGAGTCATCCAGCTGTCAGCACCCGTTTGGATGACGTTGACCTCTTTGGGTGGTACAGACGGTTCGCTCAGCGTTTCGATTCGGACCTCTTTTGCTAAATGGCTGAAGGTTGTAGAGGCCATTTTGCTTAGAGCGTCCGCCGGCTTGTTCTGACTGCGTCTGATGTGGTCGATGGTGCAGCTGGGGAAAGTAGCCATGAGTTCCTTGGCGCGTTGAAGGTATAAAATCATTGAGGGTTCTTTGGCCTCATACTTCCCGCTGATCTGACCGGCGACCAACATTGAGTCGACGTGCGCGAAGATGTGCTTGGCGCCTAGCTTGTGCGCGATGCGTAGTCCAGCGAGGAATGCTTCATACTCAGCCTCATTGTTGGTGGCTTTGAATTCGAGCCTGATTGCGTAGGTGAATTCCGCTCCCTCTGGGCTGACCAAGCGTATTCCCGCGCCGACGCCATCCTCGTTTGAGGCCCCATCTGTGTAGAGGTTCCGGATGGCCTTCTCGTCATTCGATGGTTGCGGTTCTTGTTCGGCTTTGCATTCTTCTACTTTTTCTTTTGGTACTTCTGCTATGAAATCAGCCAGTACCTGTCCTTTAATCGCCGGGCGCGTCTTGTAATTGATGGTGTGCTCACCCAGCTCAATTGCCCATTTTGCCAATCTCCCAGAAACTTCTGGCCTTGATAGGACATTGTTCAGCTTGTAATCGCTCAGCACATTGATGGGATGGCCTTGGAAATAACGGCGCAGCCGTCTTGATGCATGAACGAGGGCTAAAACTAGCTTCTCCATGATGGTGTATCTGGACTCCGCATCTGTTAGTACTCTGCTGACGTAATAGATAGGCGTTTGGACCAGCTTTCTATCTACCATCAGCACTGCGCTCACCGCCTGCTCTGTGGCGCAAAGATACATCGTTAGGGGCTCCCTAGGGAGTGGAGCGGTGAGCGTTGGTAGGTCCATTAAGCATTCCTTCATCTCTTGAAAAGCCTTCTCTGCCTCCGGTGTCCATTTAAAATGGTTCTTTTTCAAACAGCTTTTCAGTGTTTCGATGAAAGGAATGGATTTGCTTGCGTGATGCGACAGAAAGCGGTTGATCGCTACAAGGCGTCCATTCAGCGTTTGAACCTCTTTTAGGGTGGATGGGGAGGGCATTTGCGCAATGGCTTGTATTTTTTCGGGGTTTGGTCTGAACCCATCTTTGGTGACCACGACCCCCAGAAACTTGCCTTCTTCCATCCCAAAAGCGCATTTGCTTGGGTTTAGCTTCATGCAGATCGCTTTTAAATGCTTGAAGGTCTCTTCAATGTCTTTTAGCATCTGATCCTCTTCCTTGCTTTTGATGACTAAGTCATCAACATAGACTTCTAGGTTTCTCCCGATCTGCTTGGCGAATGCGCGGTCCATCAGTCGTTGATACGTGGCTCCGGCGTTTTTTAGGCCAAATGGCATCTTTGTGTAGCAGAAGACTCCTTTATCTGTGCGGAAGGCAGTTTTGTCTTCATCTTCACGTGCCATCTGTATTTGGTGGTAGCCTTTGTAGGCGTCCAAAAAACACTTGAAGCGGAACGGGGCTAGAGAGTCTATTTTCAAATCGATTTCTGGTAGGGGATAGCAGTCCTTCGGGCATGCTTTGTTGAGGTCGGTGTAGTCTACACACATCCTCCATCCGCCATTGCTTTTCTTAACCATGACTGGGTTTGCGACCCAGGTTTGGTATCGTGTTTCCCTCAAAATGCCTGCCTTTAACAGTTCTCCAACTTGCTCATTCATTGCTTGAGTTTTTTCAGCACCCATACTTCTGCGCTTCTGCGCGATGGGTTCTACAGAGCGGTATGTGTTAAGCTTGTGTTGAGCGAGTTTGCGCGGAACACCGATCATGTCCGACGGTTGCCATGCGAAAACATCGATATTTTTGCGGAGGAGTTGTTTCAGATGGTCCCTGATATTTTCTGAGATTTCTGGCCCTATTGTTATGGGCTGCTCAGGGAACTCTGGGTTTAAGATCCACTTTTCTGGTTCAGTGCGCGGGCAGGGTTTCAACATTTTTGCTGGGTGGGGCTCCGTGGTCATGGCGCACTCTCTGTTGGCCCATACAATGGCTACCCCGTTTGGAGTGGGGAAACCGATCGCGCTATGCACGGTGGAGGTGACCATGTTGTAGGAAGCCATGGAGTCCCTACCCAGGATGATATCATATTTAGACTTGGATGGGATGACGAGGAAAGTGACCTCTTCTGTTCGCGACCGTCCCTGCGCGCCTAGAGTGAGAGGGAAGGATATTTCTCCGAGGGGTGTTATAACCTCGTTGGAGAATCCCATGATCGGCGAATTGATGGGGCGCAGGCGCTGCTTATCCTCTTCGTCCAGGAGGTCAAAGCACTGACCATACATAATGTCTGAATTGCTGCCCGTGTCCATGAATGCTCTAGTGGTTCTGTAATGGTCAAAAATGGCTGTGACAATGATTGCTTTTGTGGCCGATGGGCCGCCTTTGACTATGGGGAAACACACCTGTTGTTCCCTCCATTCTGCTGTTGATTCAGTTTTTCGTTTCTGGCTTCGGTGCCCGCTGCTGTGTATCATCATGCTTATATTCTTTATCTTTTTGGGCGGAGGACCCCCCGCTTGTTTGCGCTCGACGTTTTGCAGCAGGTGGCCGAGCTTGCCGGACTTTAATGCATCTTCAATGGCTTGCCTTAGTTGGTAACACTTATCGGTGTCATGACCGATATCTTGATGGTATGCGCAAAACTTGTTATGGTCCAACCCTTCGCGCCGTTTGATGACCTTAGGTTCTGGGAAGTCAACGTTTTCCGTTGCTAGAACTTGTGCCGGTGTTTTGGTTAAGGGAGTCCAGTTGTTGTGACTCCTTCGGTTGGGCTTGTGCACAAGCGAGGTGTTGCGCTGGTAATCTTGTGACGCAGAAGGCTTTGGGGTTGTCTGGTCGGCTCCTTGAAGCCTCGTCCAGACATTGCCCTTCGCCCTCCTGTCATGCTTGTTGTTTCGGTTGCGCATTGCTTGCGCTTGTGTATCTGTGTACTGTGGTGCTTGAATTCTGCTCCAGACGGATAGTTCTCTTTCTGTCTTCGCATAATTTTTAGCGCCGCGCATGATCTCTTCCCATGTATTTGGCATGCCTGTGCATCCGGCCAGCGTGCGGATCAGCGAGTCACATCTGACTCCTTGCGTAAACGCTGCTTTCATAAGCTCGAATCCGATTGGACCAATTTGTAAAGCTTCGCGGTTGAACCTGGTGATGTAATCCTCGATGGACTCATTATCACGTCTTTTGACTTGCAAAATGTCAGTGGAATCCCGCTCGATTCTTTTGTTTTGACTGAAGTGGTCCAAGAATTTATCAGTCAGCTCTTTCAGATTATCAATCTTTCCGTTTGGTAGGCTGTCGAACCATACCCGCGCTGCGCCCGTGAGCGTCTGCGCGAACATGTGACACCATGCTGGCAAGGTCCACCGCGCGCATTTTCCTGCGACCTCGAAACTTCGTATGTGGTCATCAGGGTCGCCGGTGCCATCAAATTTTCCAAATGTGCTTGGCATTTTTGTCCCAGCGGGCAGTGTGGCGAGTGCGATGCGCGGTGTAAACTTTGATTTTTCACTGAACGAGGGGGGGTAATATGGTTTTGTTAGGTCGTCTTCTCCGGACGACAAGTGTGCTCGATCAACGGTGTTGGTCAAGTACTGGCTTGTGTCACGTTGAAAACGACTCTGTGACTCGTCGGAGTCTTCCCTCCATGTTGGGTCAGTGTTATGGGTGTTTCCGCCGACGTGTCCTGCAGCTCTGGACGGCCCTTCTGAGATAGTGACCGGCCTTCCTTCGCTGAAGGACAGGGCGCGGGATGCCTCTCTCAGATGTTGTTCTTTAAGCTTGTGCATGAATGCTTGCTTCAGAGCTTCTTTCTGCTGCGCATCCCGGAGGACGGGGTGTGGCCCACGTCGGTGATGTGAACTTGCTCTTCCACGTGGCTGTCGGGCTGGCTGGTGATTGCCGGAGCTACACCAGTGCCGGACGGGCCTTGTGGAGAGTTTGTGTTGATTGGTAAAGAACTCATCGCTGGTGTGTTGAGAGATAGAAGTTTTTAAATTGCTGTTCTTAATAACTCAATAGACGGATGGCGCCAATGAAGAAACACCAGTCTAATAATCAAAATATAACAATGATAACGAACTAATAATGTAAAGGAACGGACTTCTTATTTATCAGGACAAGTTACAAGACACTGTTATAAGATTATTACAGCGTTTCAACTATAATCTATCTCTCACAACTCTCTATATGAATTCTATTCCTTCGTTTTTCGATCCCCTCTTCTGGTGACGAAGGGAGGTATTTATAGGCTGCTTAGGTAGCCTGTGATTGGCTGTGAGGAGCATGGCAGCTGTCTTGTACGATTGTGGTCGTTGTCATTTTCTGCGCTGTCTTCTTTTGATTGGTCCACGTGTCCTGACGTCGTCCTTTTCGTCCTTTTCTGTACCTCGTACTGGCAGGAGATCGTGGAGCAGGGTGCTCTGGCCTGTGATTGGCTGTTGGCTCTGCTCCTGTCGGGTGATATTTGTCCTTTTTTGCTGTTGCGTGCGCCGTTTTCCAGAACGCCACGTCATATTACTGTGCTGACGTGCGCGCGGGTTTCCTTCCTGCGCGTGTGCGGGTACCTATCTCTTCATAACCCTTCTTTCAATTACATCCTTTTTAATCTCGGCGAAGCAGCAGCAACAGAGCGTGTGTGTTGTTGAATCTGTGGGGTTTGAAATGGGGAGTATTGTGAAGCGCGTCGCTCAATTAGGGTTCAATATCAGCAAATCATCCACACAAATCAAATCTTTGCGGAGGAGGATGCATACATCATCCGGGCCTGTAAGTTTGCTATTTAATAATAATTAATTCTATAATAATATTAATATAGGTTTCTTTTAACTATTATTATTATTATTATATGTTATGATGTTAATTTGGCCTGATAGTGATGATGATGATCTATGATAAGTAGTACAGGGGTGCTTGTTTTTATGTTATGTTAATAGGGTTAGGATCAAATACACAAGATACATTTTCTAGGAAGGGTGAGAAGGATTGTGATCCATTGATCATATATTTGAAGGGTTGAGATTAGTTTGTTTGAAAAAAATAAATAATAAATTAGAGAAAGGGCATAAAAGGAAAACAACATTTGTTGACTTTCTCTCTCCACATGCAATGCACATGTCAATTCCCCCCATCATTTTAAAACGTCTATAACTTTTTCATACGACATTTTTTTTTCAAAAAAATTTCACCATATTAACGAGCGTTTTTTTATCTTTAATATGAGTACCACATTGCTATATTAAAATTGAAAAAAAAAATTCGTGCTAAATGGGTTTTTTTTCTCCGTTGTGTCTTTTGCACGTTCATTGTGTTATAGTATGCATGTGTGCTTTATAAATATGTTATTTATGTTTTTTTAGTCTACACATGATTTAACTTTGTCCATTGTGTTTTTAGTATGATTTTAATTGTGTTTTACGCAAATGAGTTTTGTATTTAGATGTACATTGTGTTTTATTATGTTGTTCATTGTGTTTAAGTCTATTATTCATTGTGTTTTAGTCTTCTGTTCATTGTGTCTTTAGAATGTCGTCCATTGTGTTTTATTAGACTGTTCATTGTGTTTTATACCCTATTGTTCATTGCATATTTAATTGGTACTCATTGTGTTTTACATTATCTCCATTGTGTCTTACGCAACTGGGTTTTCAACTTTTTTTACAAAAGTATTCATTGTGTTTTAATCTTCTGTTCATTGTGTCTTTATTATGTCGTCCATTGGGTTTTACACAATTGGGTTTTTAACTTTTTTTTCAAAAGTATTCATTGTATTTTAGTCTTTTGTTCATTGTGTCTTTCGTATGTCATCCATTGTGTCTTATGCAACTGGTTTTCAACTTTTTTTTCAAAAGTATTCATTGTGTTTTAGTCTTCTATTCATTGTATCTTTAGTATGTCGTCCATTGTGTTTTACTAGACTCTTGATTGTGTTTTATACCCTATATTTAATTGGTGTTCATTGTGTTTTACATTCCATTGTGTCTTACGTAAGTGGGTTTTGAAATTTTTTTTCAAAAGTATAGCAATATGGTACTCATATTAAAGATAAAAAGACGCTCAATTTTATGGTATAATTTTTTTTTAAAAACGGATGACGTATAAAAAAGTTACGGGCATTTAAAAATGAAGGTGGAAATGGCATGTGACTTGCATGTGCATATGTTTTTGACAAAATTACCCCTCCCACTTGTTAATCCTTTGGACACATGTCATTTTCTAGTGGCTTCTCACCCTTCTCATTTTTTGTAGCATTTGTAGAATAACCCAACCCTATGTTAATAATCAACTATTTATTTATTAATTAATAATAATATGATGATGCAGGACAATGAATCATCAATGCTACACAAGGAACGTCTCCCTCCTTTGGAACAAGAAACACGGATTAGACGACCCATCAGCCCTGAACTTGAACGTTCATTCGAAAACCTTGACAGGGTGGGTACCTTTCTCCGCATTTATTTATTCATCTAACGGTGCATGAATATCACTCACTACACCCTAATTATCTATTTATCTTTTTTTGTAAATTGCAACAGTCTCTGCGTGCATTTCATGACCGGATGGAGGCTTCACATGCGAAGCGGGCTGCCGACATGGAGGAACTCATGGCACTACTGGAACGTTATATGAAGCAGCTCCCCAAGGCCATGGCAGGATTCTCGTTGGCGGCTGTAGCTATTACTGCTGGTGGCGTCCATGTGATGTCACCAAGTACCAATTAGGATTTAGGAACCCTGAGCAGCGACCTCTGTCTTTTGTCTAAGTTTGATTATTATTCATGACTTTTAAAAACCCATCCTAACCCATCAACCAAACCAACCCAACCTACCCATTTTGCCACCTCTACTTTTACTACAATTTTACCTGCAATGTTGTGTTTCCCATGATTAAGAACCAATTAAGCTCTGGGTTGATCATTCACATGATCAACTATTCCTGTTACATACATACTTGACTGGCAATTAGTGGCACGCGGCATCCATGGCAAAAGGAACAACTTTATGTTCTTTCAAAAGGGGTTTGTAAGACTATCCCCGTTGGTGACCAAAAGTTTGGTTGTTCACCAATAAAGCAAAAGAAGACAAAAAAAAATTCATTTAAAAAATAAAAAAGATATTAATTTTGACAACCAAGGTTGGTGGAGCAACCATGGTTGCAACCAAATTAAACCCCCCACCAACCTATTTTCGTAAATAACTTAAAATATTTAAGTTAAAAAATAAAACTAAAAACACTGTATTTCTTAACTTTTTTTTGTGAACATCCTGATATAATTTTTATAAAAAACTGAGTACGTTCAAAAAAAATATTTTTAGGTTGGGTTGGGTTGCGAATGGGTGTTAAATTATGAGTTAAGGTTGGGTTGTGTAGGTGAAAGAAAGAGATAATATTTTTTTAATAAAAAGGTTGGGTTGTAATGGTTGCTAATGGGGATAGTCTAACACTCGTGCCGTTTCATCTTTTTGCCACATTCTTGTTAGAAAAGCATATGTCTGCATATTGTAGATGCAAAGCAGTTTCTATAGTGTTAGTGTTATTTAACTGGATTCGAATAAGGAGACAACTTGCATCCCACCATCTCTTCCACAATTATGTCAAGGTGTTTATCATCTTTGCTTTTATGTACCATCTTTGTTTTTACATGAGTCCTTAGCTTTATGGACAAACTGTATGAAGTTTTGGTTAATAAAATACTTATCGAAATTTGTTGTAAAAACACCTATGAAATTGAATCAAGAACACAATTGTCGAAAGCTTCGAATTATTATTGATAATGGAAACGAAATACAAAAGAAAATTACAAAGAAAAAGACTGATTACAAGCTAATTGAAGAGATCTATTTATAGCCCTAAACCCCTAATGTGTTTGTTAACAAGTCTGTTAACACTTTCATTCTTGGCACAAATGACCCTCCAATTCTTTAGCCTTGACAAAATCAACACAAACTTTATTAAAGCAGGAAAAGAACTTTGTAACTTGTCACAACTGGTCCCTCAACTTTCTTTACCAGTTTGACTTATTTATTGACCTTGATTATGACTTAATATCTAACAAAATTACATTGGAAGACTTCTGTCTACCTTGAGGTTCTATCCTCGAATTGAAATGGGTGAAGTATTTTCTCTTGTATTCACAGTGGCGGATCTTGAACAAAAAACATGATAGGGTCGGACTCAATCTGGTAGGGCCGGGCTCAATACATATAAAATTTTGAGTAAATTGTCATTTTCGTCCCTGAGGTTTGACACTTTTTGCCAGTTTAATCCAAAAGTTTATTTTTTCTCAACTGGATCCACTAGTTTTCAAATTCTTGCTGGTTTCGTCCAAGTGCCTAACTCCGTTAGTCAATTTCAGTTAACTGAGGGGCAAAGTTGTCAATTCAAATATTATCTGTATTATAATAATAATAATAATAATAATAATAATAATATTGATCATTAGTTAGTTTAACCATAGAAGTTAACAACTTAACTCAACCATGGTTACTTTCCCCTCATCATCTACCTCTTGACCTTTCTTCCTCCCTCCCCTCTCTGAACCAGAGCTACAACTAAACTCAACCATGTAAAACTAGTTTGAATAGCTATTATTATTATCTACAACAACAACAACAACAACAACAACAACAACAACAACAACAACAACAACAACAACAACAACAACAACAACAACAACAACAACAACAACAATAATAATAATAATAATAATAATTTTGATGTCACAGCTTCCATGACCATCATCATGCCTCATTACCTCCTTCATCAACCCCCTTGAACACCATCTCTGCACATGCGCCTAACCACGGGTTCACCGATATCGATCCTCCTGAGCCGCCTTCGCCACTGGTAACCACCACCCAACACAGCGAGCTCTCAAAACCACCATCGGTCAATGTCGATCTACAGCGAGCTCTCAAAACCCACCTCAATATTCGGCCTCCGTCTCTACTCTCTGGTACCCCCTGTCCCAAATCCGAAAACCACCTCCATTACAACCACCCCACCACCACCGGTACCACCTCTGTTTCCAAAGACATCCAAGAGGTCATCCACCACGACACCTCTGATCACCGTACATCGTTCAAGAGATCCAAATCGACATAGGGAAGTCAGAACACCGAGTTGTGTTCTCTTAGATAGTCCGAGTCGTGTTTGTTGATGAAGCTAATGGTGGGTTGAAGAAGATGATGAAGGTAATGGTGGTATGATGATGGTGGTGGGTTGAAGAAGAGAGAGAGAAAGAGTAAAGATAGATATAGAGAGAGAGAGAGAGAGAGCAGAGAAAGGGACATGATTTAGGAGAGAGAGAGACTTTAAAGATTTTATTTATTAAATAATATAAAATATAAGGGTATTTTAGTCTTTTTACAAGAAGTTAACAGAAAAAATGGATGGAGTTAACGAGTTAGACGAAACCAGCAAGAGTTTGAAAACTTGTGGATTCAGATGAGAAAAAATAAACTTTTTGATGAAACTAGCAAAAAAGGCTAAACCTCAGGGACGAAAATGGCAGTTTACTCTAAAATTTTTGGTAAATTCCCGATAAAATTTACACTACGAAGCAAAAAAGTTGGGTGGGGCGAGGCCTCGCCTGACCCGTAGAAAGATCCGCCCATGCTTGTTAAGACCAGGGTATTTATGTTCACTTTCTATTTTATGTTAAAGGAAGGTTCTCATGTAAGTTTGTGATCTAGTTGTTGGTATGTGACTGATCTGTATATATCAAAGAGTTCAAGAACTTCTCCTGGCGACAAATGTTTGGTATGGGTAATGGAATGAATGAGGGAATGGAATGGACGAGGTAATGGAATGGACAAGGTAATGGAATGGATCATTACCATTCCATGTCTTGTTTGGTTGTCATATGAGAATGAAACAAAACATTACTTTGTGTTGTTGGATAGGTAGGAAAAGACGAAGAAACAAAATCGGTGGTTAGTGGCGGTGGTGGGTGGTGGCGGTAGTGGTATGTAAAAGAAATTGTGGTGAGTGACGGTGGCAGGTGGTAGAAGCGGCGGTGGGTGGTGTTGGATGGCGGCGGCGGTAGGTGGGTGACGGTGATTGGTTGCAGTGGTGGTGGGTGGGTGGCGGCGGGACGGTGGTGGGTGGTTGCGACAACGGTGGTGGGTGGTGGTGATGGGTTATGGTGTTGTTAGTAAAGGGTAAATGAGGGATGAAATGAAAAAAAAAAACATAGGGGGTGGATGGAATGTTTTGAGGGAATGGAATGCCTGGAATGGGTGATTCCATTCCTTTGACCAACCAAACACACTATTTTTCATTACCTCGTAATGGTCCATTCCATTCCCCTTTTCATTCCATCATACTAAACGCTTACATTTCTTGCCATTTTGCTTTTCTACCGTATTATCTGGACTACCAATTGATCGGACTGTGCGTATTAGGTCAAAGTTCACCCTTTTGTTTTGTTTAAAATTGGATTTTCTTGAACTATTTGTTTGTTGCTCAAACAGATAATGTAGAGACATCGTCATGCCTTATAAATCCTCAGCGACTCAAGTACGCACTTAGGTTTACCACCAAGTGGTTTTTTTTTCACGGAAGAATACACACATCTGTTCGAATTGGGCTAATCTTTTAATAATTTCTCTTGTGTTTATAGTTATTGGCTTCATGAGTGTTGTCTCAAATCCTAGTTTTCCTACCATTCCTGACTATATTCCGCCAGTTGCTGCCCTATCTGATCCAGGTTAACGGCAAGGAACGACGTGCCAACTACCGTGACATCGGACGATGGGGTCAAGGCCGAATACTCGACCGCCGTCAGCCCCTTGGCTCTCCCAAATGCACGAAAATCCAACCTCTACCCGCCTGAAGGTATGACAGTAGAATAATCCGTAAAACCTCGCCTCCCATCCGAGTCAAAACGGACCCGTATTCGCTCTTCACCTATATGCCGCAAAAAAAATAATGGGAAAAGTGAGAATCTAACACTGGTCACAAGGAACACCAAGTATTTCCCTAAATACTCAACCACTACCTCATTGACACTTACACAGTAACTTAATATTACATTTCTTAATTAAGAAAGAAGCATTTGTGAATTTTCTTAACATAGAAGAAGATCAACATTCAGATCAAGATCCCTTGGCATTTTGCTCTTTGGATTGATAAAAGGAAACGCGCGTTTATGGATGGATCTCATAGTGGTCTCCCCTCTGGTGGGCTTGATACTAAAGAATCGGTGTACTAGCTGACTTGTTCTTCCCAACGTGCATTTCCCATCCAACGTATATATGTTAAGAACTCGGCCAACTTTGACGATTTCTTTATTCACTAAAAATGTGGCACTAAATAACTTAAACCGTTAGCTACCGGACTGTGACGTGCTGACCAGTGAACGAACCCGATTAACCTAACTATCACCCATTTTAATTTTGTTCCAAATTTAATTTTGTCTTCAGTTTTATTATTTATTTTTCATGTAGACACGGAGGCTTCAAGAAGAGCATGTATTTGCATCTAAATGTAAAACTAAACTCTCAAATGTACCATATTTTTTATTTTGTATATAGGTCACGCACACGCACCTTATAGTTGCATGCATGCAAATGTTAAAAATCGTGGCATTCCCTTTTCAGTTCATCAGAATCAGTTGGTTTCTATATCCTTTCAGTTGGCATGTCTTTGTTGATCTGATGCTTAATCAGTAAAGGGGTTATTTTTATGTTAATTAATTATGTGTAGACATTAATATCAAGTTTTGTTATAAAATATGTGATTGTACTTTTTATCAATAAAGACTTTGACTTTCCCATAATCTGCACATTAAAATTGCAATATATTGGTTATCAGTCTGGGTTTGCCTTTTTCACATATTCGAAGCCCAAAACGTAAACAACACTTGGGTCATTACTTATTTCAACTACATAAAGCATACTTATAAATGTGCCAATTTGGGTTTGTTCTTACATCAAATAGATCACATTAAATGTTATATGTAAAAATTCATTTTTTTTATAAATAAAATATGTACAGGACCTTCATTTCAAAAGTCTGGAAAATAAAAGACGACAAGTTTGTATTGCAATGGAACAAAGGATTGCAAAGATTCAAGAAAAACACCGAATGATGGAATTGGAACTTATGGATGCTCTAAGAGCTTCAAGTAGTCGCATAATGAGAAAACACAACAAGTATGCACTTGATGCAATTGCTCAATGTGATAACACCAAGGCCTACATAGGTGGTGAGATAAATGGTTTTACACTAACATATTGAAAAACTTAAAGATGAAGCCATCAAGTTCCGTAGATTCTTCATGTGGGTTGCAATTTTTGGGTTAAGTATTTGTATTGTGGCTTGGGTTTTAGCCTTATTTGATCTCTCATCAGTTGTGTAATCTAATTGAAACCCTCTAAACTACACGAATATGCATCTCTCCTTAAAACGGTTCCTCCTAGCTCTTTTTAAGCTACTCGAATATGGATCTATCGTTGAACTACTCGAATATAGATTGGCTTTTAGAGTATTCTCTAATTTGAGTTCGGGTGGCTTTCAATTTGGGTCAGGTTTCAGATAGAAATGAGCAGCCCTACGTGTGGTAGTGTATCAACATGACGCTACTTTATTTAGTAAGTTGGGCTAGTTAAGACCAAACAATGATGGTGCCTTAGTAGCTAAAAGGCTACTTTCCTTGGCGGGTGAAAACATTAACAACTCATGAGTAGGGGTGTAAACGAGCTGAGCCTGAGCTTGGCTAGGCTTGAGCTCGGCTCATTGCTCTTTTGAGGCTCGAGCTCGGCTCGGTTCGAGTCTACTATTCTGAGATGGAGCTTGGCTCGAAAGTAAAACCTAAGACCTCGTGCTCGGCTCGGTTCGATTCGAGGTAATTTAAAAATAATTTTAAATGACCTAAAAGTTCGGCTCACAAATATTACTAATTAAAATTAAACATATTCAAAGGACAAAATCTCATACATAAAAAAAATAATATAATATTTATTTGGGTCCGTTTAGGCTCGCGAGCCTAAACGAGCTTTGTATGTATGGCTCGAGCTTGGCTTGAGAACTAAACAAGTCATATTTTCAGGTTCAAACTCGGGCTCGTTAAGTCTCGGCTTGTTCGAGCTTTTTACCGAGCCGATCCCGAGTAGATCTCAAGCCGCTACATGTCCTTTACACCCTTACTCATGAGCTGAGATGTTCTAAGTGAGAGGGGGGGGGGGGGGTGGAATAAGTTATGGGGTGGTGGTGGTGGAGAGTCCTACACAAATGGGATGGGTCTCAAGTAAAAAGGTTGCCCTTTATTTATAGAGGATAGAATCTCTAAACCCTAGTATATTTGGTTATTTTGGATTGGGCTAGCCCAATATGCTCACTAGTTGTTTTGGTTATTTGGGTTTGACCCAATACACTACCTATAACATCACATATACTTTTTAAGCCCCCAAATATGACTAAATTCTCCATGCATTATAGTATACTAGTATACATACAACTCACGTAAGCTAGATGGATTCTCCGCTGTTGGACATTTTGTAGGTATGGTTCAATTTGTTACAGGTATGTAGAAAACCATAATTGTTTGTAGAACTGAAGATTGTTTTTATATAGGTTAAAGCAAAAGTTCTGGTCATTTGTGGTTTAACACTTTTGGCCTTATGATATTTGTTCTCTTCTCATTCATTAATCAATCCCTATTTCATATTTATGCTTGATTTATGTTTGATTATGCTAGATGTAACTAAAGCGATACTACATATGTGTATGCATGTCACCTTTTGTTCCACAATGATATGGTTATGTTTGGCGCACCTTTATGAGCCATTTTACTACCTTAATCTAAACAGACATACATTTAAAAAAAAAAAAAAAAAACACATAAACCAATAAGAACTAGTACACAACATGCAACAATGCCAACACAACACAAGTTTATTCAAACAAACAGAATGAATTGAAAATATCAAACAACCAAAACTGGCGAAGCCACGTGGATGTCCAGATCGTTGGTTCGTCACTCAATGGTGCCAACGCAAGTCATCACGTGGGGTTTGAATCTTCGCACCGACTTTTTTATGCATTGTGTACGAATAGTGTGTCGGTCATCGTTTTCCTTACATGTTTGCGTGAAAATCGTTCTAGCTCAGTTGGTAGAGCGCCTGGCTTTTAACCATGTGTCGTGTGTTCGAGTCCCACGTATGCCCTTTTTCTCCCACACATATTTATTCCTACCGGGTTAGATACCACTCCTTCAAGATGTTGTCTCGGTTTTCCTTTATATGAGCTTTTTCAGGTTGAACTGTAACTACAAGTTTTGGTCGTAGGCGCATGCCTTTGTATGTATAACATATTGGGTTTGAATCTCGGCACCAACTTTTTTACACATTGTGTACGAATCGTGTGTTGACTACCGTTTTACATGTTTTCATGAAAATCGTTCTGACTTAGTTGGTAGAGCGCCTGACTTTTAACCACGTGGTCATGAGTTCGAATCCCACGGATGACGTTTTCTCCCACTCATGTTTATTCTTACCTGGTTAGTTACGTGTTTGCGGATTAAATACTAGTTACAAAAAACTTATTCTATATATATTAAAGCTAGAGGTCTTAGGAATAGTAGGCTTTAGGTTTATTTTCTTCCACCACTTTTTTTTTTTTTTTTTTTGCTAAGTTTTTTTTTTACGTTTTTACCACCAACATTTTGGTTAAGTTTTTTCCCCTATTTTGGCCACATTTTTTTTATTTTCCCTTTCTTTAAGTTCTTTTTTCCCCATTTTGGCCACCAACTTTTTGGTTACGTTTTATTTTCCCCCATTTTGGTTTTTTCCCCGTTTTTACCACCAACTTTTTTGTTAAGTTTTTTTTCCCATTTTTGCCACAATTTATTTCTTTTTTTTTTTAGCGCAGTGTCCGTCTACGTTCGTATAGTACTTTCGTCTCCGTTCGTCTGCAACACCAGCTCTTTAACCCAAGTTGCTCTACGTTCGTATAGTATATTTTTTTACGTAGTGTTAGTCTACGTTCGTATAGTACGTTCGTCTCCGTTCGTCTACATTTTTTTACGTAGTCTTCGTCTACATTCGTATAGTACTTTCGTCTCCGTTCGTCTACGTTTTTTTCCGTAGTGTTCGTCTATGTTCATATAGTATTTTCGTCTTCGTTCGTCGGCAACACCTGATCTTTTCGTCTCCGTTCGTCAACATTTTTTTTACGTAGTTTTCATCTACGTTCGTATACTATTTTCGTCTCCGTTCATCTGTTGTGTTCTTTCTTGCCGATTTTCCTGGTTTTGGTCGTTGTTTCGTTGCTACGTAACACGGTTTTATGCCTCCATCTTACACCGCTATTAGCACAGTTGTGGCACAACGTGCCACAGGATATATCGCGCAGCGCGCGATCGTTAAAACACCTAGTTAGAATTTATTTATATAAGGCTTGTTTATTATTTATTTATTTAATTAATTAATTGTCATTAAAAGAAAAAGAAAAAGAAAAAGAAAATTAAATGGGTATATAAATTTAAACCTGCGTTTGAGACCTAACAAAAATATCTATATCCCCTTTACTTTAGTCTCTGGTTTTGGGGTTTTGGGTGACCTAGAAAGAAAGAAAGAAGAAATCTGTGGTGTGGGGTTAGAAATGGGGCGGATTGTGAAGTGCGTGGCTCAATCAGGATTCAATATCAGATGTTTGTTATCGAGTAGGAGGCCATGTAGCACATCAAGCTTCCTGGATATCCATGCGGTTGTAAGTTTTCTCATTTCATATATAGTTTGTAATTTCGATTATGGATGATACTGTTTGACTGTTTGTTGATAATATAAAGTCACGTTCATTGTAGGTAAAAGGTTTGGAAGCTGAGGGCATCCCGTCCAACCAGTCGGAAGCCATTGCGAAGCTCTTGAATGAGACATTTGTCTCTAAATCTGACAACCACAAAGTAACCATTTTCTTCTATTTTAATCCTATCTAATTTATTTTCAGATTTCTTCATCATCCTAGCGTTTAAAAAAACAAAAATAAATATATATGTTGATTTTTTTTCTATCTAGTCTGCAGAGCTTTTGGATGCCCAACTTTCTGCATTGAAATGGGAAATGAAATCCATACAGGTACCATATTTTAATCTCTCTCTTTTATATAACATGTCACCTGGACTAAAATAAATATACACTAGTGGTTTTGTGTTGCGCGCATTTGTTTGCTGCATTCAAACAGGAATAGTAAAAGGCAAGGATATTAAATATGTACAGCACCAAAGGAAACATACAAATGAATCAACTAACCATCATGTCATTAATCAATATACACATGTTATGCAGTAAACGAAAATGTTACAGATGGCGTTGTCATATGCTTTTCAAAGCTACGCTGTCATATTAGCGTCAAAAGGAAAACATGTCCAACGGGCCGACCAAAGTTCGCTTTTAATAAATTAAAATATTAGTTAAAAGAGAAGATGGTCAAATGGGTTTGCAAAATTTTATAAACAACAAAGTAGTAACCTGAAATAAAAGCTTCAACGGATGTAGCATTCCGACATACAAAGATGAAAACACCTCATCTAGCACACGATGATACGTTAAAATGTTTCCATGGATGCAACATTCAGGCAACCTCCAGAACCTATCATCATCCTACTAACAAATTTCACACTTCATCATTTCTTATGTATGAAGTACATAAAGATAATATATAACTGGAAGTATAGACAACAAAACTAACTTCGAGGTGCAAATCACTTCACGGAGATGGATATACATGTTGATTTTTTTCTTTCTATCTAGTCTGCAGGGCTTTCGGATAAGCAATTTTCTGCATTGAAATGGGAAATGAAATACATACAGGTACCATAGTTTAATCTCTCTTTTTTATATAACATGTCAACTAGACTAAAATAAATATATATTTTGATTATTTTTTTTTCTATCTAGTCTACAGGGCTTTCGGATAAGCAACTTTCTGCATTGAAATGGGAAATGAAATCCATACAGGTACCATAGTTTAATTTTTTATATATATAACATCTCAACTGGACAAAAATAATCAAACATTTCATAAACACCTAACTTTAACCCCAAATCTATTTTACCCTGGTAAATTTTGTTTGGTGCTTACCGTGTTGACCTATAAGCGCACTTGTTTATCATTTGGAAATTTTGATCCCCTCTCCAAATATATATATAGCAAGCATACTATCCCTGCGCAATGATAATATTATGTTTTCTTATAACACATCATACCTTATGCATATATGTCATGCTTCCAAAGTGTATGTATAACAACTATAAAAGTCTATGCTTTACCATGGGTACCTGCTTATTATGCTTCACATTGCGAGTCATTCATCAAAATCCATGTTTCATAATTAGGCTAAATTGATAAGAAGATAATTCATTCTTAGTTTTACACCAACTTACCTTCTGCGTAGTAGCTGTTCACGACCCTTTCTGACCCCCGTAAGATTTTTATTAGCTCTTAATGTTCAAAGATAGATTGAAATAAGAGTTTTTCAAGCATATATAATGCACCATGGTTAAGATTTTTTTATGATCATTCTAAAAACAGGACAGATTCATCATTTAATAAAAAAACCCAGCTTTATTATATCTGTCAAAGCTGTTTTGCATTGTATTTTTCATACATTTATTATCCATATTTTCTACCATTGTAAACATCTACATAAAATATACTCACGCACAGAGGTTTCCGACTATATTAAATATGCCCCAAACCGACACTTGGTTGATTTTATATGATTTTTTAAAGATTAACAAAAATCTGGATGAAAATCATGTTTCACATAAGAATTTCCGCATTTGATTCTAAAGACTTTCATAATCAACTACCGCAACAACGCGCGGGTTGGCGTCACCTTGTTTGTAGACATTAATCATTTTTTGTTTGAATGAAATGCTGCAGGACAACCAATTGTTAGCCCTACAACAGGAACAATTGAAGATGCAGAAGGAGCTCAAACTGAAATTAGAAAAATTAGATATGGGTATCGAGATGAAGCATGCCAAGCTAGTTGCACGTCAAGAAGCTAGAATGCTAGAGCTTGCTAACAACTCTGACAAGGTAAGTTTTTCATAAAATAAAGTTTAAATAACTTGAGCAATCAATGTAAAGGGTTAAAAAAGATTTAATAAATATGGGCAGTAGCATCAAGATGTGTTCCAACAGAAAATAAAACTTAAATGATTTGAGCAATCAATGTAGAGGGTCAAAAAAGACTAGAGCATTAAATGTGGATTTGTAAAGGTTTGAACCAGAGCCTAGGACCTAAATGAAACCAAAGAAGACTACTAATTGTGAATTACCACTCCAACTAAACAACTTTTAGCAATATATATACGTGGCACCTCGGCTGGTTTGATCCAGTTGGCAAACCGGTAGCAGAACCATTACACCTGGTTGTAAGCTGTAAACTCTGTAATTAGAGGTGTGAAATTCTGGAACGATCTGAAAACAAGACACGAACATAACACGAAATTAGCAGGTTCGGGTTTAGTCTAATCGGTTCCTGTCAATTTTAGGTTGAAACCGCGAATCCGTTTAGTTAAACGGGTCAGGTTCGGGTTGAACCTGGTGGTTGGCGGGTTGACCCGTTTGAACCTATTTATATTATATTATAATTTTTTTCAAAATGTTTTTTTATGTAATAAGTTAAATTTGTTGGGTATTTTATGCAATAATCATAACTTAATTTAAAAGAGAAAGGCATAAGATTTTATAATTAATATGTAGGTTTGTTGCATACATTTGTATTTTTTGTTGTAAATGTTTATTTTTAAATATTAATATGCGAAAAAAAGGTTAGAAATAAAAAAAAATTGGGTTAAACGGGTCGTGGTCGGGTCAACCTATGAATTTCTGTATCGTGTTCGGGTTCATGTGTTTGACACAAATCTCGGTTTCGGGTCGGGTTCGTGTAAAGTTTTCGGTTCGGGTGGGGTTGAGCCCGCAAACAGGACCCGTTTAGCACGCCTAATTGTAATACGTCTAACCCGTGGCTGAACCGACCACTTTGACTCGGTTTGGACTGTTCGAGTATGTTTGAACTGTTTATAAACCCCCGGGATAGCAAATTTTTTATTTGAAAAGAAGTGTCACAATGGGCCCTGTCGGGATTGCCAGTTTATTTGAATTCTTATGAATGATGATCAACTATATTTGTAACAGGGATTCTATGAACTAAACGACAGAATCAACGCGACTGATGCGAAATGGACTGCTGCACTGGAAGGAATAAAAACACAAATAGAAGGTGCAAGATATGATGTCATCAAGTACTGCATTGGAGCCTTTATGTTTGGAGGCTTTATTGTTGGTGTCATGACTCATGCGTATGATGCCATCAAGTACTAAGAAGGAACCCTGATCGGCTGTAGTTCTAAGTTCCCCTAACTTACCATTACCAATATATTTAACCATGACCGGTAAGTACTTTTAAGAGGTGTGTCTTTTTGTAAGTGGACCACTCTCTATGAAGATCATCCTCCTTTGAATATATGACTTTGGAGGTGCTAGTTAACCTACCTTTATCTAGCATTATTTTGATCTAATTACACCATTCGGTCAATTCATATATTTGAATCTACGTACTGGTAATAAGACAAGTGACACACACATAAAGAGAGCTTGCACCCATTCAATTCTCTAGGATAGAAAAACAAAGGAAATTATTATACATAAAATGGAAAGGGAAAAAAGAAAACCTTAGTTTGAAGATGCTACTGAAAGTTGTCCGTTTGATCCCACTGTATGAGATCTGGCCGGATTCTGTTTCACATCTCGCCGGAATCAACCTCTGCGTCACTGGAAATCCATCACTTCACAGATACAAATCACAAATAGCCATACAGTTTATTGCAAATTCACCTAGGATTAGTATGCATAGTAAACTAGATCTATGAATTTAAACATATTACGTATGCATGTCGGCCCCAAAAACAAACATTTTGAGAATCTGAACATACTAATCCTAGGTGAATTTGCAATAAAACAACTATGACTATAGGGATTTAGACATAAAAATACACAGGGATGAGCATATTGTGTCGAATACCGATCTCGAATCAAACCGATACCGTATTGAGGGATTTCGGGATTGTATCGGTACCAACAATTTAATACCGAATTATGGCAGGAGCCATTTGAGTTTCATATGTTTTCCCTGGAGGTCTATGTATTTCTTCTTGTATTTCCAAATGACCAAATTCTTTTTATGTTTTTTACCATTCTTGTGATTTACAAGAACCTCATCAGTGTTGCATTCGACTTGACAAAGTTCACACCATGCCAGTAGCTCCAAGGATCTTGACCTCCAACTTGACACCGCCTCTACCTGAACCTCCTTCCCAACCACCACCTCTGCTAGCTCCTCCTCAACTACCACCTTTACCAGAACCACCATATGGACCCCCTTGCATATTTTACAAATGATACATCATAAAATTACAAGCATACACCTCTTAAGCATGTGTAAAAACTATAAAGGTATAAAAACAAAAGATGAACTTCAACAAGGGTTCTTTTTTCGGTATTATATCGAAAATCTCGATCTTGAACCAGTACCGATACCGATACTAAACTGATATATTCAGTATCGGGATTGGTTTTCTGAGACTTTCAAGATCGGTGTCAACACAGTCCCAATCTCTTCCTGAGCTCATCCTTAGAAATACATGTATCTTTTCATACACATCAAGTCATGTGACATCCGTCATCTTCTACTTTTATCATTTTACTACTTTAGACCCCCTCTCATTCCTTCTTCCCAGCCGGATCATCCATGGATCGACCCATGACTCGACATTGACCATCACCCTTTAGCTTTTTATCTTAATCTTAATAGTAAAATATAATGATTAGTTATGGTTCTACGAGTTTTCTGTTTAAACAAAAGGTTTATCAAAGTAACCCTTCCCTCGACCCTCAATCGTCATGTGTCTAGTGTCTAAGAACTAGTTTTATACCCGCCGCGCGTTGCGGCGGCGGGGGCAATCGGGCTACACGTGTCGCGTTATATAGACCACTTGTTAAGGCAAGCGTTTCCAAAATGCGCCTAAGGTAATTGCAGCGCTAACAGCGACTACTGCATACCTTTTCCGTTCAAGATCCGAAACTTCTGTTGCCAAAATGCCCCTAAGGTAATTGTTAGCGCTAACAGCGACGACTGCATATCCTCGCTTTACTAATAACTTGCAAATGCAAAAATGTAGATATTTGTCAGCTTAATAATCACATGCAACATTTCTTAACAAAGCAAATAGAAATTAATTAATATTAGATAAAATACCAAAAGTTGTTTATAATATTATTTTTGCCATGAAAGATCAAATATAAGATACTAATATGGAAAGCAGAGGGATGGATTACCTCTAGCTCGATTGTCAACTTCTAGAGCTACATCTGCAAACAGTTCTTGTAACAAATGACGTCTCTAAACAAACCTTGTGAAGCTTTTTTTGGATGGCTAGAGTGAGAACAGATTGAATGAATCCACATGTAATAAGCATTCTTACCATGGCTAGTGTTTTTTGGGGTGTTCTATAGAGCTACCAGCTAGACATCTTGTGAGGGCGATTGAAGAGAGACATTGTATTATCAGCAGCTCCTATGCCCAGCCAATTTTCCCCAGCACTAATCGACGGAATAGCACCACTGTGAATCATCACATTCTTTGAACTTTTCAATTCTCCTCCTCCTACAAACAAACAAACAAATTCCATTAGTAATCTATTTTCTTCCAATAAGATGGATGCAAATTTTATATAATATTTCTCACCATCCTCATTTTCCCAGAACCTCGCTAAAGCATCACTTGAACCTGTTGTTACTCCTCTGTCTGACTTAGAGTAGTCGACACATAGAACAGGGCCACCATGGCAAGCCAATACAGCATCACATCACAATCCAAGGCAGCCAAAATAAACCAACCCGACCCTGTATAAGTTTAATATGTGCATGGATTCGGTAATTTGTCGGTGATGGGTCAAGTGGGTAATGTAAAAATATGTGAGCATGAAAAGGAGACATGAAGAATGTATCCCAATATGCAGAAAATGAAAGAGAAGACAATAGCAAGATTTGGTAAGCAGATAATCAACCAACATACTAACCGCAACCACCTGTAGTAATGGTGCTAACCTTTACAAACGATTGTAGGCACCGTTAGACCCGCGTGGTACCCGAACTGAGACTGCACAAAAGGTTCCTGTTCAGGGTCTAAGATTCACCGAAGCTTCCAGTTTTGGGTCAGCTGCAGTTCAGTTGTGACGAAACAGAAATGGTTGATTACCTCTACACGTATTTAGTATAGAATATTCCAACCCAAACTTTTATCCTTTGTCTACTTATTGTTAAGATGAAAAAGAGAAGCAAAATTCATTTATCAAGTAAATTGGTTGGTAAGTGTTGAGGCTGTGTAACAAAAATTGAGTCAACAGTACACAAAATTTTGAAAGTTTACCTTGAACGAAGATTACAGAAGCAACACGTGTATTGAAGCTTTGGTCGACATTTTGATCGATCTTGTTGTTACCGGGAACAATAAATACCTTTTAAACCTAGACCAAACACTTTCAAAGCATGATCTTTTTTTTTAATCTCATATAATACACAGAGGCTTTATAATTCTCAATAATGAAACTTTTTTTTAATCTCATCTGCTTCTATTTCTACTTTCCGATCGGGGAGTCCAGTCATGACTACCAGTAATTACAGTATCCGCAACCATTCTTATGTACATGATCCATTTCGAGTGTCCTAAAAGCTTGTGCATTTGTTGACCGGACCGTATGTCCCATATGTTTGCAACTCTGTTGTTCATACGACAACAGAATACTCATAATACGTCTTTTTTCTGTAGCAAAAGTCAATGAAAATCTCAGATAAGCTATCTATAGAGATCATCAGGGACAGAGGGAGGAGCCTTCGCCGGGTGTAGTGTAGATTCGTCTCCGGGGAGGCGGACGGAAACGAAAGACCACGGGTTGCTATATTCCCTCTCATCTCCCTCTCTCTAGAATAGTAACGGACGACCGGAACAAAGTAATGCCGGTGTCAGTTTACGCTCGTCATCATCGATTTAAGCTTCAGATGACATCATACCAGGGCAACAAACAGTAGGCTAACATACCGAAAAAACAACACAACACCCGTAAAGCCGCAATTAGCAAAACAAAGAGGCTCAGGCGCAATCACAGCTGATTATAGTGATACATTCAGAGGAAAACACCCATAACAGGAGGCAATTGACGACGTTAAGAGGCTCAGGCGCTTAACGGGAAGCTGTTCGGTAGCACAACATTAGTGCCATCACGAACGACTTCCACGTCGTAGACGCTAGCATCATAGCCAACGGCCAATTCAGAGGTCAACAAAAAAGCACCTGCAAATAGCTTGTGCTAAAGATATACACATCGACCTACATAATTACAGCGCCGCGACCTTTAGTCAAAGGGGGAAAAACACATAACTTTAAACAGAGGTATTAACAGCATATGATCAGTGACATAGATGGTTAAAAAAAAACCCAAGGATATCAAGTCGAGTTACCTAAGTCTTTCGGCACCGTTGCAGGAAACCAAACATCACGCAAACTTTATTTCTCAAAAGACACTTCCACCTTTTTTTCCCACAACAAACATCAATTCTGCTGTTACCTTAGCATAATTTTGGCAAAAAAATTCCCAAATCAGAAACATTATTACAAAATCTAGCATATCATCACATAAACAACAAATAAAACAAACCTCTAGTACAGCAATCCAACCACCACTGCTAGCTAGGGTTTCGAAATCAACCCGGCAACAGTGAAGAAAGGTTTTTAGGGTTTCCATAATCCGATTCCAACCCCAACATCACCTTATCACCACCGCCTCCTACGGTGGTTGTCTGCCGCGACATAGCCGGCTCCAAATGCAGAGATAAAGCTACCACCTCCTCCCTATTAACCGAAAGGCAACGGAAACCGGAATAACCGTCGGTCCTATCACAACGATGCGACAGACAGGAAGAAGAGGTAGACGGCGGTCCTTGCCGCCGGCGAAGAACCGGCCCAGAGACAGAGGAGATGGGACGTGTAGCAGGAGAAGGAGAAAGGTATGAAGGAGGACGCATTAAAGAGTTGTACGTGACAAAGTTCGTGCTTCAAAGGCTTGTATCGAGGGAAACAGTAAAAAGCCCCTCACATCCAAATTTACCATTTGTATATATATATAATAAACATATTCACATTCTAATAAACTTAAACTTAAATTTCGGTGCCATTTACACAAATGACACCTCCATTTTCACCATTTATACAAATGGTATTTTCTTTTTTCACCCACCATTCAACCCTTTAACTTATGAAAATTACAATTTTAACCCAATACTATTACTCTAGTTTACAACCTCTCAAAAGTCCATGACATTTACATGAATAGTCCCTCCTTTTTCTACCCACTATAACCCCTCAACTTTTGAAATTTCAAGTTTTAACCCCTATACTATTACTTCACTTTACAACCCTTTAAGCTTTGTCGTTGTGTTTCAAAACTTTGTTAAATATCATTTTGAACCACTTGAGTTTCTAAAGTTACGAGTTTACTCATTTCGTCCTTTACCTAAAACAACTATTTTTACGTGCTTGTTTTATATTTACGTGTCTATATAAATTCGAGTAGGTTTACGTTTTGATGTAAACTTTTGTTGGAAACAAGCCAAGTCAAATATAACACGTTTTTGCTTATTTTATGTACATTTTCATTTCTACGTTTCAGTCTCGCCGCAACGCGATAAGGATAAAATTTTCAACCACTGATGTGAAATGTCTTTTGATTACACGTGTCAGTTGTTCCTTTATGCACAATTTATATTTTTTGTACGTTTCCTATATATGAGTCGAGTCCTATATAAATACGTTATGATTGTACATTATAAATTCAATTACCTTACATTCTGATCCAACAACAATGTTATTGAGTTACATCGAATACGTTAAAACAGCGTTTTCACATGGTAACACATCACATAACGCTTCGATTAATTCTTTTGATAACGTACCCGTACCGCAATGCATACAAGTCTAATTACTAGTAAAATATTATTAAAATAAAAGAAGTAATGTAAACTTAAGAAAGTATAAACAAGGCTTAAAACACTAGCTCTCCTACCACCAACCCCCCAAAACCCTAGCAACCAACCATTCCTTAAACCCTCATCCATCCTCGTATCTGAATGGAACCCCAACAAGCCATGAAATCAAACATCGTACTAATCCTAGATTACGGTTCTCAATACACCCACCTCATCACCCGTCGAATCCGAAGCCTATCCATCTTCTCTCTCTGCATATCCGGCACCTCATCACTCAAAACCATAACCGACCTAAACCCATCTGTAATAATCCTCTCCGGTGGGCCCCACTCAGTCCACTCACCCAATTCACCCTCTTTCCCAGATGGGTTTATCGAATACGTTGAGAAAAATGGAATCTTTGTGTTGGGTATTTGCTATGGGCTGCAGCTGATTGTGCAGAAGTTAGGTGGGGTAGTTGATGTTGGGGAGAAGCAGGAGTATGGTAGGATGGTGATTGAGGTGGTTAAAGATTGTGGTGGGTTGTTTAAGGGTGGTTGTGTTGGTGATAAACAGGCTGTTTGGATGAGTCATGGTGATGAGGCTGTTACTTTGCCTGATGGGTTTGAAGTGGTTGCTAGGAGTGAGCAAGGCGCGGTTGCGGCGGTTGAGAATCAAAAGAGAAGGTTTTATGGGCTTCAGTATCATCCTGAGGTATCTCGACCCGACTCGTTTAACTTAGTAGAGCTGAGCTCGGGCTCGGGCTCGGGCTCGGGCTCGGGTTGTTAATTATTAACTTATATACATGTATAAGTATATACTTGCATTTATAGTTTTTTTTTTATGTAATAGTAATAGTTATTATATAAATATGTATTTGATTTGGTAAATAAAAATTATAAAAATAATAGGCTGGTTTTGGCTTGCGAGTTATCAGGCTTAATAAGTGAAGTTGGGGCTCGGGCTCATTATTAAACAAGCTTATTTTTAGGTTTGAGCTCGTGTAAGCTCGGCTCGGTTTAAGCTTTTAGCTAGACAATCTTGGGTAGCTCGCGATTGGGCCATTGGGGTGGCTTGTTTATACCACTAGATTTTTGTTATGGTATACTGTAATTATGGACGGAGACTGGTTAAAGATGCATGATTGTTATAGTATTTCGATTATCGTTAGTGGAAAACTCATTATAATTGGTCTTGCAAAGAAGATAATAATGATTTTCAAATATGTGTTTTAAAGAGCAAAGTTTAGATTAGTTGACTTTTCTTGAGTTGTGGTGATCATTGTGCATGTTAACTATACAAAGACTTGATTTTTTAATGCTATGCAGGTGACACATTCACCTAAAGGGATGGAAACATTGCGGCATTTTCTTATGGATATATGTGGAGTTGAAGCAGGATGGAAAATGCAAGATGTAATGGAGGAAGAAATAAAAGTGATAAGAGGTATGGTGGGCCCTCAAGATCATGTTATATGTGCATTATCCGGAGGTGTGGATTCTACCGTCGCAGCCACTCTTGTTCATAAAGCAATTGGAGAAAGGCTTCACTGTATTTTTGTTGATAATGGTTTATTGCGGTGAGATTTTGATTTGCTATCATGTTATCTAGATAGGCTAATTTCGACCTGTTTGCTGGTTGTGTTTTAGATCAAATGGTCGAGTCAAAAGATTTTGCTAAAAGAGAACAATTCAAATGTCCCAAACATGCCAATTTGCTTGAAAGTCAACCAAAATTTATATCATAAAATAATATTATTTATAACCAACTCATTGTAAAAAAGGCAAAAGGTTTTTGCAGGTCAACTCATCCTGGCCCGCCCAACTTTGACGGTTCATTTTAATCTGGGTTGTTTTGACCCATTTTATAACATGCGTTGAATCTTTTTGTTTATAGATACAAGGAACAAGAAAGAGTGATGGAAACTTTTGAGAAAGATCTTCATCTTCCAGTTACCTGTGTTGATGCGTCAGTGCGATTTCTCAGTGAGTTAAAGGGGGTTACCGATCCTGAGAAAAAGAGGAAAATCATCGGAAAGGAGTTTATTTCAGTGTTTGATGCTTTTGCACATGATTTGGAGAAAAAGTTGGGGAAAAGGCCAACTTATTTGGTTCAAGGAACTTTGTATCCAGATGTAATTGAATCGTGCCCACCGCCTGGGAGTGGAAAGACTCATTCCCACACAATTAAGAGTCATCATAATGTTGGGGGGCTTCCTAAGGATATGAAGTTGAAGCTCATTGAACCACTTAAGCTTCTCTTTAAAGACGAGGTTCCGCTTTTTATATTCAGCTACTTTTCTTTTCAAGTCTGCATCCTTTTCCAAATACAATCATATATATATTTAATATCCTTTTAATGTTTTCAAGGTTCGTGAACTGGGTAAGATTTTAGCCGTTCCAGTTTCATTTTTGAAACGCCATCCATTTCCCGGGCCCGGGCTTGCTGTACGGATTCCAGGTGATGTCACTCAAGGAAATGCTTTGGATATCCTTCGTCAAGTAAGATTTGAAGCCGATAAAACGATAAGCTTAAATTCTTTATATTTATTTTTGTTTCTTCTGTATCATGTTTCACATGATCTTTTTTCTTCCCACTTTTTGATGATATTTTTTTTGTCTATTGAACCTAAAATTCTAGGTGGATGAAATCTTCATTCAATCAATCAAAGATGCTGGGATTTATGATGATATATGGCAAGCATTTGCCGTGTTTTTACCTATAAAAACAACTGGTGTTCAAGGCGATCAAAGGACTCATTCTAATGCAGTTGCACTCAGAGCCGTTACGAGTCAAGATGGCATGACTGCAGATTGGTGAGCACCTGTTAAAAGTGTTCAGATGTTTATATTTTTATTCATAATCATATGCTCCATTTGTTTCAAATTAGAGGTTCATCTTTGACTTTTTTGGTCAACCTTTCTAATTTGTCAACCCTCAAAACTGACCATATATCTTATATCTTTTAAGATATAATGCTAATGTGCATAGATTTATATAATCTTGAAGACCTTAAAGGTCAAATTGAGACTCTTGTTCTCGTTAATTCTTACACTTTGTATTATGAAACTTCAGGTATTATTTTGAGCATAAGTTCCTCGACGACGTGTCAAGAAAAATTTGCAACAGTGTCCGTGGGGTGAATCGAGTGTGTCTAGACATTACATCCAAGCCTCCATCAACAATCGAGTGGGAATGAACCAATGGTTCAACCAGAAACAACTGTTAGGGCTGGGCTGGGTTAATACAACCCGAATTTATGTATCTTTTTTTGCAGCTTCTTGATTAGGTAATGAATTTTGCATAACTTGTGATAACATTGCTTTTTCAATAAAATGATGGGTTTTCTTGTTTTGCTTTGGGTAATGAATTTTGTATTAACCAAACCTTGATAATATAACAAGTTTATTAGTAAACATTTTCATGTTTTTGTAAGAATTAAAATGTAGTTGGTGACAAGTTTTACATGAAAATATAATACAAAAGGATTAGCTATATGTGAAACAAAAAATGATAATAAACTATAATTTAGTCGTGTTCTTTTAATATTTAAATTATTAAGAAATTCTAAACACGACAGTCACAATCATTGCCTTTGGACATTTAAGTGTGTTTGGTTTGGTGATAAGATTATAAAATGAAAAAAAAAAAGGTAAAACATATGTTAGTTTGTTTATATAAATAATAACTTGTTTTATAATTTTTTTTTAAATAAATAAATGTTTTAGAAATGAAAACGACATCCGAGTTTCTAGAAAAAAATAAAATATGATATTTTCATTCTCATTTCCTCATTCATAAACCCTTAGCCAAACGCACCAATAATCAGTGGCGGATTCATCGGGGTTTCCAGGAACCCCCTCGATTTGGAAAAAAATAAAAGTTTTAGTGGAAAAAGTGGAAAAATCAGTGAAAATCTATGAAAGGAATCCCTTGAAAATGATTCATGGATTCGCCACTGCCTATAATGGGACACCTTGTTCTTGTCTTACCATTAGCATCACATGTTAAGACAGTTTTTTTTTTATTTAGTTTAACACATATAAACCCGGCTATTTTTTTCTTGTAGATATTAACACAAAGAACGTAAAACACATCGAAAAAAAAAAAAAAACATTTATTAAAAATGAGCGTAAAAAATTAGAGTATAGATTAAAAAAAAAAAAAAAAAAAAAAAAACCTTGTTTGTTCTGTACATTCTAAGATATTTATAGTGATGCAAGTAGATACATTATATAGTTAAAAACTTATTCCAAAAAAATGACTATTTTCATGATTTTGTGTTTTCAGTCTTCTATGCAAACCAAACTCACTCTGTTAGCTCACAAAACAACTGTTCAGTCAGTGTGTTTACAATGGCAAAAGAAAAGCCTGTATAATAGTGTTATTAATCTACACCAACATATTGAATGTTAAAAATTTGGACTCAATACCTACTACCAATTACTCTCTGAAGTGCCTGCCTGATCATCTTTGTTGTTGACCCTGTACTACTCTTTAACTGCAGCATACAAGTGCGCAAAGCATTAAGCGACAAATCAAAATTTGTACATCAATGGATACTTGACTAGTTAACTATACCTTAGATTCAATGGTTAGTGTGAGAATCCCATCAACACTAGAAGAATGAACCGAATGAGATTCCAAGTCTAGGCTGCTCATTGCATCAAACACTTGTACTATCATGTTATCTCGCCACCTACATCTAATCTCAATCGTCACATCTTTTTCTGTTGCGCTGACTGTGATACAATCCGAAAAACATTCTTCTTGTAAATCTGTAAGATCACAAGATGCTTTTCTTTTGTTGCAATGGTTATCACACGTTCTTTCTAGCGCATCATGTGATTTCTTGTTGGATTGCAACGATTCCACCTTTCTCTCCAGAGTTTTTAAGTAATCGATAGTGTCGTCGAGTATAGACACTTTGTCAACCTAGTAAAACATCATTGTTGCATGTCAAAAGTCAAAGTCAAAGATAGATTGTCAATATAATAACTAAAAGGATTGAATGTCAACCCAAGTGAATCTCTTAAAATGTTTTATTCAAGAAATCATATTATTAATTTATTGTTATAAATTAATGAAATAAAATTAGAAAAAAGTGTTACGGGTCAACCTGACCCAACGTACACAAACTACTTGTTTTGTCACCTACACGAAGAGTGTGAAATATAAACTTACCTTTCCTCTAGAAGGGACCAAGGCGCTGAGAACCGAAAACCTATGATCAATACTCTCCACATCATCATCTTCAAGCTTCCTCGATCGGTCTAGATGTCCATTTTCATAATGGGACCAAACTAAGCAGTTTTGGTACATTTTCGGGATTTTATAAAGCATCTTTTTTAATAACATTTGTGAACAGCTTCCATTTGATTCGATACCATCATAATATTTCCAGCTAACAAAAGCAGACTCTTTTGAATCACAGTTTCTAAAATGTGGTCCCAAAACCAATCTTGGGGTGTTCTTCAATATCTTTAAAAGAACACACTGATAGCGATCATCGTCATCACTCCAAACATTGCCATGACCATTGACTAAGCTTTGAGATATACAATCACTCGAACCCATGGAATTATTATGGTGAAAACTAATCTCTCCTTCTTCGTCGTCATCCACAAACTGCCAACTTTGTTCATTTTGATCATATTCAAGCATGTTGTCAAGATTGTTAGTGACAAGATCATGATGATCAAGCATGTTGGAACAGCTTTCTAAAGGGATTTCAAGAATCTTGTGAGGTGGAGCATCAAAGATTAAAGCTTTAATCTTTTTAATGATGTTTTGTTCTTCTAGAACCTTTAAGAATATTTAGCACACATTCATAAACTTAGTAATGTGGGAAAAAGATTGGTCTAACATATGTTATAGACAAGTTATAGTTTATACCTTCTCTGCTATGCCGAACTCAACTATGCCTTCCAAATACGGAAAGCATACTACGGTCTACACAAAAAACGTCGAAAATAGTGAATCTTGTTCTATATGAATGGAAATGGAAATGATGGCTAGTTTGCGATTTAAACTTCAATTGAACAAAATTGGCATACCTGAATTGATGCACTCTGAGGAAGATGGTAGCAATGAAAAAACAAGACATAGCATATAATTAGTATGAAAAGAAATATGCTGACTAAAAGATGACATTAATGTAGAAAAAAATCTTACTTTAGCTAGAAGCGAGCGACTGAAGACTTTGCTATCTGCAAGGTGAGCATTGGACAACCAGCTAGTTGTATTCTTTGCCAGTGATCTTCCTGGCAATCTAAACTACATCAAGTTACAATTTCGCAAGTCGAATTTTGTTTCTTTCCATTTCCGTTGAATGTTTAACATGTTTTGAGTTTTGACTTGGTGAAGGGAGCTAAGTTGCATATTTCCACATAAAAATAAACCAGATAACATTAAAGAACTTATAAAAAAAATAGATTTGCTTACCCTTGACCATTAGTAAACTCAAATGTCATGCAAACTAAGAAATACCACTCGGCGTCGGTCAAATCTTCAGGGGATAATGCAGTTGGGGGCCTTCTTGGTTGTGGTTCATAATGGTGTGTTTCAGAAGCTGCTGAAAGTGATTCATATAGCTGTCTTAATTGTTCAGTCCTTTGCATTCCCACTTCATCATCATCACCATCATCTTCTTCTTCCATTTCCTCTACTTGTATTGTTTTCCTTGTTTTGATGTCTCCATTGTAGTACCCATCACACCATGTCAATACCCTAATTCAAATTCTATTCATATATGATTATGTAATTCCAAACCAAAACTCCTTCTTTACACTTTGTTCTTTGTGACAAAAGATAAGAAACATGTTGACTTTTTGGTCAAACATATTAGTTTGTAATATCAGAAATTGTAACAAACATTATATTCTTTTAGGAAATTGGCAAAATCCCATATGTAATATTAAATTAAAACTTAGTATAGCTATAAAATTCAACCTTATTATTTCATTCACTAGAATAAATTAAGAATCTTGGAATCAATGTTTGACCTCAAAAGTCAAAAGGTCAATCATCTCTCTATCTTTGTAACTTATATAACACAAATATAAAAAGTTTGTATCTTAAATACATATTTATGAAGAAGTTGGATAAAGAGTTACACCCTGGTTGTGTTGAAGAAATGGACCAGAAGATTGCATAGCTCCAGTTGATGCTTTTGACAGCCATAGCCAACTTTTGCTTTAAGTGTTCCATTGCAGCCATAATTGTGTAGTTGTATGTATATGTATTATGTATAGCTCTGAAGATGAATGTATGCTATTTTGGTCTGTACTACATTGGAAATAGTTCTGAAATAAAAGTGTCTATTTAAAGAAAGTGATAATAAATGATAAAAAGTTTGTAAGGCACTGGGTGTGGAGGAGGCTCATTATCCATGATGGTTCTCTAATTTAGATGCCACATCAGCAAGGGGTAGGAGCATCATCCCCGTGATGGTCCAAGGGTGTGGAGTGATGGACCTCCCTCCCTTAAAAAAAAATAATAATAACCAATCAAGAGGGACGGCAAGGGCGGCAACAGAATGCCGTTGTTGACGATGCCACTCCGGAGGCAGTGTTGCCGAGTCAAGCTTAAGCTTGCCGGGCCTATGAGGTCCCCTTAAAGAAAATACAAAATGTTGGTGGGTCATATGGGCAACTTTCTTTATTGGTGTGAATAATGAATTGAAAGAAAATATAAGTAAAGACAAGGGAGTGTGTATGTGAATGAGTGACAGAGAGAGGAAGAGGATTGGAAATTAAATGATTAATAATAATAGAGAGGTGTCAATGCTCAATGGAAATAACAAGGGGGCTGGCTATCCAAGGGCACACACAGAACAAACTCAAGATTTGACTTTTGATTTCTGAATTATTATTTTTTGTTTTGTGGCACTGATATTTTTTATTTAGGGTGTTTGGAAACGGGTTATTCGAATTTGAAAATTTTAAACCTGAATTCGTATTTGAATAACATCACGAAAAACCGATTCGAATATGGTTGTTTGAATTCGAAGAATCTGAGAATAGAGTATACCCAACTACCAAAAAAATTACTAATATTTAAAAACCCAAAATTCAAATTTTGGGTCTAATTGAGTCTTTTTTGTTGGACTCAAATTTTGGGTTGAAAGTACGGATGAGTGATGTTTGACTGATACAAAGTGGTTTTTTTTTTTTTTTTTGCTTCTAAAAATTAGATTAGAGAAGAACAAAGTATCAAAACTCGTTATTTTCTTATCGTTTGATCTTTATATAGTTGTGGATAGATGTTGAGACGAATTTTTAAGAATATCTATTTTATTCATCATTTAAGAAGGTTCTATACATGTTATTGAGTGCAACTACTATAGTTATCAACTAATTTCATAAACATGATGACATATTACTTCTACTTGAATACACATGAAATGAAATGTCATGTAATATGATTAACCAATTGAATTGGTTATAACATTATAACCTAAATCTTGAAATCCAAAAGTGGTAGGTAACAATGTAACTTTCTTCAAAGAAGCTTATGTATGGAAGAGGCAATCGGTCCACATATTTGAGGGTGGTTAGAGTAGTAGTGGTTTAGGTGCATATCTAGGATAATGTTTCACTTTTAAAATGAATAAATATAATATGACAACATGAAAGAAAACACTTTGGTAACTTTTAAATGCAAAATAATTAGGATGTTAAATAATGCAATTATTATGTACTTTATAAGTCATACTCTATGCATGATACTTGTACCTTCTCTTAAGTAATGCAATTAGGGTATAATCTTTTTTTGATCGGCGAACAACTGTGTGGCAACCACCCTTGCGGGACGCCGTGCTCAAGAATCGACTACTCGACCTCCAGCAGCCCCCGCCTTCTCCCGATGCGCAGAAACCCGAGCCCCACCCGCCCGAAGGCCACGACAGTGTTATAGAACTCGGTAAAACCTCGCCGCCCGTCAGATTCGAACCGGCGCCACCCGTATTCGATCTTCACCCGGATACCAAACCATAATGTTGGAAGTGGGAATTGAACCCTTGATCACCTAAGTGAACATAAGGCCTCTCCACCACTCCACCACTATGGATGGATGCAATTAGGGTATAATCTAAGTTGGGATTTTGAGATGTAAACTAAAATTGATGCTTCTAGTAAGTTATAAATAATGTGCAGAAAGTTCAAAAGTTATGATATACGGTCAATAATGGGTTTAAAATGTTGAAATTTTGTTTCATAGACATGTTGAAACTTGAAACTAATATCAAGTGATAAGAAGTTATGGGCATTTTAAAATGATGGAGAATTGCCATGTGAGTTGTATATGCATAGAATAGAATTGGCATGTGAGAAGCACTCGTGTATTTCTTTTTTACTTCATGGACACATATCATCATTTAATGATTACCTACACTTTTTAATAGGGGTGAACGTTTCGCGGTACCGGCCCACGAGAACCTTGGACCCGACCCTCCAAAATCGTATAACGGAACCTTTTGTATATATGGGTTGGTTTTCGGTTTCAGATTTATTTGAAATATCGGTTCCGTGTTAAGTTGGTTCCGACCTGGCGGTTCTAATATAAAAACCCCAATAACCTTTGCAGCTTAATTAGAATTTATACAGAAAATACCTATAATTTATAGGTATGATACAATATATACGTACTATTAACACAACAAATAAATCAATCATTTGTGTCTCTACAACCTCCGTGTGTACGTGTGTGATGAAATTGAACTACAAGCTAAGCTGTTTAATATTTTAATTGAATTTATTTATCTTTTCACTATTAAGTAAGAATCATTTACAAAAATAGTGGGTTTATTATTTTACAAATTACTTTTGGGGGTATTGGGGGAAAAAACCAAAAGTGGTGATGTATGCAACTCAAATGGCGGCATCTAATTAACCTTAGCTTGATGCCGCCAATTGAGATCTTGACATTGAAGCCGCCAATTTAGTATAAGGTTTTGAAGCCGCCAATTGAATTTAAGTGTTTGATGCCGCCAATTCATTTCTAACTTTCATTTCTTATATAAGTCGAGGCCTCTGCCCATTCTCTCCATCCCATTCCACACCTATACAAATACATTATAACCACAATAAACCCCCATTTACAACACACTGTTTTCTGCGGGGATAAGCCATGCTGTGGCGTCCCTCTTTCTGGGGTCCAAGAAAGCGCGGTCTTTGGATCGGTGTTACATCCACATGAAACTACTTGGATCGATGTTACATCCACACGTGGTATAACACGTGTAGAATGCAACGTTGTCACTGTAGTTTATAATATTTTGCCGTTGGTTGTCGGTGGTGCTCTCAATCTCCAGTCTACCAAACCCGGACATTCCAACGGTCTGTTTAGGGGAGTCAACTTTCCAGACAAAGCCTGTAGGGCAAGGCCATCCGGTGTTGAAGAATCACATCATGTGATTAGCGACGTCGAAGACATCGGATGATGCGGTTCTTCACCGTGCTACTTTGGTATGGCAGCCTGGGTTGACCATTGGGTACCTGTAGATTTCGTACACATGTTCAACAGATTGATTGATGTTCCCATGTTTGATTCAGATGGGTTCCCCTGGAATGTGGGAAACGGAAACTTAATGAACTCGGTAGATTGTATAGTTTGATTGAGTAGTTTGGAATTGGTGATCTCGGAAATAAATTGTCTTGTAACTCGGTAGGCTGTATAGTTTGATTGAGTAGTTTGGAAAAATAGTTGTTAAGTAAATTTGTATTATTTGATTTAAATAAATCTATCATTATTAACTGGCCCGTTTTCAATCGTTGGGTGGTGGTCCTTGATTCCCGTACTGATCATCGGGAAAGAGGTTTAAATTCAGTGCGGTCGAAGGTCCTGGCCGGGTCGAAGGTCCTGGGTCACACGAATTATGCGGGGGATGGTAATGTAAATCACTAACATCGTTAAACATTAATAGGAGAAACAACAATACATAATCAAGTAACATGACGAGAAGTTGCTTCACAACGGCATTTGTATAGCTCATCTGCCATGTGTCGTCGATAACTCACACAAGCATCTTCGACGTCGATTTCTAGTGACAGCGACTTTTTTCTCACAAGCCTCTCTATCATCATACAAACCAAGACACCAGCATTATCAACCTTTCCCTTGTCTTGGGGCACATCTAATTCAACTAAACCAACAGAAATTGGTGTTTTGTCCACGCGATTAGACTTCAGCCAGTAACGAATACGTTTTAGAAACCATTCGAAAAAAAGCCTAATCATCTCCATATAGTGAGAAACTTCGCGTCGCCTTTCGTTTCTCCATCTCTTATCAGTCCAATACTGGGTAATTACCATGTTTCTTAGATCAATTAGGATAAGCAGCCAGTCTCCCACCCCCATCGATAAAGGAAGGTAAACGCGGTCAACCTCCCAGAATGGCGGGTAGGGTTCCATTCTTCCAGCCATGTCGAGGGCAACTGAAGAATTCGAGTCCTTCATTTCATCATAGAAGGCAGGGGGTAACACTGTCCAACGTAGCTGTGAAGCAGGATCTCTTAAAAGCTTTGCTTGTCTAAGTCGCATCAGTCTTACCGTCCACGCCTCAACGTGCTGAAATCATAATAATGCATAAGGTTCGTTATTGAGTTAAGCAAATCAATTTACTTTCAAGTTAAATTAACGTGAAAATTACCGTTGCGGATAGCGCCCTGTTGGGTTGGCACCCTAGAAGTGTACCCCAAAAATTTCTGTCTAGTTTGGCGGAAATGAAGCGAGTGTAGCAAAATGGGGCATCCCCGTTTGTATAAAAGTCGACAACATCAGCAGACCAGTTGGTTCTGCATTGTTGGTTTTCTTGCGGGTTTTCTTTGGGCTTGTCTTGGTCGTTTTCGGCTGCTTTCACTTGTGGGTTACTTGAAGTCGAACCAGCCGTGAATGTTGTTGATGGCTTGCGTAAACGCCTCCAAATGTGCTCGGTCGATTTTACCGTTTTAGGAGCTGGTTGTGAACAGTAAAAGCCTTCTCCATTGTTTTCCATTGTTATAGATTTCAAATATGAGTGGGTAAGAGAGAAAGAAGTTGAGTGAGTGTTGTTTGTGAATCAGCTAGCTGCTTGCTTTTAAAGAGGTGAACCCTTGTAATGGTTTGGCGGCATCTACATGAAGCCTCGTAATGGTTTAGCGGCTTCTATACCTCGTAATGGTTTGGCGGAATCATAAAAAGTTGAAGCCGCTAAATGGTTAAGCGGCTTCTACATGAAGTGGAAAATGGCCCAGGCTGGCGTTTTTGGCTCTCTATACAGTCTGGCAGGGCCTGCCAGTCAGGTAACCGGACCTTCGGACGCGTTGTCCTTGGCTAGTACACGGGTGTCGCACCATGTCCGGGCCGTTTTCGGGTTTCCGGGGCCTGATCCAGGCGGCCCGAAAACGGCCAGGAAGTCATTTTTCAAAAAACCCACAAAGTGGAAAATACACAATACATAAACACATAATACATAAACACATAATACATAAATCCTAATCCCAACGAACTTATTTAAAGCTTACATAAACACATACTAAAATCCTAAATTACTTGGGAGTAGCCAGTGGTGATGGTGGTGATGGCCTGCTGGTGTAGCCTGCTCGTGGGGGGTTGGCTGTACCTTGGTTTTGGGGGATCTGTGTACTCTCTTGCATCCGGGGGGTGGGTGCTGACAACCTTAAACGGTCCAAATCCCTTAGAGCCATGGCATAATCCACAACCCAGACCAACTCCTCTTCCGTTAACTCATCATCTGCTGGGGGAGTAGGATGACTTGTATGAGTAGGAGCAGGAGGAGGAGTTATTTGAGTAAGAGCAGGAGTAGTTATTTGTGCAGTAGGAGGATTATAGAACGAAGGTTGTGCAGGAGTAGGAGGAGATGAAAATGGTAGTCGCCGTCCCCGGCGAGAGTATCGCCGGACATTTGAAGATCCGTCACATTCGTGATAACCGCCACCCATAGTTTTTAAACCCGATGAACAGAGGAAATTGTGACTTAGATTGAGACTTGATATGGTATTTATAATAGTTAAAGCATCAGAGTGGTTTGGCGGCATCATGAAAAGTTGATGCCTCAGAATGGTTTGGCGGCATCATGATGCCTCAGAATGGTTTGGCGGCATCATGATGCCTCAGAATGGTTTGGCGGCATCATGATGCCTCAGAATGGTTTGGCGGCATCATGATGCCTTAGAATGGTTTGGCGGCATCATACAAACTTGATGCCTATTTAAGGGATACTCATCCCAATCCATCAACACACCAAACTTTCTTCCTAAACTATCTTTATATCTCACAAACCTACTTTCTCCCCCCCCCCCCCCCACACCATAAAAAAAAATAACCTTCAAATCAAATGGCTACTTTCGTTCCATACCTGGTTAGATTATACTGGGGTGGTAAGTTTTCATACGTAAACGGGGTTGTTCAAGATGATAACTCGTTGGAATCATCGAGCTTTATTATGCGAGAGAAGATGTCTTTTGAACAACTGGTTGAATGTGTATGTGCTCATGTTAATATCAACAAGGAAGCTGTTACTGTCAAACTCCTGCTCGGATACACTTATGCTGGGTACTCTCAAACCAGTCAAATTTTCAACAATGACGGGGTTGATATGATGGATTATTTAGCCGCTGAGAGACGTGGCGAGTTTGTTGCGGAGATCTATGTTGAATGGCAACAAGACCCTCCGTTACAACAGCTTACTTTTACTAACCTGCTACGTGACATGTCGAACGTAAATGTTGTACCACCCTTTGGGTCTCAGCATGGTTTCCCCCCAATGGAACATGATGCCGATAACGAAGTAAATGACGAGGCAGGATCCCCTATGACGGACGAAGAATGTTTACAAGAACCTCAATATGTTGCCGGTAATGACAACAATGACGGGTATGATGAATCCGGAAGCGGAGACTCTAAAGACACGGAAGATAGTGATGACGAACAACCGGCATCAGAAGACTCTGAAGACTCCGCAAACGAGGCCGATCCTAGTCAGGCGACGACCCAACAGACACCACCAAATGACAACCTGGCTCTCCAGTTAGGTCCACGTCAACACTACGATCCTCAAGATGATGTGGAGCTAACAGATTACATGGTTCAAGAATACGAAGAGGATGACTTCGTGTTATGGAACCCAAAAGCAGGGGACAATATCCGGCTTGGTATGTATTTCAAATCAAAAGAAGAGGTAGACCGTGCGGTTAGACAGTGGAACATCCGTCGTGGACGGGAGATGTATGTCAAGGCAAGCAAACCGAAGGTATACACGGTCGTATGTTACACCAGACACCCAAAGTTTGTAAATCCTTTCTCTAGTGGCCGCAAGTGTGAGTGGCGTTGCACGGCATCGATTCGGTCTGACTCACATTACTGGCGAATTACTGTATGGGCTACAAAACACAGCTGTTATTCTTCGGCCGTACGTAATAGCAACAGAAGTTTAAAAGCAAAGGATATTGCAAAACACATCTTACCGCAAATTCGTACGGACATCAAGCTTAAGGTAAAACATATCCAAACCCATGTCAAGCAGGCCCTGAATGTTGATGTTTCGTATTCCAAGGCGTGGCGAGCAAGAAGAAAGGCCATAGAAACTATCTATGGTGACTGGGACAGCAATTTCAAGGAGTTACCCACATACCTTATGCGGCTGCAGTCGAGGAACCCAGGTACCGTTGTTACGTTCTTTAATCATCCGAACGGGGATCCGAATTACCCCACGTTTAAATATATTTTTTGGGCGTTCGGTCCTTGTATCCGTGCATTCCATCGATGCATGCCTGTCATATCGGTGGACGCGACTCATCTGAAAGGACCCTACCGGGGTAAGCTGATCCTTGCGGTAACAAAGAATGCAAACAACTACATCCTGCCTGTGGCGTATGCTGTCGTTGACGAAGAGACTATACACAGCTGGTGTTGGTTTTTCCAAACCTTTCTGAGTACGTTACCCTTAATAGCATGGGGCCTTTGTGTGTGATATCAGACAGACACAATGGCATAATTAATGCTATGGAAAACCTTCCACAGTGGAAGGAACCCAACGCCTACCATCGTTACTGTCTTCGTCACATCAGAAGCAATTTCAGCGGGAGGTTCCGAAACAAAACCCTACGGAAACTGTGTTGGTCAATTGGTAGCACATCTCAGAACGTAAAGTATCGCTGGGCTGTTAGCGAAATGAGGCTGAAAAATCAAGAGGCATGGGACTACCTTAACAACATTGATAAGACTAAGTGGACGGTTAGGTATGATAAAGAGCGTCGTCGGTGGGGTAACCTAACGACGAACATTTCGGAGTCCATGAACAACGTCTTGCGTGAAGCGCGACTACTGCCTATCACAGCTCTCATTGACTACACCTTTCGCAGAGACGTCGAACAATATGTTAAGCACACTCAAATTTCGAGCGGTTGCAACACACCTCTACCCCCTCGCATATGGAGCAGGTATGAGAGCCTTTTGGGAGTTGCTATGCAGCATGATGTGACGATGTACGATGCGAATGCGTTAAGGTGCAATGTTCTTTCAAGGGTTGAGACAAATGACAGGGGCGGAAATGACTACACCGTTGAGTACAAAAAAAAGGTATGTGTAACATCGCAAAATTTTCCCCAAAATTTTAATACATAAAAAGCCCTTATATATATATATATATTATTACACCTTTATCATTAATATTATACAAATGTGCCTAAGTCTTTATTTATCCTAACTCACAACTTATATACATACATAAATGTATATAAATAATAATAATAATAATATGATTCTAAATTCTTTTTTTTTTTTCACATACAAGATTTTTTTTTATTTAAATAAAGCCTTGAGTCAAATAGTCAAAGTCCTAGTCAAAGTCTTAGTCAAACAGTCAAAGTCTTAGTCAAATAGTCAATTCATCATAAAACCTTACTTTATGGTGTTGACCAATTTTAATGGCTAATTGACTCCAAAACTAGTATAAAAACCCACCTATGACCCATTATACTTTGCACCTCTAAATCGATTGTTTCAATCCGATTAAACTTTCCCTCATACCTTTCTTCTATAGTCTATTACTTCTACAATTGAAGCTTTGATTATAAGCTTTTGTAATTGGGGAATTGGAAGCTTGATATTCTTTCTTTTTCGTTTTCTTCAATTTGGACTAGCTACGTTGTTGAGTCTTTGGGATTCGCCTCGCATACATTCACAACACATTATTCTATTTTTTACGAGACATACATTTTGCTAAGGTGAGTTTTACATAGCCCCTTTTCTATTTATCACCATTTTTGGGGTGAAACATGTTACAACATCATTTATGCAATTCAATCATCAATGTGTCTATGTGTTTTTCTATGTTGCATTATGTCTTGAACATGACTAGGGTAAGCACAATTCTAGCATAAACATTCATCAGCCAAACGGTATACATTGATAGATCTATTGGACTGACAATCCCACCCGGATACGTGCCTCCTACAAAGGTTACGTGGGTGTTTGTTTACTGCAATATAAACGAGTGAACCATGAGCGTATGGGATGTACCACAATACAACAGTCAACAAGGTTGATTATGCACTCGATTTACTTCTAGTATGTTTTCGCATATGGACTAGATTGCCATGACACATGAATTGCACAACAATTTTATTCAATTATCAAAACCTATGTAATTCTCACCAACTTTTGTTGACCCAAAACATTTTCAACTTAACATGTTTCAGTTCTACTTGCTTGAAGGTTTGATTTGATGCTTGAAGATGTTTGCATAGTTTTATTCAATTTGATGTACAAATTCTTGGAGCAATTGTATGTAACTTACTTAAATTATTCAATGAAATTTATTATTCACCATGAGCTACTGAACAATCATCAATACGTGACATCCCGATGTTTCCGCCATCGGTTGGGGTGTTACAGTATGCTCGTGTGGAAAATGGCAAATGCAAAGATTTCCATGTTCACATGCAATTGCTGTTTGCAATTGGTTGGGTAAAAGCCCTCACAGTATTACTAGTTGGAAATTCCACACAGACACCTACATTCAACAGTACAACAGTCATTTTTACACCTTGGGGCATAAGTCTGAATGGCTGGCGGAAGAGTGGAGAATTCAAGGGGACCCGTCGATGATTACTACACATCGAGGCAGAGTACGTCAGAGAAGAATACAAAATGAGATGGATGTGAATTATGACGATCGCCCGAGGCGTCATGCATGCACTCGATGTGGAGAAACAGGCCATAACAGGAAGAGTTGTGGAAATGCAAGGCGTCAACGAAATCAGTGAATGACCCTACAGGGTTGTGTCAGTCCTATCATCACGGTCATCTTTTTTATGTTGTTTAGTTTGCATTATCTGTATCGTCAATCACCTTTTGCTTTCATGGATGAGTTGGGTGACTCATCTCATCATGTTCTGTACTAGCTTTATTTAATAATGGCAGAATTATTATGGTACTGTTAATTTTAATACCACTACTATTATTATCAGAACTTTTCTAATATAAAAGTAAATAAACACATGTAGTAATGATAGATTTATTTAAAACAAATAATACAAATTTATTTAACAACTATTTTTCCAAACAAGTCAATCGAACAAACTATACAATCTACCGAGTTACAAGACAATGTATTTCCGAGATCACCAATTCCAATAGCTTGTGTGTAAGTTTATTTTGCGTAAAGACATCATTCTACATATACCTCCTTATCTAAAAGATTCCATGCCCGTAGTGTTTGAAGCCTAGTTCTTTTGGACACAGGTACAGTGAGATTGATAACTTTTCTATGGAAGTTGCTAGAATAGTTAAACAGAAGCTGAAATTGAACAGTTATTTGGAATGTTTCTGATCATTTCAGTTATGCCATCATTATTCCAGTCTCCCGAGATCACCAATCCCAATATTCTACCGCTGCTTCATTGAGTTTCTATTTTTTGCCTTCCATCTCCATTGCTTCAGTGACATCAACAATTGCTTTATTGAAGTCAAACATGTAGCTGTGGGCACAGAAAGGCGTTCTTCCAGTCAGCGGGAAATAAGGACCGCATTCAGATTCAAACCCATCTGAATGCGGCAGGGGAAGCATATCAATATGTTGAACATTGGTACCAAATCTACAGGTACTTAATGATCAACCCAGGCTGCCACACCAAAGTAGCACGATGAAGAATCGCATCATCCGTTGTCGCCAACGTCGCTAATGACTGACCGTGATTCTTCAACATAGGATGGCCTTGTGCTACAGGGTTTGCCTGGAAGGTTGTCCCCCTAAAGAGTCTGTCGCCATGAATAGAGGTGGTACACTGGAGATTGAGAGCACCACCGACAACCGACTCTATAATATTATAAACTACAAAGACAACGTTGCATTCTACACGTGTTATACCACGTGTGGATGTAACATCGATCCAAGTAGTTTCATGTGGATGTAACACCGATCCAAAGACTGCGCTTTCTTGGACCCCAGAAAGAGGGACGCCACAGCATGGCTTATCCCCGCAGAAAACAGTTAAAACTCCATGTGAATGTAACATCGACCTAATATCAATAAAAAACCGTTCCCTCCAGAACAATTGGTATTTTCTTTGGTTTTCTACGATAGGTGGCATTTGAGTATGTGTGATTTGAGTGTGTGGTGTGGATGTGGATGGAGAATGGTAATCTGGTGGGAGATTATTTATATGAGGGATGCCTCATTATCAATTGGCGGCATCAAAGGGATGCATTACATTGATTTGGCGGCATCATGTTTCAATTGGCGGCATCAAGAGGATACCTCATACTTAATTGGCGGCATCAAGGAGGGATCAAATGGCGGCATTGACTACAACATCTCAATTGGCGGCATCAAGGTTAGATTTATTAGATGCCGCCAATCCATTTCTATACATCACCACTTTTGATTTTTTCCCCCAATACCCCCCAAAAGTAATTTGTAAAATAATAAACCCACTATTTTTGCAAATGATTCATTAAGTAATGAAATGTAATTTGCTTATGTTAATATTAATACCATACTGTATTTAAAAAGCCATTGCCGATATCAAAGCCTTTAGCTTGTTTTGGGTGAAAGCCAGGGCGAAGAACTCGAATTTGGATTGGGATGTGTGGCGTTCTTTTAATTTGTCTAGAGTAGGTTGGTGATGCCCTTGTATGTTTTGTTTTGATATTTGGTGATGTATCGTGTATTGCTAGTACCCCGCTAACTTGGTGAAATGAAATTTTGTTTATCATTAAAATTAAAAAAAAAGGTAATATAGTAATGAAATATGAATGTTAGAATGATTGATAAATTGCTTGAGAAAGATTTACTAGGGAATGATAAATGTGTTTATAATATATTGAGAGAACTATACGGATAGTCCCTATGATTTACAGAAAGGAACATCTTAGGGTGCTAACTTTATTTTTTAACATGTTAAGGGTTTATGGTTTCTGTTTTGTAACATGTTTGGGTACTAAGGCCAACTCCGTTAGTTTTTCTAGTTAAGTTTTGATAAAATAACTAAAATGCCCTATGATAACTAGATATTCTTGTAGTTAACTCTATTTGAGTACAAGGATAATTTTTGCAATTTATTGAAATTAGAATTATCTATTAATATTATAGAAACATAAAAATTTGAAGTTATAAAAATATATTAAATTAAATAATTATGTTTTTTGCGTTTTAATATATATATATTTTATAAAACAATAATTTTATCCATATAAACCTCCGTCTATAAGTTTAACTCGTATCTGTCATCAAGAACCACGTCATTTCTCACCTCCATCGTCATTGTTGTCATGCGTTATCTATATTACAATGCATAGAGTTGATGTGTCGCTTGATGTAGAATTAGCTATTAATATTATTAAATCGCAGTGAGTATAAATATTAAATTTAAAAATATAGACGACATTGCCAAATATAGATAATGCATGGCAGCAATGGCAGTGGAGATGAGAGTATACGTGGTGCTTAATGGCAAATACGAATTAGGCTTATTGGTGATGGTTTACATGGATAGAAGTTTTGTTTTATAAAAAATACATACTAAAATGTATATATTATAAAGTTAATTAAATAAAGTTAATTACAAGAATGACCAATCTAGTTATTCTTGAGCATTTTAGTCATTTGATCAAAAATTAACTAGAAAAACTAATGGAGTTAGCCTTAGTACCCTAACATGTTACAAAATTTAAACCATAAACCCTTAACAAGTTAAAAAATAAAGTTAATACTCTAAGTTGTTACTTTTCATAAACCATTGTGTAGTTTTCTCTAATATATTTAGTGACTATGCATTCTTTTAGACGGAAAATATAGGTCAATGTTTGGTCACTTGTGGCCTCTTTCAGGTCCCCAGTTCAAGGTTGAGGCCCGGTGGGAGGGAGGTCATTCCTTCCACGGGGGTGGTTCAAATCCTAGCCGGTGTTATAATCCTTCGGAAAAAAAAACCTGGTGTTGATGGGAATCGATCGTGGGTTGGCGCTAGCAAGCTTGCGACTCTCAACAAGTTGTACCACTATCTTTTGGAGGATGACTGTGTTTTTTTAATGAAAATCGTTATTAAAAAAAAAACAAAGAAAAAGACGAAAAACATCATAAAACATAGACAACCAATATTCGCGAACTCAATTTGATTCTTTCTTCTTATCGTTCAACATTTGAATCATAACTTGTCTTTAAGACTTATGAATACGACAATTAATTTTCAATAATTGCATTTAATAATAAAAAGTATTAAGCATGTTTTGTTCCTATTATAATATCATTAACGTTTTGTCAGTTGAGCATGTTACTATCCACATGTGTTACAAGTTTAGCTTTGCTTTTCGATGATGTCTATGGGGCCATTTGGTACTTTCATAGTGCACGATGACGCACTCGCAGTTAGTTGGTCCTTGATATTATTTATAGCCCTACACGGTCTGGTAATACTCTTGAGGAGGTATGAATCGAGACGTAAATCCAAGTCAACTTCTATTGTTTAACCAATTATGAATGGGATGGTGGTGTGTACGGTGACCGAGTGGCCTCTGCGTGGATCCAACTCAACTTTTAGTTTATTAATTTAAAAAAATAAAAATAAATATAACTAACCATTTAAAATAAAAAAAACATTGCAAATAAATAAAACATCACATTTTATAAAATAAAAAACATTACAATAATATAAAATAAAACCTTACAATAAATTTAAAACATTACATAAATAAAAAAATAACATAAACTAAAATTTATATATAATTCGGCCGTAGCAATTGTCATGCCGACACGTACTCGAACTCGTCATCGTACTCAAAATAGTAGTCAATTTGAGAGAGATCTAAGACGACTTCTTCTGACTCTGTTGGGGATTCCTCCATGTTCGCCTTGAACATTTCTCAAAGATCTCGCTCTTTGATTCGATGTCCAAAAACTTGTCATGAATTTCATCACTGGTGCGGTTTGTTTTACCACCAAGTAATTCGCAAAATTACGCCAATACTTTACCCCAAAATGGAATCGAACAAAGCGTAGTGGATATTCTCGTGCTTTCGCACACATTGCGCCACCCTAAGGTTAGAACTAACACATATTTTTCAGTCCACGACTGGTCCAAATCGTTAATAGTTTGTTGATGTGGGGCATAAAATATGATGTGGGGTAAGTTGTGGGGTTTTATACGGTTTGTAAAAAATTAATGTGGTTGGTGTGGTTTAAAACTAATTAAAACCGTTCATGTCGGACTCTATTTTGCCCCACGCGGACCACGGTGTGGTGTGATGGCGTGGAAGAGCTCCACGGCCTATTTCCACGTCACCACACCGTGTAGCCTAAGGTTGAGTGTGGAATCAAGTCCTTTAACCGATTAAGGCGTCATATTAGCGTCTTGTAAACATAGGTAATAACTACTCCTACTCTTAGGCCATGTTTGGGTAACCAACTTTTTTTTTTTCATTTTTTCTTTTTTCAAAAAGTCATAATTTTGTAAATTCGCCTTTATCTATTTTTTAAAGCACAAAAAACTCTTTTTCAGAAATTAAGAGGTGAAATAAGTTTACGCAAACATGCACTTAATACTCATGATGTGGAATAAAGTCCAGTAAATCCTTAAATCTCTATAATCATTTTTTAATCATATTTTTTTAATTTAATCTAAATTTATTTCTACTTATTCCTTTATTTAAACATTATAAATATAAATAAAAATTACATAACTAATATAAAAAAACGGTGAGCAAATTGCCACGGGGCATTGTTTCTCAAAATCCAACACTCTGAAACGTGAGCAAAATGTCAAGCGTAGCGGTGTTGGTACTTGCAACAGGCCGTGTCAGTCGTTTCATCCTCCGTTAGCACCTCCACGTTGTTCATCGCCTTGTTGAAGGCTATCTCAAATCTTGTAGAGGTTGCTCGGATGTTCCAGAAATTTGAAGTTATTCCATCAACGTTACGGTGGGTTTCACCCACATATTGACAGGGTATGCAAAAACTGTGTTCCAAAACGAAAACGAACCATCAAGCGTTGTTTGCTTGACGACAGCCACCAACGCGTAGCCGAAGCAATTTTCTCTTCTTCGGTCCAACATCTTTTTATTTGAAATTTTAAGAAAAAAACGGGAGTGGAAGATTTAAGAGTGAGATGTGTGAGATTTGGACTAGTTTTGGTTATTCGGTGTGAAATATGTGTGTTTTTAATAGGGGTGTAAACGAGCCGAGCAGAGCCGAGCCCGAGCCTGACTGGGCTCGAGCTCGGCTCGTTATGGTTTTATGAAGCTCGAGCTCGAGCTCGGCTCAGTTCGAGCCTACAATCTTGAGCTCGAGCTCGGCTTGCTAGCAAAATCAAAAGCTCGAGCTCGGCTCGGCTCGGCTTGAGGTGATTTGAGAACAATCTCAAACGAGCTCAAAGCTCGGCTCGAAATCGCAAAAGCTCGGCTCGCGAGTGTTATTAAATGGGCCTATGAAATAAGGACTTGGGCTTTGGAGATGTGGGCTATAAATTATAAGAGATACATAAATAACTTATAATTATGTTTGGACTCGTTTAGGCTCACGGCCCAATCGAGCTTTGTATCTCGGGCTCGAGCTCGGGCTCGATAACTAAACGAGCCATATTTCAGGCTCGGGCTCGTTAAGGCTCGACTCGTTCGGGCTTTTTACCGAGCGATCCCGGGTAGCTCTCGAGCCGCTACGTGTCATTTACACCCTTAGTTTTTAATTTTAGTTCATTGTTTCTAATTTTAACCGTTGTAAAATGGTCAAAATATTTGGGCCCCGTGATTTTCTTCCTCTCACGCCCGCAAAGGGGCTGATGAACCCAATGATGGCGCCACCCCAATGGCGTTAGGGCAACGGTGTTGGGGGATCTATCATGCCTATGTGGGGGGGGGGGGGGGTGCTTCTCCACACCCACCGACTTAACAATTAATGGTTTATGGCTGATGTATGTGTTTTGTTAAAACTTAAAGGGAAAATGGATTTAAATACTCCCAACTATAGCCTATTGGCGGATAATACTCCCAACTATCACTTTGGCCATTAGCACTCCAAACTTTCAACTTGTTTACTTTCATCACTCCCAGACTAACAAACGTTAGTTTTAAGCTGACATGGCTAATGGAATCTGTTAGTCTGTGAGTGATGAAAGTAAACAAGTTGAAAGTTTGGGAGTGCTAATAGCCAAAGTGATAGTTAGGAGTATTATCCGCCAATAGGCTAATGTTAGGAGTATCTAAATCCATTTTCCCCAAACTTAAAAGATAAAATGCCAATTTTACACACAACACAGTAAAATTCGGTTAGGGAGAGGGTTGGGTTTTTAGGTAGGACCCGATACGATGTTAGTTTTAATTTTTTTTCTACATGTTAACTTTCTGAACCCAATACAAGACTTATTTATATATACCAACGCTCTATTCTGTTGATTTTATTTAGTTTAACATTTCTTCAATAGCTTACATTAGCTTATTGAAAATGGAGTTATTTTAAAAAAAAATTGTATCGTAGCTATACCGATTACCGATATAGGATCTTGTTGCCACCGTACCAAACTGAATCGATACCGACTGAACAACATCAATATCAACACCAATATTGATTTTGTTGGTTGGCTTTGGCATTATAAACTATACCGAATATTGATACCATATCATGCTGACTAAACAACATCACTAATCAATATTCATTTAGATTTGATCAATATAAAATACATGTAGATATCCTATTGGAGAAAACTTTTAAACTCTATTTGGTATGAGGTAACGGAATGGACGAGGGAATGTAATAAACGATGTAATGGAATGAACAAAGGAATGAAATATCATTACCATTCCATGGTTTTGTTTAGTTACTATGTGATAATGGAATGATTAATTACTTTGCATTGTTTGGTAGGCAGAAAAAACACGAAGGAATAAAACTGGCGTTAGTGAGTGGTGGCGGCGGCGGTCATTGACGATGGGTGGCGGCGACAGCGACAACAATGGGCGACGACGGTGGTTGGTTGTGGTGTCGGTGAGTGGTGACGGTGAGTGGCGATGGTGGTCGGTGGGTGACGTCGGTCGACGGTGTCGATAGTGGTTAGTGGCGATGGTGACCATTGATGGTGGGTGGCGGCAACGACGGTGGTTAGTAAGTGTAGGTGATCGACAGTGGCCGGTAATGGTGGGTGGCAGCGCCTGTGGGTAGCAACAACGGTGGGTGGTGGTGGTCGGTGGCGACGCCGACGAGTGGTGGTGATCGATGGTGGCGAGTGGTGACGGTAAAGGTTGGTGGTGGTGATAGAAGGAATGGAGTGAAAAAAAATGGGGGAGGGGGTGGATGGAATGGATTTTTTTAGATGGAATGGAGGAGGTAATTAATGATTCTATTACCTTGATCAACCAAACACATTTTTTTTTTATTTCATCACAATACTCCATTTAATTTCATCTCTCGTTCCTGCATAGCAAACACTACTTTACTATAAGGTTGGTGGGTGTGAAGACTAGCCTCCAAGGGAGGACTAGCCTGCACATCAACTTCCACATCATCCAGAAGGGTAGTCCTTCACAAATGCACTAGCCAAGGGTGTCGGGTGGTCCTCCTTAACTAGTCCTCCCTTTTTTTATTTAAATTCAAATGAATAAATAAAATTAAAATAAATACTAAAAAAGTTACATAACCTTAAAGAAAAGGAAAATCTACATATTTCTAAAATTCTCCTACTAAAAAATTGCAAAGAAACTAGTCGTCGTGTTTGTTGTTTCAAATGTAAGTATGACATTGTTTTTTTTAGAGAGAGAACTAGGGATATTTTTTTATACAAATTTGAGAGATTGGGTTGAAGTAGAGGAGGATTTTGTAAAAAAAAATAAAAAATGGAATGGAGTGGTTTTATAGTTTTTTTTTTTTTTTTTTTTTTTTTAACCAGTCGTTTGAAATAATCCCCCAACGTTCACATTGACCAAGCTTGGCTCGTCCTAAACGTCTAGTTTGCGACGATTTGGACGTGCCAGCCCGTGTGGGTGTTGTGTGATGGTTCGGATGACCCGAAACTAACCGGGGACGTCACACACATACCGGTTAGCCTAAGAATTTGCATTTCCACCGGTTAACATACCATTTAATATCTATAACTTTATATAAAGGAAAGACACTCAATTGACATGATACTCATTGAGGTTATCCTCCTCTTTGTGACACCCGGAAAACTCAGGTTAGTAACTTTTATCAACTAAGTCTACCTTAGCGAGTCATGCATACGTTACACTTAACTGGGTCAGTTGAGTCGGGTCGATGATTCGGGGAATTACCGGGAGTTGATTTACACTTACGTACTGTCCAGGGTTCAATGATTTGGAGGATCATTGGGGGTAACATACACACACGAGTCTTGAGTCCCGTTGTTGGTGAAATTACATAGTTGGATTAAGTGTCGAGTATGAAAGGTTCTATATATGATGTGCAACGTGTGAATACGTGTTTATAGGCTTAAGTAATTAAAATATGTTAGAATTGCATGTTCATGTGCTAGAATGTGTTAACATGTGTTAAAATGGGTTAAAACGATGAAATCATTGAAAATTTGTGCAACAGAAAAACAGGTTCGACCCCAGTGAGACTGATTCGACCTCCAGTAGGGTCGAATGAGCTCTGGTTCGACTCTACGAGGGTGCGAACCAGTGCTGACAATAAATACCATACTTTGCAACTTTTTCATCATTTCACAAATCCTAATTCGCCTCCAAGTGCTCTCTCTCAACCCCAAACCTGTAGGGAGGAGTTTTTGATCTTGTTTTTTAGATCCTAACCTAAAAACACGTTCTATAACATAAACAAGAGAAGAATCAAGGTGTCTCATCATCTAAACCCTTTTTAATTAATTTTCATTTGTTTTCATCAAACCCTAAGTGTCCAGATTTGATTCAAACAAGTTTTTATGAATAAAAATCTTCCTAACATCTTTCTAAACCAAATATATTCATTAATAATGAGTTTTCATAAAAAAATCTTTGTGTTAATGATGTTAAATGAGTTGTTATGTGTTATATGATGTTTGAATGATGAATAGATGATATGTTAGAGATCTAGGACTGTTTTAGATGATGATTTATGATTATTATAAGGTGTAATTCATGAAGTTTCACCCATTTTGGGGGTTTTATATTAGATCTAGGGTTTGTCTTTGTTGATGTTAATGATGATATGATTAGGGGCTTGCTATACATGATTAATCCGTGCATAATAATCTGTTCATGAAGTTAAAATTGATAAGTTTCCATTCTGGGTAAAGATTACATGCATTGATGTGACATTTCCATAATTTGCCATTTTGGGTAAGTTGTGATTTCTTCTTGGAACAGACGGGTTTGGGGGAATAAATGGTAGGGTTTTATGGGGATAGATTAGATGATATCAATTGTTGTGATTTATGATGTTTCGTGATGTTTTCGGACTGTTTTGATGAGATTTGGTGTGTTTTATGAGTTTCTGCAGCATTTGGGTCGAATGGAAATTTGGTTCGCCCTTTCGAAGGGTCAAACCAAATGCGTAAAGTTCGAACCAATCAAGGAATCTTCTGGTTCGACCCCACAAATGCATAAATGTGATTTTTGATGTAAACTAAGTGTTTTATGTGTGATTCTTGTGTGTAAACTATATGTACTTGATCAACTAGTGTAATGGGTCACCAATGGGATGCCGGGTCTGTCTGGTGTGTCGGTCAACGTTCAAACGCATTTTCAAACAAGTAGTCATGATCTGGACAATCGGGGACTAGTTAACCTACAGGCTATTAATCAAAACACTTATACAAACTTTATAATAGGTCGCCAATAGTTGGGACTATCAGCTGTGTCGGATATTCTAATATTAGAAGACGCAATCTAAGGTGAGTGTCACAGCCCCACTTTTACTTATTTTACTTTCGGGGGAGAAACATGCTACGTACTTGGATTTATAAAGATCATGTTATACTATGGTTATCTTTTGTTTACTATACGGGGTTTCATCTTAAGTCCTAGAGCGAAACCATGAATGTGCGGGTTAGCACAACGAGGGAAATGTGGATAGATCTAGTAGGCCTTACAAACCCCACTCGACGGCTGGGGGCCGGGCGAGTGCATATTGTCTCTAACATCGGGCCTACCGAGGATTCGGTAGCCCAGCAGTCTGGGCGGTTTACATGTTGGTACATGTCTAGTGGTGAGTTCCCAACTGTAGTAGTATTCGTACTTGACGTCTAGCTAACGTTGTTATAACATAGTAGTAGCGAGAATGATCTTTAAAACTTGTGGAAACATTTTATAAAAACCTGTGAACTCACCAGCATTATATGTTGACTTTTTTGGCATGTTTTCTCAGATCGCTAAGGTAGCAGCATATGGATTAGGCGCACGGAGTCTCACACGGCGTCTAGGGTCTTAGTTTCATGTTTTCAAACAGCTTCATACTTTATTTACTTTACGTTGGTTTGTAAACAGATTTAAGCTTCGTTGTTGGTTTAGTATTATAAAACTTTTGGTTTTGGTTTACGTATCTTTTACATATATTTGTCGTGGCCTCCGCATTCACGGCTAACAGATCGAATCCACCAACCGTTCTTGTCTCATCTCTCTCAACCTCCAATCGTAATTATTAAATTATTATTGTTGTTGTTGTTACTATTATTATTATTATTATTATTATTATTATTATTATTATTATTATTATTATACTTTTCCATTTATACACCATCAACCTTATATTAACCTCAATCTTTATATCTACTAGTGTTCAACATGTTTTAATATTGTTTTTATGTTCTATTTAAAGCATCTTTATTTGGAGTAAAATCATTACTATAATCTACTTTTTTTAGTGTTGTTCTATATGCAGTTTGTTAATTAATGTTAAAACTTTTTTGATATTGGATAGTTTATGTTCTTGTGATCATTACCATGAGGTCATAAAAAACATGTTTATTTGTGAATAAAAAAATACACGTATGAACTGGGTACGGCTTACGAATCTTAAGTTGATAGAGATTAGAGAGTGTTTGTTTACGTTAAGTAGATTTTGATAAGAGAATGTAAAGACCAATGTGAAGAAAGCAGAGGCAATGTGGGAGAGATAACATGAACATGTTGCTAATAAAATTTATTCCATGTGCTATGACATGGGTGGATTCTTTATCAAGGTTTGTTTGATTTCAGTGTTTCTGTGTTAGGTAGAACTTTTAGTGCCTTTTTATAGGCTTTAATTTCAAATGATATATTTGGGTATATTTTGCTTTGTTGGTTGTAGAATTTTGACCATGTTTTTTTTATGAAAAGGTACAATCTTTAGTGGCCTTACTTAAAGGTTTTAATGTTTCTTATAGTTGCCTTTAATCTTTATGCCCTTTTAATGGCTTTTATGATCCATTAAGATATTAATATGGAATTGTAGGAATCTTTATTGTTTTGATTACATTATTTTGTGACTGCTTTGTTTAAGTCACGACGAGTAGAGAATGATAGAAAAAGAAGAAGTGGTGGCCTATAAGTTTAGCTTTGGTCATTTTGATAAAGAAAAAGAGATACAAAATGTGTGATCGGTAGCGTATTAGGGGGTTAGAGGATACGGTATCAGTTGAAATGATTTATATTTCTTTTGTTCTGATTGTAGATAATTAATGTTCTACTTGTAATGACAATTCATGATTTGTGTTTTGTTTTAGAATAAGTTTATGTCCTTACTTTAGTTTATATAGTGGTATTATGTTATAATTATTAGTGGCTAATATAGGAATCCAATCCACAGTGAACCAATATAATTGAGACGGTAGCATATTATGCGGTTAGGGGATACGGTACCAGTCGAAATGGTTTATATTTCTTTATGCTGATTGTAGATAATTGATGTTATAGTTGTGATGACAATTCGTGATTTGAGTTCTGTTTTAGATTTAAGTTTATGTCTTTACTTTAGTTTATGTAGTGGTATTCTATTGTAATTATTAATGGCTAATATAGGAATCAAATCAATTAGGGATCAATATAATTGAGATGGTAGCATATTTGTTGGATCAGTATGCTCTTTGTTTAAGTAAGAACTTGCTATCTTTGACACTTAAGTGTTTAGCAAGCTCTTGTATTTCAGATTGTAAGCACAGCGGAATGTATAAGTTAAAGCAACACTTTTTATACTTAAGAGGAGTTATTACTCCCCCTTTATGATTGAAACTAATAATGACAAGTATTTATTATGAATCTAAGCAGTAAATGAGAATTAGATACTTAGACAGATTCACAATAAATACTGAAATGGAATAGAACAGTGAAAGTGTTTGAAGGATTTTTCTATTAAAATCAATGTCTAAAATAGAAGGTTGAAGCCTCCTATTTATAGACGTTTACATGCATGTATCTTGCCATAAAGCAAGTACAGAAATATCATAAACAAGTTGCACAAGTTGCAACATTGAAACTAACAATTACAGCTAAAAGTAATAATAAACAATAAACTACTGATACAAAAGGCGGTGGAAAATATCTGATGCTAAGTGCTGATGAATGACAAACTACTGATGAGTAGTTTGTCTTCAGTACTTCTGAAGTGAACTTGTCTGGTTTGGACTTCAGAACTTCTGATGAAGTTTCTTCTTCAGCACTTCTCATATCTTCTCTTCAGCAGTTTCTTGTCTTCTCTTCAGTACTTCTATACTTAGCCAAAATGACAGAAGTGAATTAGACTAAGGTTTCCAAAAGTGGTTTCACCAATCCTCTTTGTCCTAACAATCTCCCCCTGGATTGATGAACCCAAAACCTTACTAATTCCTTATGATCTTCTTCTGTCTTGAACAATCTTCCATATTTCTTTGTACATGGTGTTCTTGAGCTGGTTTAACTGTCCATCAGATAGAGATCCTCTCTATGGTTCCAGATGTTGAATTGTGAGCAGGTCTTGTGTTGACAGTTTCTTTAGATCACTGATCTTCTTGTAAGCCCTGGTTGAAAGGTCTCTTCTTGTCAATAATACTGAGTTGTTAGCAGTAAGTGACCATCTGATGATAGGTACCTTTGACTTGTTAAAGTCAGAGGTATAGGGAACCAGACTTGTCCCTTGGGTTGATAATCCTGAGTGTTGGATGCTTTCTGTTTCAGTAAACCTCAGGTGGAAGTCTCTTCCTTGTTGTTGTTGTTGTTGCATATCAGGCATCTGAATAGTTGGGAGATGGTGTTCAGTCACTACCTTGGTATGCATCTTTTCTTTGATAGTCTTTTGGATTTGGTAGGCAAAAGTGGAAGGATCCCTGAATTGTGTTAACAGAGGTTTCTCCTCAATGTCAAAATCTGAATGAACTACTGAACTTCCTTCAAGTAGTACCATTTTGAAATTAGTTTTGACATTGTCCTCTGCTTTCTTTCTTTGAGTAGCAGGCCTTCTTGTTGACATACCAGAAGTTCTAACTACTGATCTTGAAGGATCAGCAGTTTGAAACTTCTCTGGATTTGCAGCCTTGGCAGCCTTGTATTTTCGATAAGTATCCATCAGTCTTTCTTCTTTCCATCTGGATACTGAGGCTTTTGAACCATAGCCATCTGCTACTAATTCATTTATCATTTGGGCTCTCTTGGCCTTTCCTTCTTTACTTGTGGCCAGTTTGTCTGCAATCAGTTGTGCCCTTCTTGTCAGCTCTTGCATAGAGAGTCCCTTGAGTGTGTAGGCTTTAGTCTTGCTGTTCTTTGTGATGTAAGACATCAGTTGTTGTCTTTTGTCTTCTTCAGCAACATAATCAATTTCAGCCTGTCTTTCCAGTTCAGCTTGATAAGCCTGGAGCTTCTCTTCAAATTCTAAATCATCCTTTGTTCCAGACTTTTCCAAATCTGGTCTTCCTTGTCTTTTTGTTGAACTGCCTTTAACCTCTGCTCAAGAAGTTCAGTAGATTGAGAGATTGGAGCAGGGGTTAGGACAGTCATGGTAGTGGTTGTTGTAGGCCTTGGAGGAGCAGAAGTTGGTTTGATTTGTTCAGTGGATCTGGAAGGTTTAGTTTGTTGAGGTTTGGAAGTGTTAACCTCTGATGGGTTGACAACTGCTGATGGTTTGTCAACTACTGAAGGATTGTCTTCAGTACTTTCTGATTCTTCATCAGAACTTTGGCCATCAGAGGTTTCTTCATCATGCCCTTGGGATTCATTAGATTTTTCAGCATCCTCTATTTCTTGAATAGAGACACCAAACTGTTTGGCCAGTTTTTCCTTTCTGGCTTGATTCTTCTGATCTCTTTCAAGGATAGCCACTCTTGCCCTTATCCTGGCTTCGAATGACTCCTTAGGTTCCCTAATTTTCTCCCCCCTTTTGGATTCATCAAGTTTAGAGGTTGAGGGTTGGGAGAATTGACCTTGAAGATGAGCAATCTGTTTGCTGTTGAATTCAATCTTGTTGGACAGATCATTCATCTTTGTCTTGATCACTCCAAATTGGTTTTTGATTGACAGCTCCAAGTTAGCTGTGTATGTTTGGAAGTGATTCTTGATGAGAGTGTTCATCATGTGGTACAGGGGACCCTCTAGGCTGCATAGCTGGTTCATGTCTATGCTTGTTTGCCCAGGGAATTGGGTAGGCATTTGATGTGAAGGGTGTGTTTTTGGGAGATCCTCATGTTGTACAGAGGATGCCACTCTAGGGGTTTTAGGGATTGAGTGGACTTTAACCTGTTCAGGGGTGACTAGCTTCTTGAGCTTGGATACCCCTGAAACAGGACCTTCATAAAGTGCCGTCAATTCAGTAGTTTTGGTTTTTGAAACATCATCCAAATTAATGGAATCATCTGAATCCCTGATGTTGTCCTCATTGAGGACTGTCTCAGTTAAATCATGAGCTGAGCCCAACTCAATTCTCGCATATTAGACGGTTAGGGGATACGGTAATAGTCAAAATGGTAGTTTTTCTTTGCAACCGTATTTGGTTGAGTTTTTCCTATGCAAATCATATATTTAAGATTTTGTTACGTCATATTAATTTTACAACCACGGAACGTTCCCGAGATATAAACTAGTTAACAAAATATAATAAAAATTTGTTATATATATATATATATATATATAGGCTAAGTATATACAAAAATCCCATTTAGATGAAGAAATCCAAATAAACTTATCTAATGTCTATTATTCAACCACGTCACTCACTAACAAATATATTATTTTATATCTTTAGGGCCAATTTAGTGATTTTACTTTTCCCCCATTTTAAAATTTTGAATATTCTTTTCTCCCTCCTATATAAACAACATACACACACTCTTTCTTTATTCTCTCTCTCTCACACACACACACACACACATACAAACACAATTAGAATTCTTCCACCACCATCAACACCACCAATGCCACCCTCAACACCACTGTTGCCACTGTCTTCGTCAACCGTTGCCACCGTCTGCGTCTAATTTTGCCACCAAGGAGAGGGTCGTGGTCTCGTTTGGAGGTCGCCGGAGTTGTGAAGGTTAACCGGGGAGAGCAAGCCTTCGGAGAAGATGACCGGATCTGTGAAGGTGGACCGAAATTTTTCAGGTTAGCAATTTTTCAGTTCTTTTTTTTTTTTGGATGTGTCTATTTTTGTTTTATTCATTTCAATTGGATTTTTCTTCAATTGATACTTTCTTAAACTCTAGTTTTATATAAACAGGTTTGTTTTTTATGTTTTCTTGAATTTAAAATATAACAACTATTAAAGATTATATTAAAAAGCCTAAATAATGTTCTAGTTTTAATCTTAAGAAAAAATTTCTAAACAGATTTGTAGTGTAATTGATATATGGTTATATGTAGTGTGTATGTGTTACTTTGATTATTGTTTGATGATGGAAGGTGAATAAACAACAGGTATAACTTATCTTAAAAGGTGGATAAGTTTGGTTTGATACTCATGTTTGCTCAGGTTATAATCCTTCGCTCACACTAATGACCAAATCCGAACCCTAGAAGGCATGAGAAGAGTAAAAAGTGTGTGTGAATGCAAGTACACAAAGATGTAAGTGGTTTGGTCTAGTTCGACCTACGTCCACTTTAAAGGAGATATCTTTTATTACTCAAGAAACACAAGGATGATCGCTACAAGTATTCTAAGACTATCTCTCTCTATGTTATTTTCTATGTATGTTGTTCGACCCCATGCAAAGGAGAGGTGGTCTCCTATTTATAGGGAAAGCATGGGCCAGCTATCGTGGCCCATGATTGAGGTGGTGATCTTGGGCCCAAGCTCCGGAACCAGACATCTTCAGCCCATGAAATGATTGGGCGTCGGCGGCGCTTCTCCCTGATACAACATGGTTGATCTTTAATGGTGTCCGATGTGATGTTTGGCAGCAAGTGAGCATGTATGTACAATACTCGATAGGTACTGTACACTGCAGCATGGTGGAAGCGTGTGGGGTAGTCATGTCACTGTTCACTGTCATGGGTTGTTGGACCACCCTTGACACGTGTTGTCCTCTGGTTGGCGCAGATTGCGTTCAGCGCCTAACCGAATCTTCTTTATTCTTGATCGTCCTTACGTCCTCGTACTAAAAGATGATGTTATTCGAATATTCCACGCATGGGTTTACGCGCTAAGATCTCTTTGGGATGATGACGTCAACATTGTGATGTAATCCTCCGCATGATCATGTTATCATGCACAAGCTTCGGTCCACGAACATCAAGAGGTTGATGTCCTTGCTGGAGTGACGTTGCGTTCCGCATAGTAGGTCTTCCGCGGCCTCTTGTAGTTAGTGTGTTTTATGGGATAGCGTTGCGATCCGCGCCAGGATTAGGCACCCTATCCCTTCAGAAGGGTTTAGAGTTTAGAGTTTTTAACATTTTGATGAATATTTGCATAACCTTTTTTAGGAAATTTTAATTTTTTGATGTTTATTAATATGGATGGTATGGTACTAATTGTATTTTAGTTTAACAATAAATAACATGTAAGTTATAAGTGACGCGCATGTTTGTTAATAAGTTAGAACTAAGTCGGGTTGATTCCAGTTGCATATGTTAATGGAAACAAAGGGTGGATTTTTTAATCTAATTTTCACAAATCATATCAGTTAACATGTTTTCACATGTTATAAAGGGTGGAGTTTTGTTTGTTTAGTTTGATGTGAAGGTTATGTTTTAATTTTGTGTTGTTTCATATGTTCCAGTTGCATTTGTTTGATAAGTTATAAGTTAGGACTAAGTTGGGTTGATTCTAGTTACATATGTTAATGGAAACAAAAGTGATTTTTTCATATGGATTTTTAACATGGATGGAAGGAATTTTACCTTTGTTTCATATGTTACACCTGTTAGGACTAAGTTGGGTTGATTCCAATTTGCATATGTTTGATAAGTTATAAGTTAGGACTAAGTTGGGTTGATTCCAGTTGCATATGTTAATGGAAACAAAAGTGATTTTTCATACGGATTTTTTTAACATGGATGGAATGGGACATATGTATAAGTACTTAGTACGTTGTTAACATATGCATGTCTTTTCCCAAACTGTTAACATATGTATTGTGACTTGTGTGTGTTTTGGTAACATATGTATTGTGACTTGTGTATGTTTGCTAACATATGCATTGTGACCTGTGTATGTTTTGGTAACATGTGTTGGTAGCTTGGGAAAACTTCATTTTCGATATGTTTGATAAGTGGGACAAGTTTGTGTGTGTTTTGGTAACATATGTCACATTGGAACTAATTTTGCATATATTTTGCATCTATGCAGTTTTTATGACCTTTTTGGCCTAGATTAAGTTTGATACTCTTGACAACTAGGCTACCTACGCTAAACGTTTGAATATGTAAATTGATTATTTTGTGTTTCTCTGCAGGTGAAGAGATTTTTGTGTGCAAATATGAAAGTGATTATCAAGAATGAAGCATAGTTTAGATTTTTTTTTGTTATAGTAGTTTTTAGCGCGTTTAATCTGTAATGTTAGCTCTGTTTCATATGTTACCATTAATGTTGACTATAATGTTTTTTTTTATAAATTTATATACTTTTTATATCATTTTATTTAAATTTGTATGAAAACAAATTTTATGTACATATGTAACCATTTAAAAGCTGATAAATTAAACTATTAGGTAGCGAATTGGTACGAAGGAATGAAAGGATTAATGTAATGGACCATTACGAGGTAATAAAAAATAGTGTGTTTGGTTGAAGGAATGGAATCACCCATTTTACAAGGCATTCCATTCCCTCAAAACCATTCCATCCACCCCCCATGTTTTTTTTTTTTCATTCCATCTCTCATTCACTTTTTATTAATAACACCATACTCACCAACCACCACCACGACCACCATCGTCACCACCCATCACCGTCGCCCACTACCTACCACCGTCTCCCACCACCCACCACCGTCGCCACCACCGCTGCTGCCACCACCATCCACCACCGTCGCCGCCGCCACCAACCACCGCTAGCCACTACCTTCACCCACCCACCACCGCCGCCACCCACCACCGTCATCATCCAACACCACCCAACGCCGCCCACCACCTACCACCGTCACCCACCACCACCTTCACCCACCCACCGCCGCTGCCGCCACCCACCATCACCGCCATCCACCTTCACTCATCGTCATCATCGCCACCACCCACCACCGCCGTCGCCCCCCACCACCACGCTACCGCCACACACCACCGCATACCATCACCGCCACCACCCACCACCGCCACCACTCACCATCGTCGCCCACCCACCATCACGGCCGTCCACCTCCACCTTCCACTGTCGCCACCACTGCTGCCGCCACCCACCACCACCGCTACCGCCCCATATCACCACTAACCACCACCCACCACAACAACTCACCACCGATTTTTTTCATTCTTTTTTTCCTGTCTATTCAACAACACAAAGTAATGTTTTTTTTTCATTCCTATATGCCTACATGACAACCAAACAAGACATGAAATGGTAATGATCCATTCCATTACCTTGTCCATTTCATTACCTCGTTCATTCCATTCCCTCATCCATTCAATTACGTCATACCAAACATACCCTTAAAATGAGAGAGAGATGAAAAGATGGACAAAGAAAAGTACATTGTCCATACTACCATTTTTTTGTGTTTTAATATATGTACTTTTTATGTTAAAATAATATTCAATAAATGATAGCCATTGATTTTGAAATTAATAAATAGGATAAAAATTATTGAAGTTTTTCAAATAATATGGTTTCCATTTAATCCATGTTTGTAACATTTTTAAGGTTGTTAAAATTTTTGAAGGTTAATAAAAATTTGAAATACTAACCACCTTATGGTGGAGTGGTATGGATGCTCAATGATAGAAGACCCATGGCTGAAAGGTTATGGGTTCGATTCTTGAGAGCGCTGGGTTTTACCGATTATTCCATTGTCTTGCTTTCGGGCGGGTGGATGGTCGTGTTTTCCCCGAAATTGGTTAATTTGATGAAACTAGGAACTCCCTTACATGACTGGCTATGCCGGATAAAAGGGATCCAGATTTGACTAAGTAAGGACTCCGAAAAAAGTTTCGGTGAACTTCGTTAAAAAAAATAAAAAATTTGGAACATACATACAAATTTATAGTGGAAGTATAAAGTAGGTCTCCGGCGTCATCCCAACGCCATCCATCGGCAACCGCACGAGTCCAAAAGCCTGTCCGTTAAGACCTTTTTTTTATTATTATCATACCCATACCCACCATTACCTTAATAATATTTATAATCAATAATAATAATAATCTCTTCTCTTTCTGTGTAATTCATTCATGGACTTACGGGATTACTTATAACCACCGAACCCACCTCCTCTTCCAGCTCGGCCGCCGCCTTCATGTATGTATCTCAATAATATTAATATTAATTTTATACAATTCTCTCTTTCTTTCTTTTGTTTTATTTCTATTTGTTGTGGTATATTTCATTGTTTATCCCTCCTTCCCCATAACCAAGATTTGACCCAAGGCTTTATTTTTATCAACCCCCCCCCCCCCCCATGATTTGTGGTTTGCTTGGCTTATTTTGGTGCATATTGGGTAGCGGCGCAGCTTGTTGCCCGTTTACCCGCCCCGCCCACTTGTTGGTTTAAAAGAATTGGATGTCTTCTTATTAGTAATGGTAAATTGCAACATTTAGATTACAATGGTTGTAATAATCGATGGCTAGTTACTGTTAATAATATATAGGTAACCTCCATGGTTGGCATATTATGGCGTTCAAGAAATCGTATGAAAAACGTGTATATATGTTATGTTATTAGGGTTGATTTATGTTTGTTTTGCAGAACAAAAAAAATGGCATCAATGTCCCAGACGAGTTCATCACATGTCGTTCGTACTGAGATTTTAAGATTGAAATCTGGATATACTTCGGTTTTTAGTGGGTCGTACAACACTAATGCATTTAGACATAAGACAACCGTTGCGTTTCCATTGGATAACGTAAAAGCTACCCAAACTATGCGTTTAGACGCAGTTGGTGTGAATTCTAGAAGAGGCGATAAAGTAATTGTTGCTGCAAGTCCTCCTACGGATGATGTATCGGTTTCGACAGAGCCGCTTACAAAAGAAGATCTTGTTGGATACCTTGCTTCTGGCTGCAAGCCTAAGGAAAACTGGAGGTTCAACTTCTCTTTGTCTTTTGCAGTTTAAACATATTATTATTAATCTTATCTTGTGTCATCCGGTTTGATTAATTTGGAGGTTCATTGATTGAGGATACTATGTTGATATAACAGAATAGGAACTGAACATGAAAAATTTGGTTTTGATCTTAAGACGTTGCGTCCTATGACTTATGAACAAATTGCTCATCTGCTAAATGCTATTTCTGAGAGATTTGATTGGGAGAAGGTCATGGAAGGGGACAACATAATTGGACTTAAACAGGTAATTTGCACATTCGTTTGTGATTGTTTTCAACCGAATGTTTTGTTTTTTTTTTTGGAAGTTTACACCTCTTTTGGCAAAGATTTCTATTTTTGTTTTTTGCATGAAAATTAGTTGTTTGATTTTCTTTAGGGAAAGCAAAGTATATCTCTGGAACCTGGTGGTCAGTTTGAACTTAGTGGCGCTCCTCTTGAAACACTCCATCAAACATGTGCAGAAGTTAATTCACATCTTTACCAGGTTTATAATCTCCATTAAACCTGTACCTAATATATAATCTTTAGATGAAATAGTATTTCTTTGTTATTTTGCACAATGCATCTAAGCAGTTAATGCGGTGGGAAATCGAATATCGGTCAAGGGCCGATATTTGAGATATAAGTTATCGCGGTGGGGTATCGGTGAGATATCGGTATTTTAATATCATGCAAAATTTAATACACACACACACACACATATATTTACACACACACACACACATATATCCTATAACATAATCATATATAATACTAAATTACTAACAGTAATATCAAAAATCAAGACTCCGATTCGTAGCCCAGAAGTGTTTTGACTGTTCGGTTTAGGGTTTTGGAAGTGTTTTTGGGCATTTGGCTCTTAATGTTTATGAGTTTATTCTAAAAAAAATGATTTTTATGGGCTTTTAGTTAAATTGGCCTAAAAAAAACAAAATCTGGAAATACGACGCTGTGACCGATATTTGAGAATCAAAATATCGGCGGGATATCGATAAATATCACCGATAATATCGGTACCGATATCCCGCCGATATTGACTGCTTAGCAATGCATACATGTGTAGTTTTATAATGTCTTGCGATTGACAGTTGTCTTACTTTACAGGTTAAAGCTGTTGCTGAGGAGATGGGAATTGGGTTTATAGGAATTGGTTTCCAGCCAAAATGGGAACGGAAAGATATACCTATAATGCCCAAGGTATAAAACTAAAAATTTATCCTTTACTAAATTTTGTAATGGCATAAGTTGACTTGTTATCTGTCCACATCATAAATTCAATGGTAATGCTAATATTATCTCAAGAGTTATAAGAATGAAATATACTAACATCTTATGTTGGCTCAGGGAAGATATGAGATTATGAGGAATTACATGCCTAAAGTTGGTTCTCTTGGGCTTGACATGATGTTCAGGACATGTACCGTTCAGGTGAGCTCTTTTACTTCAGACTAAATGTTTGGTCAATGGTCAAAGGCTGCATGTTTTTTTTTAATTGGGAAATAATTCCTACTTCAAGTCTTAATCTTTGTATTTGACAGGTTAATCTTGATTTTTCTTCTGAAGCTGACATGATACGAAAATTCCGTGCTGGTCTTGCTTTACAACCTGTGAGTATATTTTGCTATGTTTACTTGTGGCTGTTATTTTTTAGAGGTGGCATATTTGACCTGTTTACTTATGAATGCATTAATTTGGGTCACGTATCTCTAATGAATCAAACTGTAAATAGGTCAAGACTTTCCATAGTGCATTTTTAAAGAATAAAACCTTCTAAATTGTTTATTAAAAAAAATCCAGATTATTTGTGATGGTATGTGGATCTCACTGCTTTACAATGAATCAGATTGCTACAGCGCTGTTTGCTAATTCACCATTTACTGAAGGAAAGCCAAATGGTTTTCTCAGCATGAGGAGGTTGGTTTTTGCCACTGCCTAAATATTTTATATTACTTTTATTTTTCTAATAAATGTTAAATATACAGTCAATGCTAATTTCTTTTATCAGCCAAATTTGGACAGACACTGATAACGATCGTGCTGGAATGCTTCCCTTTGTCTTTGATGATTCTTTTGGGTAAGCTTGCTAAAAATTCGAGGTCATTATGATGCACTACAAATAGTTTAATTTATTTTATTTACATATCTAAGAAAGTTTTCTACTCGTTTGATGGCATCAGATTTGAGCAATATGTTGAATACGCTCTTGATGTCCCTATGTATTTTGTCTATCGAAAGAAAAAGTATATCAATTGTGCTGGACTGTCCTTCAGGGTTTGACTCTATGCCTCTATTTTATTAGTCAATTTAGTTATGTAATTAAGTTTTCTGCGTGAATAACTGTCGTAATTTACAGGACTTCCTAGCAGGAAAACTTGCTCCAATTCCAGGAGAATATCCAACTATAAATGATTGGGAGAATCACCTCACAACAATATTCCCTGAGGTATATTACTCAAGAACGTTATAGAAGTGTACTTTCAGTTTTTTTTTTTTTTTTTTTTTTTTTTTTTTTTTTTTTTTTTTAATAATAATAACAATTTTGTTTATTTCTGATTCAGGTTAGACTTAAAAGATATTTGGAAATGAGGGGTGCTGATGGAGGGCCATGGAGAAGGTTATGTGCGTTGCCTGCATTGTGGGTAGGTTTTGATCGTTAGATGAATAATATGTTTTATTTTATTTTTTAAATCAAACTATCAAGGTGTTTTTTTTACTGTTTAGATCTCATTGTAGTGCAACTGAACTACAGGTGGGCATACTGTATGATGATATTTCTCTGCAAAATGTTTTGGACATGACAGCTGACTGGACTAGAGAAGAAAGACAGATGTTAAGAAATAAGGTAATATGATTATGCGCATATAAAAAGTAATATTCTTGCTTGTCGATCTGTTCTTCTCATTATACAGTTAAAAGTATCATAAATTTTGTACGGATTATTGTTTTTCAGGTTCCTGTAACTGGTCTGAAAACACCATTCCGTGACGGGTTGCTGAAACATGTCGCTGAAGACGTTTTGAAGTTTGCCAAGGTGATTATGAAACTCTGATTGATACTCATATTGGTCAATCCATTATTCTTCTTCTTACTAAATACTTTTTTATTCAGGATGGCTTGGAGAGAAGAGGATATAAAGAAACAGGTTTCCTAAATGAAGTGGCAGAGGTTGTTAGAACAGGTGAATTATGCTTATTTTTTCCTGTCCTTGATATTGCCATAATAAATATTTTCTTGTGATAAATTGATCTTATATAGTTATATTTATATAAATCAATTTAGGAGGTCCTCGGCTGTGCGCATATAATGTATATATGTGTGGCCCTCGGGGGGCAAAAGTAAAGTTGCACTAATTTTAACGTTATTTTACTAATTTCGTGAAAATAACATTAAAAATGACGGACAGTTAACCATGCATCAGGTGGTGACATTGATAGCCAAAATACAAGGGGTACATGTACCAATCGGATTTGTCCCGATTGCTAAGTGCTATGTGCCTTATGTCTCTAAGGCTTGAAACAAACCACTATTGAGCCGGGGGTCTCACTGGAAGCAGCCTCTCTATTCCACAGGGTAGAGGCAAGGCGGTCTATATTTTACCCTCCTCAGACCCTACCTTAGCTTTTGCTATTGGTGGGATTAACTGAGTATGAAGATGATGAAGAATTTAGGAGGTTCTAGGAATTTGAAGTGCATTTTGGGCTATTTTCAAATCACTTGACCCGTTACCATATTAGCTAAATTTTCAGTTTAGTTTTACCCATTTGACCCGTTTGTCAGTGGAAAAACAATTTTCTTAATCTTTCGTATTTACCCAGCCCATTTCCCACCAAGTCAACTCATATACTCACTCATAAATGGGTCGAAATTGCCATTTCTATTACTTACGTTTCGTTAGCTGCAGGTTTAACACCGGCAGAGAAGATTCTGGATTTGTACCATGCGAAATGGGGACAAAGTGTGGACCCTGTATTCGAGGAGCTACTCTACTAAGATGCTCAACTTATTGCCAATAATTCTGTATGTATCTCTCATCCGAATTTGTTAGTCTCCTTTTCACTTTCTTTTTACACCTTGTAACCCTCACATGTTATTTTGTAGGAATAAGCTGTGTGCAGCATTCATGAAGTGATTAGCTCCTGGTGTGATCACTGATGCAGCGCTACACATTTTGTGAGTTATAATACGACTTCTAAGATTTACGTCGCTCCAACAATCATAAGATCTTCTGTAACTTCAAAAGATATGTATTTGTGTGTGTGTGTGTGTTTTTTTTTTCCTTTTTTCCTTTCAAGATTGTCGTTCAACTGTTATATTATCAATCTTAATCAAGATCAATTAGTTGGATTGCAAAGTCATAATCCCAAAGAGCAAGACCCTTATGGTCTATGGATTATGATATGATATAAGCTTTTAGTGTTGGTAAACTCAGTTCTTAGTATGGTAAATTTTAAAGGTGGAGTGGAAACATGGGACTATAAATAGAATTAGATGGTTACTACATCGACGAACTCAAGAGAAAAGCCTCCTATGGAGTAGCTAGAGATTAAAAAGGGTGGAACGCGTTAGGGTGGATATCTGATTGCTTTTGAAACCATCAAAATTAACTTGTGCATGGTGATAAATGATGTTTCTCTGATAAGTTGTAATAATGTACACTCATTGAAATAGCATTAGCCTTTGCAATGTTGGACAAAATGACAAAGTAAGGACTCACAAACTTTGCTTGTTGTACAAAATGAATAAGAATAGGAATTACAAACTTTGTTTGGATCAAAGAATGGATTTTCAAAATTTAACTGAATGCATGTGAACAAGTAGTGCTGACATGCCTGATCTTTTAAGACACGAACACGAAACATGTATATACGAAAACGACACAATAACTTATCTTGCCGTTTTTTTGATACCCGAACATGAACCTGTTTATACCTGGTTTACACGATAATACCAAGTTAATACGATAATACACGGACATGTTTTCCAATTCTGACACGTTAAATGGGTATCATCAAGGGTTAAAAGGTAGAATTTCATCTAGTAAAAACGTAAAACTCCATTACTCCACCCCCATAACCTATATTAAAAAAAAAAAAAAAATCTTTAACATGTTTTAACAGGTACTAAACAGGTAAACAAGTATTTAACCTGTTAAGGTCACACCTGTACCTGTTAAAATCATGTAGCTTCGTGTCGGGTATTCGTGTTCGTGTCTGAAATTGCTAGCCCTATGAATAAGTGATTATTATGTAGGAGTTAAGTAGTTGAGACAATTTAAAATTTGATTATGAAACACATTGTGGAGCTTTAAAATCTTATAGCAGTGTCAACAATGGAGGCTGAAAAACAAAACAGTATCTGTAGATGAAGAAGAAAGTAAGAAGGTGAGTGATCAAATGATGATTCTGTTTTTAATTCTTTTAGTCCCAATTCTTTTAGCTATGAGCCAGAATATCAATATGTTTTTTAGTATATTATGTCCACAAATTGGTTTTGATTTAGGTTGCTAGTTAATTAATATAGATAAGGTTTGTTTTCTTAAATTTAATAATGAAAAGTAGCTAAATACAAACTTTTAAAGTTTTAGAAAATAAGTGTATGATACCCTTCCGAGACGTGAGAATTGGGACTTGTTTTATTGCAGAATGTGACATCCTTCCCCACCTAAATTCACGATGTCTTCGTCGTGAATCTTGTATAAATGATACTTGGTCCTTGTCATCTTCATTATAAGTTTACCCGTATAATCATGAATGGTTAGCAAACCGTGTCTCATGTGAATGTCACATCCACCTTCCGTTGCTTGACCAAAACTTATGATGTTGCTTTGTAGACTCGGTATGTAGTAAACATCGGTTAACAAACGCTGCTCCCCCGTTTTCCCTTCAAGTAACACCGATCCTTTTCCACGTACATCAATACAAGATTTATCTCTGAATTTCATCTTTCCCGTGACTCGTTCATTAGGTTCAAAGAAATAAGATTGATTAGCAGTCATGTAATTTGATGCTCTCTTGTCAAGATACCAGTGTCTTTCTCCATTGGTTTGGTTTCAAAACGCTTCGGTATCACCTCCTTATTAGAAAACACCCGTGTCTTGATCACATCTCATCATAAACAAAGATAGACCCAAACCATCAGTTTCAACTAAGTTAGCTTCTTCCTGTTACTTCAAACGATCTGGACACATTGACGTGAAGTGACCAAATTAATCACAGCGATAACAATGAACCTATTATCTATCCTTTCTCCCCTTTTGAGGATCATTGACTCTTCTTCAACCCGTCTTCATTTCCATGATCTTGACCATCTTGACATTGATTCCATCTTTGTCCTTGTCATCCTAGTCTTGGCCTCTACCTTGGTCCCTATCCTTCCCTTTATAAAATGTGTTACACCAATGGGTTGTTTGTTAGCCTCTTAATAAATTTCTTAATCATTCAGTTTTTAATAATTCAGCATTAAAAATGTTTGTTTCAACTAAAAAACTCGTTAATGGAACACTTTACCCCTTAAAGAATTCTCATTCATCTTTTACTTTTTCTCCTTAGACCAAGCGGAGTGGGCGTGGAAGGGGGGGGGGGGGGACACCGCCCCGGGTGGGGCTTGGAAGAGGGGCGGGAAGGGGGAGGCGGGGAGAATGTCACCGGCGTGGGGGCTTGCTTTTTTTTTATTGGTTGATTTTTTTTAAACTTTAAAACATTAATAATAATAATATAATAATATCCCCCCCCCCCCCCTCTTCCCCCCTTTCATTCCCCACAATTTGCATCCCCTCCTCCACTCCTTATGGTCTTATGTTTTAACTAGCTTATACCCCGGAAGCGTCCCGGGTTGAGAACTCTAAGTAAAGTGAATAAAATTATAAGTATCTAAACTATAAAAATGGCATCTATGTATCAACTTACATTAGATACTTTAAAAAAAAATATACCAAAAGATCCATTTCACCTTACAATATCAACACCTAAAACAGAATTTTAAGATCCCAAGCACTTCAAGGGGACATAGATTGTTTAGCACCAATACATTCAGTCAAAGGTCTTTAACTGCGTACAATAAAATTTGAGTTATTTCAGAATATGGTAGAAAAAGAAAACATAGCAATTACCTGTTGGAGAGCGTCCCAGATTAAAATATCTAATATGATATAATAAAATATCTAATATGACAACATAATTAATGACTTGCCAATATATGATTAATGATTATTATTATTATTATTATTATTATTATTATTATTATTATTATTTTAAACAAATCTCTGTCATAAGTTAACATATTCTAATATAAAAAAAATGGTAATTGGGTCGGGTATCATCTAATCCCAGGCCCGACCCAAACCTACAATTTTTTTTAAACTAATTCCAAACCTGACACAATACCTGTCGGATTACAAAAAATAGTCGTTTTTTTTTCTCCGTTTTTTATATAGCACTATGGTACTCGTTGGAAAGATAATAAAACGCTCGTTAATTTGGTGTAATTTTTTCTTTAAAAAATCTCGTGTATGAAATATATTAACGTTTAAAAGTTATGGGATGAAACATTAGAGATAAAAATCTAATTTTGTTTTTAAATTTTAAATTATTATTTTCCTAAAATGAAGGCCTTGCCACATGGGATACACATGACACACTCAATAAAGAGAATACTCTCTTTAAATGCCATGTCATTAAAATTTTATTATAGGTATAGATAGATAGATTTAATAGATTTTTTTTCTTAACCACTTTTATTTATATTTATAAAGTTATCAATATCCATTAAAATCTTTAATTGACTATATATTTTAGAAATTTGGCCCGAGATCTACGGATACCCAAAGGCACACCATCTTTCTCTATAAATATCGAACCACAATAGGAAGCAGAGGCAATCCAATCCAATCTAATCGGTGATACGGTGAAGCTATGTTAATTACGCACTCTACTGCTTTTAATTCAGGTGCAATGGAAAGAACCATCAGGATGATACAAACGCCTGTTGACCCATTAGAGCCTCCCAAGTTTAAACACAAGCGTGTCCCGAAGCATAATGGGTCGCTACATGCACCGCTCATGCACTCTCCCCCACGATTACTGACGGTTGAAGACCAAAAAGATTGGAAAATCGCCCCGTGTATATCTAACTGGAAAAACCTTAATGGGTACATAATCCCACATGATAATCGTTTAGCTACAGATGGTAAGGAGCTTCAAGAAGTCCATATTAATGATAACTTTGCACAGCTTTCAGAATCTTTATATGTAGCTGAACGTCAGGCTCGTGAAGCTGTTTCCATGAGGTCCAAAGTTCAACAGGAGATTATGATGAAGGAAAACGAAAGAAAAGAGCGAGAGTTACGTGTGTTGGCCCAAAAAGCCCGATCTGAAAGAACTGGTGGTGTTGGTTCGGGTTCAGGTTCAGGTTCAAGTTCAGAAGAGATGACTCAGAGAGAGAAAATCCGGGAAGAAAGACGTAGAGAACGGGAGAGAGAAAGGCGGCTGGAAGGTAAAGATGCAGCCATGGGGAAAAAGCGTAAGATCACCCGAGACCAGGATCGTGACATTAGTGAAAAGGTGGCGTTCTCGCGGTTGAATTAGTTGGTTTATGGGTCCATACAAGTTCAAGAGTCTCCATTTAAACCTTTTTAATCCACTTGTTACATTCTCGCTCGGTTTAAGACTCTATAGATGTTTATTTTGGTTTTTTTTTTTTTGTTAGGCAATGTTAATTTCGTGATTTTCCCTTACTCAAATATTATGTTTGTGATTTTTTTTTTTGTTTATACATGATATTTTCTAGCAAGACGGTTCTTGATGTGAATAAGTTGGTAAATGGTAACAGAATGTTGAGCTATTATTGAAGACCTTGAATTTGCATCCAGTAGAAGCAAAAACAAACAGTGACAAATCTGCTGCTGTAACAATATTACAGGCATTACTTTTGTTATTATGCTAAGATCTAGAGGTGCAATTTTGGCCGTTTACATAAGGGGAAATCAAGAAAATAAGCAATTGACCGCCTTAAAAAACGAAAATAGACATCTCTTGTGTCTAAACATTAGAGAACGACCTAGTTTTGCGTCTACAAATTAGACCATTACACGTGGAGACGCTTGGATTTTTAAGGTCTCTGCGTCTACACTTTAGACTTAGACTTGAGGCTATTGTTTAGATGTGTAAGATACGCATAGAACCTTTCTTCAGCCGCCATATTTCCATCTTTAGAGCCAATCTTCTCTATTGGAACCTATTTTATTAGTGTGAAGCCCACGGGCCCAGTTAATTATCTAGGGTTTCGTATAATCTCTATATATTGTAATCATCTATTAAATTAATGATCATCAAGTCTTTTACCATCTTACATGGTATCAGAGCCAGCCAAGGCTCTCTACTGTCTCCACCACGCCATACACAAATAATTAAACCCTAGCCGTCACCACTTTGAGAAAAACCCTAGACAGGGCGGCGTGCCGCCATTGCCGCCGCCGCCCTGTCCGGCCATTGTTTATTTACTGTTCAGTCGCCGTCCATCTTCTTTTTTAGTTTTTGGTTCATTTATTTTAATTATTGTTCAAAATAAATTATCAGTCTTGGTTCTAGATTGCAGCCGTACTATTCATATTCTTTTTTTTTTCTGCTTCGAAAGATGCGATTGTGGAAACTATTCGTGATAGTATCGTTGGTTTTTACTTCATATATTTTCTTGATCTACTCTCAACCTTTCTAATTCCCACCGTTTGATTCAATTGGCTGCATGCATGTGTGTGTTTTTTTTATTTAACAATTTCTAGCCACAAATTTCTAAAGTGCTCATTATGCTTGCATTCTTTTCTTGTCTTTTATTTTATTTTATTTTCGATTGTCTTGGTCTTTTATTAGCTTTTTTTTTCAATTGGCTGCACCACGGACCATGGTTCGCCACCGATCATAAACCATTGTTTGATCGGTAAGGTTTATAGATCTCTTCTCTCTCTATTGTCGCCACTTGACCACAGTCACCGATCTTCACTGTCTCTCTTTCTTAACCTACGGATCTCATGTCTTGATCGTCTCCCGACCTCGACACGTTTCTTTAATTTATTTTTCTATTCCCATTCTTGCCGGACCACAGTCCATTGTCATTGATCAAATCACAGTTTGATCGATCTCTCTCTTCGATCTACAGATCTCAATTCTCTTTGGACGATCGTCATCCACGGTCACCGGCCTTCGCCACCCCACCATACGACTATGGTTGTAGGGTGTCTATTTGTTCTTCCTTTTATCTTATTTCTTTCCTCCAACCCCTCTTTTATCCTTTCTTTTATCCTTTGTATTGTCATGGCCAACAAAGATGTCATTGCGACTTTATTGTGATCTAGTGAATCTTGTTTATCATTCTGGGAGATAAGAAACAAAACCAAACATGGGGAAGTTGTGGACCGAAATAAAGTCATTATTGAAGAGTACGGGTATGTTTTTTGGCAAAGAAGAAGATTGCAGAATATTGGACCAGCAATTCAAGAACCGAGATTAAGACTAGTTTTTTTTATTATTATTACTCTGTCTTTTATGTTTATTTTTTTTAATTGTATTCCAGTCTAAGTGTCCGATGCTCTACCCCTCTAACTGCGGGGGAGTATTGGAACCTATTTTATTAGTGTGAAGCCCACGGGCCCAGTTAGTTATCTAGGGTTTCGTATAATCTCTATATATTGTAATCATCTATTGAATTAATGATCATCAAGTCTTTTACAATCTTACATTCTCAAGCCCTTTTCTTTAGACGCAAAGTCAGTTTTAGATGCAGAGACCATTCCTTTTCTTTAAAGCCAATCTTAAGCCCCTTTTACTTAGACGCAATGTCAATATAGACGCGTCCTGTACTTTAGACACAGAGAGAATATAATGGGCTATTGTTTAGACGCAATGTTATTAGAGTCTCTTCAATTCTAGTTTCCGTAGTTTGGAAATCCAAAATTCAGATATCCGAATCTGAAGACCATCATTATAATAATATAAAGCAACATTTCTATAATAAAAAAGAACATCATCAAAATGCATGCATCTTAATCGTCCTAAATGTCAAACAAACCTAATACCAAATTACATAGGGAATAAAATTAGAATGAATTACAAAATTCGTTCTTTATGTTTATGCCAAATTACAAAGCATGTCTTTTGCCTTTAAAATTGACGAAAATCGTACTTAATATTTCTAAATTTTACTCGTTATGTCCTTTTACCTTAACCAAGTTAATATAAAACGTTAACATGAAGGCAGGTCGGTCATTTCCCTATAATATCATACTTCATGTGGTGTTTGGAGTTTGCACAATAATGCATACGTTCAAGAAACCATTCAAAGAAAAGCGTTATCATCTCTATGTGGTTCGCGAGTAGACGTCGTTTTTTATTTCTCCATCTCTTATCAGTTCAGTATTGAGTATTATGAGTAATTACCATGATTCGCATGTCAATACGTACTAGTAGTAGTCAGTCTGTTTGCCCAATCCATAATACAGATAGTTAACCTCCCAAAATTGAGGATACGAGCCTTTTCTTCCGGCTATATCAACGGAAGTTATAGACTTCTCGTCTTTCATATCATCATAAAACTCAATGTGTCAAAACCCACCTAAAGTGTTGCCTTGATTTGGTTTGTATTTTATCTCCAAAAATGATAAGCTTTTAGAAGTTACTAACTATTTTAGCATTATAGTCTTATCTTACATAACATATTAATTATTTATAAAAAAATATTTACATAACATGTTTATTAGATTTATTTAGTTTCCTTAGTTTTTAATTTACTTAACCCAATAGTATTTTTGTGTGTTTCTGTCAAAAACTTAACGGCGGGCTCGATGGTGTTAGTGGGGGTGGATCTGGGTCCAATTGAAACATAAATGGAACCACCGGTGCTATTTTGACAAATTTGAAACCAATGGAATGTAACTATAGGTGTACAAACTCGTATTTTTTTTTTTTTTTGAAAACCCGGTTCTGGGCTTTCATCCCAACCGGTTTTTTGAGGGCCTTAGGTATACCAGTTTTTTTTATTAATCAGTTCGGTTAAAAAAACTGGTACACGTGGGAAAAACTCGGACTGATCCTAATCAATTTGCATTGGGTCTAAAATCGATCCCCCCCCCCCCCCCCCCCCCAAAAAAAGGTTTTTTTTTAAACAAAAGCATCTTTATATAAAAAATTGGTTTGAAATCGGTTTGTTATGGGAGATGGCCAACCGGTACCCAACCTAACGGTTCGAGACTTGTTGAAACCGGGTTTTCATATACATTTTTTTTCCAAACTGGGCCATGTTTTTTTTTTCTGTCTTTTAATCGGCTTTTTATAAATAATTAATCAAATTGGCGTAATTTTTTTCACGCCATGAATTCTCCTTTTTTTTCCTCCATCTTTATGCACCCAATTAGAGCATTCACATCCCATCCACCAATTTTTACCTTATAATTTAACTAAAAATCATATTTTTTAAAATTTATCTCTCACTTTAAAAAACTTCTCACATCCCATCCACCATTTTTATCTTTATTTTACTCACAAACATATATTTTATTATATTTCTCTATTTTATACACTCACATAAATTTGGTGAAGGATGAATAGTAGCTTTTCATGAAAAGCTAAGATGACACATTTTTATAATATAAAGATGGGGTAAAAAATGGTGGATGGGTTTTAGAGCATTCACATCCCCTCCATCAAACCTCTCTCCATCTCAAAAATTTAAAAAAACTTACTAAAAACACCTTACATCCCATCCACCATTTTATACCCCATCTTTATAATTTGAAAAATCCATCATCTAGCTTTTTATATATAAAAAGTTACTATTCACCCCCATCAAATTATTGTAAGTGTATTTAAACGAGGAATATAATAAAATAAGTGTTTGTGAGTAAGATAAAGGCAAGTATGATGAAGGGGATGTGGAAGGTTTTTTAAAATGAGAGATAAATTTTGAAAAGTATGATTTTTTGTTATATTATAGGGTATACAATAGTGAAGGGGATGTGAATGCTCTTAGTATACTTTTAATAGGTTTTTTTTAATTTAAAAAATGGGAGAAGGTTTAGTGGATGGGTTGTGAATGCTATTAAATACATTCATATAAAGTGGAAGGGCTTTAAATTACAAGACGAAACAAACATACCTAAGGGCTAATTTAGTGTTAACAAATATGAAACACCTCGTCAGCAATAATCGATGTGTCCGAGTGGGTTTATCTCTCAACAAACATATAATCGCCGTTCTATTTTTGCTGCCCACCAACTGTTTGTAGAAATGCTTCACATAAATTTCGAAACTATGCTGTTTGATTTCAATTGAATTTTGATTTCAGCAAGTTCCTATCTTTACCAAATTTGTTTCTTTAGTTTCTTGTCTTTACTTTTCCTCCAGTCCCTCGCTTCCAGACACACACAAAAAGGTACATTACTTTTGTTAGTCAGTTCTTGAAAATGGAATTTTCAAGAAAATCGTTTCAAGTATGAAAAGTTTGCATCTTTTGTACTACTTAAAGCATATCTAAACAATTTGTGTCTTGTCTTGTATTGGGTAATTAATATCTTGACAAATTAAGTATCTTTTTCAAGGGGATGTGAGTTAAGAGTCATAAGTATTAAGCATTGGGAATAATTCATGTAAACAACTAATTTTTGAATGATGGATTGATAGATGAAGTTGGTGAAGCCACTCAACTTGTACCAGGACTTGCTGAAGCTGCGCGCTGTGGATCGAGGGCGCTTTCTTGGTTTGGATGTTGGTGATAAATATGTCGGCCTCGCGGTTTCGGATTTTGACAGTAAAGTTGCTTCACCATTAAGGTTTAAACTTGTTGCAAGTGCTCAATTATTGATAGAATATTTATGGAACAATCAAACATTATAAACTACCATGGAAAAGATAATTGATTGGAACCATTATCCTTTTGAACTCCTTAAGATCTGTGAATGTTTGTGGAATGTTTAGGCATAGAATTGCAAAAATATATATCCATGTTGGTAGTTTGGCTTTGGCACTTTCTTTTTGTATTGGTGTAATGTCGCTCGAGTTTCAAATTTATATTTCATGCTTGGTTGCAGTATGCTTGAGATAATATTGGTTGTTTTTATATGCTGCAGTGTTCTAGTTAGGAAGAAAAATAATATCGGTCTGATGGCTCTTGATTTCGAACATCTGGTTAGTTTGCCAACTTCTACTTTTCCGTTACTCTTTTCGCTCCTATGTATTCAACTATACAAGTTGATTTTGATTTACTCATGTTGTTAATCTAAATAAGTTGATTTTCTTCTTTTGTGTACAGATATCAAAACTCTCTGTGTCTGCCTTTGTTGTTGGATACCCATACGAAAACATGCAAAAGAACAGCGAAAATGCAAGTTTCTATATTATATTGTAACTTCATCTTCTTGTTTATGCAGTTTGCGATTCATGATCTTATTTTTCCTTCTCTGTCAGGCTACCCAAGTGAAAGTATTTGTAGATGACCTTTGTAAAACAGGGAAACTTGAAGACGTGAAGTATACTTTATGGAACGAGTGCTACACAACGAAGGTGTGTGCACAGTTTTGCTCAAAATCTTTTACTTTAGAGAAGACGATAAATTGTTTGACTAGATGCCGACTTTCATTATGCTTAAAGATTCTAAAACATTATAGAGTTTTAAAGCTAATAGAACCACAGTAAAAGAAAATTAAAAGGTATCCTAACTAATAAAGATATCATGAACTAAAGCACAATAATCAGATAACAGTTGTTAAGAGTGTTTGGCAATTTGGCTTATTTAAGGATTTGAGAGGTAAATAATTAGAAATGAGAATCGGATAGCAGTTTGAGTACGCAACTACCAAACAGCCACTTATAGATAAGCTGATAATTTTAAACATCTTGCTACTAACCGGTTGTCTTAAAAGTCAGAACACCATAAGCTTATAAAACTCAAAATTACCCTAATAACAATGCAAATATAAGGGTGGGCGGGGTGCTCCACTGAAATATTTTTAACTTCACTAATTTACACCAATCCTACACTGCCACATCACTTCACTGAAACACAGTTTTGGAGGCAACACTACCCTGAACCACCCAACCTATAAAAAACAAAAAACTTATTCTCAACACATCCGTGATAATCACCCGTACTGGTAGTGTTACCTGGGGCAGTGCTACCATGCTGGTAGAGGGGTACCAGCACGGTTTGCTGGTAGTGCCCCGCCTCCTCTAAATAATCAATACATAAGTTTTAGATATCTACTTTTTACTTTCTAAAATGTTAAAAGTATAAAAGCCCGTCTGTCTGTCTGCTTGCTATCCTAATGTAATTTGTCCTTTATGAAATGAATGATGTTTGAATTTCGAAGAAATATAAACAAATAAATAAAAATTAATCATTTTATTCTCTATGTGATTTTTTTGGTCATACATGATCTTTTCTTACAAGTCATAGCTTTGGCAAGATGGTTATTGATGTGGTTTAAGTTGGTAACAGAATGTGGAGCTATTGTTGAAGCCGTTGAATCTGCACCCGGTAGAAGCAAAAACAAGTAGTGACAAATTTGCGGCTGTGGCAATTCTGCAGGTATTACTTTTGTTATTATGCTAAGATCCAAGGTGCCAATTTCGGCTCTTTCGGTTAAGATTGTCTCCATTTGCTTTGTGTTTTATCTCATACCAGATAAACTTTTAGAAACTTCCCTGATAATGGAATGTGTCTTTATCATCTTATTTAACATATTAATTACTTGTCAAATACTTATTTTTATTAAGTGATTACTTTTTTTTTGTTTTGGCAGGCGTATTTGGATTTCGTTAACAGGTATGCCGTGACTGAGGAAAACCAATGAAGATCAAGACCTTAGTTTAGGGCCTTCAAGTATTGATGTTTTAGACATACGTAATTTTCAATTTTTGCAAGGACGTAGGTGAAATTTTTATTTTTATTTTTGATGGTTGATTTAGTATTTCAACTTAATTTTTAATGTTCAAATTTAAATAATTAATATATTCCTCTATTTTTTAGCATGGACATTCAGAACAATTATCAAGTACTCTTTTTGTATTTAATACCATTTGTATACTAAGCATGAAATTGGCCACATTAGATTTTAAAACATACCAAAACATAAGTCTGAGTGATTATAAATGTTATCAACCAATAAAAGTTGGCTGCAAAAACTGCAGAAACAAAAATAAAAAAGACATGGCTGCAGTAATAGTGGCATCAGTTTGTTCTAGAGAAATTGTAAGATAGAACTAGTTTTTGACATCAACAGTGAAGCTATACTCCTGGTCACAGCCCATGTAAGAATCACTCATCAAATACAGGCTCAGCATTTTCTTCCCCGCTTCACTCGGAGCAGTTATATTATCCAGTTTCACCCTTGACTTCCGCTGCAAGAAAACCCTCTTATTCGCAAGCACCTCGTTACTTTTAGTGTCCCCAACAACAAGCCACCATCCTTCTTCTTTCGCTTTTGGGTGTCTCGGGGCATCCACAGGCCCTACATCGGTCCCATCCTCGAGATCACGTTCAAGTGTCACCACCAAAGTAAAATCCTCCCCAGCCTTGACATTATCACTATCCAACACTTCATATGACAGATCAATATTAGGAAAACGGTTGCAAAACTTTGCAATATCCATCAACTGAGTATCTGACATCTGTAGTAACTCCCGCCTTTCGTCATCTTCCATTTCAACCAAATCAAAAACTGTCTCGACACTTTTCCCTGGGTTTTCTTGACACCGTTTGGCTAATTCTTTAGTGAAATGAGGCAGCTGCAACAGAACCGAATCCCGTTCCCACATTCCTTGTGTCAGCATTTGGCTAACTTCCATTGCGAGAAGAGCTAAACTAAGCCACCCCTTGCTAGAAATAACATCAACCATAGCTTGAAGCAACCTAGCAGCCGATAAAACCACTTCTTGCTGGTCAAAACCAAGATTTCCACCGACCAACTGCCTTGAAAAATGAGCTTGTAGCAGCGCGTTAGCCTTGACATGTGGGTCCCCGTAGTTCGGATTTTCAAACGAAAAACCGTTGATGAATGATTAACTTCCGGATTAACACCTCTTCATTGGGTCGAACCAGGAGTGCCTCATACTCGGATGCTGTAGCTAAAATCTCCAAAAGACCCTTCAGTTTTGTCTTGCTGGTAATCAAAGAACTAAACCGTTCAATTGTTGTGTAACTGATGTAATAGTATGAAGCAATCAAACCAAGATTAAGAGGTGAAAGGTCAAAATCATCATTGATTAAAACACATTTACTCGACTCCAAATCACTCAACGTGTTCTCCACAAGCTCAGATAGATGATCCTGTATATGCATTTGACTTGCACCTTGCAGATTGTAGTAGTTAGGATTTTGGGTGAGCCTACGGTACATAAACGTCCACGTCAGATAATCAACAGCATCCTGTTTGTTTGCAACTACTTTAACGACCACCTCAGCATTCAAATTATCGTGCAGACGATGATGCAAATGGCTTTCAACTGGTAACGGTTCAAATAAAAACTTTTTGTAGTATTTTTCACGTCGGTCATGACAAAAAATAACACACTTCCCAGAATTATCACCAGGTAGCCGGCTTGTGTGGCCCATCATTTGAAGAAGATCGGTGACCGGGTAATCAGTGTGGGCCTTTTCCCGACCATCGTAATACTGTGTTCCCATAACGACCACCAAATGTGCACTAAGAGAGACCCCCCAACACATAGTACCACTAATTACACACACTTGAATGCGACCCGTTTCATAAAGTGTCTTAACTATATCTTGGTCAGTGGTGGCCAAACCCTCATGTAGATACCCCACCCCATACTTCAAAGTCTCCTTCAGCATGGGTTCGCGAATTTGGTCAATAAACTGGCCCAACTCGTTTTCAGATTGAAGTAAGAACAAAGGCTTATCTATGTTCTCTTCGCCAGGATAATTACTTTCGGCTATCGAGTATGTCATCAGCTCAACAGCTGTCAGGCGGGTGTGTTTCCTTGTTGGAACAAACACAATGGCGGGTTTTTTATTCTTAGCATGTTGTACAATAGCAGTGTAAGTCCGTTTGGTCATTGCTTGCATCCGGGCTTCAAAATTAGCTATATCTATGCCTTGGATGTCAATTTCAAGAGGAGTTCGCTGAACAGCGAAATTAAATATACCGTGTGACGTGGCACCCATCCATTCACCCAAATCTTTAGCATTTGCGACTGAAGCCGATAACGCCACTATCCGTATATTGTGACCTTGGCTTGCTATGTACCTCATCCTAGACACAATAACCTCCAAAACAGGACCATTTTGCCCTCCAACCAGATGCAACTCATCAACAATAAAAAGACTTACTTGTTGAACTTGTTTTCGTTGTTTCCATCGACGCGATAAAGCATCCCACTTATCAGGGGTGCTGATTATCACCTGCCCTTTTTCAAGTAACTTCAGATCAGTTGTGGTTTCCCCGGTCAACTCACAAACTCTCAACCCTAGCTCGTCTCCAAATTTCTTTTTCCATTCACTATATTTTTTCTTAGCAAGTGCTTCAACAGGAGCAACATACACCACACGCATTACGTTATCAGGACCTTTCTGATGGTTTCTTAAAACAGAAAATTCAGCACATATAGTTTTCCCACTGCCAGGTGGTGCAGCAACTAACACATTGTCATCAGTGTTGTACAGCACTGTGAAAACTTGAGTTTGAATAGGATTAAAGTGTTTGAATTCTGGATAAAGGGCTTCGTATAACGGATTTCTCAAAGCAGTTACAGGAAGTGGCTGCAAGTCTAGTAATTCGGTTGGTGGTGGATACTTTTCAGGTAAGATTAAATGACGAAATGAAATGGGTAAAATCGCTGTCGACCCAAGCCATCTGTCTGAAACAACCTTAATGAAGTACTGAGGTGGCAAAGGTTCGTGTATCGGTAGAGTGAACTCTAAAGTGTGGTCTTCATCGATATACTGTTTTTTCAGCAAGAAATACTCGTTATGAAGAATTAAATCCCCATCATTATCTTCTGCAATCACCCAAAACGGTTCAGCATAGCCATGAATTCTGTCTTCCCACAGAAAATCCGGAGTGATAGTGAGTTCAACTCTTAAGAGGCTTCGGGTGAGTGGTTGAACATGTGCTGCTAGGATAAGTTTTGGGAATTGGTGAATGCACTTATGAAGATTTCTTCCTAATGTTTGGTCATGAACGAGCTCTCCTAGCTCCTGTGATGACAGGTCATAGTATCTTTCCCATGCCAAATCTTTTTTCTCCAGTTTCATTAATACATTGTTTTTAATCCAGTGAAATTGGCGCAGAGGAGTTTGTGCACTCCAAATCCTCTTATTTACCATTTTGCACAAGTTTAAAGCTTTCTCAGCTAACTCAGCCCAACCTCTTTTCAACACAATCTCAAAAAGAGCACGCATCAGCCGTCCCGCACTCTACAAAACCAAGAAACAAAATTTAATTAACAAAACAAATAACATGGGAGATCATAAACGGTAAGTACAAATAGCATGGAAAATCCAAAGGGTTATTTAGATAAGATACCAAGTTACTTTCACTTTTGTCTTGTTTTAGTCATTTTGTGCCTTTTGAGTCATTAAAAGATTGATTTTTTTTTTCGGTGATTACAGGGTATTTTGCTTATCACCCAAAAGCTTGGCTTTCAAAGGTGTAGCGAAGGCGCTAACCTCATATATGTGAGGTGCCGGTATTACTAGATAACATTTTCTACCTTGTTGACCCATAAACACCTAAAACTAATAAAATAAACGAAACACAAGTTAATGATATGAAAAACATGCATCATACTATCCTATGTATGAGATTTTTTATTTCCATGTAAAATCAAACTAGCTCTATATACGACCAAAGAAGCACAGGCTGACACGCAAATTTCTCGACTTTATGTCCACTAGTACCCTAAAATCCTGAGGAGCAAGCACATTTCTTTACCACTATGTACACTCAAACCCACTGCACAAAGAAGCTCTCCCTCTCCTCTATTCTTATATTCTCTACAAAAATAAAAACAAAAGAATCAAGGGACACGGGAGTACCATGGGAGTATTGACATAAGAACTCCCCCTCTCTTTTCTTTAATTTCTCTTCTTACAACTCCAAAGCAAAAACAGAACCAAGGAGCACGAGGAAAAGTGAAAAATGTGTGATTAGTAAGTAAGAGAGTACGAGCACGAAGAAAAAAGTGAAGAGCATACCTAAAATTTCTCATTATACAACAAAGCACCTCAAGGGCGCCTCAGCCAAAAGCGGCGCCTCAAGGGCGCCTCAAGTCGTCTCATGAGATTACCTTGCTTTACATCCTCTGAAACGATTTGAAGATCGCCCCCTAGCACCTCACACACACTTTATTTAAATAAGGAGGCAAACCTTGCAAAAGGTCAGCATGATGACCAAAACTGGACAAAAAAATATCTTTTTACAACCAAATGTACATTTAAAAAAGGGCAATGACTTAAACCTAACAAAAGTTGGGACTTGGGTTGCATTGGTAATTTGGTATTTTATGAAGAACTGAACAATATCAAAATGGGAAGTTAATGAATATGTAGAACAATAAAGTAAAAAAACCAACCTGAGTAATGAAGACCATGTCAGAAGCCAATGAGTGTCCTTCAAGCTTTAGCTGAGAAATATATGATTGGAGTAAGACATTGATCTTTGCACTAGGTTCTTCCAAACTTTCCTTGATGGGGATAGGAACACGATCCAAAAGCTTTACAAGTTCCATTTTTTCATCCCGTCTTACTGTCACATATTTGAACTCCTCGCTGAGAGAAAACAATCTGCATAGCTCAATATCACTCATAGTAGGCTTCAAATGCTCATTGTATGCGGCAATCGTTCCATGAGTTATGTAATAGTAACTTGCAATTCGACCCAAATCAGTCACCTGAAAATAACCACTTTTTCTATCATACCTCACCAGGTTGTTTTTGTCAAGTATTGTGGCAGCAGAATGGACCTGCAAGAAAAAGAAAATCAACATAAGAAACAAACAGATATAACTCCACAGTTAAATTCTCACAGGCACATTGAATTTGTGGGACTTCATGAGTAAGAAACTAAAACTACAATCTTATTCATTATGGTGAAATCATTTTTAAATGCAGATCGAAAATTCCAAATTTTCATTTTAACATTGAAGTTGAAGCCACAAATAACATGCCCGATAACCGACAAACCAAAAGAACATATTTAGGTGCAGTTAAGGACTTACCAGATCAGCTCTCCTAGCCTCAAGTAATTGATCTTTCTTATAAGCATCAGAAGATAAACCATAAAGTGTAGGATCTCGCATCATACGAACGTACAAGTAAGTGTAACTAAGCCAATTGACGGCTTCTTTTGCATTTTGAACAGTTCCCAGAACAATCTCTGCATTCAGTTGATCAGCCAACTTGGAAACAAATTGACTCTCAATTGGAAGCTGATGATTCATTAGTGAAAGATAATACTGCAGCTCACTATGTCCTGTTATAATAATTCCTTCACCACAGGTATCATACTGCGGTCTCCCTGCGCGACCCAACATCTGCATAACATCCAGTGGACTAAGTTCAGTCCATGCTCCTCTTTCTGGATTATAAATCTGTGTTCCTTTGATAATAACAGTGTGAGCTGGCAAGTTCACACCCCATGCCAAAGTGGCGGTTGAAACCAGTACTTGAATGTGCCCATTAGCAAATAACAACTCAACAACTTCACGGTCAGCCCTAGTCATTCCTGCATTATGAATTGCTAAACCATAAGGCAAAAGATCCTTAAGATCATTGTCTTTCACAAGCTCAGTATGTTCATGAAGAATCTCACAGCTTACACTATCGTCTTTCAAAAACATCCCTAATGTGTCATTAGCAAGAGCAGCGTCTCTAATTGCGCGTGCAGTCTTTGTTGTTTCTTTCCTTGAATGCACAAATATAAGCACCTGATGCTTTCCCGCCACACCAATTACCTTTTCATAACAAATATCGTTCATCAATTGAAATCTCTGCAATGGCTTCTTCACTGTGATTCCAATATACTGCTGAGCAAGTGGGCAAGGTCTGTAACTATTATCAAAATAAAAGAGACCTTTCTTTAAGTCAACTCGCAGAAACAATGCCACATCATCATAATTCGGAAGGGTGGCAGATAGCCCAACCAACCGAATATTTTCCTTTGTCGTCTCAATTTGTCTGACAGTCCTCGCAACAATACTTTCAAGTACAGGCCCTCGGTTATCATGCAAGAGATGTACTTCATCAATAATTATTAGCTTTACGAGTTGCGTATAAGTAACATCTCCTGATTTTCTAGTTATAATATCCCATTTCTCTGGAGTGGTGACAATGATTTGCGTTTCCTTAATCTGTTGTCTGGTCAACGTCTGGTCCCCACTCAACTCCATCACAGTGACACCATAATGCTTCAAACGATTAGACAAATTCCCTACCACTTCAGCCACCAGAGCTTTCATTGGTGCCACATAAACTATCTTGTAATCCCTGTGGTTAAACGAACCATCTTCATTCATGTGCAAACCGATCTGTTGAAGAATGGTGAGCATAGCAACATTGGTCTTCCCGGATCCAGTGGGAGCACACAGTAATATATTCTCTGCTTTGAATAAAGCAGTCTCGTAAACTTTACTCTGAACCCTGTTTAATTGAGTCATTCCTTCAAACGCCATTTGGGCCCAACTCGGCATGGCTGAAATCTTTACAAGCTTATCATCAGCAGCAAGTGGTTTGGGCTTCAATGCCGGCACGTGAACTTCTTCATATCCTTTCCCATGGTTCCTATACGAGCCCAAAGGAAGCTTACATCCTTTATTTTCCATTAAAAGACCACCTTGGTGAAATGAAATGCGCTCGAGATCAAGCAACTCTCGTTGACTGTTTAACCAACCGTTTTCAGCATCACCGCCAACAACTCCACCACCACTTTCATCCTTCAACCGTCTTGCTTCGTCTCTTACACCTCCCTCCAAGTGCTCCTGTCTTTCAATTGCAGTTCCTCTTGTAACACGCAACCATTCCAAAATTGCAACCAAATCAGGCCCTAGTCCCCTCATTCTTTCCTCAATCTGTTTCCTCTGTTCCTCATCTTCCGCTCTAGCTAAACGCGTACACCACACAATCTTCAGACGATTCCTTACAAGGCACTTCACAAGACTAAACTTATCAAACCATAAGCACACCAGTAACTTAGTTTCAACTTCAAGATCATCATCAACTTCTTCAAGAATCTTTAACACCTCTTCAGAAAGCCTCCAACTCTCCTGTGCATCAATCTTTTGTTCATACGCCTGCGAAATCTTCCTCTGAAGCCAATACGCATCAATATCGTGTACATCAACCGACATTCCATCATCCGCTTCTTGTAACCCTCCATCATCCATTCGCATAACCGCATCCCCATCATACTCTTCCTCATCATCATAATCTTCATCTATAACATCAACATCACTCTTTCCATCACCATCTTCATCATCTTCAAACTCAACAGCTACACCAACATTATCATCAACATCAACAACAACAACATCATCTTCTCCATCATTATCCGCATCCTCAAAATCCGTAACAACCCTCCCAACAGAAACCAACTGATCGAAAACCGCATCCGAAACAGGATTCAACAGCTTCTCAATATCCTTCTTCTTGTCATGATTCTTTAACCTATCATCCTTAAGCACAGCCAAAACCTCATCAGCAGCAGCAGTAACAATACTCAAAGGCTGCCCACCTAATTGCTGCTGGATCACACTAAGCATTGCCTCATATGCAGCTTGAGTTTCTTTCGATTTCGGCTTGTAAAACTCCTTCTTCTTCTTGTTCTGTTAATAATGTAAGAACACTCTCTCCTTCAAGACGACGTCGTTTGCTGTTCTTAGAATTGAAAAGCTTCTGATCCGTGTCACCAAACCTTTTACGATCTAGCTTTCCGGCCATCGTAATCACAAAATTCAATAGAAACAATAAACGAAGAACGAATATAAAGACGATTTTTTTGTGTTTTACGTAAGGATCGGAAAAAGTGCATGCAGTATTCAATAAACCCTAGAAATTGACGAGCAATTAGGGCTCCTTTACGTTGTTGATAATTAAATCTATATATCTCTATATATATAGGTGTGACTCTCTCTAACCGCCTTGCTCCCTACTCATTTAACCCGCGATTTTGTCTTGCTCCACACGTAACCATGATAATAAAATGATAACTGCTCTACCATTTTGTATATCACTACGAAACACGTCCCGGGTCGAGAAACCTAATATAACACATCAATTTTACATATGAAATAGACTGATACGCTCTACGTTTACATGCAGGAAAGCTTCAGGTAACACCTATCCTAAAACAATTAAGAATGTATAACTTAAATGTTAACACCTAACTTAAAATATTGTATAACTCTATTGTTAACACTTAACCTTTAACAGTATAATTATAATGTTTACATCTAACCTAAAACAAAATATAACTCTAATATTAATATCTAACCTAAAACAATGTACAACTCTAATGGTAACACCTAACCTAAGAGGGTGTTTGGGATTGAGTTTCAAAACAACTTATTGACTTATTGGCTTTTTCAAAAAATTAGAAAAGTTAGAAATCCTGGCTTTTGGCTTTTGGCTTTTGGCTTTTAAGGGTGGAAAAGCTGTTTTGACTTTTGGCTTTTGGCTTTTAAGGGTGGAAAAGCTGTTTTTGAAAAGTTAGAAATCCTGGCTTTTGGCTTTTGGCTTTTGAATTTTGGAAAAAAATTACAAATCTACCACCCATACAACCAATATTCACAATAAGTTAAGCGAAACACTTAAAAAAAACAACAATTTATTGACTTTTTGACGTTTCTCATCCGAAAAGCTAATCCAAACACTTTTTTTAAAACTCCTTTTCAAAAAGTCATAAGTCAATAAGCACTTTTGACCAAAAGCACTTTTGCATCTCCAAACTCAATCCCAAACACCCTCTAAAACAATGTATAACTCCAACGTAACTCTAATATTACAGTGTAGTGGCAGAGACATTGGTGGACCATTATAGAAGACCTGGGGATCCTGGGTTCGATTCTTGAGCCAGACTGGTTTTACCGGTAATTTCATCGTTGTGCCTACGGGCGGGTGGGTTACCGGGTTTTTTTTCCGAAATTGGTGTTTGACAACTCGGTTACTCTCAGAGTACTTGAATTTGTCGAAAGAGTGCCCCAAAAGTGCTCGGGTTTGATTTGTTGGCCGTTAAAAAAAACACATATTCTAAAGGCTAAAAAATTGTACAACTCTAACATACTAATATTGATACTTAACCTAAAAAATGTATAACTCTAATATTAACACCTATCATAAAGGTTAAAAAAGGCATAAGTCTAATATCAATATTCAATACCTAACCTAAAACAATGTGTAACTCTAATATTAACACCTATCATAAAGGTTAAAAAAAACTACATAACTCTAATATCAAATATTCAATACATAACCTAAAATAATCTATAAATCCAATGCTAACAGTTAATACTTCAACGGGAAGAAGCACTAAAAACCTAGCCGAATCGGTAAAAGATACATGACATATTATACGAAGCGTCTCAAAATATTAAAACCAAGATTTTTAAAGGGATAAAAAATAAAAATCCTTAAACTCAAGGACCACCACCAAACCCCTCAACTAATATCATTAAACTCAAGAACTCCGACAAGGAAACAAACAACTAAACTCCGATTCAAAAGCTCTCAAAGCTTCACATATCGTCAATGGAAGATGAACCCATACCTGATTATATTATTACTATTCCTCTCATTATTACTGCTCCAAACCTCCACGGAGAACGTACAACCTGTAAATAAGTGAAGTGCCGATTCGTTTTCCGAATGGCACAAAACACAGTCTAAGCTCTGCAGGTGCATTCCCCTTTTGGATAGCTCTAAACGCGTTGGAAGACGATCCCTGACGGCTCTCCAAACCATAATCTTGCATTTGAGAGGTGTCCAGTTTTTCCATTCAATCTTTGGCCCTAAATCGGCCGAATAGTTTGTATAAAGGAGTTGTTTTGCTGATCGAACAGTAAAAACTCCACCTCTGTCCGCTTTCCAGGTCCATTCGTCCATTTCGCCGCGGAAATGAAAGTCGTACAGGTCTTGTAATAGCAGAAATAAGTCCGCTATTTCCTGATTTGAATTTGGATTGTGTCTCCATTCCCATGTAATCACTTTCGCCCCCTGAATGACCTTTATCCGATCAGAGATGTAAGCCCACTTACGAGACTCTAATCTAAATAAAGACGGATACACCAACCGAAGAGGGATGTCTTTCAGCCAAGCGTCACACCAAAAAGACACCAAATCACCTTTACCGACTACACAAGCGAGATGATTCTGAAGAGATAAACCATTTGCGATTCTTTTTTCACCAATCTTAACGATCGGTTTCCACGGACCTTTCGCAGACTTCAAACATGGGAGATGAGACCAATGCCGAGAGTTACCATGACACCCCGTAATAATTCTTTTCCATAATTTATCGCCATCCTTTTTATAACGCCAAGTCCACTTAAAAAGGAGAGCTTCATTCACCACTTGAATCTTGGAAACCCCGAGCCCGCCATCATTTTTGGAGGAAGTAATAACATCCCAAGCCACCCAAGGAATTTTTCTCTCGACGCTAGCACCCGACCAAAGAAAGTGCCGCATAATAGCTTCAATGTTATCTACCACCGTCTTTGGAGCTTTGTACAAGGAGAGGTAGTAAATAGGCAAATTCGCAAGCACCAATTTAATAAGAACAAGACGACCTCCCAAAGACAAACATCTCACTTTCCACATGGAAAGCCTATTTTTAATAACTTCTATCACAGGGTCCCAATTACTAACCCGAGTCATGTTAGCTCCAACTTTAATACCAAGATACACAAACGGAAAAACACCCCTCCGGCATCCCAAAACATCCATCATGTCATCCACCTCTTCATCGGTGGTGCCAACTCCAAAAAGATTAGATTTTGCGATATTAATTCGGAGACCCGAAACAATATGGAACACGCGGAGGATTCTCGCCATCGTTTGAATATTTTCCTTAGACCAATCACCCATAATAAGAGCATCGTCGGCGTAAAAAAGATGAGTGATGTCCTCTTCTCCACCCTCGAAACGAATACCAAAAAAATCATTATTGTCCCTAGCCTTCTTAATGATACAAGAAAGCGCTTCCATCACCACCAAGAAAAGAAAAGGAGAAATAGGATCTCCTTGTCGTAACCCCTTTTGACATTTGAAATCAAAGGTCGGAGACCCGTTGACAAGAACCGCCGCTCTAGATGATTCTAAAATACCTCTGATCCAAGTACACCATTTTTTAGGGAAACCCATTTGGCGAAGAATAGACAACAAAAAGTTCCAATTCACATTGTCGTAAGCCTTCTCAAAATCGATCTTGAGGAGAAAAACCTTTCTCCGTCTATGCTTAAGCCATTCAATCAATTCATTCACCACCAAAGGACCGTCAAGAATAAAACGATCGGGCAAGAAAGCCGACTGAGAATCCGAGATAACCTTACCCATCACTCTTTTAATACGATTAGCAAGAATTTTAGAAATGATCTTACTAACCATACCAATGAGAGTGATAGGCCTATAATCTTTGAGCCCCAAAGGAGTTTTCACCTTGGGAATCAAAGTGATAAAAGACGAAGCACAATCCGGATGAATATAACCACTTTCGTGAAAATCACCAAGAATACGAACAAAATCATCTTCCAAAAAATTCCAAAACCGCTTCACAAAAAGAAAATTGAAACCATCGGGACCCGGGGCTTTATTAGACCCACACTCAAAAACCGCCTCTTTTATTTCCTGTCTAGAAAAAGAAATAATTAGTTGATCACCTTCCGCTTCATTTAACACATTCAAACCGGGGCAATATAAAGTAGGCCGAACTTTTATATCTTCATGAAAGTGATTTCTATAAAACCTCATAATCTCTTTCTTGACCAACGTGGGTTTAGAAACCCACTCCCCATTAATCATCAAACCCGGGATCCCATTACTAGCCTTTCTCCCATTAACAATACCGTGAAAATAATTAGTATTTTCATCCCCCATGGCCGCCCACTTGACTCGGGATTTCTGTTTCAAATCTTGAGCTCTCGTGACCCGAATATCTTCCAAGTTTTTGGAGCACTCCGACCACACCCAAAGTTCCTCCTCATTTAACTCCCTATTCTCCATGATACTCTCAAGATCACCTTTATCTTTAAGTAACTCTCTTTCTGTTTCAATTTCATTACATCGTTCCTTTTTGCTCCAATCCCGAAGCACATCACGCATTCTTTTCAGTTTATTCAACAGGTTAGTATCGGCCGCCCCTTGATCTATCCAAGAATTATGTAACATCGCGAATTTTTCCCCAAATCTTAATATAACGTCCTTACACTAATGTGCCCAAGTCTATATTTATTTATCCTAACTTACAACTTGTATATATATATATATATATATTTAAAAATGTATAATAATAATAATAATAATCATAATAATAATAATATTACCCATAATGTAAACCTACACCTTTGAAACAAAACCCAAACCCAAACATAAAGCCCAAACCCCCTTAAACTTTACCTAGGCCCACTAGCCCATTCCCTCTTGTTAAAAAAAATAATAATAATATTTGCTTCTGCCGGGATTCGAACCCGGGCAGAAGGACCGGCCAGCATCCACAACAAACAGCCCAACCAACTGGGCTACGTGACTTATCTGTTTGATCTTCAGTTCGTTTTATATATATGGTATGTGTGCACAACTAACAGTTGACTTAGCAAAGTCAACTGTGACCATCAATCACCATAATCATCGTTCTTTAACACGTGAACGACCCATGTTAGGAAGGTTTGCGTGATATCCGGCCTATTATGACTCGGATACACGCCAATTATCACTTAATTCTTACCATTTTGGATCAATCAAACGCGTCTAACGTACATAACAAGTCAAACTTGCCAATTCGAAGAACCAGATCATCACTCTATAAATTGAATGCTTCTGGACCTCCTCTACTCGCCGAATAATCCCTCTCCATCTCTAATTTCTCTTAAAAATCCCTGGTTCGTTGATTTCTGTTCAACATTTGACCCGAGCCTTGACCGAACAAATCTGTGTCGAATCGAAACTGTAAGTTGAATTTCTTGTGTGGGATTCGTTAGTCGGCCTATGCACGACATTAACCCCATGATTAATTGGGTTAATGTCGTGATTATTGATCAATCGAAAATACTAGGGCTCGAGATTGATAAATTGGGGAAGAACACTAGTTTTTTTTCGTTATTTGTATTTGGTAAACAAGAAACAAACACAACCACCGGTCCAGACCAGGTGGTTGTGTCTGTGGCTCGACTGCTGACCCACGCGGGTTCGAGTCCCGGGTGTGGCACCCTTTTTCCATGTTTTGTTCTATTTTTTCTAAAACAATCAAGATTAACCTTATATTACTTAAAATTTTATAAATTCATTTTAATTTATTAAAACTCTTTTAATAATTCTAAAAAAATTATTTTTAGATAATCTGATGAAAAGCATTCACCCACAATTTTTGGTTTTCAAAAAATTAATTTATTAAATATATTTAATAAATAAATCAATTTTATTCTATTATATTTATAAAATTCCATTAAAATATCAAAACAAATTTATAAATTTCCATAAATTTTATTCTGAGATATTATAACATTAAGCTTTTTAGAAATGATTTTTATTTCTGAAAAATCATTTATTTAATATTTTTAACCAATTTTTGTTAGTTTTAATCATAATTAAATTATAATAAATCCAATTTTAGATATTTTTGCACCAAAATTTTATACAAATTATTTTTGAATATTTAGAACAGAAATATAATTTTTAAAAATGATAATTCTTTAATTTTAGTATTTTTAAGATATTAAAGTTAAAGTTTGACAATTTGTAATAAATAGATTTAATAATCTATTTTAAAGAAAATAATTTTATAAAAATTATTTTTTTACTTTAAACACATTATTGTGACCATCCTAAATTTAGATTTCATAAAAAGATTTTTAGTCATTAATTTACTAAATTTCTCTCAATTGTCGAATATTTTTAATATTAATCAAACGAGCATTTATCCCCAATCCGAAGCCTTAGAAATTTATACATTTGTAGACTAGATAGACTTATTTATCACCTTATTATAGGGTGATATTTGGCATTGTTTGGGCAACCCCATTATTCAATCTTTTCAAGAAGTATAACATTTGCTAAGGTGAGTTTACATAGCCCCTTTTCTCTTTTACATTTTTTGGGTGAAACATGTTTAAACATTTTATACTATCATTTACTCATACTTACTTGTGATTCAATTGCACCATCATTCTATCATTTGACTGTAACAAAAAGACACAGTACAATCATTAACAATGATCAAGCCGCCTGTTTAGATTATAGCGCTATAGGTCTGACAAACCCATCCCCCGCATAGACTCAGGGATGATCGATAACAGTAATAACATTTAACTAACTTGCGAGTTAGTCATCAGTCGACACAAGGTTTGGTTGTACAAAGACGCATTGTTACATGTCGGTATCATACTCTATCATCATACTACTTTGAATGTTGTACAAACTATTGTTATCAATTATTTTCAAAAACCTATGTATTCTCACCAACTTTTGTTGACCCAAAATATTTTCAACTTAACATGTTTCAGGTTCTACTTGCTTGAAGAATTGCTTGAAGATATGTGCATAGTTTATTCAATTTGATGTACGAATTCTTGTAGAAACAATTGTATGTAATTTATTTAAATCAATTAATGAAATTTATTATTACCATGAGCTACTGAACGATCATCACTACGTGACATGCCGATGTTTCCGCCATCGGTTGGGGTGTTACAAATTAAAAACGCCTCAAACAATGTCTTCGCAACTCTTTTTTTCCAGCCACGAGTCGAACCAACGAAAGGGCTTTGCACCAAAATTGGAATCCACAACCGTAAAGACTACCGGGGAGTGATCCGAAAGATCTTTCTTCAAAGCTCTAACGCAAACATTTGGCCACTTGTTAAAGACATTATTTCAAACAAAAAATCTATCACTTCTCTCATTTTGCAAACCCCTTTTCGCACCGTTAAGCACGTAAACTTCGATCCTTTTAATTGATATTCCCGCAAACCAACCCCTTCAATGAAATTATTAAAGTCTCTAGCGCTAGTAATGTCAAAATTTGAATTTTTTTCTTTCCTCTCTATACCGGACCGCGTTAAAATCCCCAAAAACAATCCACCAACCTTCCGTAAGCTCCATAAGATTGCTTATTTTCGACCACAACCCACGTTTACTCATGTTGTTTTGAGGAGCGTAAACATTAAGCAAATTGAGCCTCACCAAACCGTCCGATAAAATACCCGAGACACAAAGAAAATTACTATCTTTAATAACCGACTCTTTAGAAAAAATCTTAGGGTCCCACATACTAATAAGACCCCCCGAATTTCCCATCGAACCAACCCAATCAAAATCCGCACCTCTACCGCCCCATAAACTAGAAATTAAACCATCGGTAACATTAGAACACATGGTCTCTTGCAATCCCACAAACGACACCCCACATTCGACTTTGTTTTTAGAAACCCAACTCGTTTTGCCTGGACCCCCAATCCCTCGGATATTAAACGAAAAGCAATTCATCTTTTACCTGCTTGTAATCCTTCTTTGATAACCGTCTCCCTAACCAAGTCTTCGCACGGTTCAAGATTAGCACCAAGTTTACGTCCCATTAGAACAGTTTGTTGCACTTCTTGTTGTTGCAGCCGATCATTATCCGAAGCCCCGTCAACATTATCATTGTCAACAAATGGCCTTGAAGATACATCATCGTCAAAGATCCTCTGCTGACTCTCCACTACTTCCTCATGTGTTTGTAGCCCAGTATCATTAAGGCCCAGTATACTATCAAGCCCAAATGGGTCATCCGCATTCTTGGCCCGTTTTGTAACTTTGAGGCTCTCCTGACTACTAGTGTAGCCCGCACTAGGCCGGCCCAACTCAGATTTTTTATATTTTTTACGTTTACTAATCATGCATACCGAGTGGGGCCCATCATCAACATTATCTTGTTCAAAATGGAATTTATTACCTGGTACAAAACCTTCCTTATCTAAATCACCTTCCATATCAGAAAACCCTCCATGATTCAAGGAATCCACTCTCCCAATTCTTCGAAAACCCAAACGCTAAACTTGCGATTCAAGTAGTTAAAACCACTATAACACAGGGACGCAAATAGTAATTCTCTCAATATAAAATAAAGTGTAAATATTAAATAACATAACATAGTATCCACAAGAATTTAACATTATATTTTCATTTTAATATACATTTTCATTTTTATTCAAATAATTAAAGTTATTGTTTTCTCATATTGTAGTACATTAATTTCTATGTTACATCATAACACATATTTTAACACTACTTATTAAATTTGTCTATTCCGAAAAGCTTCCGGGATATAATCTAGTATTTACATAATTTAAATATGAAGACTATATGTATTAAGATGTCTCTAAACAAGTAGGAGCGCTTGTAAATTACAACTAAACATATCCGATTATAACTAGTTAAATTTAGGTTATATTGTCTATTTAATATAATCACATTTTACGTCTATTTAGTTTGATTCAAATTATAAATGTTATCCTTTAACTAATGAAATTACACTGAATGTCCTTTATGTTACTGATTCTCATCAGGTGATGTCCTTTTGTTCTAATCCAATTAATTTTTCTTGTTAACTTTTAATACATGCCACTAACACGAAGGTAATTGAAAATGACCATTATGCCCGGATGTAAATGACATGTGTTAAAATTAAACAGAAAAAAATTAATTGAGTTATAGCAGAAAAAAAAATCCATCTCATGAGAAACAATAACACTTTTGACAGTCAGTGTAATTTCATTAGGTTAAGGAGAGTGCATGTAATTTGGTTCAAAGTTAAAGGACGTGAAATGAAATTAAAGAGGAAGTTGAATCTAGATGTTATTTTTGTATGATTATTATTGGGTATACTAGTAGAGTGCCCGCGCGATGCAGCGGGAAACACAAACACTTCTAATGGTGTGTATGATTCCGTTAAGTTCGATTATTAGCCTCAACCGAAACTAAAATCAAAAGTCATCAATTAGTCAATCTTATTAAGAATTGGTTCATTGGTTCGGTTAGTATTGTTAGATTATCGGTTATTAGTCCGATTTAGTTAATTTTGGTGAATAACAAAAACAAACGTTGGCTAAATTTTTTTGCCTACAAATACATGAAATGGAGATATAAATACATGAAATAGAGGTAAAAATAGGCCTGTAAATGAACTGAATGTTCGTGAGCTGTTCGTGAGCTGTTCGTGAACTTGTTCGGCGGGAAGTTCGTTTATGTCGTTTATTTAATAAACGAACAAACACGAACAAAAAAATTTGTTCGTTTAGTTAAATGAACGAACATGAACAAACGTTGAGTTTGTTCATTTATGTTCGTGAACTTCCGTTTATGTTCGTTTATTTATGTCTGTTTATGTTTATTAATTACATACGTAGTTATATTTACAAAAATATAAACATAAATTGGGATTTAGCTACTTGTATAAATATATAACCAATTAGTAATTGGTTTTTTTTTTTTCAGTAATTCAAAATCGTTCACATTTATTATGTACGTGAATGTCCATTTATGTTCGTTCGTGAACTGTTCATTTAGGTTTTAAACGAAGGAACATAAACGAACAAAAACATGACAAATTTCTTAATGAACGAACATGAACACAAAAATGTGTTTTATTATGTGTTCGTGTTTGGTTAAAACTAAATGAAAAAAATATAAACATTGTGTTTGTTCGATTCGTTTACAGGCCTAGGTATAAAAGCTAAAAATTCCAAAACCCCATCTTTTTATACCGTTACTACAATTCATAAACCTATCTACTTAGCTTCAAACCATATTAGAGTATAATTTGCTATATACTTTTAATTAAAAATTTGTTTTTTTACGTGATTAATAATATCTAGGGGTGAAAAATAATTGAATCTCAACTGAAATCGAACAAAAACATACAAAACCGAACTGAAAATTAACCAAAACCGAGTTAACCTAATATCGGTTTTTTTGTACCCTAAGTTAACTAAAATTAACAAACCAAAACCGAACCATTCATACATTTATATCTTTTATACATCCATTACAGGTATTTATACCTTCATTTCATATGCTTCTAAGCAAAATTAAAGTTTAATTTTGGTTATTAACTAAACCGAACTAAAAACGACAATCTAACCGATAATGTCGATTTTTGTTCCGGTTGAGGCTTATAACCGAACTGAACCTAACCCAACCATGAACCATTAGAAGTGTCTATGTTCACTACCACATCGTGCAGACACGCTGTTATGAATATATTAATGGGTTTGTTTTAGTTTAACTAATTTGGGTTAACTAAGGGTATAAAAGAAAACGATAACCAATTTTATGTTAAATCAGATGTTTCCAGTTTTCAATAGATTTTGGTTCAGTTTTGTCTTTTTTTTTTTTTTTTTTTTTTTTTTTTTTGGCTTCAGTGAACGGTTTAGTTATTGCTCACTCCTATATATCGTTAATTACGTAGCACATAAAAGATTTTTAAAATAAAAAAATAGTAATACTATACTCAAATTAAAGATAATAAAATGCTTATTATTATGATGTAATTTTTTTTTTATAAAAGTATAAATGTATGCGAAAAAATATGACTATTTAAAAATCATGGAGGATGGTTTGCTTAAAATAAGGAAAAGAAGTTTAACTATAATTTTAATAAGCAGAAGTTAAGTAAAGTTTAAAGGATTAAAGTGTAACTAAGATAGGGTATTAAAATGTAAATAATATATGAATGACTATTTTACCCTCATTTCAAGGTTATTAATGAAAAATAAGTTCTTAACTTTTGGATATCTTAAATTACCACTCCCTCATTGCATTATAATATAGTATAGATATTTGTTGATTCTAAATTTCTACATTATTATTAAAACTTTTGTTACCTTATGCAGCTGATAAGAAATTATCAGCTTGGTAGACATTTAAATAGTGAATACCAATATATGATAACATAGTTTTTTTTTTCTTTTCAAAATCCTTCTTCTAGTGAAAGTATTACATTCCACTCATTCAACTTAAACCCCTCGTAGTGGGGTGTTATATACCTAAAAAAAACAAAAAATAGCGTCCGGAACACCATCATACCGGGGCGCTATTTTATAAAAACCGGGACAAGCATTATTTTAATAACGCCAAAAGCAAAATGAAGCGGCCCAATACCACGTTGACACGTGGCCTGCAATTGAAAACAAACGGTCAAAAGATTTGACCGTTGATCCATTAATTTTTTTGAACGGTAATTTTTGAAGTTTTATATATATACACACACACTTTTATATAAAACACAAACACAAACACAAACAAACACAATCATCTCTAAAACCACACACCACAACACAATCAAACACAAAACATGTTTCCATATGGTTCACCATTCGGGGTCCCGGGTCGCCCGGGTGCAAGGCCAAACACTACTACTCCGATGCCACCCAATTGGGGCGAGCTTGACGCGAACACAATGCAATACGCGCTACTTCTTGGCATGCCCGGTCAATTTTATCCGGGCCCAAACATGGCGGGTCAATTTTTTCCTCCACCAAACTATGTCCAAGGTTCTCAAGAGGAGCCCGATTCCGTACTAGAAACTCAAGTCGAGACCAACGAACCACGTCAACCCGAACGGGGGCGCGGGGCGCGGGAGACGCTTGCATAAAAGGAAAGATGCTACCGTTTCTCGTCAAAAAAAGCAACAAGAACGTTGGGAAAGAGACGAGGAGTTTGCTTTAGCGCGGGCCTGGCTCGACATATCGGAGGATCCTGAAGTTGGTTAGTATTTTTTTTGTCTTTATATATATATATATATTTATAATGTTGGTTAGTATTTTTTTTGTTTATATATATATATATATATATATTTATAATGTTGGTTAGTATTTTTTTTGTGTTTATATATGTATATATACACTTTCTAATCGTATAATATTTTTTTTTTGTAGCGAACTATCAACATAGCCCGTTGTTTTGGCCCCGGATTCGAGAGCTGTTTTTTGCCGCCATGGGTAGAGGGGAGTATCGAGAGCACGACTCGATATCGGGAAAGTGGTCGGACATAAATAATAAATGTCACTCGTTTGCGGAGGTTTACCAACGTTGTAAGGACAACAGGGGCAGTGGGGAAGGTGATGACGGTTTGTTGGTAAGAGCCTTGGACGAGATGAGAGATAACCGCGGGCCGTTCTCGTATTTGAGGATTTGGGAGATGTTGAGAAAAAGTCCTAAGTGGGCTAATGTACCGCTTATGGGGTCGGGTAGTGGGCGCAAGATTAGGAGAGGAAGATGAGGAGGATCAGGAGGATGAAGACCATCAAAACGAAGCAAAACCACCTCCACGTCGTTAGATCTGGATACACCGACATCCGATGCTCGCTTTGTGAGTTTAGATGATCCTGTTGATTTGGAGGATGAGGAGGAGGAGGAGGATATTCCAAGACCACCCGGTAGAAGATCAAAAAAGGGTGGCAAGGCGGAGTCGTCTTCGACAGGAGGTGGTGCATCGAGGGAGGATTTTGAGGAAATGAATCGACGACTACAGGATATTTGTGACCTCGGCCAAAGATATTTGGAAACTATGCACCAGAGAGTGGCCGAGAATAAAAGGTTCGTCGACATTCAAGAGGCGAGGCAAAGGAAAAAGGACATTGAGTTTTTGTCCAAATCGATCGACCACCTCGAGGGAGAAGCCCTACGCCTGGCACTACATCATAAGCAAGAAATTCTTGCAAAATATAATCCCAAGTAATTTATTTAAGTTGTTTTTTTTAATCTGGTATTGTAATTTTTTTAAGTTGTTTGTTTTTTTAATTTAATTAATATTAGTTGTGTGTTTTTAATATTATTTATAATTTTTTATGTTTATTTGTCTTTTATTTTAATTATTTTAAGTTAAAAGATTAAAAAAAATAATAAAATAAACAATCAATTAGAAACATGAGTTTTATAAATAAAGTCACTACCACTACACCATTTTTTCAGTTTCTCTCTTCATGCTGACTCAGCAGCCACGTAAACCAATCAGGAAGGATGGCTTTATAAATAAAGCCTCCCACTATACATGGTCTTATAAGATATGTTCACTTATGATTAATAATTATATTGTACTTGATTCTAAAGTGTAGTTATGATGTGTGGAAACATTACACATTTTATAATAACAAGTTGCTCTATACCATTAAATTTCTTAAACAAACCGAAAAGCGTAGGTAGAGTGAAGGTCATGTGGAGATTAAGGATTCGATTTCGGTCAAAACCATGTTTACTATATGTGGGGATTCCATTTGGAGAGATTCTCAATCCAGGTAAGATAGGTAATCAGTACAGACTGTCTAGGATGCTAGTTGGAATTTCACCGACTACACCACTTGCCATAAAAAAAAAAAAGTCATGAGTTGACAATTTTTTAAAAAATGATATCAAAAGGAGTATCCTGTCTACTAAAGAAATATTTTGTTATTAATAATTGTTACTTTTTGACCTTTATCCATCTTTCAAAACAATAAATATTATTTCCGATTTATTTAATAAAAAACAAACTAATTACATACTATTATCATTTCACTTTTGTCTTCACCTTCCCCACTCTCTACCCTCTCTTTTCCTTTCCTCTTTAATTTCAATTCTAGGGTTTCTCATTTTCTTCCTTTAATGATGAATCACAAGCAGTCTACTTTAACTCTTTGCAGAGGCTTATTTGGGGTAACATTATCATTTTAATTCCGGGTTTCTTTTAATTTCATCACCTTGTTTGTTTATTCTTCACAGTTCACACCAAAAGTCTTAACCTTGCAGCATAAAGATTCAGTAACTGATTGACCCATGAAAAACCCTTTATAAAGTTTTGTGCTTTTTGTTAAATTTGAATTGGGTTTTTCTTTAAACTATCTGTTATCAGTTATTTCATGCTAAATTCTGTTTAAATTTGTTGGTGGGTTGGTGGAAGATTATTTGTTAAATGCATGGATGGAAGGGAGGGAATGCCATTGTTTTATCTCAACAGAGGGGTTGGTGGGTCGGGTCATAATGCCGGGTCGGGTCATAATACCGGGTCGGGTTCTCCGGGTGGTGGAGCACAAGTCCCACCTGGTTTCAAAACCCAAGCAAGCCTTAAAATGTCTCCCCATGGTCATAGTAACATGAGGGTAGGAGTAGGACCCATGGGTTCAGCTTATCAGGTGGAACAGAATCCATCACCTGGTTTTCCTCATGGCATTAACATGAGTGATGACGGTGGTGGTAGCGGTGGTTCGGTAACCGTTGTCACGCCTAGAAGTGGGTCTGACTCTGTTGTGAAGAAAACTAGAGGTAGGCCAAGGAAGTATGGTGGTGATGGGTCACATATGACTCTAGCGCTCACACCGGTGTTGTCGGTTGGTGGTTCGCCGGGGTCTGTTACGCCGACGGAGAAAAAGAGCAGGGGGAGGCCTCCTGGCAGTGGTAGGAAGCAAAGACTTGCAGATGTTGGTATGTTTACTTGCCAAATTAACTTGCTTTAATTGTTACATTATGTTGTATACTTGTATGTCTTATCAGTTGTCATAGTTGTCAATTCACTATTTAAGTATATGAAATTTACAATGGTTGTAAAAATCGCAAGGCGCTTGTCAGCCGATGGGTACCGACTAGCAATTAATTGGGATTAATCAAATTGGGATTTTCATATGTAATTTTTCAGTTTTATATATACACACACATTCTAATAGGTAAACATTTTAAGTAGACAAGTTTTAACACCTCCTTGACCCTTTTTTTTAAGTTTATAGGATTAATCGCCAAAATTTATATGGTTTGGTCGGAAACTGGCCCAAATTTACAAGTTTTGGCCGGAATTGCAAATTTTTGCTAGATTTGGCTTGGATTGCCGATTTTTTTTTTGGCCGATTAGGTCCGACTAGAGCTTAATGGACCGATTAACAAAAAGTTATCAAGTGACCGACCGACTAGCGATTAATCACTGATTAATCGCCAACTAGTCCCGATTTTTACAACACTGAAATTTACTAAGATTTCTTGTATGCATTATGATTATTATTATGATTTATGGACTCACTGATCAAAAAATAATTAGTATCCATGTAAAGTTGTATATGCATTTGTAGTATTCTAGCTATTGATGGGATTACTTATTGCTCTATATATAACTAGACTAGATTATACCCCGCAACGTCCCGGGGTTGAAAAATCTAATATGACATATCAATTTTACATATGAAATAGAATGATGCGCTTTACAGTTACATGCAGGAAAGCTTCGGGTAGCACCTAACCTAAAACAATTAACAATGTATCTCCAAAGTTAATGTCTAACCTTAAACAATGTATAAGTCTAATATTAATACATAATCTGAAACAATGTACTACTCAAATTGAAAATAGAATTCATATTTACTGATTTTAACATAATTAGTGACTTACCTAAACACTTTGTGTGTTTTTTTTCATGTATGAACAAAACCCCACAAAAAATAGTAGTTTTTTTTTTCTCCGTTTTTTATATAGCACTATGGTACTCGTTATTTATTGCTTTCAATTATATAGTAGATGCTAGTTTTTATATGACTTTGTATAGAGATAGTTAAAGCAAATCTATGATCTCGATCAAGTAGCAAATAATTTGTGGTATCTCAAATAGAAAATCTGTTGAGGTAAAGGGGAGCTATATGTAACATAGATATAATGAGAATCTGGCATGTATGCACAGGCCTTGTTCTCTTGTCTATTTAACATTTTAATTTTATGGACCACTTCTACACGTTTTCAAGGTCCCAAGTCAATGCAAATCAAAGTTGTGTTTTTTATATCAAAGTCATTGTTATAACACTATCTATCTTAAATTTTATTGTTTTCATCATAAATGTAAACAAAGTTGTGTTTTTATCATCATCTTAATTCGACTTCCGACACATCTATGTGAATCTCGTCGTTACTTTTAAGAATCTTTTTTTTATTTGTTGGTAATTTATTGTTCTTAGCATAGTTGTCAAAGCGCCTAGGCGCACTCAAGGCGCATAGGCCGAGCCTGGAGCCTAGGCGCATAAAAAACGAGGGCTTTTTATAATTAGGCGCATAGTATAAAATACATTTTTTAGGGATTTTAGAGATGTTTTAGGCTTGTTTAGGGCTACATTAGGATGTTTTAGGGTTGTTTAGGACTTGTTCATAACTCATTTAGGATGTTTTAGAGGTTTAGGCAACTTTTAGCCTGAATTTGGCCCGAAATCAGCCTGAAAACAGCCCCGATAGTGCGCCTCAGTGCCTAGGCGCGCGCCTCACAGGGATGTCTACTTCAGCAGGATCGGCTTTTTAAGCCGAAATACGTTTCCTTTTGATTTCTTGAATTTTTGATTCATTTATCTGTTACATTTTTTTTCATCAGGTGAGTGGATGTCTACTTCAGCAGGATCGGCTTTTACACCTCACATCATCCATGTTGAAATTGGAGAGGTACATTACTAAATTGCATCTTGAATTTGTTTACAAGTACCATCTCTCTTCTGAAGTGAAACTAATAAAACTGTATAGTTCTCATATTCAATACTATATGATCGTTTCTGTACCCTTTTAGTGAAAAAGTTAATTGTAAGGTTAAACAATGTAGGATGTTGCCGCAAAGATACATTCATTTGCACAACAAAGGCCAAGGTGTCTATGCATAATGTCAGGAAATGGTTCAGTCTCTGCAGTGCAGTTACGCCAATTCGCGTCTTCTGGTGGCACCGTGACTTATGAGGTTAGACCCTCTACACTTCCCAAAACTTGTTTGCTGTTAATGTAGTTGTTATTTTTGTTTGGTTGCCTAAATTATTTCTTAAATTCGACCATCCATCCGCCTGAAAGCACGACAATGGAATAATCGGTAAAACCCAGCGCTCTCAAGAATCGAACCCATGACCTTCCAGCCATAGGTCTTCTATCACTGAGCCTCTATACCACTCCACCATAAGGAGGGTGGTTTCAGGTTTAGTTTTTAAACATGTTTTTATAGCCTAAACATTCCAAGCCGCTCCTAGATTATAGGAAGTAATGTATGACACTGTTCTTATTTGTTCATCAGAAAATTTGCTTGTTAAATCTACCTACACACCCTATTACTATATCATGATTGCAACTAGATCTTAGGTGCTGATTTATGCCCACATGTTTCGGAGAGTGTTTTAGATATTTGATGATTAGTCACATACTCACATGATTTCTTAGCATGTGCCCATTGTTGCAGTTTTCTATTCTCTCTTACAGTTGATGAATCTTACATGGTTTAGTTGACCTTTTTCTAGGGCCGTTTCGAGATACTATGCTTATCAGGCTCTTATCTGCTCCCCGAAACTGGTGCATCTAATAACCGAACCGGAGGTCTTAGTATATCAATTTGCAGTCCAGATGGTCATGTCATTGGTGGTGCCATAGGTGGTAAGCTCATCGCATCCAGCCTGATTCAGGTAGTATTTTTTGCACCCGTTGTTAGTTTCATGCTCTAAAGATCTATAAAAATGTTCAATTCTTAAAGAACCCATGAATGGTTTCAATTTTTAATCTATTTTCTTTCAGGTGGTGGCCTGCAGTTTTTTGTATGGTGGTAACAATTCTAAAAAGGTGAAAACAGACGCACCCTCGGCAGATGAAAAGAGTCCCGGTGTTCAGCTCAATGAGACTAGCCCAGCTCCTAACCAGACGATTGCATGGACACAAGATTCACGGGCTGAAATGAGAAACTCCCATACTGATATCGACCTGACCCGTGGATGAGTCGTGCATCTCGGTATGGGCTTCTTGTAAATGACCCTGTGAAACCAAAGAGTTAATTGATCTTTTAGAGTATTATTATTGGCCTCCTTTTAGCGTTTTATTGCGTATGTTAGCATTTTTTTCATTTTCGGTTAGCCTTCAGGAAAGTTTAATTTGTAACTGCTAATCTTAGCTCTTGAAATGTACCATTGTTGCCTATTTGTGGCTATTAGACATATGGTCAAATTGATGCAAAAATATTCTTCTTTTTGGTCTTATTATGTTCTTTTTATTTGCGGATTGTTTTATGTTGACAACTCGATAAGTTCTTTACAAATAACAAATGCCAGGGCCTTAATAGCGTTTTGGTTTTAAAAAGCGCGACATCAAGGCGAGCTGGTTAACGCCTTAGGGCCTGAGACTGTTTCATGTGTTAAAATTTGGTACCTAGGACACTGATATGCGAAAACAGCTAAAGCTATAGAATATCGCAAAATGTTTGCGTGATAAAAAAAATTTGATATTTAAGGTGTTCGATGGCAAGTTTATCCCTGTTACCACCTCCGTGGAGTTAATCTAGGAAGACGCTTATATATGGATCGATAACAGGAGTAACTTGAACAAGATTTTTGATGTTTTGGAGTTATTGCAAGTCTGGGGTGTTAGTTGTTTTTGGGGTTTTGTACTTGCGTTTTTCAACCGCTTGCTGGGCCTTTATATGGTTGAATACCCTTAAATCGGACTAGAAACTGATATGGTTGAATATCCTTAATCCGCCTTAAAATTTTATTTTATTGTTGCTCTCTTCCAAGTCCAAAACACTCCATTTCCCACACATAATCACAGGGAATGCACAATACACTCATATAATGAAAGAAATGGAAAAAGAAAACATTAAACATTTATGTAAGTCGATTCCAGATACCAAATAATAATAATAATAATAATAATAATAATAATAATAATAATAATAACAATAATAATAATAATAATAATAATAATAATAATAATAATAATAATCCAAGCTTCATGTAACACCAAATTAACCATGAAAACATTTGATAACTTAATTACAAACAAGTAGTAACATTGATGGTTGCTAATTTATTGCTAAAATGACTCAAGAACCAGCCCCTTTTAAAACTTAAGCAACATTAAGCAGCTTCTTTATGTCCTTCTGCAATTAACAAAAGCAAAACAGAATGTTGAAAACATTGCTAAAGAGCTTTTAAACACAAAAGATGATGATACGAAACATAGTATACCTCGATGCTCAGAGGACTGGTGGTAGGTGCATATCTGTCAACGACCTCCCCATCACGGTTGACTAGAAACTTTGTGAAATTCCATTTGATGCTGTCACCGAGAAACCCTCCTTTGCTCGACTTCAAGAACTTGTACAAAGGATCGGCTTCTTTCCCATTCACATTTACCTATATTACATTAGTCAACACAAAGCTTTAGAATGATACAAGTGTAATGAATCTTGAATCAAGAAAGTGTCTTGGGGGGGGGGGGGGGGGGGGGCATGTGTTTGGAAATGTTTGTGATACTGAATAATCATAACCAATATCATTAGCTATAATAAAACATGTGATCATGAATCCAAGTCACAACCAATTCGCGATGGCATCACATAGTTGCCGGTTGTCACAAGAGTGTTTTATTCAACATTATAAATCTTCTTTAAACTACAAAAACAAAAGCTTTGTATACAACACCAACCTTACTAAAGACAGGGTATTCGGCTTTAAAACGAGTGCAAGCAAACTCCTGAATTTGTTCATTGGATCCGGGTTCCTGCCCGCCAAATTGGTTGCATGGGAAAGCAAGAATCTCAAAACCTGTAAAACCACAAATACAACTCATCAGACTTCAGTGTCATTAGACAGCCAAAAAACAATTATAAGCAGAAAACCAACCTTGATCCTTGTACTTCTGGTACAAGGTTGTCAACTCGGGATAATTCGAATTAGTAAAGCCACTGTCAACACAAAAAAATGTTTCATTTATAAGATTTATCTGAACTAGTTATGTTGTAAATATATATATATTGATAAAAATATAGAACTTGTAGCATACCATTGTGAAGCAACATTGACAATTAGCAAGGCTTTTCCCTTGAACTTGCTAAGCTCAACATCTTGCCCTTTTACATCCTGAAATAAAAGATGCATAATAATTAAACACTGATTGTTCATGATTAACATAAGTTGTTTTAATAAACAATTTGATGTTGTTTGTTTACCCCACCCCAATTTTTTTTTTTTTTGAACGGCCAACAAACTTTATTCAACAATTCGCTAGCGAATAGAATCCGGGATACAATACACGAAAAAACAACACCAAACCGACATAAACCATAGCAACCCTTTCATTAATAAATCCCAAAGTCCAAACACACCCTTATCATTCAAATTTTAATATTTAGAAGCGAACGATTATACATTTCGGTTATACGCATACGATCTAGTACATCGAAATATAAGGCAAACAGACAATAGACAATAAACTGCGCCGCTAGCCAAAAAGAGCAAAACCAAGTCTTTTAGTTTTTAAAAACTAAATTCATAAATCTTGAGGTCACCATTGGATAAAAAATCTTGCTTTTGAACACCAACAATAAAAACTGCTTTTCCAATATACCCTTTATTGGGTTGCAAACAAACAACCAATTAATCTTCTTAAAAAAAAAAAAAAAAAAAACTTTACAAAAGTAATGATTTTGGGAATAAAAGTGACAAGAAACAGGATATCCACAAACTAAACTAATCATTAAAACCAAAAAAAAAAAAAAAAATGCAAAAAGCCCAACCCCAAATGGTCTAAATTCCATAATCAGGTCACATCAGACTCATCTATGTGTTCTTTTGACATAACCGCTCTTATTCAATAAACCACAAAATGCATTCAAAAGAAACATATCAAAATAAAATAATAATAATCACAAACAGAACTGATATGATGAATGAAAGAACCATGAAGCCATGATTGAAAAGAATACCTTAACAGTGAAGTCATAGACAGTTTTCTTAGAATTAGAGGCCATTGATCCAATCAGAAATTCTTGTCTTGTCTTGATCTTTTTTATTTAATTAAAATTGTTGGTTATTAAAAAAGTTGTGTGATATGCAACTGCTGATATGCGTTCAATTTATACTTCTCTGATTACACGGATCGGATTCTATATTGGAAACGAATGTTTGACTTTTTTTTGTGTGGATATGTATGAACGCATAAGTACACCGACGTAGTCGTTTTGTTATTGTTGTTCTGGATGTCGTGTCGGTATTAGAGACGGGATATGTTTCAACGGTCTTGATTTGATCTTAGGTTCATCTAACGGTTGGTGTTTTTTTTTATTTGTAAAAAAATCTAATATGTTTATGGAAGAGTGTTACATTTAGCCCCTTTTAGTTTCAAGTATTGTTAAAACTCGACTTTAATTCTAGTTGTTACTTATGCAAGTGGTCTAGACCATCAACGGTGAGAAGATATCTGAAAATGTGACAATACTATACAGAATAAATAGAATGTAGCATCAATTCAACCCGACAGTCACACTCTACATATGAAAAAGAATATAATAACAGTTTTAACATTATTAGTTATCATTTTACAAACTTTTAATCAATAGTAACTCGGGCAATGAAGGATAAATTGAACATAAACCATTTAAAATGCATCACACAATAAACTTTTAATGTGAGAGCATGTTTGGCTCTCCTTATTTCCACCTCCTTATAACTTATAACTTTTTCAAAAAGTTAATAAGTTACAAAAAGTGTTTGGGAAAATGAAAAGGACGTTTTGTTTTAACTTTTTGTAAGCCTATGATAAGTTGTTTTGGAAAAGTAAAGGAGGAGTGACTTTTTGAACCTCCTTATAACTTATTGATGGTTATTTACCTACATGCCCTTATTATATCCTTACACCTTCCCTCCTTATACCCTTTTTGGTCATTTTACCTAAATAAGTTAAACCAAACACTTTTTTACAACCTAACTTATCAACTTATTGTTTTTCCCCACCACATAAGCTAATCCAAACACTTTTTTAAAAACTCCCTTTTAAAAATTCATAAGTTAATAAGTCCTTTTAACAAAAAATCATTTTTGCCTCAAATAAGTTTATCCAAACATGCCCTGAGAGGAGAAACAACAAAGAACATAATGGTAAAACAGTAAACAGTATATAACTTCTCTCATTAATTATTCATCTTGCACTAATCAATATTAAGCATACATTTATCATACACAACTCAAAAGTATATTTAGATAATGAGTTATTAGTTTAATTTAGTTAGCTAATTTACAGGCATATACAATAAACTAAACAATTATGAAAATTTACCTATATGTCCTTACAGTAATATTCATACATCAAATGGAACATTTTTATTTATTAAAATTTATTCTTTATATTCTTACAAGATATTTTTTTACTCATTTGAACCATCCATTAATAACATATTGTATAACACTTGATTAACAATTATTGATATAAGGTTGGTCTAAATTACAAGTATGATATCTAGACATTGGAGAATCCTGGAATTTTTTCTAAGGGGTTTATTTCGTAAATTTTCACCGACTTTTACTTATTTTCACTATTTTTTTAACCTTTTCAATAAAAATTGTAATTTTTTTTTTCCAAATCAAGGGGGTTCCTAGAACCCTCACAACCCCCTCTGGATCCGCCGCTATATCTAGAACATGCTTGCTTAGTTTCCTTACAGATTCATATATGATTATAAACCACAGGGAGTTATAGTCAAAAATAGATATGTATAAGGGTATATGTGTAGATATGTAGACGCAAAGCGATGTTTTGTTGAAGTTATGAATGAACCATTAAAAGGACGAGAGAAGGTTCTACATTTTGTCGGTTTTCCACTTTTGTAGAGAATTGCGAGGGCGATGATGTCACCACTCATAACCTTAATATTCTAGACACCCTCCTTACATTTATTGATCGATATATTAAACAACCTTTCTTCTAATATTTCATCTCATAAAAAAAAAAGTTCAAATATTAAACAACCTTTCTTATCATATTTCATCTCATAAAAAAAAGAGTTATATATCGTGTTAACAAATATAAGGCCATGTGTGTGCTAAGGCACACCACGGTGACAACTCTGGTGCAGAACACTACAACGCAAGGCGTAAATGGGGTGTTGGGGCACGGCCTTGAAGACCACTGCGAGTGTAGCGTGGAATTGGTTTGATTTTTTAAATTTTAAATACTATATAATTAAATTCAGTTATATAGATGATACAATCATATCAACCTACCATAATGTTTTACATTTCACCTCTTTTAAGACATATTTTCTTTATGTGAAACGTAAAACCCTTCGCTGCATACGTGATGCCTACATGACATATATATGTATTTTTTTACATTTCACATTAACCACGATACATAATGTGACGTGTGCATTTTTAAAATCACTTGTCAAATGCACAATGTGCGTGTCATAAATTCCTAATAATAATAATAATTTTTTTTTTAGTCCGAACCAAATTTTCATTAACCAAGTAAATTACATAAGGATGTTAGGTAGGCGGACAACAAGCTGCGTCGCCACCCCTTTTTGAAATAAAAATTAAATAAATTAAATAAAAATTCACACGTTGTATATCTATTATTATAAGCAAGAACAAAGATGTATTAGGTAAACGTTTTCACTTTATTTTATTATACAGTTACATAATTTTGTTATCCTAAACAAAGCTAGTGATGATAAAAATATATCTAAACGTGGTTCTAAGATTCTTCCTATCAATAATACCCTAAAAAAAGTTATATCATAATAATTAGACAAGGATTCAAATAATAGTAGTGTTTAAATCTATCAAAACGTGGTTCAAAGATTCTTCCTATGAACACGAGGGGATTATTCTGACACCTAATGGCTCCATATACACCTCAACATAACAGGGTGGTGGAGAGGTGAAACCATACCTTAATAGAGATGACTCGTTGTATATTAAAAGCGCGACAAGTTTCTAATTTTATGTGGGGAGATGGTGAGGCACTCAACCAACTTAATAAACAAAACTCCGATGCGAGTGTTAAATGAAGACAATACTCCGTACAAAATGCTTAAATGAAAGGAACCAGATCTTCATTTTCTTAAAGTTTTTAGATGTGCTGCGTATCTAAAATTTTTTGGTGGACATTTTTCAAAATTAGACGATCGCTCGACTCGTTTAGTTTATTGTGGAAGCGAAAAAGATTCGGGTGGATATCGTTTATATAATCCGACGACTCAAAGAATCGTCGTGGGTCGAGACAGAGATATGGAGTTTGATGAAATAGGTGGTTGGAATTGGGAAGAAAACTAATGCTCTTAATAACGAGGAGGCTCGTAAACCGGGTATGTTTTGGATAGACTTGGGTGGCGTAATCGACATCAGAGATGGCACCGTAAGTAGAGAAAATATTAGGTTGGATAATGATAACCAATCAAGTGATGATTCTATCTATACTATCTTATAATACATTTCACAAGGACCTCTTAAAATTTAAGTTTTATAAGTATAATTCCTTATAGTACAACACACAATGCACATGTTAACTACTTTTTAAGGGCAAATATGTCTTTTATACAATACTTACACATTTTTCCCCTCAACTTTACTCAATTTTTTATTTAAATAACAATTACACTTTTCATCCTTATTTTAACTAACTACCCCACGATTTTTAAACGTCCATAAATTTTTTTATACGTTAATATTTTCCTAATATTATTACACCGTATAAACGAACATTTTTTTCTCTTTAATTTGAGTATAATGTTGCTATAGTTTTTTTTAATTTAAAATGATATGTTATGGTTAAGTAATTACCGAAACGAAAACAAACGAACCGAAATCATCTATACTATATTATAATACATTTCTTATTGACCTTTTAAATTTAAGTTTACAGTGTAATAACTTAAAGTACAACATACAATAAACATGTTAACTAAATGTTGTTTCCTGCCGCAACGCGCAGGCACCCGACTAGTTGAACCAAATGATGCTGTTGTCCCAAGTCCTGGTGGTCCAAATATTTTTGATAATGAAAATCAAAATCGTCATGACTCAAATAAATCAACAGTTGCAATTAATGATAATAATACATTGGGCTCATCAGGCCCAATTCGTGAAAATGGCCAACGAACAAGATCAAAGGCTGCTCTAGCACACAGTACTCAAACATCGCTAGTGGGTCACGAAAGCCATTCGTTTCCTTGCCAGATTTCAACGGGTCATTCATAGCATTTTTTTGACCCCCCCCCCCAATGTCTTTAGTAGGTTCGGTTTTGCTATTCAGAAAAAGGGTGACGACGCAACTTGTTGACGATATGCCTTTGATTATGTAATTTGTCATTATGTTTTCGGTGAAATGACCATGTGTAATGGAAAGGGGATTTGGGCGTTATTGGGCAAAAAAACGCCCTGGGGTTGTTTGAACACCGCCCCCTAGAGGTGGTTTGGGGCGTTTTTTGGGGAAGGCCAAATATTTCACCGCGTTGTTTCAATTGTATTGGCCAATCACATACCATTCCTTTTGTGTGCACCAATCAGAAACAAACCCCAATGATTGAATGCTCCTTGAAAATTTTCACTACCCACTACACCCTCATCCTAATTTCAATCTCTTAATAGACCCACATGTCACGTGTCGATTAATGTCTCATACAAGATGAAAATTTTAACCTCCGGCTATACGTCATGTTCTAAATACTTAAATGTCATTGAGTTGCAAAATAAATAAATAAATATCAGTCAATGAAACAATTGAAGTTTTCAACAGTCTATCCATCGTTGATATCTTATGTGTTATCCAGGTAAGCTTTCTGTATCTTGGGTTTCATGATTCTGTCAACAAAACCCTACCGTACTTTGATTTTACATACTTAACCCCATATGTTGCTATTGTACTACTGATGATGTTTCCTAGTTTTGAATTCATCATATGTCTGTATTAACGCTGAATTTAATGTCTTTGTGGCTTTAAAGTGTTTAGGGTTGCAGTAACTAAGTAACTGCTGCCAATTGAAAAAGAAAGAAGAATGGAAGATAAGAAATATGGTGCTGATATTGATTCAATAACCAAAGCACATGCTTTGATCAAGCCCTATGTTCATCTAACTCCTGTCCTATCTTCAGATACCCTAAACTCCATTGCTGGAAAATCTTTATTTTTCAAGTGTGAATGCTTTCAAAAGGGGTAAGTAAGATTAATAAATGTTTCTTCATTTTCTTATAAAGATCATGTGACAACCATTTGCCCTAGAAAAAAGTTTCAGATTTTAACAAAAAAAAAAAAGAAGTGTGCTTTTTAGTAAAAGGGGTATTGGCCGGTAATAATATGTTCTTCAAAAATATCCAAAACAACGATCCCAACCTTCAACGTATCGGCCGATAATGAACCATTGTTAACTGAGAGCTAACTCAGTTAGTGGATGATGACGTGGACGCTGACATGGCATGTTCACGCTGACGTGGATGATGTGGCATGCCATGTCATCGTCCACGTCATCATCCATGCCGGTGTTGGCATGTCACGTCAGCATCCACGTCAGTGTGAGCATGTCACATCAGCATCCACTAACTGAGTTAGTTCTCAGTTAACAATGGTTCATTATCGGCCAATACGTTGAAAGTTGGGATCGTTGTTGGGAATTTTTGAAGTAATGATTATTGCCGGCCAATGGGTGAAAGTTTGGATTATTAAAATCCAATACCCCTTAGTAAAATGATTTCGATTTGAATCCGTTTTTAATAAAATGATTTAGAAGGTTTTGTGCTTAAAAATTACACTTTTTGTGCCTTTTGGCTTCTAACCGCTAGCGGTAAAGCGTAACACATATGGACCCATTCAAGTGGTAAATGGGTCCAAACTGCTAGCTATACTTGTTATTGACATTAGCATATTTTTGCTCATTACGGTGGATTTTAACATGCTTTTGTGATAAGTTGCTTTTTCTTTGATGGTTATCAGTGGAGCTTTTAAATTCAGAGGTGCGTCAAACGCTATCTTTTCTCTTGATGAAGAACAAGCAGCCAAAGGAGTTGTAACTCACAGCAGGTACTATGCTATAAGCTAGTAAGCTACCATTGCTGAGGGTGTACTTTGATAATTGAGGTCAAAAATACTAATCTCAACTTTGTAAAGTTTTCAGCATTGGTTTATAGCCTATAACAAATGGTGCAGATAGAAAATTTTAAGCCTATAACAAATTCGTTATCTTTTAAAATCTAGAGAAGTATATGTTTCATGTTTGACCTTAATATCCTGTTGACTTTCTGAATGAACATGTTTATTGCAAATAACCATCATTCTTGTGGAAATTTCAAGAAAATAATGTAACTTGATGCTTGATTTTGGAGAAACTGTGCACATGTAATCAAAGAGACATCTTTAATTTTATGTATGGTCTAAAATCAGTCATTAAAACATAAGGTTGAGTTTTTGAAAGTTAATGTTATTTTTTACTTTTTGTAAATTTAGTGGCAATCATGCTGCAGCACTAGCTTTGGCTGCAAAACTTCGAGGAATTCCCGCGTATATAGTTATACCAAAAAATGCTCCAAAATGTAAAATTGAGAATGTGAAACGTTATGGAGGTCAGATCATATGGAGTGAGGCAAATATGCAATCTAGAGAAGAAACCGCAAACAAGGTATTGCATGAGACAGGGGCTGTTCTTGTTCATCCGTATAATGATGGCCGTATCATAAGGTATTTATAATTCATTTGATCTTTATGTAATTGAATCTATGAATCTTTGGATTTGACTTTTTACCACAAACAGAACGCTACAATTTGCAAAAATAAACACCGCTTTACAAGTTACAAAAAATGGTTGTATTTCCAATTATATTTCCAAAATTTGTTCAGAGCGCTTGTTCTTCCAAACTGGAGTCTTTAGTTGACAATTCAACAAGAAAGGGACGATAGTTTGCCATGAAAAGACGTGTGATGGTTTGCAGACTCAAATCACGCTTTATCTTCATTCATGTTCACCTTCTATGTTTGATTAGGAGTCTATATGAAACTTAAAAAAGTTAAGTTACTGCTTTGCGGCTTTGCCCATGCTAATGATTATTACTTATTAGTTATTAATGTTATTGTTCTGATGTACAAGATTTCCTTATTTGCTTACTATTTGAGAGCATTTAAGACATTAGACTAGTCGCCAAACAATTTTAGGGAGTGAAAAGAAAGAATTTTGACTTTCAGGTTATATATGTTTAGTCAATGTTCACAAACATACTATAAAATCTGCAAGAAAGCCAAAAAAAAAAAAAAAAAAGATAAGAACACAACATTTACATGATTCGTTTTGGCATTCGTAACTTTGTGATAACATCCATAAGAAACCTCCCATTTATTAGCTGTTTCAAATATCACTTGTACTTGTTAAGTTTGATTTACAACCAAAGTTAGGCTCGATATCCAACATTTTCTTGTTTTTTCTACAGTGGTCAGGGTACACTGTCACTTGAATTTCTTGATCAAGTCCCACAACTCGACACTCTAATAGTTCCAATAAGTGGTTTGTATAATCTGTTATCATCTTTGGATCTTATAGTGTTTACTTGTTTGGTTAGTTTCATGTGAATTCGAAACGTGTAGGTGGTGGTTTGATATCGGGAGTCACAATTGGAGCCAAATCATTGAATCCTGCCATACGGGTTCTGGCTGCTGAGCCAAAAGGAGCGGATGATGCTGCACAATCCAAAGCATCTGGTAGAATCATAACCTTGCCTCAAACCAACACCATTGCCGATGGGCTTAGAGCTTCTCTCGGAGATCTTACTTGGTATCATTATCTTTTTAGCTCTTCACCATGTTTTGAAACATACATTAATCTCGATAAGCACACACATAATAATAGAGTGCAGGAAATGATGAAGGGTGAGGACTGAGGAAAAAACCTTGGCTTAATTTACTTGATTGTCGTATCAGGATTATGGTTAAAATTAGACTTCATGTTCGACGTTTGAGTGTGACCTTGTGTCTTTAAGTGGTGATTTTTTGTTTGTGCAGGCCCGTTGTACGGGATCTTGTTGATGATATTATAACTGTGGAAGATAAAGAGATCATTGAAGCTATGAGATATTGTTATGAGGTGCTTAAGGTTGCAATCGAACCTAGTGGTGCTATAGGCCTTGCTGCAGTTCTTTCAGATAAGTTCAAGCAAAATCCTGTTTGGAAGGATTCTCATAACATTGGGATTGTGCTTTCGGGAGGTAATGTGGATCTTGGCGTGCTATGGGCATCGTTGAATAGTTAATGATTGTACATTATATTCAACCGGAACCATTGTACCATAAACCCTAAATGCTTGGATATATTTTCATTTTTTTCGTAGTTAACAGATGCATGCCAAAATGATTACGGTTTATGAATATTTTTTTTAACGATTTAGTCGTGATTTGAGTTTAATTGGATTTCGGTATATCCTTAGCGGGTCAAACGGGCCAACCTGATTGTACCTCAAACCTGCAACATTGTGAGTTGTGACCAGAACCAATATATGTTACACTAAACTTTCATGGGGTTGTGCATTGGTAAGTGCTTGGTACTTTCTAGCAAAATTACAGGCTTGAATTCCACTTACTCTTTTTTATCTACCTCTAACCGTCGCGCAAGCAGCGTTCTATATTATCCCATTGGTTAGCGGGGTACCAATAGGGTCCCATGAATTTTCTGGTAACAGGGTTTCACAATATACTACCCATAACATACTTGCACCAAGTAAAATGCTTATACCAAGATTGTAAAGGTGAGGGGATCCCCACAGCATAACATTAGCAAAATATACGGTGTTTGTGATTGCGTTTTGAATCTGAATTTTAGATTATTGCGTTTTGAAAACACAGATAATCAGTTTTTAGTGTTTGGGATTCCGTTTTGAAAACGCAGATAATCAGTTTTTTAGGCTACCAAAACGCAATAATCTATAAGCAGCTCCACCCTTGTTTTTTCAAAACGCATAATCTCATCATCATCATACTCAGTTAATCCCACATATAGCAAAACTAAGGTAGGGTCTGAGGAGGGTAAGATGTAGACAGCCTTACCTCTACCCCTAAGAATGAAGAGGCTGCTTCCAGTGAGACCCCCGGCTCGATGTGGTTTGGTATCGAGCCTTAGACATAATGCACAAAACACTTAGCAATCGGGACAAACCCGGTCGGTGCATGTACCCCTTTGTCTTTTGGCTATCCACGCCACCACATGATGCATGATTAGCCGTCTGTCATTTTTAACGTTATTTTCACGAAATTAGTAAAATATCATTAAAACTAGTGCAACTTTACTTTTGCCCCCCAAGGACCAAAACACATAATCTGTTTTGAATAATCAATCCCAAACACCCCTAAACATTTGCTAGCTCAAAGGGTTCAATTGGAACTGAACATCTAGTTCTTGTCTAAACACAGATACAACTTTAAGTTATCACTAAAGTATATAATTAGTTACATCCATCTTGTGGCAGCAGCATGTATGCACAAGATTCAATGACTAAGCAAACACAACAGAATTTGATATCCAACAAGAACCAAACATCTATCCAAGCAATTCAACAAGATGCATTTTAGCTCAAACAAAAGAAAAATATCAAAATGCAGTCGCTTTTGCAAGAATCGAAGGACGTGAAGGTCAGAAAATCAATCCATTTAATAATAAAAGTGCTTGTTCCTGTACTTGAATTCCCCTGTTTAATTTCTTTCTATCATTCCAAAATTATAAAGATTACAAATACTTCATGCATGAGCATTGTATATGTTTTACACCCTTAAAACCATGTGTACACTTGCATAACTTTACAGGTATACCCCAGTTACTTCAGCCCAGGTCACAAAAATGGTTCCTTGTCTTGACTCCCATTACTCAACAGGATGTTATAAAGGTGGGACCCTGGTGTAGCCTGCCTGACAATGAGACCACACTCGAAAACCAACTATACAAGCATTAGTTGACTATATAAAATACACATTTACTCACTCGATTCTCTTGTAGCACAACAAAATCGCATGCTTCATCTCCTCTGTATCTAGCCATGTCTGCACCACCACCTGCCAAAATATAACCATATGTCATTTACAATAAATCTGATTCCATTTTGCGGGTCCGTGATATTCAAATGCAGTGCTTTAAATTTGTATTAAGTGGCAAGTTTGACATTTAAAAGTCAAAGTATACCTCTTGTACTTTATTTCCAGATCGAGCAAGCAATTTGTACTGATTCTTGAACATGGATACCATATAGACCTGCCCGTAAACTTCATTGAATACCCAACAACTAAAAGCAATAAAAAACACATGTAAAGAGTTTTTATTGGAAGAACGTATCACCTGAAATGGTGTGGTGAAAACGGGGCTCAAGAAAAACCGCCCTTTTGTTACTAACTCAATGCCCTCATAACTCTGCAGTCCTTTGACAAGCAACTCAAGATCGATCCACTGTCCAATTTATATGGGATTATGTTGGTGAGCAACGGTTTCCATAAATTAATTCTAGTAATAAATTAATTCTGGCAAGTAGAATGACTAAAATAACCTCATCTTCAGGTTGATCCGTGTCAAATGTACCATCCAAGACAGCGTTATGACCAATAACAGCCTCCAAAGACTCAGTTAATGGATCTGGCTGCCACAAGATAACTAATAATGTTCTCTTTTAACATTTGAAGAAACGTCTTTATAAAAGATTGAAAATATTGAAGAAATTACCGTTATTTCTTTCAAAGATAAGTATATACGTTCAAGTGAAAAATCTAACTGATGAACTTTTGCTTCGACGACCTGTAAACCAAATGATTCTCATTGTTTTGCATATTGTGAATAAATAGAACATAAGAATTCGTTTCATCTCATAAAAACTGAAACATTTCTATTTTTGGAATGTTTTCGGTTTACCTGCCCAATCTTGAAAGACGCTGCGGGGTTGGAAGTGGCATCCCATGAAACTTCTGTCTGGTGTATCAATGCAGGAACTCCTTCGACCTATATTATCAAAACTCGTGACTCAAAAACAGGGTCTTTTAAAAAAGAAATATCATGTTGCAAAAATTATGTTACTTGCCTCAACAAAAATTCCAAAATATGAAATCTTTTTTATGCAACATGTCACTATATATCCAACCTTAAGCTTAGCCTGCAAAAGCATAAAATAAGAGGTCAACCTTAACATAATGCACTGTGAATTAAGTAATAATATCGGAAAAACTACTTCCTAAAATTTCACCATGAGGTTTCTCTTTCTCTGGATTGACTCTTCCTGCTCTTTCGGCTTTACAGAAAATATTAGCTTCCTAGATTCTCTGTCGGCCAAAATCACATTCACTTTGATTTTCTGCAGAGGTCAGTATATTTGTGTTATTTTTATTACTATTATGCCCTTGATCCCATGAAAACTGCAACCATCAGGTTGGCCCTTGGTTGATTGTAAGTAAAATGTCTAAAATAACCCTTAACAATGACAAAATAACGGAAATGCGTGGACCCAAATCAAAATCTCAGCACTTTACAACAATGAAAATAGACAAATAGGTCATTTTTAGTTTAAATAGGCGCCAAGAAAGGGAACATCTCCGCTTTCACGGTACGGAGAAATATCTAATATTTCCACGATGTCTTAGTGACCTTCAATAGTGACATAATATGAATCCAGGCAACTTATGTAACTTTGGAATAAAAGGTTGCCAAGAAGATAACACAGTTTTCATGTGATGTAGAAAATATCTTCTTTTTCCAAAGGCCTGAAGTGACCTTCGGCAATGCGAAAATGTATGTCGTTGTAACGATGACTATAGGCAAATAACGCAGGTTAACTTAAAAGAAGCCATGAGAGTGAATGCTCCAATTCTGAAAAGAAAAACATCTTTTTTTTTCTTGCAACACTATCAACAAAATAATTTGTGAAGGCTACCTACCCGGCGCAAGCTGCGTTTTACCTGACCCCATTGGTTAGCAAGGTATTGGTGGTTCCCGTGAGTTTCTTCACGGTTACAAAAAATAAAAAAATAAAAAAATAGTTATTTGCTTATACCTGACCAACAAAGGTTGACAAATATTCAAGTTTCTCTTGGCCATATATCGCAAGAAGATCCTCAAGTTTCATATCTGGGGATATTTCCCCCTCAATCTTTTCAGGATCTACACTTATAGCATCAGAGTTTCCAACAATGCCTAAACTTTTCCTGTATGTAGCAGGATCCAAGCCTTTCCCCCTCAACCAAGATTCAAAAGCTAAAAACTTCCACTTAGTGGCTAGATGTCGATACGGCAAAAATCCTATCAAAGAGCCAAAGAAACCTGTAAACAAAGGGCAAAACATAAAATGAAGAAAAAGTAAAAACCAAAATCTCCACTCGCTTAAGGTTGCCAGGTCAGCAGGTTCTGTTTTATGAACACTTACTACAAATCCTCGGGTGCTACAGCTTATCAATTCTACTTCTCCTCTTCCTGTTGTCTTAATCATATCTTGCGCCCTTTTCCAGTCTACATCTTCATCATCCTATGATTGCATCACTTGGAGTTCAGGTTTTATACATTCACAATCTGAGGTGGAAAAATGGCAGGTTGCGTAACGGGCCAAAACGGGCTTTGCCCCAAACAATTTTTGACTTCTTTTATAAATAGTTAATAAGTCTAACATGATTAAAAAAAAAAATGTTATTACAAGAATCATCTGATTTTTAAAATAAAGAGATTTAGAAGGCCATAAGCATTAAAAGTACACTTAGGGAAACTTTCAACCCGTTTGATCCATTAAGTCCGCTTCATATGTAGCCAAATTTATTGATTTCACCAGTTAGGTATAAACCATAACCTGAAGTGACCCATTTCTAAGTAAATGCGCCCAAACCGCTACCTTTAAATAAGTAATTATAATACCTTCACGAACATTCCTGGAAGTAAGTTTTCACTTGTAGCAAAATATGGTATCAGACTCGCAACCTTAGTATTCCTTCCCCCAATGCCAAACATCTCTTTTACAGGCTGGCCTAACGACCTATAACATAACAAAAGTAAAAATGTCTATCAAAGAAAAATACATGTGTACAAATCGAGATTATGACTTGCAACCCGATATCATATGCCTGCTTCATGATGCATGAGACAACGTCTCAAGCAATCAAGTAAAATTTAAAAACTTGTAAAAACAAGAAAATTACATGTAATTAAATTTAAAGTGGATGTCAAAATCTAATTATATGAGGTGGTGAAGTCGGCCATTGGGTAGCATGTCAAAGTGGGACATTTTTTGTATGGGTCAAAACATGCCGTGCAAGTTAAACCAAGACACGTTTTCTCCAAAAACTGAACTTTCTGCAAATATGTAGCGAGCCAATATAATTCAAATTTATATATTTTAAATAATATTAATAAGAGTTTCTACATAAAGAGATGTAAGAAGTTCTATGCAGCAAACACACATTCGGGGCAACTTTTGACCCATTTCTCTTTGAGCTAAAATTTTCAGCTGTTTGACCCGTTAGAGATAAAACATAACCCAAATTGGCTCATTTCATAAGTAAATGGGTTGAAATCGCCAGCACCACCATATATGATTAGGAGTATCTCTGTTTCTGGGTGTCAAAAATAATTAGGTTTGGAGAAGCAGGTAAGGATTCGTTGTTGAAAACATGATCTATATGATAAATGTAAGGTTAGCTAACTATCCCCTTGCATGACATATTATTCATTTGAAAGATGGTGAATCATGAACTTAACTTCACTAGAAGATGCCATAAAACCGTTTGAAGTACCTTTCGGGTCGTCCTTGCAAGGTAGCATCTGGAGATGGTTCTGAAACAGAATCAGCTGCTGCCACTTTCCCAATTTCACAAGTTGAATCAAGATTTCTTGAACGCTTGTGATCTCCGTAAGCTTGATCTACTTTTTCGGTTTGGCGTGTACTTTCCTTAATAGTTACTGCCGTCTCTACTTCATTATTTTTCGTAAGAGGTTCAAGATTCCGCACCAACACCATACGACTAAACCGTTCCTTGTCATCTTCTTTACCCATTTGCAGAGATAAATTAGGTTTTAGGGACAAACCTGATGACATCTTTTCCTCAACATCACTGTCATCGAAAGCAGTTGACTTCCATAAAATAACATTTGGAGCCTTAACAAGTGGTTCTTTGGGTCTCTTTCCTTTGTCTTGTTCCGTATACGATTTTCTATCTTTTATCTAAGCAAGGCACATAAAACCATTGAAAGTTACAACAAAATAATAACTATCCAGTGATAACTGATAAGTTATTTTCTAGTGAAAGTAGTACTTTGGATGTCACAAAGTAGATGCACTGTTTAATCAGACATAGTTTAACGAAAGCGTTTGACCGTCAATCAAAAACAACCCTCAACGATGACAAATGGAGGGACGTTGTGGATCAACATCGATGCTATTAACAATGTGTAACAATTACTAATGGATAACGAGGTTGTTTTGATTGCTACGCATTTTCTAACATAGCATACGATTTCTTTGTAGATTACAGGGGACAAACTATTTATATCATGATCATCGCGACATGTTTTTGTTCGAAATAAACCATTTATCGCTAATCTTTTTTCCTTACAAAGTGGTCACCTAGCCCTTATGTTAAAGATAAGTTCTTTCAACTCATTATCATTCCAAGATTAAGTTTACAAACATCAAAAGCCTATACTTCTAGTGTTCAACAAAATCAGGCACAGTAGTTCAAAAACACAAATGCAAACACACAATTACAACCCTATTTATCTTTTTCATGATTGTCAATCAATAATACAAAAAAGCTTTAATCTTTTCACAAATACAACAATACCCAAATCAAATATACATAGAATTTCTTTGCATGCTTTCAAGATTCAATCAATGGTGTCAAGAATTACTAAAACAGTAGAAAAATAAAGTGGGACCTTGGCAAGGGTAATTTTGGAATTTTGGCGAATTAAGTTATGAAACTTAAGCTCCATTTGGTCCCAATTTGCAAGGTTATTGTGAGCAGCAAAAAATACAAGTTTTGTGTGTTGTTTGAGAGGGAAAGTAAGATATTTATTAAAGGTAATTGGATTGATATAACAAGGGATACAGAATCCAAGATTTGAAGCATTGCTGGTAGTAGCAGTGATGCTGCACATCTTTCTGTGTGGGGGAGAAGAAGGGTGGTGGGAGAGTGTATTTACAGGATAAGCGCCATAGTCATGTTGTGACTTGTGAGCAGTAAAGATTATAGGAGCTCAAAGCTTCAAGTTGAGATGTTAGGTATCAAATAGTATAGGGACTAGATTGTAATTGTCTAATAGTAGTATAGGGACTAGATTGTAATTGTCTAATAGCTAGGTAGTTGTATTGTGTATAAATACATGTATTAGTGATGAATAATATTAGCTATTGATTTGGGTTATCCCTCTCCTCTCTTGTGTTTCTTCCTAATTCTCTAGCTCTTCTCTAGATTACCATTTTGTTCGTAACAAGTGGTATCAGAGCCGTCGAACCTTTCGACCTCCGACCACCATCTATCCGCCAATCACCACCCTAACTAACCATCGTATCCACCACAATCAGTCGTTAACCCACCATAACCACCAATTCTTTCGAGCTTTCTTTTGTTGTTCGTTTTTGATAATAACCGTTCTAACCACCTTAACCGCCATTAACCACCATAATCCACCGTCTTAAATCTTTTCATTTTGTTCATTCCCAGATTTATAAAAAAACCATTTCTTAATCCCAAATATTATCACCAACAGTAGCAGACCTAATTGATTGCCGTACTACTCCATTAAAACATCTTGATTTTTTCATTTGTTCTTTCAATCTTTTATTTCCCCTGATTCATTTTAACTCTCCATTTCTTTTGATTCTTTCTCTTCCATTTCTGTTTTTTCCTTTCTTGAATTCAATACCGTTTGTTCCATTGATTTCTTTAACAATAAGAATGGTGTTCTTGTGTTCTTGTGGGGGTTTAATATGGGAAAACCGAGTTCATGTTTGTGGACAGAATCGGTGTTCTTGTGGTGCAATTAAATTCAATGGCAGAGGTCATTGTTGTGGGTATACACCCGATTATTCAGTACCACCTACTAATTGGGAGTTGTATAGTGGATATAGAAGCTTTGATGAATGGATGGGTTCAACAACTTGGGGAAAACGTAGCCCTAGCTTGTTCAACACCAAGAATCAAGAAAAATTCATTCTAAATACTACATCTTCAATGGAAGATATCAAGAACCTTAAGCAAATAGGTCCATTTCAAGATTATTGTAAGTCATTCGATTTTCTTCTTACAAAGGTGATTCTAAGTGAGGATTACGCCACAAGTCTGTTTGTGGAGGGGTTGAATTCAGAAATTAAATGGTGGGTTAAGTTTTTAGGGGCAAAAACTCTTAAAGAGGCTTATGAAATGGCAAATAAACATAATAATTTTCTTACCTTTCTCAATAGTGCTAAAGAAGTCAAGAAGGTAGTTGATCCATCGGTTAGTGTAGATTTTGATGAAAAAGTTAGTATTGTTGATGTTAAACAATCATTAGATGATAAGAATGGGGATGTTATTGATTTAGAAGAAGAAATTAAAGAGAATGTAAAAGAAATGCTTGCGAATGTAATAGATGATGATGTTGATGTTAAGAAAATTGAGAAAGAATCGGATGATGATGATAAGGAAATTGAGAAGGAACCGGTTGTTGATGTTAAACGATTCGAGTGGAAACCGAGTTGGTTGTGTTGTTCAAATGAAAAATTGGGAATAGTTCAACATTGTTCCAGTAAACATGATGTTCAAGTTTCCATAGCTTGGGCATTTTGCAAAAATGAAACCTTGTTTACTGAATTCACAGATTTGAATGAGCTGATAAAAATGGAACCTTGGCTTTCTTCATCAAAATGGGTTATGAAACTTGATATGCTATTAGGTAATTGTCGGAAAAGGGAACTTGTTGCTCTAAATCTTGAATTGACTCAGGATTTTGAGAGTATGAAGGTATGTCTTGGTAAAAAGGTTGATATGGAAGGATGCAAAGGACCCACAACCACATTCATTGTTGAACCATTTGTTACACACAATAAAGAGTATCCGGAACCAATACATAAGAAGGTAATTTTCTTATCTTGTCCTGATTTGAAATTGAAGATGGGTGAAGATGTGGAAATTGTTCAACATGAGAATGCTCTTAATAGCAATTTGCTACTGTTGCTGTGGAAAGATAGGTGTACATGGCACCATAAATGGAAAGCTAAAGATACTGTTGAAAACCTTGACATTCATAAAGCAACAAAGTTGAACCATGGCATGTTACACAAGGCTGCATCTGGACTGGTTTCGAAGGCGACAGTGGTTGTAAAGTTGGGTTCGAGGTCTGCAGGGGCTGCACTGATAGTTTTGACGGCTGCAGCTACGTGGTCTTTATTCGGTTTTGATACGTTTGATTAGAATTTTTTTTTAGAATCTGACTTTTGAGGACAAAAGTCTTTTAAGGGGGGAGTAATGTTAGGTATCAAATAGTATAGGGACTAGATTGTAATTGTCTAATAGTAGTATAGGGACTAGATTGTAATTGTCTAATAGCTAGGTAGTTGTATTGTGTATAAATACATGTATTAGTGATGAATAATATTAGCTATTGATTTGGGTTATCCCTCTCCTCTCTTGTGTTTCTTCCTAATTCTCTAGCTCTTCTCTAGATTACCATTTTGTTCGTAACATGAGAAGATTTTAGGTTAGCAGGAAAATATCTGTATTGAAACGCTATTACTATTAGCATTTAAGAAATAAACTTCTACCAACTACAAGTTTTTTATTGAGTAAATAACACAAATATACATTTTACTATAAAAAAGTAAAAAAAACATGGATAGAAGCTTTTAAATATGTCATTTTGGTCATTTTATACATTTTATTAAAAGTTTCGGTTACTCTACCAAACATCAAATCAAAATATATTTAAAAAGCTACATCTACCAGCTTCCAACAAACAGTCACTAGCTAGTTTTGTCAAACATACCCTTTATCATTATTTTAAGATGGCATCATCTCAAGAGTAGAAGTGCAATTCTTTATATTTTACTACTTTCTTCCTTTTATTATGGCCCCTTCTTGTACAACATTTTATGGTAATCGCACAAAAAAAACTAATGCAACTCATCCCAATTTATTGTTTTTGAAACCCTTTTCTTTAACTTGTTCTTGAATGCAGTCAAGAAACTCATGATTTTTCGTTTTCCCCATATCAATCATAACATCATACATATTATTATATATATCAATTAACATCGTATGTTTGCTACAGTGCTTTTTTTGTATTTTTCCTTCTTTCGCCTTCACCTAATTAGTACACATTAAACCACCACAAGACTGCCTCTGAGCGCCTCATACTACAACTGCACTGTCGCCCGGAAGAATCATATCTCATCCTTGGTCCTCTGATTAACCACACCACCCACGAGCAGAAACTAAAGTCGTTGCTGGTCGTTGAAACACCATTTTGTGATACCGCCTCAGCCGGATTTTGGGTTTCACTCTTGGTACCGATATTGGTATTACCAGAACCAATATTCGTTTTTTTTGTTTCTTTTATCAATGTATAACATAAGTTGATATTCTTTTTTGTCATATTACGGTTTTTTTTCATTGTATTATAAGTATGCACGCGTGTGTTATAAATATGTTCATTGTGGTTTTTAGTCTACCCACGATTTAACTTTGTCCATTCTGTTTTACTTTTGGAAATCATAACACTTTATCTTATTTAAGCTAACTTGACTTTACTTTTTTATATTTAACAGTGAACTAGAAATATGTTTATATGTAACTTGTTTTATGTGCATGTATTTTTACAAAATTACCTATGTTTATATAAGAATAGATCTTGTTTGAAGGATACATTGTGTAAAATCGTAAGTCAAACTCAATGGGTTGTAAACAGTAGCAATCATGTGTTAGATATTAATCTAACGTAAACATTAGTTATCATATGTTAGAAATAATATGTACATATGTTAAGTATTTTAGATAAAACTATATCCTAAGTCTAGATATAATAAATGGATCGGTATTGTCAAACCGGTTCAAGTAGAAGTTATGTTGGTTAGTAAGGGTCAATGCGGTTATCAAACATACCGATTGATATGTTTATATAGGTCGATATTATACATTTGTAAAGTGTCTTGAAAGTTTAAGTTTCTAATGACTTCTTTCAAAATTCCCTCCTCTCTTTTCCCTCCATTCAAACCGTATCATTATTATTATTATTGTTGTTCGATAAGTGCAAATCAAAACATGGCATCAGAGCTGCAAGATTCAAAGACCTGTGGTATATTCGATGATGAAAACCGTTCAGAAGGAAGGATCGATCTCGAGACAAAAGATGGAATTGTAGAACCATTATTCTCGGATGATTCAAGTGATTATGCGAATCACACTAAAGAAGCCATGAAGGCGATCAAGATTGAAGATGACAAAGATCAAATTGAAGTCAAGTTTAATCGTTTTCACATCGGATCATCATCAAACAACAAAGAAGGCGCAAATGATAAACAAAAGAAAGGCAAGGCACGAAACAAGATCATTCGGCAAACAAGTAAGACAACGAAAATTCCCGAATACCCATCTATTATGTGTTGTGGTAAATGTAAAGAACCATTTCACTTTAGAAGAAATTGTCCAAAGAAAATTGGTAAAACAGAATTTATGATTAAGGGAACCGAAAATAAAGGATGGGATGATATATGGTTCACAAGTTTGACTAGAAAGCAACATGGTTGTGGAACCAAAACGTTGTTTATGACTCTAGTCAATTCATTTGGGGTAGAAGGATGTCCACAAGGATATCATAAAGAATACTTTAGAGGGAAGGGAATTATCTTATTGACAAGTTCGGGACAAATAAACAAGATTAAGGATGTTTATTATGTACCGACTTTGAGGAGGAATGTTTTAAGTGTTGATGTGTTAACATAAGAAGGATATGAGATCACTTATGAAGGCGATGTGGGTCACGTGTTTAAACCGGTTCCAAGGCCGAAAGAAATCAAGAAAGTAAAACTCATAACATGTAGAATTTGTAAAGGAGATGATCACTTCACATTTAAATGCCCACAAAGACAAGAAGAAATGGGTAGTAGTGCACAAGATGAGAAGAAGGCGCAAGAAATTAAGAGGAAGAGAGAACCGAGTGATCAAGCAAGATTATCGTTTGAAGATAAAGAAAGGGCACTATTATTTAAACACTTTGAAGAATTTTCGATCAAAGAAGATAAGAATGAAGCCGAGAAGTATATGGAGAAGGGCCGAATGATGTACCCAACCGAAGAATCAAAATTACAAGATTGCATAGTGTTTATGGATCTTGTTCACATTGGTACAATGTTAGAAAGGCACAAGAGGAAGTTTGAATTGGAATTCGAAAAAATAATTGAATGGTTTATGAAGGATTTCTTGAAGATTCGAATTCACGCTCCAATTCCACCAAGGGACAATAATGGTTATCCTATTAGTCTATTAGATTTGTATATGAAAGTTCAAAAATTTGGTGGATACAACAAAGTTACAACCGAAGATAATTGGTTTGTCTATGGGGTATGAAGAAGGACAACAAAGCAAGGTGGATAAAGAGGATATCGCAAATATGTTAAGGAGGACTTATGTGAGATACCTAGAGATGATGGAGTGGTATTATTTGAAATACAAGGGAAGAGAGTTGGTGGTAGAAGTGAAAGATGATGAAATGGCCGAGTGCACGATCAAAGGAAAGATGACTCTTAAGAGAAGAAGATTTGCCACCAAAGAAGCGATCAAGATCCTCAAGTGAAGATTGAAATGTTTATGTTGATTAGGGGGTGAATGTTAGATACTAATCTAACATAACATTAGTTATCATATGTTAGAAATAATATTTACATATGTTAAGTATTTTAGATAAAACTATAACCTAAGTCTAGATATAATAAATGGATTGGTATTGTCAAACCGGTTCAAGTAGAAGTTATGTTAATTAGTAAGGGTCATGTCGGTTATCAAACATACCGATTGATATGTATATATAGGTCGATATTGTACATTTGTAAAGTGTCTTGAAAGTTTAAGTTTCTAATAACTTCCTTTCAAAATTCCCTCTTCTCTTTTCCCTCCATTCAAACCGTATCACTATTATTATTCTTGTTCGATAAGTGCAAATCAAAACATCATGAACTTAGTTCTTCAGATGGTTCTATCGCTACATTCTCTTCAGATATGACTTCGTCCACTACTTTTTCAACAGGTTCATTTTCAACAGATTCATTTTCAACCGATTCAGAGTTCTTCTTCACGGATGCCGTCTTTGAAAACTGACTATAATTACCCTTCTCTTTAAACAACTGCGCGAAATGCGGCTTACAAAATAAATTCCCCTCTAAAGCCGCGTAATTAGACGGCGTCAATTTGCAACCTCCTTGAGCACACTTGAAGCACTGTTTATGATAAAACTCTCCCTCAACCGTTACCTACAAATCCATACATTATTTTACATTTTATTTACTAGCAAATGCTTTATATATGTTTTTTTATTAAGTAAAGATTTCGGTTTTAGGACATAACAAACCTTTTCTAGTGGATATACAGTTTTATGACAAGCTGCACATTTATCCTGTGTCCCAGAGAACATAGCAGAGAGTTTGTTGGCGAGCTTGCTAGGGGTCCTTCCCTGGATGTACAATAGTACACTTCAAATCTTGATATTTATACAATTACAAATATACATAAATACGTAATTTATTAATATATACACGCGTAAATATAAGGGGGCATGTTCATTTTATAACCAATAATATGTTAAGGATTGTATAATACACTTGTACATAATGCATAATAAATAATAAATAATTGTGGTTTTCAACAAGTTATTAGTTCCTAAATTGATGTTAAACCCAGGTGTGGGATCTTGAACCGTAAACAAAATAAATAACTAAGGGAAAAAATATCAAAACTAAATAAATAAGCAAAAAGACCAAAATGCCACTCTATTTTCGTTAGTTTTTAATAAGGGTAGTCATTTGGATGGATTGGGCAACGTTTGGGAAACCTTGGTGGTTCAAACGAGAAAAAAAAGACTTTTTTGGATAAATCTAGCAAAAATAGGAAAACCTCAATGCCGATTTTGGCTATTCACTCTTATATATACATGAGAGACATATTTGGAACACTATATATTAATTGCAACAAAACACATAGCAAAATGAATTATTCACATTTCCAATCTTTAAAATATATAAAATGAAAGAAAATTGTAATATTTATTATTTCTTACTCTCCGGTATCAATTTAATTGTTCACTTATTTGTAATTTTCACATGTGTATGTTATATTTTTACCTATATAGGTGTAGGTAAACTATACAAGACTAAAAAAACATATGAACAAAAAATTAGTTTGATACTTATACATATGTATATATGTAAGAAGTACATATCACTTAAAAAATATAAATCATTGATAAAAAAACAGTTTAAATCTATTATTTTTATCCTCATCAAAATTAGTTTAGTGCTCTATAATCAAACATGCGTCTAAACTAAAAAGAGACGTTACACGTACCATTTCATTTGTTCTGTTTGATGCTGAAACCATAAGAATTTGAGTCAGAAAAGAAAATTAATAACAGTAACAAAGCTATAATATTAATATATATAATGATAAGGTGTGTTATATTTCACCCTTCAGGATGAAATTAATTATCATCTAAAGTTAGCATTAATAATAATAATAATAATAATAATAATAATAATAATAATAATAATAATAATAATAATAATATTGTAAAGTTATGGGAAAACTGACATGGTATTCTGGAGGTGCCTCCCATCTCCTTGAACTTTTGATCGAAATGAGGCTTGCAATAGAGTGATCCATCCAATTGAAAGTAGCTACTCATCTATTATTTATAAAATAAATAAATAATTTAACTGCCGAAAATCAGTTACATCTTCATTTGTTTTAATTGAAGCAATAAGGCATGTTATTCTCGTGGTCCATTCTAATCTAAAAACTAGATATGAAAGAAAAATATATTTCATCAACTATTCTTATATTTCTTAAAGACCGATTGATGTAACCGATTAAATTCTAAAGAAAATGTGCTAATACTTTATTTCCATACACGTAAATAACATTTGAAAAAAAAAAGGAGTATTTGGCACAATATAACACATTAAATTTTGTTTATCGGTTTGTGTCCATGAGTTTGAAAACACTTACCACGAGTTTCCCGTTGCATTGGACGCATCTAAAACATATCTTATGATATGGGACTCCATCAGCCGAAATCATTTCGACGAAATGAACTGTCTTATCACATGCTTTGCATTTTTGTATCGTCCCACTAAAAGACATTTCTTACGGCCTTGATCAAATTCTGGAATAGCAAATCAAAACCAAAACCAAAATGGAGAAAAACCTCAAAACAAAATATAAATCAGGGAAACTTTAAATGGTCTTTTAATTCATAAAAAAATGTTATAGAAAACGAAATTGTGTTATTGACTGGCCAAGGTTGTTTTGGCATCAATGGTGGAGCTAGATTGATGCTTTGTTAATCGGGAATCAACAATAAGAAATAAAGAAATAATACATATGACCCCTTGTATTTTCTACTTGTATTAACATAATCATTTTATAGTCACTAGATAAACTATATATAGTTGATTAACGTTTTGATCTATGTTACCACCAGTGCCGGTCCTGAAAATTTTAGTGCCTTGTACGAGCTAGAAAAAAAGGCCCTTAGGTTCTAACGAATTATATATACTTTTTTTAAATGACGATTAGCCTTAGGCACAATAAGTTATGAGGTTTTACCTCTTTAGATAGAGATTCCAATAAGTTTTGAGATTTTAATATCTTATTTAGAGGACCCAATAATAGGTTTTCATATTTTAAAAAAGAATTTAGATAGACAATAGCGGAACTATAAGTTTACGAATAGGTTATGAATAGAGGGTCAATAGAAAAAAAACATTTCCTAACGTGTCACAGTACTTTTTTAAACCAATTAAATTGGTGCACAAAAAGACTAAACAACATTACTTGTTTTTAATGAAAAAAATAATACTAATTTAATCCAATGTACACTAATAAATAAATAAATAAATAAATAAATAAATAAATAGTATATTTTGAGTTGCAATCAAATCGATGATGAAGTTACAATAAATAAAAAATTTTGGGTATATGATCAGATTAGTGTAGAATTAGTCTGAGAAATGCAAATTGTGAAGTTTGCCTAGTCACACAAAAGACAAACAGCTAAAAAGTGAAAAAAAAAAAACAGTGAATAAAATACTTAGAGTAAACTGCCAAAATGGCCCCTCAGGTTTGGCCCAAATTGCTTGTTTGGTCAGTTATCTTTGTTTTCTGCCAAAAGCACCCCTCACAAATCGAAAATTGCCAAAATGGCCCATATTTAACTGAGTTTCTAACTGAGGATGGAAAGTCAGTTAAATATCAGGGACATTTTCGTCATTTCATCTGTACCTATCTTCTTCATCTTCAGACCTTCTTCATCACTACCCTCTCAACCTCAATTAGACAATATATACTGTGCGCTATAACCCCTTTAGTCCACCTATCATATTCATAGACATAGACCTGTCTCTTTCTTTTTCCCTTTAGTCACGCTACCCATTTTACAGCCCCACAAATCCCTCTATTTTCTTTTAAATCCCAACATATCTCTCTCTAAATCTTTCAATATTTTCATCTGGGTATCTTTTAAATCTTCAAAAGATTCAAAATTTCCAGATCTTCATAATAATAATAATAATAATAATAATAATAATAATATTCAAGAAATGGAACCATTAATGGATTCCGCCACCACTCCCCGCCGTACGCCATCGTTTAAGGAAGACACCTACCATCTCCACAACCTTAAACCCTCCGAAAAGAAGGCACTTCAAGAGCTCAAAGACAAACTCACCTCAACCATTAAAGACAGTAGTGAACAAGAACAAGAGGAACTTGGGTTTAAGGATCTAGAAGGTGACGTCCTTTCGTGTTATAATGTTTTGAATTAGGGTATGTAGGATTTGGGAATCAGGTTTGAATTGAGAGAGTAGTGATGAAGAAGGTCTGAAGATGAAGAATGGTGGTCGGACGGGTGGTGGTTATGCTCGGTGGACAGAAGCTGAGGTGAACAGAGGAACCAGTGGTGGTTATGCTTGGTTTGTTGTTGAAATAAATAAAAGAAATGGAGAGGAAGATAGAACAGAAGGATGGAGGAGTGGAATTATATAGAGTTAATTGAAGATCCATGGTATATAGTTATGTGGAATCATCTGCAGGTTTGGGGGTTTTTATATGGAGAAGATGAAGTACAGATGAAATGACGAAAATGCCCCTGATATTTAACTGACTTTCCATCCTCAGTTAGAAACTCAGTTAAATATGGGCCATTTTGGCAATTTTCGATCTGTGAGGGGTGCTTTTGGCAGAAAAAAAAGATAACTGACCAAACAAGCAATTTGGGCCAAACCTGAGGGGCCATTTTGGCAATTTACTCAAATACTTATCTACTTTAACAAACAATTTAGCTATATTTACATAAATGCCATATCATCTTCATCCTCCTCCCTTTTAGCACAATTCCATTTCTAGTCTGCGTACTCCAACCCGGGGAAAAAGATTGATGAAATGTTTTATTAACTCTTTTCTATTCACCTCAATTACTCTATCTACTAAGAATCAAAACCAGAAAAAAAAATCATAATTTCAAAAACTCATATTAGGCCCCCAAGAAAATCGGGCCTCGGCCGGGGGTGCGGCTCGCCCACCCCTGGGGCCGGCTCTGGTTACCACGGTGCAAACAAACCATCTTCATGGTTTGTCACCTCGCCCTTTAGGCGAAACCGTCAAACTATTGATGAGTAGTGAGCCTAAATGTCATTTTCTTTTAAAGCCCCATGCTGACTAGGATGTCACATGTCGCAATTTGATCAACTTAAGGCCTTAAAATTAACCCCCACTACAGTCTACACATGTTCTTAGTGAGCTTGTTTGTATTTTCATTTTGTGCGTAATAATACCATCACACACAACTTAATTTACGTCCTATTATGAATATCAAGGTTTGTTTGTAGCAATAAGTTGTTTGTTGTTGCTGTTGAAATATCACACAATAAAAATGTTGTTTGATATGCTTTATATTTGTCACATTTTATAAGTCTTTGGTTTAATTGGTATTTGTGCAGGTTATTAAAGTTTAGGGTTACCGGAGTCTTGTATGTAAACGTGGAGGACTAATTGTGTACGAGATGCGTTCTTTCAAAGGGTGATAATGAAAGTTATTATGTGAGCTGGTATATAAGCTCCGTAGGGTTTCCGGATCATTCTCAACCCTTGATATTTTTTCTCATTCTCTTTGTATTGTCTTCTTCGTAAGCTCTGTGGTTAGAGTTTGTGTAAGTCTGTGTAAGTTCTTCATATTTTGTGTATTTCTTTCATATTATCTGCTGATTATTCATCAGCAGATATCCAGATATCATTGACTTTGTATTATTTGAGATTTAGTGTTTATCTGAATCTCTAGGGTTTGGTTTGGGTAACTAATAAAGTTTTGGTCACCGTTTTGTCGCTATTTCTTTGTTATGGTGTATGTTTGTGATCTTGTTTGTTATTCTGAGAGTTTGATGGTTTAGATCTAAGAGTTTTTATATGGTGTCAGAGCCTAAGGCTCTTGATTCTAGTCTGGTCTTTGTTTCCGCTGATTTTGTTGAAGGATCTGGTTATACAGATCTTGTTTTGTCTCAGTCTAGGATCTGATCTAGTTAATAGATCTGATATTGTCTTTATAAATAGTAGATCTGATCTGGTTTATAGATCTTGTCTATTATTTTTTTTTTTTAGTCTGTTGTCTTGTAGATCTAGGGTTCTGTGGTCAACTATTGTTGATTCTGGTTGGTATATCTTCTTGGTGAGTGCTTGGATTGGAAGCTTTACACACTGTAAGTCCTTATGATTCTCTTTTATTCTTTGGTATTAGTATTGCTTGTTGCTGTTGGAGCTTTGTAAGTATTCTTACTATTGCTCTTTCTTTTGTTGTGTCTAGGAGTCTTGACGCTGGGTTAGGGTGGACCGGAAATTGATCTATCTATGTTTGTTTGTTGTGTGTTGGTTGTTGATCTATCTGTGTATAGGTTGGTAATATTGTTCTGGTCTGATATTTGTGTTGTTTGTCTATATACTATTACTATATAATACTTAGTTAATAAAGAGCTCATGTGTTAAGATCTGCGTGGGCACCTATGAGTGATGAACCCATGATCTGAACACTGACACAGTTTCGCTCTCTAGGATTAAGTATTGTATGTGATTTCTGTTCTTTGATTGTTTTGTCCTATTGTTTGTTCGAACACTGCCATGGGTGATGTTATTCCCACTGATGGTGGTGGTGCTGCACAACCGCCCAATACTCTAATTAGCAAGTTAGATATTGGTGATCCTCTGTACATTCATCCTAATGATACTAGTACCTTATCTATTATCACTATCAAGTTGAAAGGTACAAAGAATTATTCTGTGTGGGCCAGTTCTATGAAACTTGCTCTTGAACATAATGGTTAAAGGTTAAGAAATAACGGTACTTGTGTAAACTTTTTATTTCACTGTTTTCTACCTATTTATTATCATTTTTTTTAATTACACTTAATTTAATACCTAAGTTTTGTTGGACTTTCTATTTATGTACATACATACATTCTTTTAAAAAAAAATCTAGATCACATCTCCTAAAAGATCAACATAACAGATTAAAATCCTTTTTCAAACCTGCTCGATCCCATTTCGAATCAATAGATAGATAAATAGACACATTCAATTTGATTTCAGCTTTCTCCAGACCTTGAGGAAAAGCATGAAAAAAAGGCTCGAATGGTATGATCACTCTGTCACCCCAGAAGGGTGATCTTGTAATTTTTGGTCTGTGAAGATGCGTTATTAAAAGGGGCTCCATTTTATTTTCCCACTGAGGCTAAACCTAATTCAATAAATTATTAAATATACTTAACAAATAAATTTTGTTTATATTACATTAATGTTTTATAGATTCTAGTATGTAATACATATTAAGAGTTTCTTACAATATTAATAAACATTATAAAAAAACATTGTCATGTATGTTAATAAAACCTCAATAAACTAGCAATTTTAATTTTTTTTAAAGGATACGCATGCACAAAATCCTAGGCATGGTAGTGAAACAATCCAGAAACATCTACAATCAACTTGCAATTGTATGTATTTGTAATTGAAAGTCCGGACACCGGACTTAGACCATGTGTAGTGGGAGGGGGAAATTTAAGGGCCTCCTCTGTGATTGGTCCACGTGACAGCTGAGTCAGCATGTGCGTTAATTCAAAATGGGGTGTAGTGGGAGAGGGAAAATGGAGCGCTAATTATATTATATTTTATTAAAAAAAAACTAAAACTGATATAAACCTTCTTCTTCATTTGACCACCACCACCACCATCATCATCACCACCACCAAACTCTTCTTCATCATCTCTCACACACCCACCACCACCACCACCACCACCGTACACCATCACCACCACCATTCACCTACCTCTTCTTCTTCCTTTTCCCTTTTCTTCTTCATCATCTCACAGATAAACATCCCATCTTCTTCATCATTTCGCATACAATCCTCCAGAAGCAACAACATTTCCTTATAGAGTTGAGTTTGATGTAGTGTAGGGTGAGATCGAAATTTGCCTTGTCGGGCATCGGATCAATTCTGCCTGTTGGTTTGAGAGTAGCTGAGAACCCAAGTAACCACTGAGGGTGGTCGTCGTGTCACCATCACTAGTGAAAGTAAGGTTGTTCGTGGTGATGCTTCCCTTAGTGACATGCACATGACTAGCGTTCACAACAAAATGTGATATGACAACATATAACACAAACACAAAAACGGGGTTCAAAAATAGTAGAAACCCTTGAAGAAAATTATAATCTTGCTCAGCAAGTTCAGCAGCCGCAGGTGCACGGGCACCTTCAATATCAAGAGGAGATATTCTTGTTGCAACAACAGCAAGATCAGCAGCAACACGACCAACCACCGGTGCACGGACACCTTCGATTTCAAGAGTAGGATGAGCAGCATTGGGACGAGCACTTTCGATTTCGGAAGGTTTTCTTGAAGCCATTATCAAGGTTGTAAATCTTTGATGGGGTAAGGGTAAATTGAGTTTGAATGTAAGAAGCAGGGGTGTTAAAAAAACCCGAATCTGAAATATCCGAAATCCGTATCCGTATTATCCAAAATTTCGGATTCAGATCCTATTTTTAAAAAATTTCGGATAATTAGCATAATATTATTTACATATATAATATATATCTAGGGTTGAGTTATTCTACAAATGCTACAAAAAATGAGAAGGATACGAAAAACACAATAGATCATGAAATATGACACAATGGGCCACAAAATCTAACACAGTTCCAAAAAATATAACACAATGCTGAAGAAAAAAGACATAATGAATTGAAAAAATGACACAATGATGAAAATGAGAAAAAAACACAATGATATAACACATATTCTAAAAACTACAAGCTAAAACCCCCAAAAACGAAGACCTAAAAACTAACGTCGTAAGGTTCGATAAAATGATTCCAATGCCGCTTAAATGAGTTCAATCAGAGTCCGTTTGATACCCTTCCTACGACTTCCTATTTTTCTTTCACTGTGTATTTGATCCTAACCCTATATATCTAATCCATTCCAAGTTAACCTTAACCTTAATTGTAGCTGGTAATATTTGTTGGGATGAGGATGCGAATAATGCAAAACCAGCCCCAAATGCCGGAGGTGGTTAAAATAGAGGGTCTGTATTATTTTGTGGGCTCCTGCTCAATTTCCACAGATAATGCAACGTTTCACTAATTCAAAAGGCTAATCGTTTGCTTCGGAGGTGGAATTAAGAACACGATAGACTCATCAAAATATCATTAGGACAATCGCTGAGGATGTAACTTTTCAGTTACACATCAGGGTGAACGGCTCGTATAATATTAGCACTTACACTTCCAAAAAAAAATTCCAGTCACCACTACCTTTGAGTCGTTGGATCATGTAAATTTCGAAGCAACACTTACCCTGTTGTCAAAGGAGCAGCTACATATGCTGTTATAAGAAGTTTACTCAACTAAAGGAGTCTGGGAGGTTCTAGAAGGGGTCTACACCATCAAGGAAGAGCTAGCATTTTTTTCCCTCCTACTTGTTCTTAGTATTTTGATAGCCGCATTATTTAATTGATTTTTAAACACCATTTCCAAAAATAATGACAAAATACAAAATAAGTTCCACAGCATCCGCAGTACAACCCGCAACAGCATATAAAACGTCAATACTGTTAGACATATAATTACTTGATTTCCACATTTATCCTAAGTATTATTAGATATTATTAGTTAACATAAGTTTGTTATATGGCGGTTACAATTTAACCAACCGGTGTGTCGGTTTGCCTCCAAGGGTCACACCCTTTCACTTGTATAAATACCGAACACATGCTTTCATTTACAATTGTATTTGTTTCTTTTCACTTTCAAGAATTCTCTCTCAAATCCTTTACCCTCATCGATCCTGTGATCTCACATTTGGCATCAGAGCGTTTGGTTAATCAAAGTGTTCCATACATCACGAAGAAGACGAAGAAGATCATAAAAGTCGATCCCCTGTTTTTTTACAGAAAACAGAGACAGACAAGATTAAAGGCTTTTAACGTTGGAACAATCATTCAAGGCCAACCAGGATTGAAGTGGAAGAACAATACCAAGTTTTATAACCGTTAAAGAAGAAACATAACCGGAGAAGACAATTCCGACCAAACTCAGTTTTTCCGGCGAGACACCGGAACCGACGAACTGATCGTTTATATACGATAAAACGGTTATATCTATCCCTGCCCTCGTTTTTAATCGAAATCGAATACTAGAATCTTGATCCAAATAAAAAAAATCGAACCAGAAAGTGATACTCTGTTTTGTGTTGTTCGAACAGATTTTCCCGCCAAATTTTTTTATCAAAAGAAACAAGTTTTTAATACTCGAACGTTATTTCCGAACATTCGTACATACCAACAGAGTCATATTTTTACAAAAATAATTGCTTAAAAACATACTAAGGATCAACTTTATTACCGGGTTCAAGAAAGAACCGAAACCGTTCGTTTTTTTTTGTATTCGATCATCGTTTTTTTCTGGATAAGGATCCAAAACAGTTTTCTGTGGAACAAGAAGATTGTAAGTTCCATTAGTTTTTATCAAAGAGAAAGAAAAAAATTGTTTAAGTTTTGGGCAGAAGGTCTCGAAGGAGACTAGGAAGAAGGATTTGACTTTTAAAAGTCAAATAGAAGAATAATATTATAGTGAGGGTATTGTGAAGGAATATTTTATCAGTGTTTGTTTGGTTGGATTTATCACTGATCGAAAAAAAAAAAAAAAAAAAAAACCAAAAGGATTGAAGTCATATAGTGTTGAAAAAAAAAACAAATTTGGTTTGTTTTTTTAGAAAGGTGTTTAAGATTGAGAAAAGGTGTTATTGCAAGACACTAGTCGATCATTATTGGAGGATTATTAAGTCATAGGATTGACTTTTAGAATTTGGTTAGAGGAACAATAGTGGTATACGAGAATATTATAACAAAGATCTTGGTACTTTGTAAAAGGCGCCTACAAATATCAAAAACTTTGTTAAGCAAATAATATTTTTCGAGATATCATATTAGAGTTTGACAAAGGGTAGTCAAACAAGAGTTCCATTGAAGCGTGGGATAGTCCATATTAGATTTGGACAATAGGGAAGAAGAAGAACAAAAGTCCGCAGAAGCAGACGCCCGTTAAACCCACAATGTCGAAAGAGACAGCGTCAAAGGAGACAGTCACGAAGGAGACTCTCACTTTCAACCTCCAGACACCAATGTTGACATCTACAAATTACACGATTTGGGCTGTTCGTGTTAAAGCAATATTGAGTGCAAATGGTCTTTGGGAAGTAGTGGAACCCACAGAAGGCACGTCAACGGTAGATGTAAAGAAGGATAGGACAGCGATTGCCTATCTCTTTCAGGCAATTCCAGAGGATATGGTGATGCAGGTGGCATCACATCCTACAGCGAGAGAAATCTGGGAAGCATTAAAGACAAGATTTATTGGAATTGACCGAGTCCAGAAAGCAAGACTTCAATCATTACGCACAGAATTTGAGATGATATCAATGAGAGAGACAGAAACCATAGACCAGTTTGCTGGTAGGTTAAGTGCGATTAGTACAAAGTCAAAAACCCTAGGAACGACAATTGAAGAGTCGATGTTGGTACGAAAATTGCTGGACTCCGTACCAGAAAGGTTCCTACAGATTATTGCATCCATAGAGCAATATTCAGATATAGATACCATGACGTTAGATGAAGCGCTTGGTAGACTTAAAGCTTATGAGGAACGCCTTAAGTCAAGAGATGAGAAGAAATTTGGACCAGTAGGTCAAGAGAAGCTGTTATTTACAAGGCAAGAAAGAAGGCCTTACAGCAACAACAGGAACTACAATCAGAATCGAGGTAGACAGAACTTTAGGAAGTTCAATAGAAGTCAAAGAAATGAGAGGAAGAACTTTGACAGAAATGGCCATCAAGATCAGAGAAGTGATCGAAATCCCACTAAGAATCGTCATGACGACAGTAGTTACAAGCCCAAGAAGGATGGCAGCAGTGTAAGATGCTACAACTGCAATGAATTAGGACACATAGCTCCCAGATGTCCTAAACCTCGAAGTAAGCAAGAAGAATCTCACCTAGTAATGGAAGAAGAGGATCCCACATTACTTATGGCAGTTGGTGAAGAAAGAAGTGTAGTTCTAGAAGAAAAGAAAGTCATACCAGAACGTTATCATAGTGAAGATAATGGAAATGAGATATGGTATTTGGACAATGGAGCAAGCAATCATATGACAGGAAGACGCTCCTATTTCACAGAGTTAGATGAAAAGATAGCAGGAAGTGTAAAGTTTGGAGATGGATCATGTGTCAACATCAAAGGTAAAGGCTCAATATTATTGGAATGCAACAATGGAGAACAAAGACTAGTTACAGAAGTCTACTACATTCCAACACTCCAAAGCAACATCCTAAGCCTCGGGCAAGTTACAGAAAATGGATGTAAAGTGATTATGGAGAATGATTATCTATGGATTTATGACGCCTTCAGCAACCTATTGATGAAAGTACCAAGAGCTAAGAATAGACTCTACAAAGTAAGGCTCAGAATAACAAATCCGATTTGTTTACAAGCCAGAATAGATTTACCTGCATGGTTATGGCATGCACGTATGGGACACGCAAATTTCGATTCACTACGACAATTGAGCGTTAAAGGAATGGCACATGGAATACCAAATATTAGGCACCCATCTCAAGTATGTGATGCATGTATTACGGGAAAACAAAGCAGGCTTCCGTTTCCCTCCCAGGCAAGTTTTAGAGCTACGAGACCTCTAGAACTCGTACATGCAGATTTATGTGGACCGATTACACCCACATCATTAGCAGGCAACAACTATTTATTCCTGATAGTTGACGATTATTCAAGATATATGTGGATCTACATGCTTAAGTCAAAAGATCAAGTTTATGAGAATTTCAAGAAATTTCTAAGTGAAGCTCAGACAGAGACAAGTCAAAAGCTCAAAAGATTAAGAACGGATCGTGGAGGAGAATTTACTTATAAAGCACTTACCACGTATTGTGAGGACAGAGGAATCCTCAGACAGCTTACAGCACCTTACACACCTCAGCAGAATGGTGTAGTAGAAAGGAAAAACCGTTCAGTAATGAGCATGACAAGAAGCATGTTAAAGGCTATGAACGTACCGCAGAACTTATGGGCAGAAGCAACACGACAAGCGATTTATATACAAAATCGGTTACCAACCAAAGCATTACAGGGAATGACACCCTACGAAGCAGTGAATGGAAAGGCACCAAATATCAAGCACATTAGAGTATTTGGATGCACAGCATATGCAAAGGTAACAACGCCCCATTTGAAGAAGTTAGAAGACAGAAGCAAGAAAATGGTACATCTAGGAAACGAAAATGGTTCCAAAGCCTACAGATTATACGATCCCATAGAAGAGAAGATACATATCAGTAGAGATGTCCAATTCATAGAGAATGAACCATGGAATTGGGACAACTACTTGAAAGAAGGAAGCGAAGAAGAACCATCTTGGACAAGATTTGAGATACATGGAGATTCAGAGAATGAAGCTGTACAAGGAGAGAATGACGACGACAGCGAAGATCAAGAAAGCGATAATGAATTCTTCAGCAGTCCAATTACAGCTACAAGAACTCCAATAACGGTACAAGAGACACCGACAAGTGATCCAGCAGTTGAGACAAGTACTCAAGAGTTAGAAGACTCACCAGGCTCCTTAAATAGACCAGTTCGAGCCCTTAGATCACTTAATGACATCTATGCAGCCACACAACCTCTTAGACCAGAAGATTATGAACATCTTTATCTAGCATATGATGAAGAACCTGCAAACTATAAAGAAGCAGCAGATTACCCACAATGGATAGAAGCAATGGAAAGCGAGTTAGACTCCATAGAGAAGAATGACACTTGGACGCTGACTACGCTCCCCTCAAGTCAGAAACCAATAGGTCTAAAATGGGTATTCAAGGTTAAGAGAGACGCAAGTGGACAGATCACCAAGCATAAGGCCAGATTAGTAGCAAAAGGATACGTACAACAAGAAGGTATAGACTACAATGAAGTATTTGCACCTGTTGCAAGAATGGAAACAATCAGGCTACTACTAGCATTGGCAGCACAGAAAGGATGGTAAGTACATCATTTGGATGTAAAATCAGCATTCCTACATGGTGAATTAAAGGAAGATGTCTACGTATCACAACCAGATGGATTCGTAAAGAAAGGAAAAGAGAACCTAGTCTACAAGCTAAAGAAGGCTCTATATGGTTTGAAGCAAGCACCAAGAGCATGGAATTTAAGGCTGAACAACATCCTAAAGGAGATAGGATTTATAAGATGTCCGCAAGAACAAGCAGTGTACAAGAGAACTTCAAGACAGTCAACAATCATTATAGGAGTTTATGTCGATGACATAATAGTGACAGGAAGTTCAATGAAGGACATATCAAGCTTCAAGAAGGAAATGCAAGGCAAGTTTGAGATGAGTGATTTAGGACCACTCACATACTATCTAGGAATAGAAGTACGCCAAGCACAAGGAAGGATACAATTGAAGCAATCAGCCTACGCAAAGAAAGTTATCAAGGAAGCTAGACTAGAAGACTGCAATCCAACAAAGACTGCAATGGAACCAGGTCTGAAGCTCACCAGAGAAGATGAGAGTGAATCAGTAAATGAGACAGAATACAGAAAGCTAATTGGAAGCTTAAGGTACCTTACACATACCAGACCAGATATCACCTACGCAGTTGGATACGTGAGCAGATTCATGGAGAAACCAAAGACAACTCACATGAAGGCAGTTAAACATTTGATAAGATATATCAAAGGCACATTGAATTATGGAATTCAATACAGCAAAGGAAAAGAAGCAGAAATCATTGGCTACAGCGACAGCAGTTATGGAGACCAAGAAGATGGAAAAGGAACAACAGGAACAATATTCTACTACAAAGATTCACCTATCACATGGACAAGTCAGAAACAAAGCACGGTAGCTTTATCATCATGTGAATCAGAGTTTATGGCAGCAACATCAGCAACATGTCAAGCAATATGGCTACAAGGAGTACTAAGCGAGCTCACAGGTGAAAGACCAAAGAAGATAACTCTACGAGTAGATAACAAGTCAACGATACAACTCATGAAGAATCCTGTGTTTCATGGAAGATCCAAACATATCAACACAAGGTATCATTTCATCAGAGAATGCATAGAGAACGAGCAGATACAAGTTGATCATATCAGTGGAGAGATGTAGAAAGCCGACATCCTCACCAAGGCATTACCAAGGATAAAGTTCATAGAGATGCGAAGTCTCATAGGTTGAAGACCTTGGGGAAATCAAGAATTAGGGGGGAGAATGTTAGACATATAATTACTTGATTTCCACATTTATCCTAAGTATTATTAGATATTATTAGTTAACATAAGTTTGTTATATGGCGGTTACAATTTAACCAACCGGTGTGTCGGTTTGCCTCCAAGGGTCACACCCTTTCACTTGTATAAATACCGAACACATGCTTTCATTTACAATTGTATTTGTTTCTTTTCACTTTCAAGAATTCTCTCTCAAATCCTTTACCCTCATCGATCCTGTGATCTCACAAATACCTGTTACTCTGTTAGAAAAAAAAAAAAAGAATGTTTAAAACTTGTTACATAGAAAAAAAATTAATAATACAAAACTTAAGAAAAAATTTAACACTAACCACAAAACCCGATGTAATAATAAGTTGGCACTAACGGAACATGACATTTGTAAGATGTGTGTTTGACATATTTGAATCCGAGTTCCAAGTCTCTTTTCTTCTCATGCCAACTAAAATCGACCTTTAGAGTTAACCAGATCCCATATTTCGCACTCGATCCTACAGAAGCAACAACATTTCCTTAGACAGTTGAGTTTGATGTAGTGTAGGGTGAGATTGAAATTTGCCTTGTCGGGCACCGGATCAATTATGCCCGTTGTTTTGAGAGTAGCTGAGAACCCCAAGTAACCACCGAGGGTGGTCGTCGTGTCACCATCACTAGTGAAAGTAAGGTTGTTCGTGGTGATGTTTCCCTTAGTGACATGCACATGACTAGCGTTCACAACAAAATGTGATATGACAACAATTAACACAAACACAAAAACAGGGTTCAAAAATAGTAGAAACCCTTGAAGAAAATTATAATCTTGCTCAGCAAGTTCAGTAGTCGTAGGTGCACGGACACCTTCAATTTCAAGAGGAGATATTGTCGCTGCAGCAACAATAAGACCAGCAGCAACACAACCAACCACTAGTGCACGGACACCTTCAATTTCAAGAGTATGATGAGCAACATTGGGACGACCACTTTCGATTTCGGAAGGTGTTCTTGAAGCCATTATCAAGGTTGTAAATCTTTGAGGGGGTAAGGGTAAATTGAGTTTGAATGTAAGAAGCAGGGGTGTAAAAATAATCCGAATCCGAAATATCTGAAATCCGTATTCGTATTATCCAAAATTTCGGATTCGGATCCTATTTTTAAATGCATTCGGATCATTAGCATAATATTAGTCACATCTCCTAAAAGATCAACATAACAGATTAAAATCCTTTTTCAAACCTGCTCGATCCCATTTCGAATCAATAGATAGATAAATAGACACATTCAATTTGATTTCAGCTTTCTCCAGACCTTAGGGAAAAACATGAAATAAAAAGGCTCGAATGGTATTATCACTCCGTCACCCCAGTCCCCAGAAAGGGTGATCTCGTAATTTTTGGTTTGTGATGATGCGTTATTATAAGGTGCTTCATTTTATTTTCCCATTGAGGCCGAACCTAATTCAATAAATTATTAAATATACTTAACATACAATTTTTTTTATGTTACATTAATGTTTTATAGATTCTAGTATGTAATACAAATTATGAGTTTCTTACAATATTAATAAAGATTATAAAAAAACCCTTGTCATGTATGTTAATAAAACCTCAATAAACTAGCAACTTTAATTTTTTTTTAAAAGGATACGCATGCACAAAATCTTAAGCATGGTAGTGGAACAATCTAAAAACATCTACAATCAACTTCCAATTGTATGTATTTGTAATTGAAAGTCCGGACACCGGACTTAGACCATGTGTAGTGAGAGGGGGAAAATTTTAAAGCCCCCCCTCTGTGATTGGTCCACGTGACAGCTGAGTTAGTATGGGCGTTAATTCAAAATGGGGTGTAGTGGGATGGGGGGAAATGGGGCGCTAATTATATTATATTTTATTAAAAAAAAAAAACCTAAAATTGATATAAACCTTCTTCTTCATCTGACCACCACCACCACCAAACCCTTCTTCATCATCTCTCACACACCCACAACCACCACCACTTCTTCTTCTTCCTTTTCCCTCTTCTTCTTCTTCATCATCTCACAGACAAACATCCCATATTCTTCATCATTTTGCATACAATCCTCCAGAAGCAACAACATATCCTTTAACAGTTGAGTTTGATGCAGTGTAGGGTGAGATCGAAATTTGCATTGTCAGGCATCGGATCAATTTTTCCCGTTGTTTTGAGAGTAGCTGAGAACCCAAGTAACCACCGAGGGTGGTCGTCGTGTCACCGTTACTAGTTAAAGTAAGGTTGTTCATGGTGATGCTTCCTTTAGTGATATGCACATGACTAGCGTTCAAAACAAAATGTGATATGACAACATATAACACAAACACAAAAACGGGGTTCAAAAATAGTAGAAACCCTTGAAGAAAATTATAATCTTGCTCAGCAAGTTCAGCAGTCGCAGGTGCACGGGCACCTTCGATTTCAAGAGGAGATATTCTTGCTGCAGCAAGATCAGCAGCAACACGACCAACCACTGGTGCACGGACACCTTCGATTTCAAGAGTAGGATGAGCAGCATTGGGATGAGCACTTTCGATTTCGGAAGCTTTTCTTGAAGTCATTATCAAGGTTGTAAATCTTTGGGGGGGTAAGGGTAAATTGAGTTTGAATGTAAGAAGCAGGGGTGTTAAAAAAATCCGAATGTGAAATATCCGAAATCCGTATCCGTATTATCCAAAATTTTGGATTCGGATCCTATTTTTAAAAAAATCGGATAATTAGCATAATATTATTTACATATATAATATATATTTAATCCATTCCAAGTTAACCTTATCCTTAATTGTAGCTGGTAATATTTGTTAGGATGAGGATGCGAATAATGCAACACGAGCCCCAAATGCCGGAGGTGGTTAAAATAGAGAGTTTGTATTATTTTGTGGGCTCCTACTCATTTTCCACAGATGATGCAACGTTTCCCCTAATTCAAAAGGCTGATCGTTTGCTTCGGAGGTGGAATTAGGAACACGATGGACTCATCAAAATTTCATTAGGACAATCCTTGACATATTTGAATCCGAGTTCCAAGTCTCTTTTCTTCTCATGCCAACTAAAATCGACCTTTAGAGTTAGCCAGATCCCATATTTCGCACTCGATCCTCCAGAAGCAACAACATTTCCTTAGACAGTTGAGTTTGATGTAGTGTAGGGTGAGATTGAAATTTTCCTTGTCGGGCACCGGATCAATTCTGCCCGTTGTTTTGAGAGTAGCTGAGAACCCCAAGTAACCACCGAGGGTTGTCGTCGTGTCACCATCACTAGTGAAAGTAAGGTTGTTCGTGGTGATGCTTCCCTTAGTGACGTGCACATGACTAGCGTTCACAACAAAATGTGATATGACAACATATAACACAAACACAAAAACGGGGTTCAAAAATAGTAGAAACCTTTGAAGAAAATTATAATCTTGCTCAGCAAGTTCAGTAGCCGCAGGTGCACGGGCACCTTCGATTTCAAGAGGAGATATTGTCGCTGCAGCAACAACAAGATCAACAGCAACACGACCAACCACTAGTGCACGGATACCTTCGATTTCAAAAGTATGATGAGCAGCATTGGGACGTGCACTTTCGATTTCGGGAGGTGTTCTTGAAGCCATTATCAAGGTTGTAAATCTTTGAGGGGGTAAGGGTAAATTGAGTTTGAATGTAAGAAGCAAGGTGTAAATATAATCCGAATCTGAAATATCTGAAATCCGTATTCGTATTATCCAAAATTTCGGATTCGGATCCTATTTTTAAATATATTCGGATAATTAGCATAATATTAGTCACATCTCCTAAAAGATCAACATAACATATTAAAATCCTTTTTCAAACCTGCTCGATCCCATTTTGAATCAATAGATAGATAAATAGACACATTCAATTTGATTTCATCTTACTCCGGACCTTGGGGAAAAGCATGAAAAAAGGCTCGAATGGTATGATCACTCCGTCACCCCAGAAATGGTGATCTCGTAATTTTTGGTCTGTGAATGAGCTCGAGCTCCTTTATCCAACAAGATTTGATTTTGTCTTTATCTCGTATAAGCTTAACCCGCTTCACGATTTAATTTCACCACTCTATGGTTTTCGGGTACGATTCAAATGGTTCGTTAAACACCTAACTCGACCAGTTTAATTTATCATTTTGACATCAAACAAGTCCAAGGTGTAAGAGCATTCACAGTCCGTCCACCAAATTATGTGAGGAGTTCCCTCAAATTATATGGGGTGGTTGTGAGCAGGGGAGAAAAAAATATTTGGTGAAAGCAGTCTATATATATTTTAATATTTTTGTAAGTGGTTGTGAGTGAGAAGATAAAAAAATATAATGATATAAGTATGAAGAGAGAAGATTTAGAGGTATAGTAGTGATTTTTAGTGCAATTTGATGGTAGGGATTTGGTGGAGGGCAGTGAATGCACGGGTTGGAAGAATCTGGATCTGCGGGAACGCGTCATTACGATCACAATCAATCAAAATTCTTAAACCATGTGTAGTGAGGGGCGTGAATTTGTTTCTATTTTTTAAATAAAAAAATAATAAAAAATAAGAAGAAAAGAAAGTAGGAGAGAGAGGCTGAGGTGTCAAAAGATGATTGGGTGATGTTTGTGATGTCCGGCGCTAAAACGAAAACGCCTTGGCCCCTTTTTAGCACATAGCACCCCGCTGTAGTGGTGTTGGGGCCGCTATGTTAGTTTTCACGCCCTAAATCACGCTTCAATACAGATGTTCTTATGAATGGTTATAACCATACAGAGAAATTTGATCATCACTGTACGTGTCTTTAATCATAAAATGCACATTATTTCTATAATTTTTTTGGCATGACTCGATGTGAAAAAAAAATGATCAAATATTTGAAGACCGAAACACTACACTCACTAAAATAAAATTCTATGCAGCTAAATTCTCCTTTTTTTTCACCGGAATCCCAGCAATTAGAGATTTAGAGGTGAGAAAAAAAACCCGGAAGCGGAACCAAAAAAAAACCAGAATCGGGTATTAAAAAAACCGTTTTTTATATCCGGAACCGACCCTACCCGCCGGGTAAACATAGGGTATAGATTTCTATATAAAAAACCGTATCCGAAACCGGACCTGGTTTGTACCCGGTTTTTTAAATACCCGAAACCGGATTTTTCTAATACCCGGAGCATGACCCAATTTAGACTTACCAACAACCCAATTTATGAGCACCATCCTATATAAAGGCAACGGCCTTAAAGCCTACAGTACCTAACTCATATTTAGACTTACCAACAACCCAATTTATGAACACCGTCCTATATAAATGCAATGGCATTAAAGCCAAGAGTACCCGACTCATATTTAAACTTGGTAGTTGGAAGTGTTATTAATGCCATTTGGTTGAAAGATTAACTTGCTTTGCTCTACTATTTGACATTATGATGTTAAGGAATTGTCATGTGAACACTTTCAATATTTGTATGTTTTCAAATGTCATGTATTAGTACTTACTAATATTTCAAACTTTTAATATATATGAACTTTAGTGCCTCTAGAGACCATGTCAGCAGCTTTTTAACTCTTTGTAAACATAATTTTTATTTTTAAACCGAAGTATCTTCAACATTTCTTTTACTATCAAACAAATTAAGCCATTTTTTTTCTAGTAAACATCCAACTAAGACTTTTGTTGACTTAATTTTTCGTTGTGGTGTACCCGGTTCTTTCAGTGTGGGGTACCCGGTTCCGTACCTGGTTCCATACCCGGAACCGGGTATTGAAAAAGCGAAACCGGTATACAGGGTATGGTTTCTTATGCTAGGAACTGGAACCGGTTCTTTTAATACCCGGTAGAAGTGATACCCAACTTTATCCGAAACCGGTTCTATACCCGGAACGGATATTGAAAAAACCCGGTTTGTGCACCTCTACTAGCAATCGTATATAAATGTTTAGTATCAAGATCAAATTTCGATTCAAGATAAGGCTTTTTAAACTATATCAGAATCGTTCCCGCCAAATTCAAATTTCTTTTACATGGAAGAACAAGTATTTATAGGTAACGCTGAAGCGTTTAATAAGTTATAGGCATACCATTTTAACAATCATATTAAGAGATCGATATCTCATGATTCGAGTCATCTGTACAACAATTCCATAAAACCATGATCATAAGCACCGTCACTCACCCTCCTCTTCAACCCTTCGTGACACATCCCGCTTTAACATGTCCATAAATTCCTGCACGCGCAGAACAGAAAAAGATAAGACGGTAAAATCCCATAACTTCAAAAGAATAAAGGAAAAAGAAAGATACTAACATTAGCAAGACCCTCTGAGCAAACCTCAGAAAGATCATCTGCATTGCCACCATTGTCATTCAAGTGAGCAGCAGCTTCGACAACAGACGAGAAAACTTCTTCTGGTGACTCATAGTGTTCAATCTTATCAACCAAGTTTTCAAGGTTTACCTACAAACAAACAAAAAGGATTAAAATATTCAAGAACCAAACTTTTTGTGTTTTTTGTGAATCTTTTCTACATTGGGTCAAGAACAAACCTGAGGATTGCTTGAAGTATCGTTAATGCTTGTAGGTTGAAGTTCACGGTCCATGGAAGGTGGTTGTTGAAACATATTTGAGCCTGAACCAGAACTACCACCACCAAAAGCTTGGGCAACAATGGGCATCATCTGTTGAATCATACTTGATAGATCAAAACCTCCATCGCCGCCACCACCACTAGGTCCACCCATATTGGCAAACATGTTGCTCACATCTGCATTGCCGTCAATCTGTTGAGCAATTTGATTGACTGTGTTCATCATTGCAGGATTCTGAGTTAGTTGACCTAACATATTCCTTAATATATCTGGTGATCCAATCCCGGTTTGGTTTGAAACTCCAGACAACAGACCATCTAGAGCAGGACTCTCAATCACTTGGCTCATGAATGCAGCAGGATCCAACTGGTCACCAGCAGGCCTGGAGGTAGGTGCATTAACAGGAGGTACACTACTACTAGAGGCCTCAGGTTTGGTTTGCCGACTTTGTCTCTGAATCACATATATAGATATTAATATTATTAGCATATAGAAACTGAAAGAAATGGCATAGATCAAATGGTAACGCAAACATAATGGGAAGGTTAGAAAGGTTGGGTAACAAGTCAAAACTGGGTCCATATCATAAAAAGGTAAAGATTTTGTACAGGTAGGAATGTAGGATTGAACAAGCTTTTTATCAAAAATTATTTATCAAGATTAAGTGTATCAAACATATTAAAAAATCATAAAAAATTATTCAATAATCTTCTAACTATTTTTGACAGAACTTTAGAGGTTTGTGCATTAGAAATACACTTGGGGCAACTTTTGACCTGATTCCAAGGTTTTATGCTATTTTAAAATTTCACCCGATAGATGAAATATGGAGCAAGAACACACCTTGGGTTGTAACCCTCCTAAGCCAAGTCCAAGAGGAACAGCTGAGGGATTTCCAGAGTTATCAATTGCAGTACTCGATGATGGAGCGCCTTCCACATCATTTGAAGATTTTGTTGCACTGCTACTTGAAGTGGCGTTTTCTGTGCCTTTTGTATCCTGCTCAATATTAGATTAGTCATATTCTTACACTTATAAAGCCGAGCAAAAAATGTATAAAATATACCCCTTGGCCCTCAGATTTAGACACAGCTCCTTCTGGTTGGGCTGAATTTACAAAATAGAATACATTATTCAAACAAATTCATTTTACAAGCACCAAATAAACAAAACATGCTTAAAAATAATACCTGCTGAAACCTGATTTTCACTTCTCGTGCTATCATCAACCCTTCTAGTTTGCAAATTAACTCCAGTCGTAGCTTAAAGATGATATAGCATGGTCAGATGTCTGTTAATGACATAGAAATACTAGATTCTGAAGTAGAGTGAAAGTGGTAATGTTACCTGCGCTATTAGCAAGTTCTCCTTCATTAGTTGTTCCCCTTTGACCGAATCCTAGGAAAAACTTACATATTGTGAGGGACATTGGTGACAAAGAATAGCAAATGCGCAATTTTAAGAAGTGTTATTTACATACCTGCATGAATATGAACATTTACGTGCCTTGGAACAGCACCAATACCAACAGGACCAAAAGCCGTAGAATTGATGGAAGTAGCATTACCTCCAAACAGTGAATTAGTTTGTAGAGGAAAGGGCTGCATGAAAGCAGCAATTTTACATTTACAAGTCCACACACGTGCACGCACGCACACAGAGAGATAATAACAAACCTGAACCATTATAGGATTAGGCCCTGATGAAGATATGTAAACAGCAGGTCCAGCACGTACAGATGATTCAGCCTGAAACTTGCAGACCAATCAAGCCAAATATTCATCCAAAGAGAATAAAAATGAAAAAGAGAAAAAGAAACCAAAGACATACAGAAGACTGTCCAATACGCAAAGTCAGCATTGTACGACCAAGCTCAAGCAGAAGAGCGCCTAAATGTTGCATAGCAAGCCCTGATTGCATCGCTTCTGACTGAATCTGAGCTCTAACCGTGGGGTCAGTGCAACTCTCCTCTTCCTCTAGTCGGCCGGCAGTATGCTACATGTTGCAGCATATACAAATAGCATATAATTAGAAGCACATACAAAGTTTATACTCATTTGAGCTCTAAAGGGGTCAAGAACCAAAACAGAATACTAAAACAAGGTAAAAGAATAGTAAGTACAGATAAAGAATCGATAGCGGGCCCAGCGAGAAGACGTTGTGCATGTCGCATAACAACTGCCAGAGCTGCAGGTAATGGCACCCCACGGGCACTGGAAGGCAATTCCGTAGTTGGTGAGCGTTCAGCACCATTTGAAGGTTGATTTGGATGATACCCTGTGGAGAGCCCCCAAAGAATTCAGATATACTATTATTCAAAAAAAAAAAAAATAAAGAAGCAAAGCCATAGTTCCCAAGTCGGTACCATTCTGTAACAATGTCTGCTCCATGTGATTCATGAACTCTGAAAGCGTGTGTAATGAATCAGGAATTGGCTGAAATACACATATAAAACCATGAAATTAAAGATGATGTGTAAGACATCATAGCAAGTTGCAAAAAAGAATTGAATTATGAACGAAAGGTTTGAATTTATTACTACCGTAGCAAGTGTCGGTATAGCTATCCCTGCTCCTAAAGGAATTTGCATCCTTTGACGGGTAGATTGGCTAGGGTTTCTGGGTTGACTTTGATTGTTGACATTAACTCTGCCTTCATGTCCTTGGGCCGCCTGCCTAGGAGTGTTGAACTGTGAACAGGTAGACAACCAAAACATGTAAAATAAAATCTTATTTGTTCTTTTTTATATTTATTTGAGTAGACTATATAAAGAAATTTGCATTAGTCATATGCAAAATTGTTCTGATGTATACACAATTAACACAACACCAGCCATAACTGTATATAGGAGCTTGAGTCATTGAAAGAAACAAATAAACTAAAAAAGACTGACAAATTGTTATATACTGTGAAAAGGCTAAATTCTTGATAGGGCAGCACGGCACATTATAACAAAAGGAAAGAAAGAAACAGAAATAACCTGCATATTTGGTGGTGGCATTGGTGCACTAGCGTCCCTAACTCCAAAGGAATCTAAAACAGCCGATATAACCTAGAACAAAAACAAAAGGGTTTAAACTACACAAGCCATTTTGAAACATAAATCAATTCTTAGACACCATTGTACTAAACACAAACACACCTGACTAATATCATGAGCGCCACCAAGATTGTGGTCCCCGCCACCAAAGGGTCCAAGTACAACACTATGTGAAACATGGGCAACACGAGGACGTAAACCAGCAGCATTAGCATCTTGTCCTGTAAGTTACAAAATGTCAAATTGAAAACTATAACTATATAAATGTTACCACACGCACATTATACGTGTGCCACTCATTGCAACTATGTAAAATGACATTATAGCACTTAATATGACATAAAAAGATAATTAAACATGTGTTGCTAGTTGCTACCATTTGCAGGTGTTGTCCCAGTGGAAGCACCAGGTGAAGGTTGTGATTCAGAAGGTTGTCTAGCCACAAGATGCAATGTGTGTCCACTTTCAACATCTAAAAATCATCAAGGTTTCAAGTGAAAGCATATGATCTTCACTTTTTTAATATTCAAAGTAGTCAGTTAAATCTTAATACACAAACTATATTAATCTATTCAAATTAAGCAAATATATGCAAAGCTGATGTGGGCTTTGAAACGTAGATCCATCATGTAAATAGGATACGATATTCAGAAAGACGATGTTCATCTTTTAAAACTCTGCCCCTATAGATCAGTCGTTGCTGTCCAACTGGGAGGCCAACATCACTAGCTATTTTCTCCTTGAATGATGAAACCAACATCTGAAGTTTTGACAATAATATAGAAAAGGTCAAAAGAGCAATTTGACGAACATCCAAATTACATGAGCTATATAAGTTAAAAGCAACCCGTGGATACGAAATTCAATCACTTAACGCCTTTCTTTATCTTGAAGAATACTTAATTTCTTATGATAAAACTGTGGTGGTGTAAGTCACCTTATTTAATAACAAAGTAGTGTTTTTTTTAATATACAAGAAAATGTATAACTCAACCATGAACATATTATGTATGTATGTGTGTGTCTATACTAGAGACTATACAGCATGCGCCGTGTGTACGACTAAAATTATGCAGTGCATAAGTTGCTTATCTATTTCTAACATGAGCTTAATAAAAATACAAACAGTTGTTAGAATTAATCTAGTTTATTTCCAATAGGATATTTTGATTTTTGAGGATGAGAATCACAAATAGGAGTGAGCATAAGTGCATAACAAAGTTGCAAACTAAAAGGGTAATGCATCATCATATACCGTCTCTGAAATTCTAGTTTGAATAGAATATCATTTTCTTATCTTAAGAATCAGTTGAATTAATGCATGTATGTTTAAATATAATTAAATAAAACAACACATATGTTCTATTAACATAAATTTTGTAGGTAACTTGTAGACTTGTCGATATTATTTTAGTCATCATCATCATCATATTCAGTTAATCCCACCAATAGCAAAGCTAAGGTAGGGTCTGAGGAGGGTAAGATGTAGACAGCCTTACCTCTACCCCGTGGTAATAGAGAGGCTGCTTCCCGTGAGACCCTCGGGCCTGGGCTCGATAGTGGTTTTGTATCAAGCCTTGGACATAATCTCATAACACTAAGCAATCGGGACAAGCCCGATTGGTGCATGTAACCCCTTGTCTTTTGGCTATCAACGCCACCACATGATGGATGATTAACCATCCGTCGTTTTTAACGTTATTTTCACGAAAATAGTAAAATAACGTTAAAATCAGTGCAACTTTACTTTTGCCCCCCGAGGGCCACACATATATACATTATATGCACACAGCCGTAAGCGGGTCTAGATATTATTTTAGTAACTACCGGAATTGTAACTCGTATGACACTTTTTGTCCAACAAAAGCAACATATTTTATACCACATGTTGCCTTGTGTCGTTAATCTGAACCCGATCAAGCATCTGTATCTTTTGCTATCATGATAATATAGGAATGTAAGTGGCAATATAGTTCTAGCGGCTATTTCCGCTCATACTTAGTTATCAAAATTAACAAGTTTATAGAGAAACCGAAGGACAAAAAGAGTTAGATAAGGGCATACATGTTTATTGACACTAAAATTGTACAACTGTGAATCAAGTGTCTTGATATGGATGTCCACTATTAATTCAGAACCTTCACCACCAGAAACACTGCTCGTACTCGCATGTCCGCCTGCCATCGAACAGTTGAACCTGAAACAAGACCCAAAAGACACTATAAAAAAATAAAAAATAAATAAAAATCATAATGACCTATTACAAAGTATGGATTGTAAATTTGTAAGCAAACCTATTACAAATTATAAATTTCAGAACATGAATGGATATTATAAAACCTAAAATCACTGTAAGTAACTATATAAAGCAAATAGCACATAGATAATTGGGGATTTTGCAAAGCATAAGTAGAATCGGGGCTATTACTTAGGGTTTCATCAAACAATGCAAGGAAGGTAATTAAAAGAAAACTTACAGTGTAGAAAGCCGATGATGATAGTTGTTAAAGTCGCTGGAATTGGTCGTCGAACGATTTAGAAGAGAGACGATGGAAACAAACAAGGTGTTGACTGTTGACTACCTGAATCAATATATAGCACTCACAACGTGTCACATCAACCCATGTAACAAGCCGAATATAAGTCATACGGACCATCCCATAACGGCACAAGGGGCGCTCCACTGAAGTTGTTTTCACTTCACTGATTTCTACCCATCCTATACTGCCACATCATTTCACTAATTTTCTTCACTGAAACATTTTTTAAAGGCAGCACTCCACTGATGCCTTACCCAACTATCAATTATTTTCACAAATAATAATATAGAGAGAGGAATAAAAAATAATAATAAAATTGTGTGAGAGTTTGTGTCACATCCGTGAACCAGCACGAACCAGAATTTGGTTCACGGGACCACTACCAGCATGGGTGGCGGCGGTGTTACCATGCTGGTAGTGGGGTACCCGTGACCAATTCTGGTAACGCCCCGTCCCCTCTAACAAAGTGTATTTGAGTCGTACCCATACAGGTCGTATGAAAAAAGCTAGAATAATAATACGACCCGTATAAAAGGTGCTTCGTACACCTCATGTATTTCAGCTTGTGTACAAAGGCAACTTGAAATTAGAATGACTCGTATCTTTATCAACCTTTTTTTTTCTATGTGGCATGTATGACTCATACAATTTGTATAATGTGACAAATGTTCTAGTGTCCACTGTTGAAGTGGTATACAGACAACTAAACTTTTTTATAAGGCATGCTAATCGTCTTATTAAGTCATTGCTCGGATCAATCGTTGCAAATATAACCTTCACTCATAATGTAATTGTTGGTAGAAAATTTTACCTCTATAATAGAAAATAAAGAGGTTTTAACGCTGATGTACCTGACTTAAAATTATAAATTATAGCTATATAAAAACAAAATTACATCATATTTAATATAGACGTGTAATAAAATAGCAATTTTTGATAAATGAAAAGAGCATAAATGTTTAAAACAAAGATTAAATAATAAATTATAAGTTGTTGAAAGAAAACCCAAACGTGTAGAGTAAGTTGTAATTATTTAGTCTTTTCGTTTCCGTTTTCCAAGTCTACAATTATAGTTTCTTAATTAAGAAAACTTACACGTTGACTCAACTTTTCAGATGGGCCTTTTATAACTCGTTAACCAACGTGGTTGCCTCAAGACCTAGTTTCTTTAGCTTGTTGAGAGCTGTAAGTTTAACCATTTTAATACTCTTAAAGTCTGTCGCTCAATTTTTCATTTCGCCTTTGAGCTCCTCTATCTTTCCCAAATGGTATTAGCTTCACTTGGCTTGGCAACGTTAGTTCACGTCATCTTAACCACTAGCGTGATGTTAATTTTATGTCATTTACGTTTATACCAAATTTCAGGTGGGGTTGTAACAGGCACAGCGATGGAAATGAAGCCGACGACATATGATTTGATAGATCGGGTGTTGTAACAGTCGCATATGGTGACGGTGGAGGGGATTTGACCAACTTAGAAAGATACAGCCGGGTACTTTTTGTTTTTTAAGCGTTTGGTATTAAAATTAGTATAGAAAACCAGCCTTGAGCTCTAACAGAGTTTTGGTGTTGATTATTGTGAAAATTGTAGATTCAGATTACCTTATTTAGAAGTGGAAAATGAATGTTTGGTTCACCTTTTCATGGATGGATCTTGAAAGGGAGGGGGGTGGTGGTGTTGGTGTCGGCGGGACTCTAACGTCGACAATGTTTGTGTGGCCTTACGGAGAAGAAGAGTGTACTTAAGTGGCTATGTTCCCGGCCTAACTTAATCGGAGTTGCTAAAATATTTTCGAAGCAATTGTTGGTTGATGAAAGCTCGAACCGATTCAAATACATTAACATCGTTGGAATCGTGAAAACTTAAAACACCATGTGAATGAGAATAGTGGACACTACGGTAGTCCTTGAGCCTAACATGGGGACATTCCGGTAAGGTCCACACAATGTGTTTCTCACCTACCTATCCGAACATGAGGACGTCCACTGCCCAAATAGTGGGCCTCCCTTAGAGCGGGTTTATCAAGAAATTCACATGAGCCTTTTTTTTTTGCCGAGATTATTGCTCGCTTTAGCATATCATGGAGAACATCCCTAACCAAATCATGCCGGTATTTAAATCCCGACAACTTATTGCAATGAAGCGCATGCTCCGTGTAATTATCTAAACAGATCTTGTGGCAAATTGGGCAAGGCTCATCAACTGGAAATAAGGGATTCGTCAGACGGTGTTTAAGGATGACCCGATATTCCACCACTGACATGTGTTGGCTTAGCCATTCGTTGGGGATAATAGTTAAGAAGGCACCACATACACCCTAACACCGCTTTTTGACGAGTGGATACGTCAAACTTCTTTCCCAAACTCTTGAATGATTTACTATACATAGTACTCGCCAAAGCATTTTATGTTTTTTTAATAGGAGTGGGGTGGGGTGTCCTTATTTGCGAACCTAACAAGATCAAGATCGGGAAGGGAGATGTGCAAGCTACCTAGTGTGCACCCACAATCGAAGTCCAGCAAATCAATTCCACATAATTTGGTCCTGTAAACTCTAAGATTGTGCCCTTGAGGCCACAAAAGTGTATGTTGATACATCCCCAAAACAGATTCGCTAAGATGCCAACTTCTAACGGAAATCACCAAAGAATGCCTTCACAAATCATAATGTCCACGATTGCCTCCCGTAGGCTTTTATCAAATACAAAAACAACTTCCTCAACAAACATAGAATGGCAGGTGCGTGGGTCGAACAACAATTTAACAACCTTCATATAGGAGTGAGGTAGAAGGAACTCGCATTGACATGCAAGGTTCAGAATTGATTAAAAGCTTCACAACTTATTATAATAGACAATTAATCTATAATATATTATAAAGCATCTAGCAAGGATACCATGCAAATTTAAGTAAATACTATACTTTATGCTTATGGTACAATAACTTAATGAAGTTAGGGGCTGTTTGGTTACCTCTTAATGGTTCCATTAAGAGGTAAACCTCTGAATCGGTCAGAGGTTAGGCTGTTTGGTTGATCCAAAAGACACCTCTTAATGGTTCAGTATACCTCTGGCTGGTTCAGCTCTAGAATGATGCTGAATGGTTCAGAGGACAATTTTACCCATGTTCCTCTTCTCCCTCCTGCTTCTCTTGCCCCTCCTCTCCTCTGACCGTCACCCTTCTCTTCTGCTCCGACCACCGGCACCATCCGCCCCCACCCTTCTTCCTCTCCTCCGATCTCCAACCGTCGCGCGCATCTCCGACCCTTCCTCCCCTCCTCCACCGATCTCCGACTACCATCTATAACTCCCATCTCTCTACTTCTTATGTGGTTATTCTAATGTATTTTGTGGTATTAAAAGTGTATGTTTATGAGAAAAAGAAGATCAGGAATGAGTGAAGAAAAGAAATATGGAGAAAAGAAAGAATAAGGAAACAGTGATAAAAGGATTCATGTGTTGTGTTTTGTACTTTTGTGTGTGTGTTTGGTAATAATAATAATAATAATAATAATAATAACAATAACAACGTGTGTGTGGGGGTTGTTTTATTGATAATAATAATAATAATAATAATAATAATAATAATAATAATAATAATAATACTTAGGGATAAATTAGTCATTTTGCACACTCATTCAGACATACAACCAAACAACAATTACTGGTTCAACACTTGCTGGTTCAGAGCCTCTTACCCATTCAGACCTCTTACTGGTTCAGCACTTACTGGTTCAGCACTTGCCAAACAGCCCCTTAGTAAGGGGCAATATGGTCTTTCTATATAACTATTAAATTGATAAATGAATTGTTAGATAAATTGATAAATACAATTAAATTACTTTAAATTATATAATAGTAATATCTCATCATATTCTTGTAGCATGATAATAATTAAAAAGAAGAAAGTGAAGAGATGTAACTTCTTATAAAATTAAATGTTTTAGTAATTACTAAGAAAACTAAAGAGACAACAAACTCTTATAAATTAATTTTATTTGTTCATAAAAAGAATGGTTAGACACAAGGTGAATGTAAAGGGAAAACAGCCAAATGGGGTAAATACCCGTGTATATGATGTAATTGGTGTTGTGAGTGGGTCCTTTTTTTTGAGGGCTCTCTCGTGTTTTTGAATGAAGTTAACTTTAAAAAAAAGGGAAAACAGCCAAGCAAGATGCTTTCCGTTTGAATACATCGAAAGAAGTGAACGGGTTTCGACAAGCAAGGTTACTCAAGTGTTGTATGTTTTGTCTCTACTTTGATTATGTTTGTATGTATTTTTGGATTTAGTTTTAAAAAGATGTTTTTTTTTTCTTTTTGTTCATTCAAGACATCCTTTTCTACTCTTGTTCTGATTTGATAATGTTGTAAGAGCTTTAACTTTTATAAACATGTATATGCATGTATTGTGGTATATATTTTTTTAAATCATTTTTCTTTCTCTTCAGTTTGACAAACACTTATTTTGCCTTAGCCATGATAACCTCGTCAAATATAATAAGAGATTTAGATTAACTATATCATCGCGGGAAGTTAAAATGAGATCAATGTTGATAATGTGTGTTTACATACATACATACATACATACATATATATATATATATATATATAACGTGATCAATAGAAAAACACAAAAATCAAATCTTAGCCTCAGATGATGGATGAACATATATTTATGTTAACATATGAAAATTTAACAGTGTATAAGATAAATTATTCACATCTAATGGATTATCACAAATTAACGGGTTACAATATTTTAAGGTTTGCTGAAAAAATATAAAATACTTGTGTTATGTCTCTTGTTTTATAGTGTTTGAATATGCGTGTTTAAATTAATTTATACAACATATGATACAGTTTTATAATAATTGTTTACTGAAGAAAAGAAACAAAAGTATATCATGCCTAAAAGAAAGTAAATAAGTAAAAAAAATCTTTCAATCTATTATAATTTGCGCTTCTGATACAATTATATAAATCATGGTTGAGCATCATTATAATTTCTATGTATGGCGTCATAGACTATCATTAATCAATGTTATAGTCCTTTCAACCCATGTATTATTCTAAACGTTTGGACCAACTGATTAAGTTTCATAGTTGAGATTGAAGTTAAGTCAAAGATGGCATGGATGCTGTTATCTAAGTTGGAATAAGGATTAACCTCAAGATTTGTATCAAAGTTATTGAAGATGGTCTATAAAGAGTTAAGAGTCTAAATGTCCAAATGTGTTTTAAATTGACTTAGAAATTTGACATGATGTTCTATTAATATAAAACATGAAAATTCAGCAGCCAGAGAGCCTTTATCTTGCAGCAAATTAAGCATTATTATCACCATATTAGTCCATCATAGTGTTCATTAACCTTAATAAGGACATACTTTTATAAGCCTTTATGAGTATGATGATGATTTGTATAAGGAACGTGTTATAAATCATAAAGTTAGCAATTTTGTTTGATTAAAATTTCAGGAGATTATTACGAAAAAGAATTAGCAGCAAAAGCATAAAAATCAACATCATTTTTTGTCGCCGCCGCATCGCGCGGGTTTCCCACTAGTTTCTCTAAAGCATGGCATACAACCTGGTACAACAACTATTAGCATCCACCTCGTCGATCCAGGGATCAACACCACTTGAAAACCCTTTGTCATAACTGACCCAGTCAAAATCTACATTTTGAACCCACCGTAAAGCATGAGTTATATTTTGCTAGTTATTATTAAACTAATAATTTACCCGACGCTTCATGACGGTCCAAGGCTCTTTACACACTGAAACATATACACATTTGAAATGAAAACACGTTACATTCAGGCACAAATTAATTCTTCAATATTGAAAGTACTAATTTACATATTTTGTTACCATCTAAATCGAATAGTAACTTTTTCTAACAATCTATTTCAGTCCATAAAAACGGAAATTATATCAAATATTAGGCAGACGGACAACAAGCTGCGCCGCCACCACCTTTTGTATGGCGAACCTATTATACTGAAAACAAATCCTCCCCCCCCCCCCCCCGCGGAGTTATTGCTATGGATAACCTGTTGGACCCTGGTAAAAAACCAGATAGCTTCCGATGCCAAAGACCCAAAGGTATTAAAATTCAGGGGGACGAAGGTGTGTTGGTTCTTTTCGTAGACTTTAGCATGCTTCTCCATTTTCTTTGTTTCTATCCTTCAAACAACATGCCATGCTACAAAACCATTATCCCTCAAAGCAACTAGAAGGGATACTCTTGTTAGGTCAATACAAGCGTGTTTCCCCTAGCCCACCCAAAGACAAGCAAATCTTTTGGCCGCAAGGTGGATCTCCCATCAGCGGGGTCCGACAAAAAGTTGACAGGAGCCTCCTTTTTTGCTGATATCCTAGCTCTTCTTAAAATGTCCCAAAGGACGTCTCGAACCCAGTCATGTCTGTACTTGAACTCGGACAACTCTTTGCAGTGAACCGCATGCTCTCCGTACCTGTCTAATCAGACTTTGCGGCAGATCGGGCAAACTTCGTCTTCGGGGTATATAGGGACCATCAACCGGTATTTCAGAACGACACTGTATTCGACCGCTGACATGCTTTGACCCAAACGTCAATCGGGATAACAATCAGAAAATCCTAGGCATGGGGCCTTGCAAGCATTTAATAATCGCCTTCTGACGTGGGGACATGCAAAAGACTTCACTCAGGCTTTGAGTGATTTGCCAAAACTAAAATGATACCTTCAGATCTCCCAATCGACTGATTTCTTTGATTGTTTTCGCATCATCTACATTGAAACTATTTGTAGACCCGTTCAACCGATTAGCGTCACAAGCCGTCATAAAACGACCATCTCGCCACCATGCTTTGGATGCCTTGTACATGTTACAATAGTGAAAGAACAAGAAGTTGGAAAACATACTAGTGTAAGTAAAGTAAATATGAAATTTTATGAAACACACCACCAAGTCATCCTTTATTTATTTTTTGTTGGTCACGTTGATTTTAAAATCAGGAACGGATCCGTGTGATCTCAAAACCTAATAAAAGTGGCCGTCGTATTATTATTATTATTATTCTACAAACAAACAAACAAACAAACATACAAACCTGTAAACACTCAAACCCTCACTCACCACACTATACTCATCAACAAACGATCATTAATCGTCTTAACCCAACCATCATCGATGAACAACAACTACAACAACAATCGCCGCTATCCTCCGGGCATCGGCAACGGTGGTCGCGGCACTGACGGTGGTAATTATCAGCCAAACCCTAATTATTACCATCAACCTCGAAACCCTAACCAATTTCAGCAGCAGAGACAGCAACCACAACAACAACAACACAATCAGCAGCAGCAGCAGCAGCAGTGGCTGAGACGGAACTCTAACCCCTCTGGTTCTTCTTCGTCTGCTAATGTTGGTAATGAAATCGATAAGTCTGTAAACTCAGATGCTCTCGTCGATCCGAGGTGAATTACTTCGTGCTCTTTAATTTTCAATTGATTTACTGTTTAATTTAATTATATTAATATTGTATATGATTTACTGTAGTCTCGAAACTGTTATACATCTTGTTGTAAACTTGTATTTATAGGAGACGATTACTACATCTTTTACTGAAACGTTGTGGCTATAAATGTGTGTGTGTATGTGTAAGTTACCTTTTAACTTCAACCGTATTGTGAATCCCTTACCATAATGTAATCTGACCCTAGTTATAAATAGATTTGAGCAAATAGTTGTACAAGGTGAGCTTGAATTGAATATGAGTTAGTGAGTTACACATGTGTATGTGCAATTGTCATATGTTTGAGCCTTGTTCATGTTTCTTTGACTAGTCTCCGACTCTTAGAATCTCATTAAGTTGTTGATTAGAATTTAGAGGTAGCTTAAGGATTTAAGGATTAGTGTCCTGCTATAGAAGCCGCTTTTTTTCAGTTTTTCTTTTCTTTATTTTTCGTCGTGAGCAAGTGCTAAATTGTATCTTAAGAACTTTCCTAGAAGTGATCAAGGCTAATGTGTGTTTCCTTGATATTCTCATCATTCATTTTGATCTACTAACGGTAATTGGTAGATGATGCTATGTGGCTATTAAATTATGATGCCAATGTTTTCTATCGGGTTATGTATGCAGTAGAGTATGCCTCAAAGATTTAATGGTTCAAATCTTTAGTTTATGCAGTCTGGACTCTGGATTCTATCTTTCTATTTTATCATATTGGATTTAGCTTAAGTTATATGTGCTAAGGTTACAGCTGCAAAGTATAAAAACTTGCAAATCCTATGTCTCCGTAAACAAACAGATGCTCAAGAGAATAGACTGTGGGTTTTCTTTTACTTACCTTTTTATGTTTTCATCATTAGATACTTCTCTTTGTATAAAATCGTTTATGTTTTTACCCTTATCACATTTGAGTTCATCCTTCATGTTATCAATTGTATTTTTTTCTTACCCCCCAACTTGTTTACTTGTTAGGGAATGGTTATGGGTTAATAACATAGTTGTTAAAAGCCATCGCCACTTGCGCCTAGGCCCATTTTTTAGGCGGGGCCAGACAATTGCGCTTAAGTCGAGGAAATTGCGCTTTAATTCTCCAGGTGATGGTTTAGGGCTTTAGGCGCATATTCCAGCGAGATTGCCAAACCCCTGAGAGTTTCCAGCCAAGTTCTCTAAATTATTGCTAGATTCCAACCATAATTCTACTTTTATCTAAAAAAACTACTTTTATTCACTTAATATTTTAAAGCATTTGATACCAATTAAATGATATTAAATGTTATATAATAGCTTTTGTTTATTTTATTTGAATAAATAATACTATTTCACTAATGCATAATATATTTTTACTGTTTTCTTTTGTTTGTTCTTTTTATCTTAGGCCCTCGCTTTTTTTTTTTTTTTTTTTTGCGCCTTGTGCCTAGGCCTCAGGCTAGGCCGCTAGGCCTATGCGCCTTGAGTGCGCCTAACGCATTTGATAACTATGGTTAATACCGCATTTTAGATTGGTTGTTTGTATTCTTCAGTTAATGCTAGTCTTCTCTTTCTTTTTCTTTTTTCTAAATTATTATTGCCCCTTGGATGTAAACTACTTTCCGGTGTATGCCGTGATCGACTTCCTGTCTTTTCATATAAAATATAGGCTTTAACTGAGTAATGTTTGAATACTGTTCATTCAAGATGCATTGCATAGTTATTGGCCATTGTGTTTTTTAAAACTACTCTTGAACTTATATCACTGTGTATTATGTGGGTCTAGCTCTCAAGATTGGAAGGCACAGCTGAACATACCTGCAGCAGATACCCGTTACAGGACTGAGGTACATAAACAGCAATGTGTTATTCAACCGTCTTTCTTTAGCCATCATACACTTCTTTATCTTGTGTCGTCTAATAGTTATTTAGGCATTAACAACACGCCTACAGTTCATGACTTTAAGGTTATATAACTGTCATATTCAGTGTTGTAAAAATCGGCCTAGGCGGTGACCAAAATCGGAATAAGAGGCTAGATCTAGGCGTTTTGGCCATTAGGTGGCCATAGGAGGGCCTAGGCGGTGTTGTTTTTTTATAATTTTTTTTAAATTTCTAAATATTTCTTAGTATTATGTGTATACATTTTAACATATTTTCAATAAGACCTAAATTTGTGTCTGTGTGTGTGTGTATATATATAAAATACGTATAAAAATACCAAAACGCCTAGTCCCGACTAGTCTCTAGGCTGGACCTCACTGCCCGCCTAGCGCCTTCTGCAACATTGGTCATATTGATGATGAAGTTATTGTTTTCCATCTCAAATATTCAATAAACCTGTAACAGATTTTTATAATTATCATGGAAATCAGATGATCTAAAGAACAAAAGATTTGATAATTATGATGGAAACCGGATTGCTAGAAATTGGCGTTTACAATAAAACCTGTCGCATGAGACAATTATTACTTTGTTCCTTTACAGGATGTCACTGCTACAAAAGGAAATGAATTTGAGGATTACTTCCTTAAAAGGGAGCTACTTATGGGGATCTATGAAAAGGGTTTTGAAAAACCTTCACCTATACAGGAAGAAAGTATCCCTATAGCATTGACCGGAAGTGATATTCTTGCAAGAGCCAAAAACGGAACTGGAAAGACAGCAGCTTTTTGTATCCCAGCTCTTGAGAAGATTGATACAGATAAAAATAAAATTCAAGGTTGAGGCTTCTATAGTCATTTTCTGTTGCATGTTCCGTATGTTATTTTGTCTTAACAATGCTTTTGAACGCTCTATATTTTGTCTTAACAATGCTTTTGAATGCTATATATTTCACTTGTAGCTAACTTGTGGCTTCCATAATAAGTGCAGTTGTTATATTAGTTCCAACTAGAGAATTAGCTCTACAAACATCACAAGTTTGCAAGGAACTTGGAAAACACTTACAAATTCAAGTAATGGTCACTACTGGAGGAACAAGTTTAAAAGATGATATAATGCGTTTATATCAACCTGTCCATTTACTGGTTGGTACCCCTGGAAGAATTCTTGATCTTACCAAAAAGGGAATATGCAAATTGTCTGATTGTGGAATGTTAGTAATGGATGAGGTAACAAATCTGTATATTAAATGCAAATTGCATACGTTGAACAACTTACTTTGATGTAAGTATTGATAATATATATAATTATATTTTTTTTTTTGCTTAATGCAGGCTGATAAACTGTTATCCCCAGAGTTTCAACCGTCAGTGGAAGAGCTAATTGGATTTCTGCCTAAGCAGAGACAAATTCTGTTGTTTTCAGCTACATTTCCAGTTACAGTCAAAGCTTTCAAGGACAGATACCTCAAAAAACCATATGTTGTTAATTTAATGGATGAACTTACTCTTAAAGGTATCACACAGTTTTATGCTTTCGTAGAAGAAAGACAGAAGGTTCATTGCCTCAATACACTTTTCTCTAAGGTTAGGTCAAAACTGGATATCTTTTTTCATTTTTATATTTACACAAACTTTTATTAATCTTGATGTGTGTTAACAGCTACAAATCAACCAATCGATTATCTTTTGCAACTCGGTCAACCGGGTTGAGCTATTGGCTAAGAAAATTACAGAGCTGGGATACTCTTGCTTCTATATTCATGCTAAAATGTTGCAAGATCACAGGAATAGGGTTTTTCATGACTTTCGCAACGGTGCTTGCAGGAATCTTGTTTGTACCGGTATACTTTTGATCCTCTTTTTTTTCTTTTTTTCCTGTCGCTAGATTTGCTTTTTTAATGTGTTTTGTGTTTTTGGTCCAGGTTTGAACTTTAGTGTTAATTTTAGTGGTGGATTGGGGAAATGACCAGGTCTAAATAATGGGTTGAAACGTCTAATTTGTTTTAGACTTTTAGTGTGATTTTGGTCCAAGTTTAGTGTTAATATAATGGGTTGGGCCAGGTCGGGTCTGGTTGACCAATTACCACTTTTTATCCATATTTTCTAAGTAGCAGTTAATTATGATACTTGTAAAAAGCAACACTTTTACAATAATAATATAAAAACATTGAACAAAATTATTTGGGTGGTGCATTAGTAATAAATGTTGGCGGACCATCAACCTGTTCCTCTTTTAGGTAAATTTTATGATATGACCTGTTTGAGAGATAATTCAACTCTAATTGACATGCATATACAATGTTCTATTTTCTTTTACAGTTGTGGTTTCTATCATCAGACACAAGTATATCAAAACATAAACAGATTGTAAATATTGATGAAGCTTGTATTGAATTTTCTGATGCTTATCAGCTTCATCCGACAAGTCGTATCATATTCTCTAAATAGACATAGCATCAACACATGCATTTCTTCAAAGCACGGGTTCTGTTGTGTTTTCTCATTTCTGCCTTTAAAAGTATCACAACCTATATTACAAGTCATTGATAAAGTGTAAAACCAAAACAGACTATATATGTTTTTTGTGTGCGCGCGATGATTCTGACATGATTGATCAATCAGAAATGTTGATAGCGGATTACGTTGATACACGCTAATGTTTGATGTGGTTTGCTTTGACAGATCTATTTACAAGGGGTATAGACATTCAAGCAGTAAACGTTGTGATCAATTTTGATTTTCCCAAGAATGCTGAAACATATCTGCACAGGGTGACTAAAAGTTTTTTTCTAGTAGATATAGATATCTGCCTTTGAATGTTCATTGAAAATAGTATTTTGACTGTTTTATAGGTGGGCCGTTCCGGAAGGTTTGGACATCTTGGGTTAGCTGTGAATTTGATAACATATGAAGACCGCTTTAATTTGTAAGCATTATTTAATTTCTATGTAGCATTTGATGACAATGCAATAACATATTTGCATACGACAATGTGTGTGTGCAGATATAGGATCGAGCAGGAGCTTGGAACCGAAATAAAACAAATTCCTCCACAAATCGATCAAGCCATTTATTGTCGTTGACCCATAAAGAATGTTTGATTTTGGTGAGTAACAAGAATCCTTGCGCATCCTTTACTTTAATGGATTGATTGGGGTTATGTTGCATCTACAATGGGCGTTCTAAAGAGAAGTTTTTAATGGAATAAATTAAGCGGGTTGAAAGTCCCCCGAATCATACTCTCTTTAATTCAATTTTTAAGTAATTAGATCCTTATTAAAATAATAAACTTCTTATAATTATAATTTCACTCACTATTAATTTATAATAAAAATCAAAAGGACGAAATTGGCAAATCCCAATTCCCGACTTGACCTGGTTTGTTTCAGTCTGTACTAAAAATTGCCCGTTCTAACTTGTTATCCAATCACTTCCTTTGTGCACCAGGGTCGGCTCTTTATTATTACGAGAATAGGAGATCTTTTTCACGGTACACTTCACATGTAAACCCGTTTGCGTGTTTCAATCCGAAAGTTATTATGGAGAAAGAAGTAAGCTGCTAACAAGCAATGGGCTGAGGAATTATGGGATTGAAGATATGTAGTTTCTTTCCTGTTGCTCTGTTTCCCTGTTAAGCTAAGAATCTGTTATATACTAGATTGGTATTTAGCTGTAGTGATTATCTTGTAGTTTCTTTTGCATATTTCAAAAAACCAAAAAAAAAATTAAGAAAAGAAATCAGAAAAAAAAAAAAAAAAACGTAGAAAGGTGGTTAAGTAGAAAAGACAGCAAAAAAAAGAAAAAAAATGTCTGAACTGTGTTTTTAGATTTGTTATCAATTTGAGTTTTTTATTTTCTAATTTTTTGACTTGTTTTTATCTGTACTACGGTCTAATATAAAAGTATTGTTTAAGCAGGTACATGTATATACATGACATATATATATATATGTATATATTCCTGCGTAGTGCTATGCTCATTGGATTTAACATTATAATGGGTGGGAGTATAGCGCCACCCTCTTTATATTCATTCGTTGAGATTTGGTTCCCACCTGCAAAGGAAAAAAGTGGCGCGATTAACTTAGTGCCCAACACCCATTTCATGAATTTTAAAGCCACTTAGTGCCCCTTAAGGCCTCACCGTAGCGGTGTTTGGGCGCTAAAATAGGTTTTTAAAGCCTCATTAACGCCCCACATTACTGTATCAGAGCTGAAACAAATGTCTGTGCATATATAATTAATTAATGATAATTAGTTGTATCCAGTTTGACATTTTAAAGGTTTTACTGTTTGAAACCATTTTTTTCTTTTTCAAAATTATTACTAGCTTGTATTCAGGTTTATTATTTTTTTTTTTTTGCAATGATTAGGATGATATAATTATAATAATACATAAAGATTAATAGGTCGATTTGGTTTACACAAAAATTTCAAACCAGGTCAGTAAATGAAAGCAAGTATATAATAATAAATTATTAAGTAAATCTTGCTTAATAATTTATTCTGCATCTTCTTCGTAATCATTGGGCACTATGAAGTTGTGGCAAGCATGATGATGAAGAAGCCACCCTCAATTATAAAAACTTTTATCATGCCCGGTAAACCACACCACAAGGAGTAGTGTTTGATTTATTTCTATTTTAGTAAATTTTACTTTTGTAATTTTCATATTTGTAAACAAATTGAATGTCGTTTTGATGTTCATGAGCATTATATCTTTTGCGTTTATTTTACACGATTTACTAAGAAACAATCATTGTAAGTGAATTCTAAAGTGCATTTGTTTCTGTAATTTTCTTTTAAGAAATTAGAATTTGTTAAAGCAATTGAAATTTGAATAATTAGATTTTTGTCTAAAATTTTGATTTCAACTTAAAAAAATATATTTTTTTTTTGAATAATTAGATTTTTGTCTAAAATTTTTAGAACTTAAAAGAATTTGAATTTGTAATGCATTTGAACCACAAACACAATGGCAAGGATATTAGGATTTATCACTGCGCCCACGTGTTAACGCAGCCGCTTCACTGCCCTCTTTCTCCGCTTTCAGCACCGACGCCTACCGAGCGTTGCTCTTTACCCCAACTTACCATATGTTACCGTCACCGTCACGACCATCAACCAGTTCAATCGACCACATGGTATGGAGGGGCTGGCAACAGTAAGGGGCAGTGGTTGTGATGACGACGGTGTGGTGGTGTCAACGACGGGGTGATAATGGGGGTTGTGACGTTGGCGGTAGTAGTGGAGGCATCGAAGACAATGGTGGGAGCGACAAGAATATGAAACTGGATTCATGGTGAATGGCTGGAGATTTCAACTCCTTTCAACATTTGGAAAGAATGTTAGAATTATTCTACACAAAGAAATTTGAGTGTAATCATTTACATTTTAGTTTACTTATCATTTATCAACCAAACAAATTAAGGATGAAGTTTAAATTTTAATTACAATGAATTCTCCAAAACAACCACATAAAAATGGAATTTGCATTCATTTCTTTTGTATTTTGTATGTAAATCAAAGGCACCATAAGAGCATTGTCAATGAGTCGTTTTTGGACCCGTACTTGGCCGCTATAGAGGAGAGAGGGAGAAGAGGAACCGGTAGGACAAATTCCCTCCAAAGATAATGCTAGAGCAGGACAATATGAAAGAGTTTAATTAATTAGTTTAAATGTTTAGATTTATCTTACTTGATTGAATTAGTAGAGATAGTTATGTGACTTAGTATTAAATAGGGCTGTATACGAGCCGAGCCAGGCCCAGCTCGAGCTTGAGCTCGAACTTAAACCGAGCTAGCTCGGCTCGGCTCGGCTCGTTTTTCTGGTCGAGCTGAAAAGTCGAGCTCGAGCTCGGCTCGTAAATGTTCGAGCCGAGCTCGATCTGGCTCGAGCCAGCTCGTTATATTTTTTTATTATTTTTACAAATATTTATTAAATAAAAAACAATAAAATTACACATAATCATGTATATTTTTTTTTCTTTTTCTAAGTTATGGTTTATTTATTATGAAAAGATGGGGTAGATAGGTAGTATGAGCGGGATTTTCAAATTTTGAATTTTAGAATTAGGTTTGGAGCCAAAATATATTAGTTTCATCTATATATTAATTACACATACACAAGCCTAAGTCGAGCCATATGTCGAGCCATCGAGTCGAGCCACGAGTCGAGCCATCGAGCGAGCCTCGAGCCACGAGCTTTTTGTACACCCCTAGTATTAAAATATATTTGGTAAAAGTATTTGCGTAGGATTAACATGATTATTTTAGTATAAATATGGGTATATGTAATTGTTTTTATTTGTCTCATTTTCTTGTAAGTTCGTTAATTTGAATAAGAAAAAAGTTGCGATTTCAATCATGTTTGTGTTTGATCTGATTGTCTGGGTCAACACAGTTTTAAGTTTAAGTTTTAACACAGAGAAATCTTGCTTAATTAATTATTCTAATCCAATAATACACATTTAGCCGGTTAAAAAATATATAAAATGATTAGATGAAAACGACCTTCAAATTTGTCTTGTAATTAATCACGTTTGCATACAACTATTCTACAAACAATTAACAAAACATTTGAATCTTGCAAGTGTATTATTCTATAACATAAAAAAGATATGCAAATATTAAATAACAAAAAAAGATGATTTGGTAGACAGATCTTCAGCTCGACGTATCGCATCGGGATTTGATGTTATCAACATTTTGATTCTCTACTGATTCTTTACTCTTAAACTATTTAAATACCATCGATCCATCTTCATTAACACACGCTTGCAACCACATTCTCTACAATAACAACTCATTATACCAAACTTTTCAAGCCTATTGATATGAAGTTGATAGCTTTATTGGTTGTTGTAACCGCATCGCTTTTGGTTGTGCCACCAATACTTCCACCGTTGCCGCCGCCTCCCATGATGTTTATGTTGTTTCCCGTTGGGATTATGGCAGCTCTTATGTTAATGGTGGTGCCACCGGTTATGTCTTCGCCCGCTCGTCACTATAATAATAACAATGAGTTTTATTTTCAGTAGTTTTGGATTTGGATTAGACAATATACATTGCTATAGACTATAGACTATAGTTTATTGTAATCTTATAGTCTTATGTATTTTATATGTGACCAAATTTTTTTTTTTTTTGAATTTTGTGAAACCAATTGAATAGTTTATTTTTAATTTTTGGTGTTTAGATTGCATCTGATTGTGTTTGTTGTTCTCTGATAATGTTGGGTCTAACTAGAGGTGCTAAAACACCCGGTTATTAAACCTAACCTCACAATAAAAAGACTATTAAAATCCGGTTCCTCCGCACTCAGTTGTGGGTTCCATACCCGACCCTACCGGCCAACAATCTATAAGTTACACATTCTATGGTTTGAAATCGGTTTCAACATGGAAATATCCAACCCAAACCAATGTAAACAAAAATAAACCCAAAATTCGAACAGAAAAGCCCCATCACCTTCACTTCAAAACCAATACCTGGTTAGTGGATGCTGGCATGGCATGCCATGCCATGTCATGACAGCATCCACATCAACATCCATGTCAGCGTCAGCATGCTATGCCAGCAGAGGCGTCCCCGAAGATTTTCGTGCTCTATCCGAACTGTTAAAAAATATGCCTCTCAATCTTTAATAAATTAAATAACTATACTAAGTGTTATGTGGATCAATAGTATAGCAATAAACGTAACAATTGTAAAATAATAGTATTAAAATGAGTAAAATTAAATAACGTAATAGACTAGTATCTAACCGATGATTCATTAAGCTCTCCTAGTATTTTTGCTAGCAAATTGATGGATCAACTCTTCGCACTTTATATAATCGATGATTTCGTTCTTGATAACTATCATCGCTAACATGCTAAGTCTTTCTTGTGATATGTCAAATAAGATCAACTCTGAACAGTAAAAACATTATTATTTTTTTTATTTTTATTTAGTAGATAAATAGGTATTGGGATTATAAATGTTATGGACTTTGAGTTAATAATATTTAAGTTTTAAATTGATTATTGTTAGGCCCAACGTTTGAGTGTTAAATGAGTTTTCTATTTTAAAAATACACACATATATATATATATATATATATATAAATTTTATAAAAGAAATTGTGCCCCCGATAAAAATTGGCCCAAGCCGGATGGCCTCCCTGGCTTGGGCCAAAGCCGCCCCTGTATGCCAGCATAGGCATGCCGCATTAACATCCATGTCAGCCTCACCATGCCATGTCAGCGTTCACATCAACATCCACTAACTTAGTTAGTTATTAGTTAACAAAAGCTCATTTTGAGTAAATAGCCATTTTCGTCCCTGAGGTTTGGGCCAGTTTGCCACTTCAGTACAAAAGTTTATTTTTTTGCAATTCCTTCCCTGAGGTTTGGATTTTATTGCCAAATTCGTTATTTTCACTAACCCAGTTAAAAAAGGTCGTTAGTGTCAGGGGTATTTTTGTCTTTTTACCTATAATTTAAAATTTTAAATTGTAAGTAAAAAGACAAAAATACCCTTGATCTTAATGAGCTTTTTTAACTGAGTTAGTGAAAAGGACGAATTTGGCAAAAAAATCCAAACCTCAGGGAAGGAATTGCAAAAAAAAAAACTTTTGTACTGGAGTGGCAAACTGGCCCAAACCTCAGGGACGAAAATGACTATTAGCTCAGGAAAATAATTTGAAAGTTGAGATTGGTGTGGGAAATTCCTAAAGTATAAATTATTGCCAACCAATTATACAAAGTTTGGATTGTTAAAATTTAATTTCCTTCTAAAATGCTATCAACAAGTTTAGGAAATTGGAATTTAATTTTCCAATATCTATACTATATTATAATGCATGAGGCAATGGTAGTTTAAGATACCCCAAAGTTAAGAACTTTATTTACATCTACAACCCTAAAATGAGGGTAAAATAGTCATTCAAATACTTTATACTTTAGTACCTCATATTAGTTACACTTTAATTGCCTCATTTTTAGTTAATAGTTACACTTTTCTCCCCTCCTACAAAACAATAATTCTTTTATTTAATCCTATGATAACTTTTAAAGTATTTTGTTTTAAAAACATTCAAAAATACCGTGACGAAATGCTCATTTTTGTCAAGATTTTGATGTTTGTCTTAGTCAATATCGACGTATAGATTGAAATGTACAAGAAACAAATGCCTTATGTACAAGTGATCATTGCATTGCTTCAAGAGGAACCATTATTTACGCATTATGCGCAAAATTTTCTAGGGGGGGGGGGGGGGGGGGGGGGATTCACTAAAAAACCAAGTTATCCCGCCTATTGCCTTTGCTAGGGTGGGATTCAAAATTCAAACCCCCATTTTTTTCTTTTTCCTATTTGTTTTCTGCTATTTCCTTTCCCCGGTATTTTTTAGTAGAACTGGCAAACAAAGATGTATGATGGTGCAATTTCGGACTATATTTTCGATAGTGGTCAATGGTATTGGTTCCGATCTCTGAAAGGTTTTTCAATTACTGATTTTTTTAGCTACAGTTTAAGGGTTTGGATTTTCATAGAATATTTCTTCTATTTATTATTAATGCGAGGTTTGTGCAGGAATAATGTTGAAGATCTAACTCAAGAGTGAGACAAACCACTGCAACACTTTTATTGGTAAATTTTATCGATCGTTTTGTTTCCTATTATGGGTTGTAGAGAAAACTTTGGACTGACAGAAACCATTTCCATGAACAACTGAATAGTTCGAGCACGTGAAACCCGACAGGTGTTTGATAAAATGTCACAAAGAGAAAGCCCCTTGCTAAGATCATTTTGTTTTATATTATTTCATAACTAATATATAACCCTAAACATCTATTCAGTTGGATAATTGCATGTTTGGTACTTGTAATTTTAAACCTTTCAATTAACTTTTATATGCAATGTGTGATGAATTGAAATTTATCCATCTAACCACAAAACTTTTGGTATGGTGTTGCTTTTAACAGTTTTCATTGAGGACTTTACTGATGATGAATGATGATGGTATGTGGTTGCTGTAAGACTTGATTAAGTCAATTTTTGTGCTAGCTGTTATACAAGAAAGTAGATATGTGTATATGTTATTTTGAATTGTGACACTTTTAATAGCATTTTTACATGGTTTATATCAAATTTATAATACAAATACTTATATATTGCTCAATTACGAATAAGTTTAGGGTCTAGAGTATACTTGGCACTTTTAAGAATTGTGACACTTTTAACGTAAAAAATATGCTATATTAGCTCTATAAATTGTGACACTTTTAACGTAAAAAAATATGGTATATTAGCTCTATATGATGATGGTATGCGGTTGCTGTAAGAATCGTGACACTTTTAACGTAAAAAAATATGCTATATTAACTCTATAAATTCTTCTATATTAAAATACTTTCTATTTCATCATTTAAGAATAGAGTCACAATTAAATTATGTATTTAGAAAAATGACCCGATAAACAGTGGTTATTATAGCGAGTGACAGTATCATATCAGTAGTGTAACGAATCTAACTAATATCGATTTGTTTTTTAATCTTAACTGTAATAATCAGAGATATCATCTCTAAATTTTTCACATTTTTAGTAAAATACTTTGACCGTAAAGGACATTAAGTTATGGTTATTTGAGAGTTAGAAGCTAATATTTTTATTTTGGAAAAATAGGATTTTTTTCGGTTTCTTGCGCCACATTGATATCCTCTGATATAATTTATTTATTTTTCGTTTAATGTAAAACACGTCTAACATCCTCTTTGACATATTTCTTTTAGTTGGTATATTGAGTGTTAGCGCCCTACAAAGGCGAACCGACACCTACTGTAATCCCCACGGCATAGCACATGTATTCTTCCTAGTTACTAATATTATGTTATGAAAAAAAAAAAGTCTTGTAATTGGAGAATTGGTGGAACGTAGAGTACAAAAACAATACAACTTTTTGGAATAAATAGGAAGGACCGAAGGAATGATAAGTTGGTATCGGACCCCTTGTCCAATAATGAGTGGTTTCAATCGGCCTTATCGGGCCTGTGGTCCACACCATGTGGTTTACAAAGTACGGATTGTGTGTTAGGGCTGCACGCTTGCACCAGTCACCACTAGCCCATTGGCTTGATGGATGACCTAATTCCTAACACTCTTTAACACATTGCTTAATAAATTCATATGATTTTTGCAAATAAACCTTTTTATATTATTACTTTTAGAAATTGACATATGCATAAAAAAAACATTTACAACTAGAATAAAAAACAACTAGATACAGAGGTATGGCATGCATATAGCGGTTGAACAATTAATTTGTAAAGTATCATACAGATTTGAATGTTTAATAAAAGTTTATAAAGGAACATAAATATGAAATCGTATAAAATAATAATGATTTTAAGATCTTTATTAACAGAAAATTTATTTTTGCATTTAATTACATGATTGGCATGAGCATGTACAAGATAATTTTTTTTAACATTTAAACGGAGCTTTATTAATAACCAAACACCAGAGTTACCCGGGCACATTAAGCCAGAGGTTACCTGGGCCAATTACAACCCAAAAGTACAATTCATAACTTCAAAATAATGTGCAAGATAATTAAGGTAGTCAAACTCAAAAAGGACAATTTGTCTCCTTAATTTTTTTTTTAAATTAATGTCAAAAGGTTCTGATAAAATGTATTATAATACAGTACAAATAATACCAACCACCTTATGGTGGAGTGGTATGGACGTTCAATGATAGAAGACCCCATGACTGAAAGGTCATGGGTTCGATTCTTGAGAGCGTCGGGTTTTACCGATTATTCCATTGTCGTGCTTTCGGGCGGGTGGATAGTCGGGTTTTCCCCGGAACTAGTGAATTTGGAGAAACCAGGAGCTCCCTTGAATGTCCGGCTATGCCGGGTGGCACTTGGCAGGGGTCCTAATTTGACTGGGTATGAACTCCGAAGGAAGTTCTTGGTGAATTTTGTTGGCCGTTAAAAGAAAAAATATAGTACAAATAATCAATTTTAGGTATAGATTTGTGGAAATTGCAATAAACACTTGTATATATATATATATATTTTTTGGATTTCATTTAAAAACCAACAAGAATTAAAAGTGAGCAGCGGGTAAACAGGTAATAAGCTGTGCCGCCACCCATTTTTGAATAAAAAGATTTTTGAAAAGTACTGAACAAAAAGATCTCTGAACAAAATTATTATTATTATTATTATTATTATTATTTTGATGGGTGCTGCAATAACTTTTTAAACTATAATAACTAATATGATATATTATTTAATACAATATTAACTATTAAGTTATCATTATTCTAATTATGGGATACATTTTGACCTTAAAAGAAGTCAAAAATAAGGTAGAGAGTCTGGTATGGTTGGTTAGGGACAAGGATATGACTGCTCATGTACGCTTTTAGTTAGGACTAGTGTTGGTGCGGGTTGAGCTTGTTGAGGTTTGTCTGTTTTGGTTTGTAACCCATCTTTGAAGCAAAGTTATTGGTGTGGTTAGTTGTAGATACACCTTATCAAGGGGCTTATGTGTAATTTACTACTTCTCTTTTAAGCCAAATTCTACCCTCCATTTTCTAAACTTTTTGCACGTGACACATGTAATGGCCAGATTTATTTATTTTTTAAATCTTGACTAGATATGTAGTACTATAGGGGTTTTTTTTTTTTTTTTTATGTGGTTCATGTAGATACAATAACAAAGTTTGTTACATTACATTTATAGAGTTTGCACACGCATATGTGGTATATGTTTAATTGAAATGCAAAAACAACAACCCCACAAATATCGCAAGTTCGCAACTATTGGCAGGGTCAGAAAAAAATGGGTTGTGAATAAACCTTACCTCTAATTGAAATGTAAAAAATGAATATCAAATTCTGAAATGGAAGTCATTTGCCACACTTAGACCATGCACTGTGAAATGGCGAGATGGTGTCACATCAACCGTTAAACACCGGGTCCCTTCGCTATTCATCATAGTTATTGAGCCATCGTTATTCCAACGGCAACGTTAATGGAAAGAAAAAGAGGATGATCGTGGGGCCCATCCAATCTAAACCAAACACATATTTTTGTTGTTTTTAATCATTCCACAACACCTAAATATTTGGTGGTTTAGTTATGTCTCTCCACAGACACGGCGCTAGTTATTAGGTTGTGTTATTATTCCACAAGATCACGTGAAAGTTTTTTTTAAAAGTATATGAAGTTTTCAAGGAAAGACATTTTAGAAGTAATTTTATAAATTAAAAAAGGAAGATAATATATAATTTCGAAAAATATGTACATTGTGGGTGACTGGGTATTGTCCAAAATCATATGAGTCGTGGCGCTAGACTTTAGGGTCAGTTTGGTATGGGGTGTCACACCACGTCTAAGGCGGAAACACGTGGCGCGACGGTTCAAAAGTATTAAGCCAAGATTAATGCAAAGCACAATAGTAATTAGAAAAACGGGCATTTATTCAATGCTAATAATCATGTCAAATTATTCATACATAATTATAAATTGTTTTTGAAATTGATAAAGAGGCCACTCCCTTTATCCCTAAGTCCATGGAATAAAGAGAGGTGTCCCTTTTACGACATTCCCAACGCCCAACTTGGAGACATCCCCGACCCGGCTCGCCATGCTAACTATCATCATTCAATTACCTGAAAGATATGTTTGAAAATCGTCAATATATAAATATTGGTGAGTTCACAGGTTTTAATTTAATAAGTCTTTATAAAGTGGGAATATCCTTGTTATGACATTTATAGGAGTTGCAAAGTCCTACAATTTACTTGAGCCTATAACCAAACCAAGACAATTAATAATGCCCCCGCCCAAAGTCGTTACTCTGTATTCCTACGACTTTATTTCAGAATAAGTGCACCCCAGGCATACGCCGATGCATAATCGACGCTATCGATTAGGGGTGGGCCTTGTCAGACACCAATAGTACTATCCAAATATCCCTCTGGTTTCTCATTCCTGAATAAATGATTATAGTGGGGAGGTCTCAACCCCGAGTGGCGATCTTTACTCAAGTATCCAACCCGTCATACAATCCCAACATATCTTTCCCCGTAAAAACGTTAAATAGTTTAGAAATGGGGCCGTGAGACTCACCTGTAACTGTGCTCGGCTCAAAGAAAATAGTAAAGTTTGTGATCCCGTACCTACAAAGATTCTAGGCGTATAAGTCACTTACACCTATGGTGTATGTGCCTTGGCAAGTTGTACACCCAACTTCCCGACCACGTCTTTATCCCAATTCCCGTTTAATAGTTTCGTATCCTAGGTTCAATGGCGATGGATTACCCTTTCCTTACAAGTCATATATTATTCTTATTAATATTCTTTATGACTTGTACAACATTATCCTCGACACGACCCTACCCAACGTATAATTATTTTCCATTTAAATAATTATACTTAGGATCTTTTCGCTCGATATAAAGTGTTTTTCTTATTAACCGACCCGACTTACTTTGCCACATATTTATTTTCCCATTTAAATAAATATGCTAAGTCTTTGTCGTTTGGTAACATAATCTTAACGCCCGACTAGACTTACCACACCGTACATTTATCTTCCCATTTAAATAAATGTACTAGGATCTTGTCGGTATTCACGCGTTCGTAGATATATTTCACCTACTCGTCTCGGTTTTCCTTCTCGCATATCTATTTTCCCATTTAAATAGATGTACTAGAATTTCGTCGGAAACGAGTATATGTACATATATCATCGCGTGGATACTACTTGTTAAGTTCATGTGTCGTTTAGCGTTTTTAATTTGTTACGTTATGTTTCTCCTTTCCCACGAATATTGTTACTACACTTAGGAAAGTGTTACGCACGTTTCACCCTTGTTATATATATTTTACTTTCTCAAAATATATATGTATATTTTCATCTTGACGTAAAGGTCTTTTCCTCATAAGTCCGTTCCCGTTGGTTCGTGTAACTAAGTTCGTTAGTTAGCGTTTTTCATATTTATTTCCGTTGCGCGTTCCTATGGAAGTATTGTTCCAACTTCCGATTCCGAACGTTTATTTCTCGGAAAAATATATTATGTACGTTTTAGCCCGACTCGTCCAACTTGTTACCAAAAATGTTTCCGATACTCTTATATTCCCATTTGTATAAAGTATCCTATTTTTGTACAAGCCTTCCCAAGTATTTATTTTATACAATCTTACTTTATAAAATACTCGCGTTACTCCATTTATTTTTATAAAACGTCCATTTTATAAAAATATACTTTTTACTTAAAATACCCAAGTATGCTACTATTATTTACCAAATTTACCTTGTAAATTATTACTTACACTTTTGACACAAATTTTCCCATCATTGTGTTTTTGGTCCAATAGTTTTCTAAAATATTTATTTTAGTCCATCGACTTCCAATGTTGCCATATTCGTCCTTTAACTTACACTTGTAGCATTTTTCACTCAATCTTTCAAGGTTAATATTTTTCTTCCATTTTAGTGGACTTTGAAGAACCAATTTCATCATGTTTGGTTGTTTTTACTTCTTTTTACTTTTAATGATCTTCTAATCCATCCTAGATGTCAATAATATGCTTATTCCATATTTTAATCCAAAACATCAAATTTTTACTCATCTAAGTGAGTGGACTTTGAAGATGAAACTTTTTCATCTATGATTTTATAGTCCTTTTTAACAACTTTTTGACATTATCTAGTCATCTTATGATGATTAAAACCACTTTTCATCATATTCAAGTCATCTTCCAAAATCTAGCTTTTCTCATCTTCCAACTTACAAGTATGTTCTTATTATTATATTTTCTTCAAAATACCACTTTTATTAATAATAATCTAAGATTTCATCATATTATTATTCTTCCATCTTCATTTTCAATAAAACCCATTACTTTATATAAACTCATTTTTATTACCCATATTGTACAACTTGCTTTCATAGCACAAAATATGAATATTTCAAATAATAAAACAATGCAAGACTTACTACTAGCTCAAGGCTAGGGAAGACAAAATCTTGGGTTTTGGGTGAGGTTTAATGTGTTCTTCCAAGTGGGTTATGCTCCAAGCTCTTGAACACACAAGAAGGGGTTTGATTTAGAATGAACTAGAGATGATTTGAAGTTGTAAAAATTGAAAGAGAGGTGTTGGTGGGGTGGTGGAAGTCCACGGCCACAAGAAGAAAAGAAGGAGAGTTTTTGTGATTTTCTTCAAATGCTCTTCAAGTGGTTATATGATCTTACCCAAATCCTCCAAAGATTATCCAAATCTTGTCTTGGATTATGGAGATATGGAAGGATTATGATAGGTTACAAAAAAAATCTCTAATGATATTATATGGGGGTGTTTGGCCGAGTTAGAGAGAGAGGGAGGAAGAGTGATTGGGTTAATCTTGTTATCCAATCCTTTTACATACATGCTCATGATTGCAAATGATATGGAAGATATTTAATAAAAACTCAAGTGAACTACACTTTAAGTGGCCCTTGGCCGGCCCCTATGGGTATTTGGTGGGGTCCACCTTGCTAATTATCTCTCCATATTATGTTTAAGTTAGTTCCTTTCGGGTACCGCCCGGGTATTTCTCGAATTTTAACCGCGGTTTACCTCAATATTAAAATACCGTTAATAATCATAAAATTTTGTCCAGTTAAATTACTGATAATTTATTTCGGCTTTTGCCGGGTGAATTTACGTGTTACGCGCGTATCGGGTGCGGTACGCGCACTTTATTCGTTACCGGGAGATTTGTGCAATAAGCTTTCACGTATGGCTTTGGGTTTCCAAAACTCATAATATTTTGTGAAAATATTATTTATTTTATATTCCGGGTGTCCGGTGTTCGTTTCGCTCATTTAAGTTTTACCGGGTAATCGCCAGTGTCCATACCGGATAGTTTTGCCTGCGCATGATCCTATCATGCTTCGCTATTAAACTTATGCATTCCTATGCATTATTTGGGAATTCCTATCTTTCTAAGGCCTCAATTAAATACTCAGCACATAATTACGGTTAATTACGTTAATCGCGTTTAATTAATTAGTACGGAATTACCTTAATTTTGCCGGTTGTTACATTCTCCCCCCGTTAAGAGAATTCCGTCCCGGAATTCACTTTGAGCTCTCCGGTATAGGGGTCTTCTTGAATAGGGCGGGATACTTTTGCTTCATCCGGTCCAGCCTTTCCCACGTGAACTCCGGTCCACGCTTGGCATTCCAACGCACTTTGACCAATCTGATCTTACTGCGTCTTAGTTTTTGGACCTTCCAATCGGTTACTTCGATTGGCTCTTCGACGAAGTGTAACTTGTCGTCAATGTGGATTTCGTCTGCGGGGATGATGAGGGTTTCGTCGGATAAGCACTTTTTCAAGTTCGACACGTGGAACGTGTCGTGTACACCGTTAAGTTCTTGTGGTAACTTGAGCTTGTATGCTACGGGGCCTACTCTGGACAGGATTTCGAATGGTCCAACATATCGCGGGTTTAGTTTTCCGCGCTTCCCAAAGCGCGCGACACCTTTCCAAGGTGACACCTTTAGTAGGACCCTGTCTCCGACTTGAAATTCCAAAGGCTTCCTCCTCATGTCTGCGTAGCTTTTCTGTCGGTCACGTGCCGCTTTGAGACGTTCTCTAATCAGAAAGACCTTATCCGTCGTTTCTTGAACAATTTCGGGCCCGGTAAGTTGCTTTTCGCCAACTTCGGCCCAACATAGAGGCGATCTGCACTTGCGTCCATATAGAGCTTCAAAGGGTGCAGCTTGAATGCTCGTGTGGTAGCTGTTGTTATACGAAAACTCTACCAGTGGCAAGTGAGTATCCCAATTTCCGCTGAAATCGATTGCGCATGCCCGTAGCATATCTTCCAAGGTCTGGATGGTCCGTTCACTCTGACCATCGGTTTGTGGATGATATGCGGTACTCATGTCAAGGCGAGTACCGAGGGCTTCATTCAAACTTTCCCAAAATCTTGAGGTGAAACGACTATCTCGATCGGAGATGATGGAAATAGGTACACCGTGTTTCGACACAACTTCCTTAATATACAAACGGGTTAGTTTCTCCAACTTATCCGTTTCGCGAATGGGGAGGAAGTGTGCAGATTTTGTCAATCGATCAACGATTACCCAGATCATGTCATGGCCGCTTGTTGTCCTGGGCAACTTGGTAATGAAGTCCATAGTGATCCTTTCCCATTTCCATTCCGGTATTTCCGGTTGCTGGAGCAAACCGGATGGTCTCTGGTGCTCGGCCTGGACCTTCGCGCAAGTTAAACATCGCGCAACATAAGCCGCTATATCTCTCTTGAAGTTTGGCCACCAGTAAAATTCTTTCAAATCATGGAACATCTTGTCTGCTCCAGGGTGAACCGAGTATCGCGAGCTGTGGGCTTCGGCCAATACCAGTTCACGCAATCCACCGTACACTGGTACCCAAATTCTATTCATGAAATACAGAGCTTGATCCGCTTTTGACTCCAGTGAATCAACCATCTTCCGCAACCTTTCACCTTTGACATTCTCGGGTTTAAGAGCGTTAGTTTGAGCTTCACGAATCCGGTCAGTCAGGTTCGTGTGGATGGTTAAACCCAAAGCTCGGACACGCAGTGGCTTAACCCGTTCCTTGCGACTCAAGGCGTCGGCTACTACGTTTGCCTTCCCGGGATGGTACTTTATCTCACAATCGTAATCGTTCAATAATTCGACCCATCGCCGTTGTCGCATGTTCAGTTCCTTCTGGTCAAAGATGTGCTGCAAACTTTTGTGATCAGTGAAGATCGTACATTTGGTTCCGTACAGATAGTGTCTCCATATCTTGAGTGCGAATACCACGGCTCCTAGTTCCAGATCATGTGTGGTGTAATTCTTCTTGTGAAGTTTTAGCTGTCTGGAAGCATAGGCTATGACCTTCTCTCGCTGCATCAATACACAACCCAATCCCTGGTGAGAGGCGTCACAGTAAACCACGAAGTCTTCCGTACCATCAGGGAGTGATAGTATTGGTGCGCCACATAACTTATCCTTCAGCAACTGAAATGCTGCTTCCTGCTTTTCCGTCCATTCAAACTTCTTATCCTTTTGGGTTAGCATGGTTAAAGACTGTGCTATTTTAGAAAAGTTCTCGATGAACCTTCTGTAGTAACCCGCAAGGCCAAGAAATTGTCGTACTTCAGTAGGCGTTCTAGGGGCGTCCCAATTCTTGATTGCTTCGATCTTGGCGGGATCGACATGTATACCCTTTTCATTCACCACGTGGCCTAAAAAGTGAACCTCTCGAATCCAAAAATCACATTTTGAAAACTTAGCATAGAGTTTCTCTTTGCGAAGTACCTCGAGGATTAATCGGAGATGTTCCTCGTGTTCCTCCTTCGTGCGTGAGTAGATCAAGATGTCATCAATGAAGACAATGACAAATTTGTCCAAGTATGGTTTGCACACCCGGTTCATCAAGTCCATGAAAACAGCTGGTGCGTTAGTTAAACCGAAAGGCATAACCAGAAACTCATAGTGCCCATAACGAGTCCTGAATGCTGTTTTTGGCACGTCTTCTTCTTGAATACGCAATTGATGATAACCGGACCTTAAATCGATCTTGGAGTAGAAACTGGATCCTTGAAGTTGATCAAACAAATCGTCGATCCTGGGAAGAGGATAGCGATTTTTGATAGTTAGTTTGTTCAGTTCTCGATAGTCGATGCACATTCGAAAAGTGCCATCCTTCTTCTTCACGAACAAGACGGGAGCTCCCCAGGGTGAGAAGCTTGGTCTTATGAAACCCTTGTCCAACAACTCTTGCAGTTGTTCAGACAGTTCCTGCATCTCAGAAGGAGCTAGGCGATATGGCGATCGCGCTACCGGTGCTGCTCCTGGAACAAGGTCGATGCGAAACTCGACTTGTCGGGGTGGCGGCAATCCCGGCAAATCTTCTGGGAACACATCTGGAAAGTCTCTGGCTATCGGAATGTCTTCTAGCTTTCGCTCGTCAGCCTTCTTGCCTACCACATGCGCCAAGAATGCTACGAGACCTTTCCTTAGGCACTTCCTGGCTTTCATGCTGGTAATAATTCTCAGTGGCGTTCCACGCCTTTCCCCTTGGATCGATAGGGTTTCACCGCTCGCGAGGGGAACTTGAATTACCTTGTCATTGCACACGACGATGGCGCGGTGTGCGGATAGCCAATCCATGCCAACGACTATGTCAAAGCTACCCAGTACGACTGGCAATAGCTCAATGTCAAACTCATGACCACAGAGATCCAACTTACAGTCCTTTGCTACCTCTCGAGTTTCTATAGTCTTACCGTTAGCTAGTTCGATAGAGTATGGTGTGTCTAGCTTACTAGTCTTTAAACCAAGTAATCTTTTAAATTCGACAGATACGAAGCTAAAATCAGCGCCAGTATCAAACAATACTGAAGCATAATGACCATTTAGAGGGAACGTACCAGTGACCACATTAGGGTCTTGTCGTGCGTCACCGGCACCAATCACGAACGCTCGCCCACGGGCTTGGTTGTTAAGTTTGGGGCAGTCCCTCTTCCAATGATCGAGCGATCCACATGAGAAACAGGGCCTCGCTCCACTGTTCTTTGGCGCTCCTGATCTGCAGTCTTCAGTCTTGTGCCCCGAACGACGGCACTTACCGCAGATTACTTCGTTCTTGCCCTGATAACCTTGCTTCCCATTATTTCCACGTCCAGTGGCCACATACCCTTTTCCTTTCTTCCCTGAACCTGATGATCCATCCTTCTTCCTTTCATCGCGCTTACGCTTCCCAAACCTTGGCCTATTTCCCTGTTCACCTGACCCGACGACTGAACTTGTACCCAGATTCTTACCCTCAACACTGCTGGACTCAGTAAGCTTCAACCCTGACACTTTCCGGATTAGAGTGCCCATTCGGATGGCGTCTTCAGTGAGGCTCAAGGCGAGGTCGATAGCTTCGCGCATGGTTGTAGGCTTGGAAGCAGTGACCATGCCGCGTATCTGTGGTGCCAGTCCGAAGAGGTACCTTTCCACCTTTTTGCTTTCCGGGGTGACCAGGCGAGGCACTAACCGGGAGAGGTCATGGAATCTGGACGTGTATCCAGCTACGTCCGGTCCAACCATGGTGAGGTTCCAGAACTCAGTCTCTAGCTTCTGCACTTCACTTGCCGGGCAGTACTCGGCGATCATTAGTTCTTTCAACTCCAACCATGATAAGGAGTAAGCAGCATCATCTCCCAGTGTCTGCACTTGGTTGTTCCACCAGGTCAGAACTTGGTCCAGAAACAGGTTGGTGGCATACATGACAGCCTGTCGTGGGGTACAGCTGCTAATACGAATCACAGCTTCGGTCTTCTCGAACCATTTGACTAGTCCGACAGAACCTTCAGTGCCGCTGAAATTCAGTGGTTTGCAGTCCAGGAAAGCTTTAAACGTGCAGCCACGTTCTCGTGAGGCCGTTTCTGCAATAATAAAGCAACATTAGATATAAGGTAGGAGTTTCACGAAGACTCCTGTTGTATATACCCGACGTCTTCTTACCAGTAGGGGAGGTTTCGCGTCTGTCGCTCCCGGTTCGGTCTCGCGACCTTTCGGTGCGCGTGGCATTGTGTTCTGCGAGAGCTTGGGCGATACGTCCCGAAACTAGGGTTTCAAGCTCCTCGGGTGTCGTGGGCAGTCTTTCATTCCCACTGTTGCTTCTTGTGGCTGGTGCCATGTTTCTTCAATAATCAATATCAAAGGTTAATTTCCGACAATCATTCATACAATATCATCACATATATAGTATAAACAACCACACAACATATGAACACAATAATCACCATAACAACATCACGCAATCACAATATAAACAGAACAAGTAATAATAATCGTAGACAATCACAACACATATTTTACCATAACAAAATTTTCATTAATTTCAATACCAAGTACAATGATTTGTTCATAATAACAAAAACCGAGGATACATTCCTCATACATTGCTCTTTGAAATACACTAGAAATATAATGTCATATGCCGGCACAATCCCGCTCGGCTAGGCAAAAATGCAGATGGGCGCTATAACCCATGCTGTGCTATCATACTACTACTACTACTACTATGTCCGTGAGTGATCTCCCAAGCGTCCCTGATGTATCGCTACTGTGGCGGTGGCGGCGGCGGGTGCTGGTACTGGTACTGGGGTGCGCACATGCTAATGGTCATACTGATCGCCATAATGCGATCGTACAAGAATTGGCGATGCGCAAAGTGTGCGTCGCCCGTAAGGCCACAATGAGCATCCATGCTCAGCAGCTCCTCAGCATAATGTGCCAGTGCATCCCTGGCATCAATGATCCTGGCCCACATGAGCTGGGCCTGCTGCTCCATCTGACTCACGGTGCGCTGCACCGTGTCGGTGAGGGTCTGGAAATCTCTCTCCAGTGAGATCACCGTGGACCATGCGGGTCCTGACAGTGGGGCCATCCCGTGGGGCTGCGACGGCCCGGGGATGTCAGTGTACGTCGGCTGGGACGGGCCGACGATATCGGGTATGGGTAGTGGTGTGAAGGGTGGGGCAAAGCCCGGTAGTCCAGTGAAGCAGTAGGGTGGTACCTGGTATGGGTCTCCCGCACCTAGAGTATACGGTGCAAATGAGGGTGTCAAAAATGGGGCTCCTGCATCCATAGTGAATGGTGCAGGTGGTGGTGTAGGGAGCATCTCGGGTAGGGGTGGTAGTGTGGGAAAAGTGGTGATGGGTAGTGTCATGGATATGGGTGAGGGGACTATAAGCTCGGCGAGTGGGACCATGAGAGGCTGGGTGACAGCGACCCACTCTGGAGCGGATATCACAGTGGTAGGGGTGGGAGGGCTAGCAGTGGCGTGAGCTGCCAGTCCTGCTCGGTGCAACTCAGAACTGCGGGCTGAGCTGCCCTCAAGGATGTGCCCAGTAGAGGCTGGCCCATCCTGTGGTATGGGCTCGGGCATGGTAGGTAAGGTGGCTGGGGTAGGGTAGCAGCCCTATTCGGAGCAACGTGCTCCTCCTGGCCTGCTGGTGGGATAGGCACAGCAATGTGCTCCACCGACGCAGTTGACTCATCGTCAGAGTCATCGGATATCCACCCGTTGTGTCCCCGGCAGACAGGCACGAGCCTCATGCCAGAGGGAACGGGGATAGGTGGGGTGGGTAAAGGCTCACGGTCGACTGGTGCGCGTCGGTCGTATGGAGACTCGACAGTCTCCGACTGTGTAGGGATAGGTCTCGAAGGACCTGCGCAGCCTACAGGGAAGTCCCTGACGGCTCGGATAGGTAGTGCTGGCAGTGGTGCTGCCTGGAATGGCACTAGAGGCAAGTCGGCCTCGGCCATCGGTAGGTCGGCCACGGCGGCCATGTCGTCTCCAGCGGGGGCCCACGCTGGGTCCTCGCTCGGGTCTGTCTCGTCGGAGCTATCTCCGTCGGCGCCCTCCATGGCGGCATCAATATCCATCTCGTCATCCTCGGGATCGAGTATCACCACCTCGATCGGCTCCGCTGGCGGTGCTGGGATGATCTGGAGGCTACTGTCGTAGCTCGGTGCTACGCTCCCTGCGTTCGACATCCTGGCAAAAGAACCGTACTAATATTTAAGTATTATTCGTTAGGTAGTTAAGGCACATATCTAAGGTACTCTTCCTAACCTTCTAACACAAAAATAATACGTACACTTACCATGGCTAGCTTGGTCGGAATCTCCATATACCCAAATGGTCGTTGGAAAAATTTATTTTATTGCGTTTCGCATTCATTTGAAAGATTTTGAACCAAATTCGGTTATAGTTTAGATTTTTAAAATGCTAATTCGCTATAACCTTGGCTCTGATACCACTTTCTGTCACACCACGTCTAAGGCGGAAACACGTGGCGCGACGGTTCAAAAGTATTAAGCCAAGATTAATGCAAAGCACAATAGTAATTAGAAAAACGGGCATTTATTCAATGCTAATAATCATGTCAAATTATTCATACATAATTATAAATTGTTTTTGAAATTGATAAAGAGGCCACTCCCTTTATCCCTAAGTCCATGGAATAAAGAGAGGTGACCCTTTTACGACATTCCCAACGCCCAACTTGGAGACATCCCCGACCCGCTCGCCATGCTAACTTCATCATTCAATTACCTGAAAGATATGTTTGAAAATCGTCAATATATAAATATTGGTGAGTTCACAGGTTTTAATTTAATAAGTCTTTATAAAGTGGGAATATCCTTGTTATGACATTTATAGGAGTTGCAAAGTCCTACAATTTACTTGAGCCTATAACCAAACCAAGACAATTAATAATGCCCCCGCCCAAAGTCGTTACTCGGTATTCCTACGACTTTATTTCAGAATAAGTGCACCCCAGGCATACGCCGATGCATAATCGACGCTATCGATTAGGGGTGGGCCTTGTCAGGCACCAATAGTACTATCCAAATATCCCTTTGGTTTCTCATTCCTGAATAAATGATTATAGTGGGGAGGTCTCAACCCCGAGTGGCGATCTTTACTCAAGTATCCAACCCGTCATACAATCCCAACATATCTTTCCCCCGTAAAAACGTTAAATAGTTTAGAAATGGGGCCGTGAGACTCACCTGTAACTGTGCTCGGCTCAAAGAAAATAGTAAAGTTTGTGATCCCGTACCTACAAAGGTTCTAGGCGTATAAGTCACTTACACCTATGGTGTATGTGCCTTGGCAAGTTGTACACCCAACTTCCCGACCACGTCTTTATCCCAATTCCCGTTTAATAGTTTCGTATCCTAGGTTCAATGGCGATGGATTACCCTTTCCTTACAAGTCATATATTATTCTTATTAATATTCTTTATGACTTGTACAACATTATACTCGACACGACCCTACCCAACGTATAATTATTTTCCCATTTAAATAATTATACTTAGGATCTTTTCGCTCGATATAAAGTGTTTTCTTATTAACCGACCCGACTTACTTTGCCACATATTTATTTTCCCATTTAAATAAATATGCTAAGTCTTTGTCGTTTGGTAACATAATCTTAACGCCCGACTAGACTTACCACACCGTACATTTATTTTCCCATTTAAATAAATGTACTAGGATCTTGTCGGTATTCACGCGTTCGTAGATATATTTCACCTACTCGTCTCGGTTTTCCTTCTCGCATATCTATTTTCCCATTTAAATAGATGTACTAGAATTTCGTCGGAAACGAGTATATGTACATATATCATCGCGTGGATACTACTTGTTAAGTTCATGTGTCGTTTAGCGTTTTTAATTTGTTACGTTATGTTTCTCCTTTCCCACGAATATTGTTACTACACTTAGGAAAGTGTTACGCACGTTTCACCCTTGTTATATATATTTTACTTTCTCAAAATATATATGTATATTTTCATCTTGACGTAAAGGTCTTTTCCTCATAAGTCCGTTTACGTTGGTTCGTGTAACTAAGTTCGTTAGTTAGCGTTTTTCATATTTATTTCCGTTGCGCGTTCCTATGGAAGTATTGTTCCAACTTCCGATTCCGAACGTTTATTTCTCGGAAAAATATATTATGTACGTTTTAGCCCGACTCGTCCAACTTGTTACCAAAAATGTTTCCGATACTTTTATATTCCCATTTGTATAAAAGTATCCTATTTTTGTACAAGCCTTCCCAAGTATTTATTTTATACAATCTTACTTTATAAAATACTCGCGTTACTCCATTTATTTTTATAAAACGTCCATTTTATAAAAATATACTTTTTACTTAAAATACCCAAGTATGCTACTATTATTTACCAAATTTACCTTGTAAATTATTACTTACACTTTTGACACAAATTTTCCCATCATTGTGTTTTTGGTCCAATAGTTTTCTAAAATATTTATTTTAGTCCATCGACTTCCAATGTTGCCATATTAGTCCTTTAACTTACACTTGTAGCATTTTTCACTCAATCTTTCAAGGTTAATATTTTTCTTCCACTTTAGTGGACTTTGAAGAACCATTTTCATCATGTTTGGTTGTTTTTACTTCTTTTTACTTTTAATGATCTTCTAATCCATCCTAGATGTCAATAATATGCTTATTCCATATTTTAATCCAAAACATCAAATTTTTACTCATCTAAGTGAGTGGACTTTGAAGATGAAACTTTTTCATCTATGATTTTATAGTCCTTTTTAACAACTTTTTGACATTATCTAGTCATCTTATGATGATTAAAACCACTTTTCATCATATTCAAGTCATCTTCCAAAATCTAGCTTTTCTCATCTTCCAACTTACAAGTATGTTCTTATTATTATATTTTCTTCAAAATACCACTTTTATTAATAATAATCTAAGATTTCATCATATTATTATTCTTCCATCTTCATTTTCAATAAAACCCATTACTTTTATAAAACTCATTTTTATTACCCACATTGTACAACTTGCTTTCATAGCACAAAATATGAATATTTCAAATAATAAAACAATGCAAGACTTACTACTAGCTCAAGGCTAGGGAAGACAAAATCTTGGGTTTTGGGTGAGGTTTAATGTGTTCTTCCAAGTGGGTTATGCTCCAAGCTCTTGAACACACAAGAAGGGGTTTGATTTAGAATGAACTAGAGATGATTTGAAGTTGTAAAAATTGAAAGAGAGGTGTTGGTGGGGTGGTGGAAGTCCACGGCCACAAGAAGAAAAGAAGGAGAGTTTTTGTGATTTTCTTCAAATGCTCTTCAAGTGGTTATATGATCTTACCCAAATCCTCCAAAGATTATCCAAATCTTGTCTTGGATTATGGAGATATGGAAGGATTATGATAGGTTACAAAAAAAATCTCTAATGATATTATATGGGGGTGTTTGGCCGAGTTAGAGAGAGAGGGAGGAAGAGTGATTGGGTTAATCTTGTTATCCAATCCTTTTACATGCATGCTCATGATTGCAAATGATATGGAAGATATTTAATAAAAACTCAAGTGAACTACACTTAAGTGGCCCTTGGCCGGCCCCTATGGGGTATTTGGTGGGGTCCACCTTGCTAATTATCTCTCCATATTATGTTTAAGTTAGTTCCTTTCGGGTACCGCCCGGGTATTTCTCGAATTTTAACCGCGGTTTACCTCAATATTAAAATACCGTTAATATTCATAAAATTTTGTCCAGTTAAATTACTGATAATTTATTTCGGCTTTTGCGGGTGAATTTACGTGTTACGCGCGTATCGGGTGCGGTACGCGCACTTTATTCGTTACCGGGAGATTTGTGCAATAAGCTTTCACGTATGGCTTTGGGTTTCCAAAACTCATAATATTTTGTGAAAATATTATTTATTTTATATTCCGGGTGTCCGGTGTTCGTTTCGCTTATTTAAGTTTTACCGGGTAATCGCCAGTGTCCATACCGGATAGTTTTGCCTGCGCATGATCCTATCATGCTTTGCTATTAAACTTATGCATTCCTATGCATTATTTGGGAATTCCTATCTTTCTAAGGCCTCAATTAAATATTCAGCACATAATTACGGTTAATTACGTTAATCGCGTTTAATTAATTAGTACGGAATTACCTTAATTTTGCCGGTTGTTACATGGGGTAATGGAATGAATGAGGGAATGGAATGGACGAGGTAATAGAAAGGACAAAGTAATGGAATGGATCATTACCATTCCATGTCTTGTTTGGTTTGGTTGCCATGTGGGAATGAAACAAAACAATACTTTGTGTGGTTGAATAGGCAAGAAAAGATAAAGGAATAAAATCGGTGTAAGTGGCTGTGGTGGGTGGTGGTCAGTGGCGGTGATGGTGGGTGGTGATATGTGACGGTAGTGGTAGTGGTGGGTGGCGGCAACAGTGGTGGCGACGGTGGAAGGTGGATGTGGATGGCCGTGATGGTGGGTGAGCGACGATGGTGAGTAGTGGCGATGGGTGAAGGTGGATGGCGGTGATAGTAGGTGGGTGACGATGGTGGGTGGTGACGACAGGGGTGGGTGACGGTGGTGGGCGGTGTTGGATGGCGGCTGCGGTATGTGGCGGCGAAGACGGTGGTGGGTGGTGACGGCGGGTGGTAGGTGGTGGGCGGCGGCAGGTGGTAGGTGGTGGGCGACGGTGGTGGATGGTGACAGCGGGTGGCAGGTGGTGACGATGGTAGTAGGTGGTGGTGGTGGTGATTAGTGGGTTATGGTGGTGTTAGTAAAGAGTGAATGAGGGATGGGATGGAAAAAAAACATGGGGTGGATGGAATAGTTTTGAGGGAATGGATTGTCATGTGGAATGGGTGATTCCATTCCTTTAACCAACCAAACACACTCTTTTTCATTACCCTATAATGGTTCATTTCATTCCCCATTCCATTCCATCATATCAAACGCTACTTTAGTTTACAAAAAATGAAAGATAAAACGCTTGTGATTAGACAATTTTTTTTTGCGGTCTACAGTTATTATTATTTTTATTACGAGAGCTCAATTTTTGAGGTAAACAATAAATAAGAGTCATATTTTTAAATAGAGTCCGTGACAAGCACGAGATGATTTTATGAAATTCAAGCTTTTGTACGACTTTTATATTACTCCCTTGCTTGCTGCGCAAGTTCTTGCAACTTGTAATTTGTGTGGTAACTCTTGACAGCTTACTCAAATGTTTTATTTGTAGCCCACGCCTTAAGACTTACTTATATAACATAAGACAATTATATTCCAAAGTTTTTAACGTGATCTAATACAGAAAAAAAATATCATAAAAACATTCACTTTTTTTTTTTTAATAATGCCGATTTCCAGTAATAAATTACTGTCTATTAATAAACCAACCTTAATGAAGAGAAAGTATAGGGTACAAAGTTTCTTAACATGAGAAGTGTAAGAAACCACTAGAATTTGTCACCTGTCAATTTAACTAACCACAGTTAACCACAATTAAACGTATTTTCCTCTTCCCTGTTTTGAAACAAACCAATCGAGATCTGACCACCACCACCACCACCATCATCATCATCATCCCCCACCTCTGTCCTCACAATGGTGTCTTGTGACACCGGCAAATTCTGGTTAATAAAATTGTCTAGATGAAAGTCTACCTTAGCGAGTCACGCGTATATTATACTTAACTGGGTTAGTTAAGTCGTGTTATGGTTCGGGAACTATCGGTTTAGTCTAGAAGATCATTGGATGTTGGTCTAGAGGTTCATTAGATGTCAGTCCTTAACCAAGTGTACAAATGGTGACGATTCGTAAATCGTCAGGACATACGGAACATACAAGTCTCGAGTCCCGGGAATTGGTGAACGAGTGTGAATATGTTTGTTTGCAAGTGTTATGTGTTTACAATCATTATGTGACTTGTCGGTATGTGAATATGTGTTAACGTATGTTAAAACGGGGTTTAACGCACAAAATACAAGGAACCAGCCCCTATAGGCGATTAGGGGTGGCTAATTGTCACACCCTCAAAATCCACTTGCGGAGTTTTACCGCGAGGCGCATGAAAAACCAGGATCCAAACCAACGATCACAATAAACAAGTCTAAATGAACATAATGCAATTTCAAAAACAATGTTTAAAATCCCCAATTACAGCGGAAGCTTATTCAAAACATAATCCAAAATAAACCAAGTGTTCAACGTTTGAAAAACCATGCAACTCTAACTAGACGCCGTGCAGACGCGTGCGCCCTAGTCCAGTAGTGCTACCTTAGCGACCTGAGAAAACATGTAAAAGTTTACGTCAGCACAAAAATGCTGGTGAGTTTACAGGTTTTGTAATCCAAGTACCAAGTTCAACCTGTCCATACTATAACAAATCGAAAACCAAAGTACGCTAGCTAGGCGCATGTTTTGTTACTATCACGATTGGAAAACCATTACTAACTCGCAAACCAGATGTCGTGCCCGATGTAGTAACCTGTTGTTCCTGTTTGAGACAATATGCACCCGCCGACCCTCCAAGTCGACGAGCGGGGTTGGTCACTCCCAATAGCGCTATTCACATTTCCCCGTTGTGCAAACCCGCACATTCATGGTTCCCCCCGGGACTTCCAAAGATCGTATAGTAAACAATAGAAACCCATAGTATGACAGTAGTTACCAAACATAAGTTTTAACACATGTTTTCTCCCCCGAAAAGTGAAACCAGTTAAAAGAGGGGTCGTAAACTCACCTTAAGTTGCGTTACTCCGTAACACGAATAAACTCAGCAGCTATGCTAGTCCCGTAAAGCGGCGACCTAACATATGACAGTTACAAGTACTTAGACTAATAACCCGCAGGTTAGTTAGTCCCTAGATGTCCAGACCATAACCAAGTTCGTTTGAAAACACCGTGACTATTTAACTGACCCAATGTACAAGACTCGACATCCCATTGTTGACCCGAGACTTCCCGTGTTATGTTTACGCTCCCAAACAAACAATCATGCAATCACCCTTAACATACGTTAACGTCCAACAAGTTATAGCACGTAGTTCACGTATCACATAATTACATCCAAACATATGTTACCAAGTTATTAGATATGTTACGGGGTTCCTAGCATGTTCCTAGATGTCAAATCGGGTCTCGGAATGCTAATTTACACTTACAGCAGCAGTACACGCGATTAGGAAAAGTCAACTAGCATTTAGGTTGGTCAACTGGCATTTAGGAAGGCTAATCGCATGTAATATAGGCATTTAGGGTCATAAGACATGTAAATCTTGAGTTTATAGGCGATTAGGCCTATAAGACATGTATTTCAGGACTTAACTAGCATTTAGGATCACAATTGCATGTAATAGAGGCATTTAGCCCCCAATTGCATGGTATATAGGCGATTAGGGCATCTTTATAGGCGATTGGCCTCCTAATCGCCTATAACATAGGCGATTAGGGTTGCTAATCGCCAGTAACCCAGCTGTTCCGGTTTTTCGCGCGTTTAACACTCCAAATCAGATCCAGAACGCGTGTAATCATCCAATATCAATCCAACAACTATACCAAACATGTTTAAACCAAAATCCTTCATTTAACCTCGTATTATCAGCCCTGCATGCAACCATGGAATCCAAACACAATACACATAGCATGAAACATCACATTAACATGCATAACTATAACCCTAATGAACAATTACTCAGATTTCATTAACATGATATCATTATTATTCTGAAACTAACCTAATAACATGTTAATCATCCATCTTAAATCATAAAAACCCTAGCTTTTAATCATAAACACACATAACACATGTATGATAGATAGAATCTGATTAACAACACTTATTAACGATTTTCAGAAAGCTTATTTGTTTTTAACAGGTCTGGACCATTAGGGAATTAATAAAAACGTTAATAAAGATTTCATGGATGGAAACCACACCTTAGATTTGTGAAAGATTGATGAAATAAGCTTGAAACCTTGTGTTTTGATCAAAAATCACGTTCCAGAGGTTGTGTGTGTGTTTGGGGCGGGTTATGGGACGACTAGGGTTGTTATTATGAAGTTTAGGAGGTCAAGCATTGTATTTATAGTCGTTTTTAGTCGTCCAGCACGTAACACGCGATTGTGCAGCATTTACACGCGATTAGCATTGCTAATCGCATGACTGTGCATGCATTTAAGGCTAATCGCCCCCTGTAGCATGCATTTAGCATGCTACTCGCCCCTGATGTTGCCCAATCGCATACCCTATAGGCGATTGGGCTCCCCTAATCGCCTATAGGGGTTGGTTCCATGTATTTTGCGCGTTAAACCCCGTTTTAACATATGTTAACACATTTTCACATACCGACAAGTCACATAATGATTTTAAACACATAACACTTGCAAACAAACATATTCACACTCGTTCACCAATTCCTGGGACTCGAGACTTGTATGTTCCGTATAACCTGACGATTCTACGAATCGTCACCATTTGTACACTTGGTTAAGGACTGACATCTAATGAACCTCTAGACCAACATCCAATGATCTTCTATACTAAACCGTAGTTCCCGAACCATAACACGACTTAACTAACCCAGTTAAGTACAATATACGCGTGACTCGCTAAGGTAGACTTTCATCTAGACAACGTTGTTAACCAGAATTTGCCGGGTGTCACATCATCCCCACGTTAAAAGAATTTTCGTCCCGAAAATTGCACAAGTACCAAAAGGAATGACGAAAGAAACAAATAAAAGATAGAACCAAAAGAGAGATTTACCCGAGTTGTCACATCATCCCCACGTTAAAAGGAATCTCGCCCTGAGATTCATTCAGCTGCAGTGGAGACATATCTCGATTCGAACGCTTCCTTAGGAAAGAGATGAGGATACTTAGACTTCATCTGATCCTCCCGTTCCCAAGTGTACTCTGGTCCCCGGTTCGAGTTCCAGCGAACCTTTACAATGCGAATCTTGCTATGACGTAGGCTACGAATCTTGTAATCCAGAATCTCCACAGGTTCTTCCACAATCCGAAGACGATCATCAACCTTGATCTCTTCCAGTGGAACGATGAGAGACTCGTCAGCCAGACACTTCTTTAAGTTGGACACATGGAAGACGTTATGTACGTTACCGAGCTCCGTCGGTAAATCAAGACGATATGCCACCGGTCCAATCCGTTCCAGGATCGTAAATGGACCGACATACCGAGGGTTGAGTTTGCCACGCTTCCCAAAGCGTATGACGCCCTTCCACGGTGAGACTTTCAGAAGTACCTTGTCATCAACTTGGAATTCCAATGTTTTGCGACGTTGATCAGCATAACTCTTTTGCCGATCCCGTGCCGCTGCCAACCGGTTACGAATCTGTACGATCTTTTCCGAAGTTTCGTACACTAGTTCAGGCCCAGTGAGTTGACTCTCACCCACCTCAGCCCAACAAAGAGGAGAACGACATTTCCGCCCGTACAGTGCCTCGAACGGAGCTGCCTTGATACTTGTGTGGTAACTGTTGTTGTACGAGAATTCTACTAACGGTAAATGAGCTTCCCAACCTTTGCCAAAATCGATCACACATGCCCGCAGCATGTTTTCTAAAGTTTGAATCGTACGTTCACTCTGACGTCAGTCTGTGGGTGATAAGCTGTACTCATGTCTAGCTGGGTACCCAAAGCTTTGTGCAAAGATTTCCAGAAGTGAGAAGTAAAATGGGAATCACGATCCGAAATAATAGAAACCGGCACCCCGTGCTTAGAAACAACTTCCTTCAGATAAAGACGAGCCAAACGATCCATGGTGTCGGTCTCCTTAATAGCGAGAAAATGGGCTGATTTCGTCAACCGATCAACAATCACCCATATCTTATCATTCCCGCTCGGTGACTTAGGAAGTTGCGTGACAAAATCCATTGTAATCCGTTCCCATTTCCATTCCGGAATTTCAGGTTGTTGCAAGAGACCCGACGGTTTCTGGTATTCCACCTTGACCTTAGCACAGGTCAAGCATTTGCTCACGTATGAGGCTATATCCGACCTCATGTTTGGCCACCAGTAAAGCACCTTCAGATCTTGGTACATCTTATCCGAACCAGGATGAATAGAATACCGGGACTTGTGAGCCTCATCAAGGACAAGCTCCCGAAGTCCCCCGAATAAAGGAACCCATATGCGTTCTGCGAAGTAGTGCAGGCCATCAGGCCTTCGCTCGAGGTGCTTGTCGGCACCGTGCATAGTTTCAGCTTTAAGGTTTTCCTCCTTCAAAGCTTCTAACTGGGCAGAACGGAGTTGATCAGGTAGAGATGAATGAATGGTGAGTTGCAACGCCCGAACGCGACGAGGTTTAGTTGATTCCTTCCTGCTCAAGGCGTCTGCTACAACATTCGCCTTGCCAGGATGGTACTTAATGGCGCAATCATAGTCATTCAGAAGTTCAATCCAACGACGCTGTCGTATGTTCAAATGTTGTTGGTCGAAAATATGTTGAAGACTCTTGTGATCGGTGTAGATGGTGCATTTGGTACCGTACAAGTAATGTCTCCAAATTTTCAACGCGAATACCACTGCACCCAACTCCAAGTCATGGGTGGTGTAGTTCTTCTCGTGCACTTTGAGTTGACGAGAAGTATACGCAATCACTTTCTCGCGTTGCATCAACACGCAACCGAGACCATGAATAGAGGCATCACAGTAAACAACGAAATCATCAGGGCCTTCAGGTAAGGACAAAATAGGAGCGGAACACAGTTTGACTTCAGTTCTTCAAACGCCGACTCTTGTGGTTCACCCCAGTCGAATTTTCTATCCTTCTGAGTAAGAGTGGTGAGGGGTTGAGCGATCTTCGAGAACCCCTGAATGAAACGACGATAGTAGCCCGCAAGGCCTAGGAATTGCCGCACATCAGTTGGCGTCTTTGGTGCTCCCCAGTCCTTGATCGCTTCGATCTTAGCTGGATCAACATGAATTCCTAGTTCATTAACCACATGTCCTAGGAACTGAACTTCGCGTAACCAAAAGTCACACTTTGAGAACTTGGCGTAAAGTTGTTCCCGTCGCAAGAGTTCCAAAACCAAATGCAGGTGTTCCTCGTGTTCAGTCTTGTTCTTGGAGTAAATCAGGATGTCATCAATAAACACAATGACGAACTTGTCAAGATATGGCTTGCAAACGCGGTTCATCAAGTCCATGAAAACCGCCGGTGCGTTCGTGAGGCCGAAAGGCATGACCAAGAACTCATAATGGCCATAACGTGTACGAAAGGCAGTCTTTGCAACGTCAGCTTCCCTTACGCGCAACTGGTGATAACCGGACCTCAAATCAATCTTAGAGTAATAGCTAGAACCCTGGAGTTGGTCGAATAGATCATCAATACGTGGAAGAGGATAACGGTTCTTGTCGGTCAATTTGTTCAGTTCTCTGTAGTCCACACACAATCGGAAACTTCCATCCTTCTTCTTGACGAATAGAATCAGGGCTCCCCAAGGGGAAGAACTTGGCCTGATGAAACCCTTGTCCAAGAGTTCCTGTAACTGACTAGACAATTCCTGCATCTCGGGAGGTGCAAGACGGTAGGGGGCCCGAGCAATAGGAGCAGCCCCTGGTACAAGATCAATGCCGAACTCAACCTGACGATGGGGAGGAAGACCAGATAAATCATCAGGAAAAACATCAGGAAACTCGCGTACAACTGGAATATCGTCGATCTTCTTCTCATCGCTAGAGGAAACGGATAAAAGTGCCAAAACGGCCGAATAACCCTTTCGAAGACGCTTAAGGGCTTTCATGCTAGAGATGATATTTAGCGGAACACCACCCTTGATACCGTACACAGAAAGGAATTCTCCATCAGGGAGAGGAATTCGAATAATCTTGTCGTAACAAACAATCTCCGCGCGATACAAAGACAACCAATCCATGCCTACCACAACGTCAAAACTACCCAAAGGTACCGGCATAAGGTCGATGGGGAACGACAAACCCGACAACTCTAGTTGACACTCCCGAAAGATACAAGTAGCTTCAATCTTCTTACCGTCAGCCAACTCAATAATATACTTAGTCTCTAATGGTACGGGTACTACATCTAGCAGTCGACTAACTTCCATGGATACAAAACTCTTGTCGGCACCAGAATCAAATAAAACACTAACAGAGCGATTATTGAGAAGGAACGTACCGGTAACTGTGTCAGGATCCTGTCTAGCCTCAGCGGCTCCAATGACGAAGGCACGTGTATTCCTGCCACCGCCCCCGTTGTTCCCGTTACCGTTGTTCCCACCCTGCTTCAGTTTCGGGCAATCCTTCTTGTAATGACCAGTCTCTCCACAGTTGTAACATCCCTGTCTTCCCGTAGTTCCTTGAGCAGCAGGAGCCGGGGTATTGCTTGGGGCCTGGGTCGATGGAAGTGTAGCCCGACAATCTTTAGCAAAATGCCCAAATCGCTGGCAGCGATGGCAACGATTACTGTCGCAGTTCCCTTGATGATGACGCCCACACTTGTTGCATTTAGGCAGTTTCCCCGCATAACCACCCTGTTTGTTACCCGAAGAAGAAGAACCCCCGCTATCAAATCTCTTACCCTGTTGTGCCGGTGCAGATCCTTTCCCTTCATTATCCCACTTGCGCTTGTTGTTCTCTGGGGCCTTGACAGTCGAACCCTTAGCAGGCAAAATACCCTCATTCACCTTTAAGTTCGTCATCCTATGAGCCGATCGGACCACCTCTGAGTATGTAGGATGATTTCCCGCAGCCACTAACCCTGCGATTTCTGGTACTAACCCCGAAATATAGTGTTCGATCCTCTTGTACTCTGGCACATGCAGATCAGGACACAGCACTGCCAACTCATTACGCCTCACAGTATACTTTTCAATTTCAGACCCAGACATCTTGAGGTTCCACACCTCGTGCTCTAACTTCTGCACCTCTTCCCTTGGACAGTACTCACGCTTCAGCAGTTGCACAAAATTCTCCCAAGGCATAGCATAAGCCTCCCCAATACCCATGTTCTGGGTGATATTGTTCCACCAGGTCAAAGCAACATCCTGGAATAAAGCAGCAACATACTTGACTCGATCCTCTGGGAGACAGTTACACATCAGAAACACTGACTCCACCTTTTCCAACCACCTGAGTAGGCTCACCGCACCCTCAGTGCCAGAGAATTCCTGGGGCTTACAGTCCCGAAAAATCTTGTAGGTACACATGGGTGGGGGTGGGTTAACAGGACCACCTGAAATGAAACGCATGAGAAACCACGAAGAATGTAAACAAGGTTCACCAATGAGGCAAGGAAAATGGATACATCAACTTACCACCACCATTGTGCCCTAACTGGAAGGCAGCTTGTAGCAAGTTGTTCAGATCATCCTGTGATAGGTTAATACCTCCACGACCACCAGCACCACCGCGACCACCACCACGTCCACCATTGCGACCACCTCCACGTCCTCCTCGTACTCCAGACATGATTCTGGCAGAAAGAACAAGAAAATTTAGTTTCGCAGCTAAAGATAACCACTAATGTTTACAAGATCAAAGCTAGATCCAATCCAGGACTATCTATTCGAACCCAGAGCTCACCAGGGCTTTCATGCATTTCGGTTTATGATTTTGTGTGCACCCAAAATGATAAACCGCTCTACATGGTCCTCCAAGTGTTCTCCTAGTTCAAAGTTCAAATCACCGAACATAGACTCTTAGCTATACACCGTAATGCTACGGTAGTTTATGGCAAGTGTTTCTATTGGAGCATGAAAGGGAGATGTCCGAGCCTTGGACAAATCTCAAGAGTACACGATTTACCCCAATACACCACACTGCCTAGAAAGCAAGTAACTCGACCTAGGATAGAACGGATGATGTAACATAGAAAGATCAGATGATTTAGAGACACCCCGACAGCCCATACGTAATCCATCAAAATGTTTAGTACTATGTGATCGTCTAGTGTGTGCGACTCGGCTATAGACTAGACTCTACATGCAGTCCTAGTTCACTATAACCTGGCTCTAATACCAATCTGTCACACCCTCAAAATCCACTTGCGGAGTTTTACCGCGAGGCGCATGAAAAACCAGGATCCAAACCAACGATCACAATAAACAAGTCTAAATGAACATAATGCAATTTCAAAAACAATGTTTAAAATCCCCAATTACAGCGGAAGCTTATTCAAAACATAATCCAAAATAAACCAAGTGTTCAACGTTTGAAAAACCATGCAACTCTAACTAGACGCCGTGCAGACGCGTGCGCCCTAGTCCAGTAGTGCTACCTTAGCGACCTGAGAAAACATGTAAAAGTTTACGTCAGCACAAAAATGCTGGTGAGTTTACAGGTTTTGTAATCCAAGTACCAAGTTCAACCTGTCCATACTATAACAAATCGAAAACCAAAGTACGCTAGCTAGGCGCATGTTTTGTTACTATCACGATTGGAAAACCATTACTAACTCGCAAACCAGATGTCGTGCCCGATGTAGTAACCTGTTGTTCCTGTTTGAGACAATATGCACCCGCCGACCCTCCAAGTCGACGAGCGGGGTTGGTCACTCCCAATAGCGCTATTCACATTTCCCCGTTGTGCAAACCCGCACATTCATGGTTCCCCCCGGACTTCCAAAGATCGTATAGTAAACAATAGAAACCCATAGTATGACAGTAGTTACCAAACATAAGTTTTAACACATGTTTTCTCCCCCGAAAAGTGAAACCAGTTAAAAGAGGGCCCGTAAACTCACCTTAAGTTGCGTTACTCCGTAACACGAATAAACTCAGCGGCTATGCTAGTCCCGTAAAGCGGCGACCTAACATATGACAGTTACAAGTACTTAGACTAATAACCCGCAGGTTAGTTAGTCCCTAGATGTCCAGACCATAACCAAGTTCGTTTGAAAACACCGTGACTGTTTAACTGACCCAATGTACAAGATTCGACATCCCATTGGTGACCCGAGACATCCCGTGTTATGTTTACGCTCCCAAACAAACAATCATGCAATCACTCTTAACATACGTTAACGTCCAACAAGTTATAGCACGTAGTTCACGTATAACATAATTACATCCAAACATATGTTACCAAGTTATTAGATATGTTACGGGGTTCCTAGCATGTTCCTAGATGTCAAATCGGGTCTCGGAATGCTAATTTACACTTACAGCAGCAGTACACGCGATTAGGAAAAGTCAACTAGCATTTAGGTTGGTCAACTAGCATTTAGGAAGGCTAATCGCATGTAATATAGGCATTTAGGGTCATAAGACATGTAAATCATGAGTTTATAGGCGATTAGGGCTATAAGACATGTATTTCAGGACTTAACTAGCATTTAGGATCACAATTGCATGTAATAGAGGCATTTAGCCCCCAATTGCATGGTATATAGGCGATTAGGGCATCTTTATAGGCGATTGGCCTCCTAATCGCCTATAACATAGGCGATTAGGGTTGCTAATCGCCAGTAACCCAGCTGTTCCGGTTTTTCGCGAGTTTAACACTCCAAATCAGATCCAGAACGCGTGTAATCATCCAATATCAATCCAACAACTATACCAAACATGTTTAAACCAAAATCCTTCGTTTAACCTCGTATTATCAGCCCTGCATGCAACCATGGAATCCAAACACAATACACATAGCATGAAACATCACATTAACATGCATAACTATAACCCTAATGAACAATTACTCAGATTTCATTAACATGATATCATTATTATTCTGAAACTAACCTAATAACATGTTAATCATCCATCTTAAATCATAAAAACCCTAGCTTTTAATCATAAACACACATAACACATGTATGATAGATAGAATCCGATTAACAACACTTATTAACGATTTTCAGAAAGCTTATTTGTTTTAGAACAGGTCTGGACCATTAGGGAATTAATAAAAACGTTAATAAAGATTTCATGGATGGAAACCACACCTTAGATTTGTGAAAGATTGATGAAATAAGCTTGAAACCTTGTGTTTTGATCAAAAATCACGTTCCAGAGGTTGTGTGTGTGTTGGGGCGGGTTATGGGACGACTAGGGTTGTTATTATGAAGTTTAGGAGGTCAAGCATTGTATTTATAGTCGTTTTTAGTCGTCAGCACGTAACACGCGATTGTGCAGCATTTACACGCGATTAGCATTGCTAATCGCATGACTGTGCATGCATTTAGGGCTAATCGCCCCCTGTAGCATGCATTTAGCATGCTACTCGCCCCTGATGTTGCCCAATCGCATACCCTATAGGCGATTGGGCTCCCCTAATCGCCTATAGGGTTGGTTCCATGTATTTTGCGCGTTAAACCCCGTTTTAACATATGTTTACACATTTTCACATACCGACAAGTCACATAATGATTTTAAACACATAACACTTGCAAACAAACATATTCACACTCGTTCACCAATTCCCGGGACTCGAGACTTGTATGTTCTGTATAACCTGACGATCCTACGAATCGTCACCATTTGTACACTTGGTTAAGGACTGACATCTAATGAACCTCTAGACCAACATCCAATGGTCTTCTATACTAAACCGGTAGTTCCCGAACCATAACACGACTTAACTAACCCAGTTAAGTACAATATACGCGTGACTCGCTAAGGTAGACTTTCATCTAGACAACGTTGTTAACCAGAATTTGCCGGGTGTCACACTAATCGCCTATAGGGAGGGCGAGTGGGCAACATTAAGGGCGATTGGGGCTAATCGCATGCCATAAGGGGCGATTAGACCCCAAATGCATGGAGGTCATGCAATTAGCAACCCTAATCGCATGAAGCTGCTGCATAATCGCATGGGACGTGCTGGACGACTAAAAACGACTATAAATACAATGCTTAACCTCCTAAACCTCATAATATCAACCCTAGTCGTCCCATAACCCGCCCCAACACACACACAACCTCTGGAACGTGATTTTTGATCAAAACACAAGGTTTCAAGCTTATTTCATCAATCTCTCACAAATCTAAGGTGTGGTTTCCATCCATGCAATCTTTATTAACGTTTTTATTAAATCCCTAATGGTCCAGACCTGTTCTAAAACAAATAAGCTTTCTGAAAATCGTTAATAAGTGTTGTTAATCGGATTCTATCTATCATACATGTGTTATGTGTGTTTATGATTAAAAGCTAGGGTTTTTATGATTTAAGATGGATGATTAACATGTTATTAGGTTAGTTTCAGAATAATAATGATATCACGTTAATGAAATCTGAGTAATTGTTCATTAGGGTTATAGTTATGCATGTTAATGTGATGTTTCATGCTATGTGTATTGTGTTTGGATTACATGGTTGCATGCAGGGCTGATAATACGAGGTTAAACGAAGGATTTTGGTTTAAACATGTTTGGTATAGTTGTTGGATTGATATTGGATGATTACACACGTTCTGGATCTGATTTGGAGCGTTAAACGCGCGAAAAACCGGAACAGCTGGGTTACTGGCGATTAGCAACCCTAATCGCCTATGTCAGGGGCGATTAGGAGGCCAATCGCCTATAAGGACTCCCTAATCGCCTATATATCATGCGATTGGGGGCTAAATGCCTCTATTACATGCAATTGTGATCCTAAATGCTAGTTAAGTCCTGAAATAAATGTCTTATAGCCCTAATCGCCTATAAACTCAAGATTTACATGTCTTATGACCCTAAATGCCTATATTACATGCGATTAGCCTTCCTATATGCCTGTTGACCAACCTAAATGCTAGTTGACTTTTCCTAATCGCGTGTACTGCTGCTGTAAGTGTAAATTAGCATTCCGAGACCCGATTTGACATCTAGGAACATGCTAGGAACCCCGTAACATATCTAATGACTTGGTAACATATGTTTGGATGTAATTATGTTATACGTGAACTACGTGCTATAACTTGTTGGACGTTAACGTATGTTAAGTGTGATTGCATGATTATATGTTTGAGAGCGTAAACATAACACGGGGAGTCTCGGGTCACCAATGGGATGTCGAGTCTTGTACGTTGGGTCAGTTAAACAGTCACGGTGTTTTCAAACGAACTTGGTTATGGTCTGGACATCTAGGGACTAATTAACCTGCGGGTTATTAGTCTAAGTACTTGTAACTGTCATATGTTAGGTCGCCACTTTACGGGACTAGCATAGCTGCTGAGTTATTCATATTACGAAGTAACACAACTTAAGGTGAGTTTACGGCCCCTCTTTTAACTGGTTTCACTTTTCGGGGGAGAAAACATGTGTTAAAACTATTGTTTGGTAACTACTGTCATACTATGGGTTTCTATTGTTTACTATACGATCTTTGGAAGTCCCGGGGGGAACCATGAATGTGCGGGTTTGCACAACGGGAAATGTGAATAGCGCTATTGGGAGTGACCAACCCCGCTCGTCGACTTGGAGGGTCGGCGGGTGCATATTGTCTCAAACAGGAACAACAAGTTACTACATCGGGCACGACATCTGGTTTGCGAGTTAGTAATGGTTTTCCAATCGTGATAGTAACAAAACATGCGCCTAGCTAGCGTACTTTGGTTTTCGATTTGTTATAGTATGGACAGGTTGAACTTGGTACTTGGATTACAAAACCTGTAAACTCACCAGCATTTTTGTGCTGACGTAAACTTTTACATGTTTTCTCAGGTCGCTAAGGTAGCACAATTGAACTAGGGCGCATGCGTCTGCACGGCGTCTAGTTAGGATTGCATGGTTTTCAAACGTTGAACACTTGGTTTATTTTGGATTATGTTTTGAATAAGCTTCCGCTGTGATTGGGGATTTTAAACATTGTTTTTGAAATTGCATTATGTACATTTAGACTTGTTTATTGTGATCGTTGGTTTGGATCCTGGTTTGTCATACGCCTCGCGGTAAAACTCCGCAAGTGGATTTTGAGGGTGTGACATCCCCACCGTTTTTTTAATAATATTATTTGGTCTCCCCTTCTGTTTCCTAATAATATTAGCAATAACATTAATAATAATATTAACGAAGCTGGTGGTGAAAAGTGTTTCCATGGGTTTCATTTTCTTAACAATAAATATTATTCCATCCCTGTTATCACTATTACCATAAACAGAGCTTAAATTTTTGAAGAATTTAATGTGCTGATTCTTTGCACATTTGTATACACATGATAAAAAGCACATTTGAATGTAGATTTGGAAAAAAGAAGATGACAAAAGAAGGTTAGAATGTGACAAAAGAAGGCTCTGCAAATTTGAATATGCATTTAAAGAGTCCAAGTGCGTTTTAGGGGGAAAAGTGAGGAAAAAGGTGAGTTTTATTTACACTAAATGCGGTTTACAAAACCAAGTGCGTTTTACAAACAACAAGTGCGTTTTACAAAAACCAAGTGCGTTTTACAAACAACAAGTGCGTTTTACAAAAACCAAGTGCGTTTTACAAAAACCAAATGCGTTTTACAAAAACCAAGTGCGTTTTGTGAAAACCAGTTAAAATGGTGTTTAAAAAACCAAATGCGTTTTATAAAAAAACCAAGTGCGTTTTATGATTTTCTGTTTAACAGTTTCTGATCTTCATCGTCTGAAACTTTTTTGAAAGACATTTTTTTTCTTTAATTCTTCTTCTATTATCAACATCGTTCGTTTCTGTGAATAATACATGTATTGATAGTGATTTTTGAATATGATTCGACTAATTTTATCAATTGAATTATCATACTCTGTTTTTTTCTATTTCTGCAAATACGTTTTGATCTTGTTTGTAATCGAATGTTTTTGATTGTTTAATCATTCTGAACGTTTAATCGAGTTGAAAACGATGAAAAATCAGGTTCAATCGTTGAAATTTTTTGCATCGATTATGTCTGTTGTTATGATTTCATAGAAATTTAAACGCGTTTTTCCTAATTTACCCTTGGTTAGATTAACCCAAATATGATTAGGATTTTTAATTACCATCTTGCCACGCCTAAATCTAATGGCTGAGAATGCTTCTTACACTTTGTACGTTAAGAAAACTTTGTACGTTATCTCTTCCCCCTTAATGAATAGTTATAACTTCTGATTGGTCCATGTTTTTTTATTTGATCAACCCCCAAATGTTTTGTGATGTCCAACACTTTCACATAGTGAGAACACCTCATCTCCTCAGTCTTACACCCCACACACACCTCATCTCCTACACTATCGCTTTTATCTCGCATATTCGACACAATAAGGGTGACAACGGAGATGGGTTGCTCTGTGTATCAACATTGCTCGTGTAACCACTTATCAAGATGAGTACTCTTAGATCACACCCTGTAGAACTTGACATACACCGATGATATACCATAAAAAATTGAACAATGATCTTGTGAGTGGGAATGGTTTTTTTATAATTAATATATATAGGTAATTTGCAATAATAGTGACACACCGGCTTTATACGTTAGTGATTGAAATCTTTATTTTATTGAAAGTTAATCTCAAAACGCGTATGAGTTGAAAGTTGAAGGACCAAGGTGATAGAATGGTTTAGATTAGTTTGAATGTTGGCTGATGGAATTTTGTTTTGTGAGAAAGTGGATAAAAAAAAATTAATTAGCCGTGGTATTTATTCAATAGACACAAAAAAGGCGGTGTGAGTCTATTTTGTGACGGAGGTAAAAATAAAATTGAAATTGGCATTCTGAGGAATTTAATTATGTTTGTAAGGTTCAAATATAATTACTTACGAGGTGATTTGAAGTTAGAATGGATGAATGAGAGATTATTAAATCGGTTAGTTAGATGCTAGCAACCCCAGGTATGAGGTGTTTACAATGAACGATAATTTGGTCAAGTGTTTGAGTTGTAAAGAAAGTTTACACAACCAGTTTTGATCATAACAACCGGGCTTGTTGAGTGATGGAGGTTAATAGCGAGTCTGAAAAAAAAAAGAATTGCGGGTTTGTTTTGTTGATCGTAAGGCAACAAGTGTTGTGTTGTTCACGTGATATTCAAGTAGCTGTGAAGCAAGTAGTATCCATGTTTGTAAGATTATTTTCGATTAAGTAGACCAATAAAAAGTGTTGTTCTTGATGAATTACAGAAAGTTCGTAAGTAAGAAGGTAAACAAGAAACTTCATTGGAAAGAAGGTTGTCAAGTTCGTTTCTTGAAAGAGAAGAGAAGAGAAGAAAGTTTTGCGGTGTTTGGAGATTGGTTTCAAGACCGGGAATCAATTCCAACCGAAAAAAGCAAACTGGTAGAAAGAATGAATGTGCCCTCAAGAGCAGATCTTGATGAATGTACCCTCAAGAGCAGATCTTGATGAATGATATCCTCAATAGCGGATCTTGAAGAAGAAAGAAAGAGATGATGCAGTCAAGAGTAGATATTAAGGAAAGCAAGAATGCAGTCAAGAAACTCGTTTTCAAGTTGATGCATGAAGATCAAGAACCTGCGTGGTTCGATCGAGTAAGAAGAGCAAGAAAGGAAGCTAGATACTGAGCAAGAAAGTGTGAGCGATCCAGACTCGAGTGGTCAGATTGGGGAAGTAAGAGAAGCATGGTTGGGTTTTAGGATTAAGGGGGAGTGTTAAAAGTTAATCCAAAAATGGGTATGAGTTGAAAGTTGAAGGACCAAAGTGAAAGATTGATTTAGATTAGTTTGAATTTTTAGAATTATCTTATTCAAGAGATAATTATGTGAGTTAGTATTAGATTAGGATTGCTAGAAGTATTTGAGTAGGATTAGTATGGCTAGCTTAATATAAATAGAAGTCTAGGTTAATGTTTTTAATTGTCCCTTGCTTTGTAAGTTCTTTTGTTTGTTTGTTTGTTTGTTTGAATAGAAAGAGTCGCGTGTTCGTCCCCCAACTATCTTGTGTTTGTGTTTGATCTAATTGTCTGGGCCAACATATTTCGCTCACAAAATTGAATATGCGCTTAAGTCTAGGTCTGTAATGAACCGAACGTTCAGCAGGAAGTTCGTTTACGTTAGTTTGTTTAATAAATGAATGAACACGAACAAAAAATTTCATTCGATGAGTTAAATGGATGAACATGAACTAAGGTCTTGTTCCTTCATTCGTGTTCGTGAAAGTTCGTTTATTTATGTTCGTTTGTTTATGTTATTCATTAAATACTTTTGTACGTTATTTATTTTATCTAAACCTTTTATTTATTTTTTAATCTATATTTATTCGGTTACCCTAATGATTAAAATAGAAAACTGCATTCCCACATTGTTTTTTTAAAAGCTTAGTTTAGTAAAAATCCTTGTACAACCCTAACCTAGCGATTCTAAGTTTGAATCCCTACCCACACACTGGTGTCCTCCTTGCCTAAGCTCAAACCGTCATGGGGAATTTTTCGTGGTGTGCATGGATCGAACATGTGACCTACCCCCAAGATGGGAACCCCCAAGGGAAAACTCACCCTACCTCAAACTAGTTAGGCTGGAGATCATTGGCTTCCCACATTGTTTATGGACAATTCCCTTTTCGTTCCCCATTATTCATATTAGATGGATATTACCGACCTGCATTCCCCGATTAGGGCTTCAAATTCCAACACTGCTCCATCCACCATCCACCTCTAGTCTCTGCCAGTTTTATGTGTGCTCATTAGTGTCCATGAACCGTTCGTAAGCATGTTCATTTCCTTGATAAACGAATAAGAATAGAAAACCCCGTTCGATAATTGCTCATGAAATCGTCTGTGAATGTATTTATTTAACACTTACAAGACCTTATTTGTATTCGTTCGGTTTGTTTACAACTCCACGCTTAATAAGTTTTTTATATCAAAAGCACTTAACACAAGTTTTTTATATATCAAAGAAGGATAAGAAAAAAAAAAGGAACAAATAATCACGCTAATAATACCTACACGTATGCTTATTAGGACCATGCTAATATCTAATAATAAAGCTTGTATTTAATACCATGTAATCATACAATTAGAAGGCAAAAGTCTTACTGATCACATAGTAAAATATAAGGAAGAAAGGGGTGTCATCAGGTAACCTACACGATCGGTAACACCATCGTTAGTGGTTTGGGTAGGGTATGTGGGTGTTGCATACCAATTGAAGTAGGTGATGATTATATGTGTGTTTACCTGGAAACAACATGACGGGTCGGGTACCTTCGGTAACACAACCATCGGTGTTTAAGGTTTACATCAGGCAATCTAGTTGGCCCTTGTTTATGGTGTTTTCGTCAGGGAGGACTCTTCCTCCCTAAGAATAACTAATCTTCGCAATTGAGAGTTATTTACTTATTTTAATCCTACAGCACAAAATATATTTAATTTAATTATAAAATATCATTACTTTACACATAATTAAAAATAACCCATAAGATTCTGAAACCATTACCCATATATAAAAATATAAAAGAATATATTAGAATAAGCAGCGATTGTGTTATGTCACATGTGTGTGAAAAAAAATATCGGTAAAAAAATGTGTAGAGAAAGTAAACCCACTGGACCGTTAGGCTGTCCTTTTTTGTTGGTCACCAGCTTCCCGTCCTCAACCATAGTTTGATTCCTTCTATATATTGCCAAATTACAAATACACCCTTCTCATTATTTCTACTATGGAAATAAATTTCACATACAAGATTTCACGGTTAGGGACTCGTACTGGTATTGAAAATGCTTGGTATAGTACCGTTATCGGTATTTGAAAGTAAAACGGTATAATATTGATATCGTACCGAATCAATAACGATAATGAAAACGTCAAAAATCCCGTATCGAAAATAACGGTAAATGAGATTCGTAAGAGTACCAAGTACCATTTGTTCATCCCTATTCACAATTCACATGTGACATGCCATTAACATGGAATAAAATTACCCGGTATCATTTACTCATTTCTATTCACAATTCACATGTCATTAACATGGAATAAAATGGGTATTATATTTATATATTCAACAACTATTTAGACGAACTTTTGTTAATGATTTATCTAAACAGTTTTTTTTTAAGAGCAAACGACGACGTGCCAATCACCGTGATATCGGGCGCTGTGGGTTGACTATTCGACCGTCGCCAACCCCTTGGCTCTCCCAGATGCGTGGAAACCTGACCTTCACCTGCTCGAAGGCATGAAAGTGGAATAATCGGTAAAATCTCACCTCTCGTTCGAATCGAACCGGCGCCACCCGTATTCGCTCTTCACCTAGATGTCAGTCCACCACAAATAAATAAATATGTTGATGTGATAATTAAAACTCAAAAGAACAATTATTAGCACGTCGATAATTTAGACCATGTGTAGTGGGGCGTTATTTGGGCTTAAAATTGAAAAATAGCGCCCAAACACCATTACAGGGGGCTTTATGGGGCGCTATTTTTCTTTAAAATTGAAAAAAATGGTGTCAGGCGTTATATTTATAACGCCAATTTTTGTTGGGTGGTGTGCCACCTTTTTTCAACCAATTAAAAGGGAGAGGGGGGCGCTATATTCCTTCTCCACTACAGAAGGTCTTATGATAACTTTTGTTACATAAATAACCTCATCAGGTGCAATATTGTAATTGTGTGGGGGAAGAAATTAAGAAAATGTGGCATGAGATCGCATTCTTTTATTTTATTGGTAGGCATTTATTGAATTGAGGGCCTTGCAAACAAACAAAAGCATAAAACACACACATACATGATACATAAAGTGATAAAACACATATGCTAAATTGGGATATTTAAATAGGTAAGTTTTTATCTTAATTAACATTTTAATTTAAAATGTAACACTAGTATTACAACCATTACAAAATGATCGTAAACATGAAAAAAAAAAAAAAAAAAGGTACAAGCACGAGTTCATGTGCCTTCTTATCGATGTTCCCTCAATTACAAAAGATTGCAACATTTTCCATATTAGGATTTCCCGTATAGACTAGACCAATTTTAATTACATGCAAATTTTATTCTTTTGCATGTACTTAAAATGTAAAAGAAACAAAACCATTATAAGTAGGATTTAAATCATTGTCTAATAATCGAGGAAAGATAGAGTTAACGATTAACCAGTTCTTATACTAAAAAGTCTTTAGGAAATTATATAATGGTGGCAGGTAAACGAACAGCAAGCTACACCACAAACATCTTTTAAATTGCAAAACCAATCATATCGAAAACAAAGCACTGGTTCTTCGGTATTTAGACGTTATTGTGCATAACACATTGCACTCTCTTCAAAAACCAATTGTTTAAGCAAGGGACTTAAAGCTATAAAAGGCAAATGGACCGAAGACATGTTGATTCTCAGGCACAAGCTTGCTCATACTTTGCAAGTAACATTCCTTCATTCTGCCTTAAAAATAGCCTGATCAGCCACGAACCGGTTGTTCCTAAGCTCAACAAGAGGGCACTCCGATAAGGTCCACACAGGTGTATTTCTCACCTCCCATTCAAACACGAGGACATCAACTGGTCGATGAGTGGATCTTCCTTCACGCGGATTTGTTAGGAAATTCAAAAGAGTGTTTTTTTTTTTTTTTTTTTTTTTTTATGCCCGCTTTAGCTTATCACAGAAGGTATCTCTCACCAAATAAAGTTAACCACTCCATTATGTATAATTGTGCTTCTGTTTTTCATTATCTTATTTCGTTTGACAAGTGTTCATGAACAAATAATTTTATTAACAAACGAATACGAACAAGGCCTTAATCGTATTCGTTTGCAGCCCTAAATGTAGACGTATAAGCACTTGCAAATAGCGTGGATTGGATAACATGTCAAGGTCCAATCAAACAAGTTATGTGTAACATGCGTTATGGTCAAAATACACAGTTTTGTTTTAAAACTTATCAAATTTGTGATTGGGTTAAAATGAGGTTGGATCAAATAGCTTATTTTAAGATCGGCCGTTTTAGAAAAATAATCATAATGGTTCACTCGCTGTATTTTTTACGACTAGTGACGATGAATATGCAACGTGATGACGATGGCGGAGGCGTCATGTCGTAATAGCTTATGTTTGATTTCATACTATTATTTTATTAAAAACCTATTTCATTAATCTTTAATTTATTATAATATTGTTATATTTAGTTTTTTTTTGAACGGCTAATTATTTTGTCACCCACAGGATTTGATCCCTCACTATTTTGAAAGACAAAGCCTTATACAACACCTTGATACCACCAGGCCAAATGCCCTTTGGTATTGATATATTTAGTTAATTATAAATTTCAAGTAATTATACATTCAGAAAAATACCACTTGATTACCTTGACTTTTTTTTTTTTTTTCTTCCTATTAATTGTTTATTCTTTCAATTAGATGCCACTTTAATGTTCTACGTAGTATTCAATGAGAATTGGTTGAATTTAACTTCTCTCCTATCGAACAAGTTTAATATTTCTTTTATCATCCAAACCAAACTTCAGCCCATATAATTGACTTTTGGTCTATAAAAAACTGCATAATTGATATTTATTATTGTTACTTTCTACCTTAAACAAATCATTGAGATACTAAAATCTAAAAAATAGTATATTTAAAAGACTTATTTATTAATTAATAATAGCTATAAGATTCTTTTACAGCTTTGGTAAGAATTAAGAAACTAACGGCGAAAGCCTAAGAGTGCACTGAACAAATAGGTCAATTTTTAAATAAAACTTATGAAGCAAAAACATTTTCTTTAGTTTATTTAACATATAGTCATAAATTCGTAAGCTCAAACAAGTTTCGGTTAAATTTATACGAACATAACCAGTGAAACATTTAATTCACTGTTCAACTGACCAGTCCAGTCCAGTCCTGTCCGATTTTAATAACATTATTAAATTTATGCGAACATAACCAGTGAAACATTTAATTCACCGTTCAACCGGCCAGTCTAGTCCAGTCCAGTCCGATTTTAATAACATCACATATAATTAATCACAAAAGAATGACATGACATAAAAAAAAATCTAATAGAAGCTTCCCCTTTACACTTTATTTTTTTTTTTCCTAAATTTGTCTCCAAATCTTTTTTGTTATTTTATTATGGTAAAGCAAACCAAACATTAATAATGTCTTCATTTCCAACAAACTGTAGATGAACAAGCAAATGCCTCAACTTATTTATTTATTTATTCATCAAGAGAGAGAAAGAGAAGACCTTTTCTAGATCTGCTGTGTTTGCTTCTTAGCTTTCAACCTCTTCCTTAAACACATTCACATGTTCTTCAATAACACATCCTTAACCTTTACTGGGTCACTTGTATTTCAACCTCTGTCTAAAACCTGACCATTTTCCTGCAGCTTTGCCGGAGCTCCGGTGAGTTTGCAGACTTGGGTTGAACTTTACTTTACAAATGTGGGTACTGAGCAGTTTATGTATATAAAGATTGTTAGTGAGTGAAAAAGATACACAATGTTTAAGTCTGCTAGATGGAGGAGTGACAAGAGCAAGATCAAAGCTGTGTTTAAGTTGCAGTTTCATGCAACTCAGGTTATCTTTTCTTCATTAATATTAAATGTGTATTTAAAACATTGATTGCATATAATGTGTATTTATCATGTTTTATTTAAGATATTAAAATGGAATATTTCATCTTTTTTTTTTTTTTTTTTTATAAATTTATAGTATTTCTTCCATGTTTTAGGGTTAAATCAAATGTGGGTGAATTGGGTTAGTAGTGTTTTGAGTTATCTTTCACATTTTATTTAGACAATTTGGAGATCTGGTTAAAAATAGGATTTTGATCCAGTTTCTATAAGTTGATACTGCCTCAAAGATTGGTACTTTTTGTTAAAAAGGTTGAAAATTTACAAATTTCTGATTGTATAAATTATAAACCATAAATTCATCATAATTATTATTTTAATTATTACATTTTCTAGGCAGATAAATTGGTGAAAAGATTTTTTTTTTTTTTTTTTTTTTTTTTTTTTTTGTGTGTGGCTGCAAGATTTTTATATTGGCATTATTGTTTCTGTATATGTAGTTAGCAGCAACTGGAGGAGATGCCTTGACAATAGCTGTGATTCCGGTTGATGTCGGAAAGCCAACGGCAAGATTAGAGAAAACAAAAGTTAGAGATGGAAGTTGTCATTGGGAAAAACCACATTTTGAAACTGTAAAATTCACTCAGGATCATAAAACCGGAAAGATCAACGAGAAGATATATCGTTTTGTTGTGGCAACGGTACATTGTTGCGTATTTATTTACTTTGTATCCATGCTTCCATAGTTCCATATCAAGCATCCTGGTTGAACACAGTTTTGATATTATGCGCTTTTTTAACGTTCTGCAGGGCTCTTCGGTTTTTGGAGTTGTTGGAGAAGTTTCGCTTGATTTTTCAAAGTACAGCGAGGCTACAAAGCTTTCTTCCATTTCTCTGCCTCTCAAATATGCAAGATCCACAAGCGTATTGCATGTTAGTCCCTTCTCCATATCGGTTTCTTAAAATTTATTGAATGTATTTTTTTGTTCATGTTTAATGGTTGCATATGTTTTTTTTTTAAACCAGGTATCGATTCAAAGGGTGCAAGATCAAAGGTAAACACGGAATTCATGACGTCTTGCTTAGTTAACTTTTTTAAGGCATTAAACATATCGCTGTATAACTTCTACAGGGAGGTTAATGAAAGCGACAATGCGAATGAAGACAATAAGGATTTGATAGCACATTCTAGTAATGGCAATATAGAAGGAAGCCTTCAAAGTGAGTCTATTGAAGTAAGCTCTATTTCACCTTTCTAAAGTAACATACAAACCAAATTATATGTTTATGTGTGTGCGTGTGTTCATATGGATGTGTGTGTTCTAGGGACTAGGAACAACTGCGCGGAGAATCAAACACATAATTTCATTTGTTCAGAAATTTACTTAAATCCATAGTCATTCGTATAATCGTTAAAACGTTCTAGAATTTGGTCATATGGAGTCGACATAATCAGATTTAAAAAAGCTTCTTATATGTGATTTCATCTTTAATCAGGAGCACGGGGTCTTGACTGACAACAATGGCAGAGATCATGGGGCGTCCAGTGTATCGGATATCACACTTTCAGGTTCTGATAGCAGCTCCGGACTCGATACTCCACGGCAACCGGAACCTAAGAACACTAAACCGGCTCATGAAACCTCTAAAACACCAACCTACGAGGAACGTAAAAAATCATCACAATGGGATTGGTTAGATGGTTCAGTTCATGAGTTAAGTACAGATGACTCGTCTATGTTAAGTCCAAGGGACACCCTTTCAAGAGAGATATCTGACGAGGGTTCTCCGGATGACGTCATCAAAAAGCTCAAGGGCGAACTTGTAGTTTTAGCTCGGCAAGCCGAGGTCTCAGAAATGGAAATACAAACCCTTCGTAAACAAATCGTGAAAGAGAGCAAAAGGGGTCAAGATCTTTCAAAAGAAGTAGCTGCTGTCAAGGAAGAAAGAAATGAATTAAAGGAAGAGTGCGAAAGGATGAAAGTCAAAGTCCAGAGTAAGGTGTTGACCGAGGGAGGGGATCAATGGGCTCTTGTGGATGAGCTGAGACAAGAACTGAATTATGAAAAGGATTTGAACTCAAATCTTCGGTTACAACTTCAGAAAACACAAGAATCGAATGCAGAGTTGATTCTTGCGGTTCGGGACTTGGACGAGATGCTTGAGTCAAAGTCAAAATGTTCTACTGCTCCAAAGTTGCAAGAAGTCAACTCTAGGTCCGACACGGATGATGAAGATCAAAAGGCTTTAGAAGATATCGTTAGAGAACATAGTGGCAAGCAAGATACATATCTACAAGAGCAAAAGATAATTGATCTTTATAACGAAATAGAATTGTACAAACGAGATAAAGATGAGCTAGAAATGCAAATGGAGCAGATTGCTCTCGATTACGAGATCTTAAAGCAGGAAAACCATGATTTGTCTTACAAGTTGGAACAAAGTCAAATTCAGGAACAGTTAAAGATGCAATATGAATGTTCGACATCTTACGCCACTGTAAGCGAACTCGAATCGCAGATTGAAAACTTGCACAATGAGCTCAAATTGAAATCCAAAGAGTTATCCGAATCGACTCTTGCAATTGAAGAACTTGAAACCCAAATCAAGAATTTGGAAGAAGATTTGGGTAAACAAGCCGAAGGGTTTGAGGCGGATATGGAAGATTTAATTCGTGCAAAAGTCGAGCAGGAACAAAGAGCTATACATGCAGAGGAGAATTTAAGAAAAGTCAAACTTCAAAATGCTAATACGGCCGGCAAACTTCAAGAGGAATTCAGAAAATTATCCATAGAAATGGCATCAGCTTTTCGAGAAAATGAAAACGCAGCTATGAAAGCCATTGATGAAGCAAATAAGCTGAGGGTTGAGAAAAAACATCTTGAAGAGACGATAAAGAATGTCGAAAAAGAGTTTGACCATCGCGGGAACCAATACGAAGACAAATTGGTTGATCTTTCAAACCAAATAACTCTAAAGTCGAAACAAGTAGAGGAGATGGAGAAACAGATTGAAAAGTTATCTCATGAGCTTACACATCAAAAAACTAGTTATAATGCCATGATTGAGGATCTTGATGGTGAAATAAACGATCGTGAAACAGAGATTCGTTTGGTAAAGGTGGAACTGGAGAGCTTAGAGAAGGAGTTTAGCGATTTGAAAAATTCTAAAACTGATAAGGATAATGAAGTTGAAAGGCTGAAATCAGAGATAGAACGGCTTAAATCCAGATGTAACGACATGAAACAGTTCTGTAAAGAGAATGAACTGGAGAAAGAAAGTTTGAAAAAACACGTGTCTCAACTAAAAGGCGATCTCAAGAAGAAAGATGAAGCGATTAGTAGTATCGAGAAAAGGCTCAAGGAAGGAAGCAAACCACCTCCAAGAAACAATAAGACCGTCCTGTTTCTCGCAGCCCGAAAGAAGTCAACAATATGAAAGAAAAGATCAAACAACTCGAGGTTCGTTTTCTTACTTATATATAGATTTAGGTGGTTGACTTTCACTCTGTTGACCGATTTGACCCGTTCCCATTTTAGCTTTTCTTATTTTAAATTTTATCCTTTATAGATGCAAAATAGCTTGAGATCAACCCATTCATAAGTAAATGGGTTGAAATTACAACCTCTAACTTTACGCATGTTTGGGCGATAACGCATTTGTTAAATATAAATAGTCAATACTCTCTAGTCAAAAGTTGAAAATTTCATGGTATTGTGTATGCTTGTGCTAATTTTGAAATTTTATTATCAGGGCCAAATAAATCTCAAGGAAATAGCATTAGAACGCGCTGAAGCTTCATTTCTGGAGAAAGAAAAAGATCTTAAACATAAAATTGAAGACTTGGAAAGACGAGTGGAGGTTCTTGATCAAAACGTTGAGAATCCGCAGGTAACCTCATAACACAGTTTATGATGAAAAGTTCAAGATAGGATTTTTTTTTTAATTTTTTTATTTTTAAATACCCTGCAACTATCTTTACATGACGAGCGATTATCTTTTTCAATCACAGGCATCTACAGCTCAAAATCCAAACCCTGCAACCACAAGGTACATATTGACTAAAATGTTTTTTTTTTTGTTTTTTGTTTTTTGTTTTTTTTTTGTGTTCTAACCAATTTTCATTTCTTGTAAATGAGACCCATCGTCTGAATATTTATTTTGATGTAAAATTGTGGCGACACATTGGACCCTAGAAACTGATATCTTATCTCATTGTTGTAGCGATGATGCCGAGATAAAGAAGACCGGGTCTGGGAATCAAGAAATCTTTGAATTATTAAACAAAAACAAGTATATGGAAGTAGAACTGAAGGAAATGCAGGAAAGATATTCAGAAATAAGCCTAAAGTTTGCAGAGGTAGAGGGTGAAAGGCAACAACTTGTAATGACCCTTAGAAACCTCAAGAACTCAAAGGTGGTGGCACACACATAATCTACATCATGGGAAATATGTAAATTGGGTTTTTTTTTTTTTTTCTTGTCTATTTTATTTTATTTTTGATGGGTTCTCTTTGCTATGCTTCCCAATAATTATAATCCATGATTTTTTTTTTTCTACTTTTATTAGATAGGTGGTGAAATGTGCTTAAATCCTATGATGGTTGTCATGTAAGTTTACATAAACATTTAATGGTCACAAATATGTTATTAGTGTTCTAAAATAGTTAACTATAGATCAGAGAAGAGCCTGACCCTACTCTTATGGTGATATTTATTCTAACCCAAGTCAAGTGGCAACGTTGACCAGAACTATAAGGGGGGACAGGGCGCCTACCGAAATGTCCACGGGTACCAACTACCAGCACGGTAACACCGCCGCCACCCACGCTGGTAGTGGTCCCGTGGACCATTTTGCTGGTTATGGTTACCGTGCTGGTACCGGTTGGTTTGTTGGTTTTTATAAAATGCAAAATTTTTAATTTACCCCCCGTGTGTTTTAGTGTTATTTAATTTTGCCGTTTGTTTCATATGTTTACTGTTTAAATAAATTAGGACATTTCATTAAACATAAAAATTAAAATTACATAAACCAAAGAAAAATAAACTTAAGGTTGGCGCAACAAGCGCCATGCCTCAACATTGTCGAATTGTTGGCCGTAAAGAGCCTCATACTCATAGCTTGTGAAGCCGATAGCCAACTCGTCATCGAGGTCCGGATCGTCCCTCATCGTTTGCTCGTAGAGGGTGGTCCACCTCACCCACTTGATATTGAGATCCTCCCACTTGACTTGGAGGTCTCGGATGGTCTTGATGGTGTTGGTGCCCACGTGTTGGATGAAGTCGCTAAACACGTGAGCCCAAAACACATCCGGGGGGTAGTCTTCGCCTTCGTCCCCCGTAGTTCTTGAATTTCGGGGTCGTTTGTGGCGTCCTTGTGGCAAACCACAAGGGCCATTTCTTCCTCTTCAGTCCACGGATTCATTTTTTGTGTGTTTGGTCTTTTTAAACCATGGTAAGTTGTGGTTTTTAATCCCACGGTTTGATCACTTTATATACCACAACGGTGACACTGTTAAATTTAATTCACTGACCGTTTAGTTGAGTCAATTCAAACTAGTCGACGGTTTCCAAGATAAAAAAATTAAATTTGGCTGACCGTTTGGTGGGACGGTTGAAATAGTAGAAATAAATGTAAAAACCGTGTAAAAATGTAAAAAATAAAAAGTTTGGGTATTTAAATGAAAATAAATAAAAGAATCAGTGGAGTGCTGCCTACAAAAACGTGTTTCAGTGAAGTAAATCAGTGAAGTGATGTGGCAAAACATGATTGGTTAAAATCAGTGAAAGTTTAAAGACATTCTACAAGCACCCCTTAAGCCCTAAATTCTTAGTTCACCCTTCTTAAGTTATTCAGCTCTCTTAAACTCCTAATTCTTGTATTTGCTAATAACAAAAGATGTGGATTGAGTTATTACAAGAAGACTAGGTGGGGATTGAGTTGGAGTGGGCATGGGTTCGGTCGGTTCGGTTCAGTTGTAGGTTAAAATCGAACCTATGATCACATGTTGTGGTTCCAATTGGTAATCAATCGGCAAATTAAAATAGAAAGGAACACAGGGGCGCCTCATTCAAGGGGCTGGAGGGGGCAGCCGACCCCCAGAATTTTCACTCAGAAGTTTTGAGTGTATAGTCGTCGTATGAATTTTTTTTGGTATATACGGTTCCGACCCTTCGTTTAAAAAAACTAGTTATATAAACCAAAACTTTAACCTAAGACAGAGTAAATGTAAAGCCCAAATTCTAAAGTCCTAAGCCCAACAACTACATAAACGTGATAGTAGATTCAATGAGCAAGCCATGAAACTGTTATCTTTTAGCTACTCGAGCTCGGTTTGGTAAAAAGCTCAAAATGGACCAAGCCTTATTGAGCCCAAGCGTAAGCTTAAAATAAAGCTCATTTACTAAGCATCGCATGGGGATCAGGAGTGACATGGATGCATGGTATGTATGGTAAGGACATGGTACACATCACTCATACGAAACAAATTGTTAACCAAATGGTCAAAGATAATAGAGAGGAGCTTGAGAGAATTTAGAGATTTTTTTTAAGAGACTCAATTCATCATTTAAATTCTATTTAGGAGGGAGGGCGAGCCGCTACTCGAAACCTAATTGAACAACCCTAATTTCCACAAATCTTGCAATGCCATATCACTTCACTAATTTACTAGACTGAAACATAATTTTAGAGGCAACACTACCCTTAACCACCCAACCCATAAAAAACAAAAAACTCCACTCTCAATACATCCGTGGAATAACACCCATGAAACATAACAGCACATACCAGCAAAACACTAAACCTGTCACCAGAGACACTAAACCTACAAAATGGCATGTGAACTTATTTTAGTGCAATAAAATAAGAACTACAACCACTAACTCCCCTACTGACATAACTAACAAAGATAATGAAAAGCAAAGAAGGTAATGGGTGTTGTGTATAGTCTATGTGGGTATGGAACAAGGGGATGGGCACGTATCAGGTCAATGTGAATTATATTCATGGGTATGTGAACCAAGGGGATGGGCACGTAACAGATCGATATGAATTTTATTTATAATAATCATGCAAACTAAAAACTTCAATAAATATAGTCAACGTTATACAAAGTTGTGTATAAGAAAAAAAAAAAAAAAAGAAGAAGCAAATAACATACCATACGTGTATCCACCATGACTATAAATAAAGAACTAGAAAGGAAATAAAACAAAGTTTCGATAAAAACACTTGGAAAACAAAGATACATCATATTCAAATAAGAGGTGCACCCCACGTCGTTGATACTTTTTTGCCCCTTTAGGGTACTTTTGATTATTTAATTAATGGATAATAGATAAATTAAAATATAAACTTTTAAGTTATTGTATGTAACTATCTACTAGTTTCATGTAGTAAACTATTATTCCGATATAAACAACAAACAAATTAAGCCGTCTTACAAATAAACGAGTAGATAGACTTATCTGTAATGACAAACTCATAATATTTTTTTTCTTGTGCAAAGTATTTAATCTCACTTTAATGTTGAATACGTATATAACACATACAAAACGAGTTTCTGAAACATTATAACACATAAGAGAATTTTTATTCATGCCACGTGATACCAATATTAATTGATATATTCCATGTATTTTTGGTATAAACACCAAAAATGATGAGTTGTTATCTACATTTTGTGATGAATTAATCCAAGTATTGCTACTAACGCCATTACAAATATATGATCTACATGTGGCTCGACAGTCACACACAATACGTCTTCGCCCAACACGACTCCAGATGATGATAGTTTTCTTTGTACCTGCATCATGAAATGTTGCAATTTGTTAGTCATATATATATAGTAATAAAACACGGTGCATGTAAACATACAACTTTAATTAAACAAAGGCTCACCATGGCCATGATTTGTCCTTCCCTGCCAACTATCTTGAACTCTAAGTTGTGAACCGATCCTTCCATTCTATGGTTCGAGCTACTTATGTTTTGTGCTTTGTTGGTTCCAACCAAAACATCATAAATGGAGTCGTTATTGAAAAAGCCAAAAGTTTTCCCAACTTTAAACCATGGTATGTGAGAATCTTTATTGTTATAACAATCCCAAAGCCCAGCTCGCAATAGTTCCTGTACATAATTTAGTAAAAAAAAAAAAATTGTTTTGGTACCACTTTAGATAAATAAAAAGCTTACAAAAGAAACAAAATCCAATTACAAAAAAAAAAAAAAAAAAAAAAGAATAGTGACTTTATTCCCCTACAAAATAATAAAAAACATTTTGAGATGAGTTTAACAACCATCACAAGAAGGTTTTTCAGAATGGTTCTCCAAAACTGGTTGAGGTGGTAGCGATTGTTAAGTCGATGTCTTATCTTTGGTTTAAAAATCGGACGAGTCGTTATAACATTGAGTGGAATGAGTGGGTAAAGTACCCGTTGTATATATTGTAATTGATTTTTTGAGCGATCCTTGATTCGAGGATTGTCTCGTTGTTAATGAAGTTTTAAGTTGCAATTAACTCAATCAATCATAAAATTCGAATTTACCTTTCTAAGTATTGTGCATACGATATTTCCGCTAAGATCCATCAAATAAACTTCACTTCTACACTTGCTATCATAATTATCTATACGAAAAACGACTTCTCCATTAGAATCGTAAACTGTATACCCATTCGAGTTTAACACAAGTGATTTCATCCAAATGGTATATTTTTCTCTTTGGGTTGAACAGGAAGAAGATGGAGAAGGTATACAAGGATGTATTTTAGCCATTCTAGGAAGAGAATTCGGTATTGCATGTATGCAACAAGCAGCATCCATTTATATATGACTTCAAAATACCACTTGAGAATAGCCCAGTGGCATGGGGAGAATTACGTTGCGCGTTTTTCACATGACGCATTGATGCGGATTTTCTAAACTCAATATTTAAACAAACTTACTCAATGCCCAACATGTTATCATTCAATTCCGTAACAAATATGTTAATTCAAAATTCAACCAATATGATGAAAACCCACAATCATTCGACTTAACCTCAATGGGTACACAACAACCCACACAGAAGCGAACTGGAGGTCAAATGGCGAATAAACCCCACCCAGAAGCCATGTATTTAGTCATCATCAATGGGTATACAACAACCCACACAGAAGCAAACCGGAGGTCAAATGGTGAATAAAATAATATGAAAAAAATAATAAAGTTTTTGAATAAAATAATATAAATAATATAATTAATATAGTTAATATGAATAAAATAATATTATTTTTACTATTCATTTAGATTTACTATTCATTAGGTTTGCTTATTAATATCTATCTATATATATAAAAGAAAACGTATATGCTGACGTGACGTGCAATGGAGACCTCAACCTCCCCTTGAGAGTGTCACATGGCATCATAATTGAAAGATTTTAGTGTTTTTGAACTATTTTTTTTAATTAAAAAAAAAGATAAACATAAAACCCTAAATTAAATTGAGTTATTTTAGGAAAAAAAGAATTTAAAAATAAATTTAAAATTTTCTTTCTCATGTTTCCTCCCATAATTTTTAAACGTTTATATATTTTATATACGGGATTTTTTAAAGAAAAAAAATTACACCAAATTAACGAGCGTTTTATTATCTTTCCAACGAGTACCATGGTCCTATATAAAAACGGAGAAAAATCGACTATTTTTTGTGGGGTTTCGTTCATACAGAAGAAAAACACACAAAGTGTTCATGTTATTCATTAATCATGTTTTTTCTTTTAAACTAGGTTCTTATCTACGATGTTGAAAATCAGCCCAATCGCCATGTTATCATTGGAATTTTACTAGGTATACTTCATCAAGAGAAGTTAGGAGAAAGAATCGCGCAACACTGCAACACATGGTGTCACCTTATAGCAAGGTTATTTTTTATTTATTTAATTACAAGAGTAATAATTATTACTATTAGTTATAGTATTATTAGAATGGTTATATTTTTCAACCCCGGGACGCTCTGGAAAGAATTGATAGTTGCTGACGTGGCGTTCAATGGTGGCCTCAACCATCTCTTGATTATGCCACGTGGCATAATGAGATGCAATGATTACAACTTCCAACTTAAGTGTTTGTTTAGTTGATTAGGTTAGGAATTATAAGAGCCATTAGAATGTGAGAAATTAGAGAGATGTGATGAGTTTTTTAATAGTTGCAGCTTACATAAGTGATTCTTTAGATGATTACTGATTAGGTTTTAGATTAGGGAATATGAGTTATTACTGATTAGAATACTATGAACATGCAATGATTGAGAGATTTTATTGTTAGTTAACTTGAGCCATCTGCAATAGGTTATCACGTAAAATTAGATTTTCAACCCCGGGAGTATTGTAATAAACAATTAATAAAAATGAAAATGTTTGCTTTAAAATACGTATAATAAAAAATATATTAGGAAAAAGAGTTTGAAATTATACTTCTTTTTCAAAAATTATTTCTGACATTTTTAGTTAATTAATTATGTAGTAATTATCATATATATTGTGGAGAGAATTATACAGATTGTCCTTTATTTATTAGTAAAATTGCACTTTCTGTCCTTTACGTTAATTTTTCACTCATTCTGTCCTTTATTTTCTAAATTTGCTACACTCTCTATCCTTTAGCCTAACTTTGTTAAAAAACTTGGGTAAATTATTTACGCTTTTAACCCTTATAATTTCAACATCCCAATTCAAGTCTTTCAAACCCTAACCCTAACCCTTGAACCCATTTCGATTAACCTTGAATTTAACCGCAACAATAAACAAAATCATAGGTCTATTATAGAACATCAAATTCCGATTAAAACCATTTATAATAATCATACTGACTTGATCGTTTTCGAGGCTAAATCGAACGATTAAAATTGCGATTGGTTGATCTTGTTCTTTAAATTGCGAATGATTTGGTGAGTGTTTATGGTATATTTTTGCACAGAAACGGTCGACTAAGGCATAAGATGTTATAATAGGTTTCAATTCATGGTATAGAGGCTCGGTTTGCAAGTGGGTTTTTAAACGTTTAAAGAATTTGTCAATTGTCATTTGGATGACGATCTAGAACCTTTAACATTTAATATTGGAATGTATGGTGTGATTTAGAGTTGCAAACACGTGGGTTGGTCCAGATTCAAAAATTTGTAATTAAAGGCGTTTGTAACAATTTAATTCACCATATATAAAATGAGTTTTTATAAAAACAAAATATGTTTTTCATCAATCGTTTTACTTAAAAATTATGGTTTTGATCGGAATTTGATGTAGTTTAAAAACCCTTTGATTTCGTTTCATGTCGTGCCTTATTTTTGTCGATTGATTTGGGGTTAAGGCTTATGGAAACTATAAGGGCTAAAAGTGTAAATTTAGAAAATAAAGTTAACCAAGTTTTTTAACAAAGTCACGCTAAAGGACAGAGAGTGTAGCAAATTTAGAAAATAAATGACAGAAAGAGTGAAAAATTAACGTAAAGGACAGAAAATGCAATTTTGCTAATAACTAAAGGACAATCTGTGTATTCTCTCTATATCATATCTATATCTATCTATACTTTCTTAATAGAAGAGTCGTGAGTGACATAAGAAAGCTGAGGTGTTAACCATAGAAACACAAGAAAGCTAAGGTGTCAACCATAAAGATAGGCCACGATTCCTTATATGATGCGAATAATGATGTCATTATTCAGCATAAAATATTCAAGAAAATTAATGAGGTGTTAACCATAGAAACACAAGAAAGCTAAGGTGTCAACCATAAAGATAGGCCACGATTCCTTATATGATGCGAATAATGATGTCATTATTCAGCTTAAAATATTCAAGAAAATTAATGAGCCACTATCTTTTAGCACTGTTGAGCTCAACAGCATCTGTTAGTTAGCCTCGATTAACGAACATCTGTTCAAACCAATAATTGAGCTCTTTACTTAACAAGTAGATGTTAAGAACATCTGTTAGCAAATCTTAAGCCGCCTTAGTTTGAAATATTAAGAGGGAGGTTTTAAATTAACATAAGGAATCGTGGTTCATTAATTATGCTGCAGGTATAATCATAACTAATCTTTCTTTATAAGCATAACACATAACAAATACAACCATTCTTAATATCGGTTTTGAAATTTCTAAAAGACTTTTGAAATTTAAATATCTAAAATCAGTTCTTTAAAACCATGTCAATGTCAATAAACAATGTGAACAACAATCTTAGTTAAGTTCGTGATCTGAATCCAGCTAAAGATATGTGGCACATGAAGGCTCGAATTTTACGAAAGTGGAATCAGATTTTTAAGATGGAGGTCATATTGATGGATGAACATGTAAAGTATATGTCTTCGTTTTTTGTTAGTTTATAACATGTGGTCTTTTCCTTATACTTTGTCACTACAAGAAATTTGGGTATTTATCCACACATAGTATGTGTAGGAAAAACCATATAATGTGTTAGTACTTATGTTTACCTACACATAAATTAAGTGTCATGATGTGTAGACTCAGCAGTGTGGATATTAATCATTACCTACACATTTATTATGTGTGGCTAAAACTAATATATATGTGTTGGTAGAAGTATAGCAACTTGTTAGATTGGCGTATGGCATTTGACGTGGCATCCAACGTGGCAGCTAATTATGTACATTCTCAATAATTGACTTGTCGCTCATTAATTCCACGGTATGCTGGTTTCTCAACTTCATCAAATCTTCCTTTTCAAAAAAAAAAAAAAAAAACAAACAAATACAATATTTAATTATTTATAATCATGGTAACATACAAATATACCTGGTTTTAAAACAAATCTCACCATGACTGAATTGCAGGTGCCCACTGTCTTCACTAATAAAAAAAAAGCAATACGTTATATGTTGTCCAAGATTAAAAAAACATAGATCAACAAACAGTAGATGCATTTGAGGTGAGATCATATACTAGATTCAACTATTTTTCCTGTTCATCAATATTCATACATGATTACAACTTAGTACTCGATATTTAATAAAAAAAACATAAACCATCTTGAAATAATAATATCCTCATTTAACTTAATCGACTCTCAAAACACATGTATAACATGTAAAGTAGAAACGAACTCAATACAATTAAACTTTAAACATGAAAACGTAAACGATTGTGGTAAAAAAAAAAAAAAAAAAAAAAAAAAAAAAAAACCTTGATCAGTGAGGCTAATCAAGAGTGACAAATAGTCCTCCAATTCACATAGTAATTTAGGAAAAAGATGAAAAATCTGCAATATGTTCCACAAGTACATGCCCATAAAAAACCGAACCATTAAAATCAGAGGACATGAACCTAGAAAACAAACATGTTAAATAAATATGATGGCCACATGTTAATAAGTTGAAAATGGCAGCCACAATCATAGAAAACTGCAACCCGTCCTACCGTTACCATATAGTATTCATCTCTACCCGATGCTAAATAAAGCATATGTGCCCCTTTTGATCTCTCATAAATTAGTGGCTATAAACAGTGTTACTGATGACATGATTACATAATATAAGTAGATGCAACTTAAAAGGGTAAAGATCTCTAATACACAAGACAAAAGCAATAAAAAATTTAATATGACCATTGTAATGTCATTTTAATTTTTCTTATAACCATACATATTTTGGAAATCTAACTATAAAACAAATTAGTAAAGTTTTATTTTCTGTCACATAATTATTGACTAAGTTAGGAATTACAAATGTTTGATTTTAACCTCACACAACCAACACCCGACTAACCTCTATATCATTGAATAATTATAAACCGTACCTGGTTCCAAACATCCCGATAAACAACCATCCTCAGCTGACCTTGGTTATCTTCACCGGTCACCTGCAACTACCGGTGACCGGCTCTGTTATAGAACTCCATCTCCGGTTGACCTTCGGTTGTGACAGACAACCATGATAACTCTCTGTTTTAGTAAATCCAGTTACCTTGGTTCACTATGTCATCTCTGTTCCGGGTTTTGAGTCATTCATACATTTGGAGTCAACAGAAAGGTTACGGGTAACCTCGACAACCACCACTTCATCTCCCTGTCAACCGGTTGCCTTCTCCGGCACCGGTCATCCCTTTACACTTGTAACAGTTACCAGCCTATTATCGAACCATGACCATCCGTCTCCCGACTATTACCTTCTCCGGTCACCTCTTCTTCTCCTGGCGTGTACGTCTGACAACCAGCCACCACATCTGGATAGGTTCCAAGCGGTTCCAGGCGATTCCCGGTGGTTCCAGGTGTCCCGAACTCAACCCCGACATTAGGAGACTTCCGGTTAATTCATAGAACATCTCGTTGGTTGGAGATGGAGTATTACCTAACTAAGGGCTCTTTATATTATTTAAGGAGTATAAACCCGGAGGTGATACAGGACCGGGTTATAAACATACGTACAGTTAACTACCGGGTGTTTAAAGGTTAGATTATTATTGAGTATATTATTATTATCACTATTTCATAATTATTATTATTGTTAACGTGAAACGAGTGGGACAATAATATTAACCCGACAATATTAACCGAATACCAATATAAATATATATATATATATATATATATATACAAGAATATATAATATTAAAGTAGAATATAAAAGAATATAATATATTAAAGGATTGTCCCCACAGTTATCACGTGTATAAGCATTGCACGCGCTAATGTTATTGAAATATAATAGGTACCATATATTGGAGATTATACTATTAAGAAATAGTCTACAGAATCTGGGAGAATATAATAGAGGTGAGTACATGACCCTTTCCCTTTATAAGCCTTTGGGCTGATTACATGCTGGTCTAATCGTTATCAAGTATTTTATATGATTTATATTATAAGAAGTGTTATCGAGTTGTTAATAGAAATAATAGAACTCGGTCGAATAGAAACTACGTAGGATGGATCCATTCGGTATCATAGAGTATAGCCTGGACCAATTAGAGGTTACGGGACCATTATAATCGATCTATACTCACAGGAATATATTTATCTAAACCAAGTAGAGGTTTAGAACCACAATAAGCATTTGTATTGTGCTTCATCGATAATATATTCCACCTTAGAATGACCGAACTAAATAGAAAGAATTGTATGATCGTTAAACTCGAGTTATTATTATCAGTATGTCTAAATTCGGCATGTCTCACTAGTATGAAAATACTAATGTACTTTAAGCATGTTGTCAGGTATTTATACGAAGTATTAAAGAGCAAGCCGAAGAATAGAAGATCTGGATAAGAAGAGGATACTATGGTTACATTTTATGTATTTCATCGATATTGAAATCCAGTTTAATGTAATCATTACCATTAAACCTGTTAATGCTAATCCGCTGCGCCACCTGGGTCGTTACAGGTGGTATCAGAGCAACAGGTTTAATTAATAGAAATCCTCTTCTGATCCAGATCAACCAAAAGTATATTAGAAAGAAATATATGTTAATAGAAATTATAAGAAAATATAGAAAAATTATCGAGGAAAATTACTAGAATAATATTGTGAGGTAAATTGACAATTTTTAATGGCCAGAAAATTGTGAATTTACAGGCACGATTGAATTCTAGAAAATTCTTTGGTAATACCAAAAGATATAAAATAATAGAAATATAAGAAATATGAATAAACAAGAATTATACGAAGTATAAATAAGTTATTATAGAAGTATTCTTTTAATCTCTAGTATTAGTTAAAAAGAATATAAGAGCAATATGTTAAGAACAAGACTGCGATTATAAGTTTCATGCCCTATCACATGAAAATTTATCAAATCTTTTATATCTAATTGAAAGATAAGATAATTAGAAGAAATTTATGTTTAAAAAGTATTCGAAATCAAACATAATTAGAAGAATATAATTGGTTAATAAAAGAAAATTTATAAATCTGTACAAGTACTGTACTCCCACTTGACCATTCCTGTGATCAAGTCGTTAAAAAGATATGATTCTCCCGACAAAATTCGTCATATCTGCCGTTTATACGGATTCCCTCCCGATGAAAACCAAGTAAATATAAATATAATTATAAGAATATACCATTTCGTATAACCTATCATTTGAAACCATCAGTGCAAATATTTCCACGAAGTATATTCGGAAATATATATATCTTATAATTTCTTTTAAACTTCGTCCTATCTGTCTGGTAAGATCATTTCTCGAATTTAGAAAAGTATTTTCAACTCCAAAATCTTATAATAAATCGATAAAAGAATATCATAATCCAATTTATATTATTAAAGAAATAATATAAGTGCCATCTCGATCTAAATGAACTAATGGAAGTAATATTGAAGTTGTATTAAATCGAGACCCTTAAGAGATACTTCCATTCCATCCGAAACAAGGTTTAAAAGTCCGGCTCGTTAGACTTGAAGTGTCACATAAAGACTTCCTTGTATTTCAATTCGAAACCCGATCAGGATATAATCCGAAATAAATTTTATAGTTTAAGGTTCAGCTCGTTGGACGTAATGTTTCACCTGAAGATTTCTTAGAATTCCAATCTGAAAATATATTAGTATACAATCTCTATATAATCACGTTTCTTTCCAAAAGTTTTGGGATTACTGGTATGACGAGACACGTGCAATCTGGGAAAGGTGAGCCCTATATCCTGAATCTTCTGTCTAAGGTTGACATTTCTTCATGTTTAGCCCGAGATCAAGTCTTAAAAACTCTTCAAATAACTTTTGATTCTGTCACGAGTTATTCCTTGACTTTATTCGTAATATAAACATTCACGATTTTGTTTATCGTCAAGTTTAAAAGATCGATTATATAATTTTATTTATGATTATCAACGACCTAGTATTATTAATTCATTACCTCAGAAATCCTATAAAGTATCCTAACCTGTTCAGTTAAATTTTTATCACTTTAACATCAAAAGTTGAAACTCGATCTTAACGACTTTATACCTCGGTTATCAGCACTATTGTTAATCGTTACTCCGAAATTCTATAAACAATCCCCACCAGATTGTTATTACTACTCAAATTCAGTGTATTATATTCTTTACCTTATAGAATAATACATATGTCGAACTACTTCATATCTTTTCAGTAAGATTCTACAATTTACTGAAGATGATTAAGTCATTTATATCCGACTTACGATACTTTGGTTTTTCTTTAAAAACCAGTATTCGAGTTGTAAACTTCAACCAGAATATTAGTCCCACAGATAATCTAACGACATGTTAATTTCTGGAAATTTATAAGTCTCCCGAGACAAATTAAGTTTTCAAACATGAAGTTGGTTATTTATTCTAAGAATATAAAGAAAAATATGTATATCCTAGGGTATACCTATTTTCTTTGCATCACTCAAATAATGTTATTGGAAATCAAGTTCGAAGACTTGAGAACCCAGTAGAATTTTGAGAAAGTATGAAAAGGTACTATACCAATAGTATTACCACTATCATCTCTATTTGAGAAATTTGGGGAAGTTCGTGGACGATTATCATACTTAGTATCCTTAATCATTGAGTCACGAAACCTGAAACTTGTGACAATGTGATGAGAGAATTTTGATTATACTGAAGATGTAATATATCGTAATGATAAACCATCGTCTATAAATCGAGATCCTGTAGATCGGGCATGTCCATGGCAGCCTAGACCTTCAAAAATCAGAAACTCTTTATAACCAGATTCATCTATATACAGAATTGATTAAAAGCTAGTAATCTAATCAGTATGTAGAATTCAAGATGGCTATATGTTCTCTATGCATTCCCTGGGGTAAAAGAAATCCGGACCCTTATGAAAGGTATATCCGGACGTTTCCACAGGATTCCGTGTAGGGACATATAATACTATAAAGAAGAAGACGCATTATCCAACGTTGGAGAGAATTCTTGCACTTTCCAGTACAGATATTGCTAATACCTTAAGAATAGTATCCATAGATCTTTTAGTTTGGTCAACATAATATCTATATTTTACTCGATATAAGAACGACCTATTCCTAGATTATCAAGTATCTTATTAATAGATTGACTTCCTTCGGTCATATTCTAGTCATTTCACATTGATAAGAAAACTCTATCGTTCGAATATACTATAAATATCCTACATGATAGAGATCATTTTCCAGTATATACTTGAATGGTTCCTGACAGGTCTCCTGAGATAGAGTATTCTCAACATCACGAATTATTGTTCTTGGTCTTCATCATCCGGGTTATTTACAAGATATTTAGCATAAGAATTACTCATTAAGCCAGCTCGATTCGATTACAATCTGACCATTTTCAATGGAAAGATTTATCCCGATCATTTCCATCTATATAGAGAATAAGTATTAAACCTCTTTCCAGTGTGTATATGTATATATATACATATATGTATGACATTGACGAAATATTCCTAGATAGTTCTCTTGACATCAAGTAAGTTTCGACGTATTATCTTCAATGAGATTCGTTCTGGATTCTGCTTCATAAATCACTTGAGAATTATTTACGCGTTGAATATACTTTATTCAAGTAGAGATGATACTTCTTAATAACCTATTCTATACGGTTATTCCTTTGAGTTTTCTGCAAAGCCTAGTTTCAATCCGAATATTTTATACAGCTCGAAAATATTTACAGCTCGCTATTCTCGAAAATAACCGTTTATACTTATTAAACTCGAAAAAGTGAATAGATTATATAAAACAAATTAGAAATATCTATACTATTCTACATAAGCCGATAAATTATAGAAGATAATTTGAGGATTAATACAATATCGTGAGTTATATGATCGTATATGATTACGGCAATCTGATAAGTGATTTTCCCATAATTCATTTTGAGAATATATAAAAGAAGTTTACATTTGTAGAAAATAAATATTTCCAAGAATTAAGCCATATGATTTGGCTATAAAATATTTGTTATCAAAGTATAGAATATATTTTTGAAATGTATTATAAAATAAAATTCTAAGAAAACAATCTATTATAGAATGTAAAATATTTCAAGATGATAAGTACTATCATAAACAACCAGAGATAATTATAAGAAATATAACACACGTAAACTTAGTATTTATCGAGTAATTATTATAAATAGAAAAGGATTAAGATATAATGATATCTTAATACCACCAGAAAGTTTATAATGGATGCGGCCAAGGGATTGGCCAAAGATAAATGATATATGAGAAACCAACGAGAATAGAAAGCCATTTAGAGTTTTATAAGCTTGATTTATATAACGCTAAGAGGAAACTCTAGAATTAAGCGTCTAAGATTTTAAACCCGTCTTTACAAGGTTTAGAAGTTATTATCAGAGGAATAGATGGGGGACAATTTCTATAGGTTGGGGAGAATCCAATAATAAGTATTATAAGATAAAAATTATTAAAAATAATAACCAAAAGATATTTATTATTATAAGGCAAATCGAACCAAATTTCGAGGACGAGATTCTTATAGGTTGGGGAGAATGTAACGACCGAAAGAATAAATATCCTATAATCTATACTTAATTAACATCTAATATTAATTAAGCTAATCCGGCCCAATGGAATCGGCCCAATAGATTAAGCCCACTTGATAATAAGCCCAACACATATTAACTTAATAATTGAATTCTATTTGCGAAGCCCAATACCCTCGGCCCATTACGATTGTTGGCCCATTTAATTTACTCGGCCCACAAGTTCATCCAGCCCAATACTTACAAGCCCAAACTACCAGCCCATTTCCCTGCTTAACTCTCACGCATGATCCACCACCTTCATGAACTCTTTAGATAACATTCATGCATGCCTATGTTCTTATCCATTTCATCTGCTACGCATACATACACCCTTCACGCAAGCTTCATCATCATCACATAATTATTACATCTATTCAAATTATGCTATATATACATATATACAAATATACGTGCATCATTGAAAGCATACTACAATATATATACACACATGCTACGTACGTACTGTGAATTAAGAGAGAAAGAGATAGAAGGCAGCCACTCCCGGTCGTCTTCTCCGACCAAACCCCGGCGAGCGACATCATATTCATCATATCCTAACAAATCGTTAATCCACCTCTCCGCCTTCAGTTGTATCCGTTTATCTCCCTGACGCCGGTCATCATCATCAACCTCACACAACCAACACCCGACTAACCTCTATATCATTGAATAATTATAAACCGTACCTGGTTCCAAACATCCCGATAAACAACCATCCTCAGCTGACCTTGGTTATCTTCACCGGTCACCTGCAACTACCGGTGACCGGCTCTGTTATAGAACTCCATCTCCGGTTGACCTTCGGTTGTGACAGACAACCATGATAACTCTCTGTTTTAGTAAATCCAGTTACCTTGGTTCACTATGTCATCTCTGTTCCGGGTTTTGAGTCATTCATACATTTGGAGTCAACAGAAAGGTTACGGGTAACCTCGACAACCACCACTTCATCTCCCTGTCAACCGGTTGCCTTCTCCGGCACCGGTCATCCCTGTACACTTGTAACAGTTACCAGCCTATTATCGAACCATGACCATCCGTCTCCCGACTATTACCTTCTCCGGTCACCTCTTCTTCTCCTGGCGTGTACGTCTGACAACCAGCCACCACATCTGGATAGGTTCCAAGCGGTTCCAGGCGATTCCCGGTGGTTCCAGGTGTCCCGAACTCAACCTCGACAATAGGAGACTTCCGGTTAATTCATAGAACAGCTCGTTGGTTGGAGATGGAGTATTACCTAACTAAGGGCTCTTTATATTATTTAAGGAGTATAAACCCGGAGGTGATACAGAACCGGGTTATAAACATACGTACAGTTAACTACCGGGTGTTTAAAGGTTAGATTATTATTGAGTATATTATTATTATTACTATTTCATAATTATTATTATTGTTAACGTGAAACGAGTGGGACAATAATATTAACCAGACAATATTAACCGAATACCAATATAAATATATATATATATATATATATACAAGAATATATAATATTAAAGTAGAATATAAAAGAATATAATATATTAAAGGATTGTCCCCACAGTTATCACGTGTATAAGCATTGCACGCGCTAATGTTATTGAAATATAATAGGTACCATATATTGGAGATTATACTATTAAGAAATAGTCTACAGAATCTGGGAGAATATAATAGAGGTGAGTACATGACCATTTCCCTTTAAAAGCCTTTGGGCTGATTACATGCTGTTCTAATCGTTATCAAGTATTTTATATGATTTATATTATAAGAAGTGTTATCGAGTTGTTAATAGAAATAATAGAACTCGGTCGAATAGAAACTACGTAGGATGGATCCATTCGGTATCATAGAGTATAGCCTGGACCAATTAGAGGTTACGGGACCATTATAATCGATCTATACTCACAGGAATATATTTATCTAAACCAAGTAGAGGTTTAGAACCACAATAAGCATTTGTATTGTGCTTCATCGATAATATATTCCACCTTAGAATGACCGAACTAAATAGAAAGAATTGTATGATCGTTAAACTCGAGTTATTATTATCAGTATGTCTAAATTCGGCATGTCTCACTAGTATGAAAATACTAATGTACTTTAAGCATGTTGTCAGGTATTTATACGAAGTATTAAAGAGCAAGCCGAAGAATAGAAGATCTGGATAAGAAGAGGATACTATGGTTACATTTTATGTATTTCATCGATATTGAAATCCAGTTTAATGTAATCATTACCATTAAACCTGTTAATGCTAATCCGCTGCGCCACCTGGGTCGTTACAGTGGTGGTGGTGGTGGACAGTGGTGGTGGTGGACCGTGGTGGTGGACCGTGGTGGTGGACCGTGGTTGGTGGTGGTGGACCGTGGTGGTGGTAGACGGTGGTGGTGGTGGGTGGTGGTGGTAGTGGTAGTGGTAGTGGTAGTGGTAGTGGGTGGTGGCGGTGGACCGTGGTGGTGGTGGTGGACGGTGGTGGTGATGGGTGGTGGTAGTGGACGGTGGTGGTGGACCGTGGTGGTGGTGGAAGGTGGTAAGTGGTGGTGGATGGTGGTGGTGGTAGTGGTGGTGGACCGTGGTGGTGGTAGTGGTGGTGGTGGGTGAGGAGAAGAGAAGTGGAGAAGACCTTTGAAGACCTTAGGAGACTTTGGAACAAGTCTGCACCAAGAAGAGGTCAGGAAGACCTTTTTGAGTGAAAGGTCTTCCAAAAAAACAAACAATCTGCAGACCCCAAACGTCTGTGTGCGTCTGCGTGGTGCAGACAAAACAGATCAGAAGTGTTTCTGAGCAAAAAACAAACAACACCTTAGCTTTGATATTTTGCATAAGGATATTTGCAGGTAATGGACTTATATATGTTGCTTTGTTGATGGGCTAAAGAGTGTGGTGCTTGGTTGCTGTAAAGATATCTGGTCCAGGTACAGGTCCAAGAAGTTATAGTTATAAAGGCCCAGTTGTTATAATAGGAGTCTGTTGGCCCATGGCCCAGTTCGAGATAATAACAGCTGGTCATTTGATGATGTGGCAATCCGTGTATAAGAAGCACAATCATCTTCAGCCATTGGCTTAGATAAATGTATCATCTATGGTTATCTCTATATTTTGCCAATATAAAGAAGGAAAATGTAAAATATTGTGTATTTTATTTTTATATTTAATTTTAGCTTCCCCATGCACGCAATCATTAATGTCATCCGACTTACCATCTACCATGCCGTCATCCAACCCTTCGCCTTCCTCCGAGAACAGGCCATCGTTGGAGTCGTCCCTGACCTCGGAATCTCTAATCTCCCCTTCCTCCAACTCTGCACCAGTCCCATCCCACTGACAGTTTGAAATTCGACGCCCTGGATGTGATCTCTTCAATGACCGAAACATTATAACCCCTACCCTTCCAAAAGATAACAACTTCTTCATCAATCCTAGAGTTTTGATTTGTTAAAACGTGTGTAGCCGGCCGAGTTGTCCACACCAAGCCATGAAAAATCTGAAGGCCAAGCTATAGAGCCAAAGAGTTCCCCCACCTTATCAAATTTATCATTATCCCAATGACACAACGGCAACCCCATAATCTTCAAAACTGCAATCCTCTCGAAACAAAGATTCTGACCTATCCAAGGCTGAATAGAAACAAACGACTTCTTCCAAATGTTATCCTTAGCTACAATAAAGTCATTCATCTTTACCCTATCTCGGAAGGTGACCAAGACTGAGAGACCACCAAGATAGGAGAAGGCCGCTTCCGAACAATCAGCCGCATTACCTACTTTACATTAAACACCTAAAATACAACAGTGTCTCATACCTTAATATCATGCCTTTTATTATTTTACCCACAACAAACTTACGAATTTGTTTTTTTTTTTTTTTTTCTGTGTAGAGATTCTAAGAGTTTATCTAACCTTATTAATAAAAGGCATGTTCGTGTTTGTTCATTTAACTTTAACCGAACATGAAAATGAATATATAATCGAACACATTTTAGTATTTGTGTTCGTTCATTAAGAAATTTGTAATGTTCGTGTTTATTTATTTCATTCGTTTTAAACCCTAAACGAACAGTTCATGAACGAACATAAATGGACGTTCACGAACATAATAAATGTAAACGATTTTGCATTACTAAAAAACCAACTACTAATTGGTTATGTTTAATCAAGTAGTTAAACCGCAATTTATGTCTATATTTATTTAAATACAACTACTTATGTAATTAATAAAATTTAAACGAAAATAAACAAACATAAATAAATGAACATAAACGGATGTTCACGAACATAATTGAACGAACACAAGGTTTGTTCATGTTCGTTCATTTAATTAAACGAACATACTTTTTGTTCGTGTTTGTTCGTTTATTAAATAAACGAACTTCTCGCCAAACAAGTTCACGAACAATTCATGAACGTTCGGTTCACTTATAGGCCTAAACCTTATGATGATACCACTCTCAGTTGAGTCCGCTTAACTATGAAATGTCCTCTCATTCATGTGAATTACGTCCAAAACCCGTTGTTGTATTTGAGGCATAACCCTTCTTATGAGTCCATATCTCTTTGTCCCTTTTTTGTTTGTGGGATTTTTATGTGATGTTAGACTACATGGTGTGAGGTGTGGGAAGGGACGGTTGTGAAGCACTTTCACGTCATCAACCAGTGGCGGATCAAGAAACAACTTAGAGGCAACGTTCCAAAAAAAATTGTCGTATTTTCTTATAACGTAAATTTTTGCCGCAGTTTCTTATAATTTAAATGAAAAAAAATAAATACACGATAATAAATAAAGTAAACACATACCTAATAGATCTATTTTCTTCAGTTTTTGAATGCTTGAAATCGAGTCATTACTTCTTCTCTATTAGGGATAGCAATCAAACCTGAACCTGATGGGTAAACCCGAAACCCGACATATTTGGGACGGGTTTGGGGTCGGGTATGGGTCCGGGTATGGGATTAGTTTTTATTTTTTTAGCGGGTTTGGGACGGGTTTGGGATTTGATGATATACACATTTACCCGACCTGATTACCCGATAATGCATACCCGTTTATCAGATTAGATACCCGATGTAATTCCTATATATCTTTTAAAATATGTATTCATAATATATCTAATTGTCCATCTAGATTGTCATCTTCTTCAAAAACACACCAAATATATATGTATAATATCTGTTATCTATGTCTTTTAGTGTTTTTATATGATTTAACTATTTTATATTTATACATTGTAATCATTTACATACATATTTGATAATGTTAAATGTATTGTTAGTAGTCACGCAATAGATACCCGACAGGGTTTTAGTCAGATATACCCGATACCCGACGGGTTTTGGGACGGGTTTGGGACAAGCATACCTAATCAGGTATGGTGTTGGGATTACCGAAACCCGTCCCAAACCCGACCCATTGCCATCCCTACTCTCTATTTACTTAATCAAAAGTTTCTCTTTCGACCGCACAAATTAGAGCATTGTTCAAGTACTCCTCACTCGTTCAATTGCGTAAATCTATCTTGATAAGCTACATTTTAGAAAAACACCTTTCAACGGTTGCGGTTGCAACTGATAAAACCAACACTAACTCCAATATCCGATAAACCAAAGGAAAAGTTTTATGTTTTCCAGTTTCCACAATTACACGAGAAAGGCCACACATTCAATTTAATATTGCAAATTTATCATCTTCATTTAATGTGTGATAAAAGACTGTAAGACCACCCGAAAGATACCCTCTTTCCTCATTACTAAAATCATTCGGATACATCTCAGAAAATTCCACTATCTTAGATATGTCAAAGTTAGAAAACCAACTACAAGGATTTAAACTTGGCATATTTTCTATCAGACTAGTTGATACCTGACTGAATCGATTTCCAAGTTCTTGAATTTACAAATTCAAACTATATTAAAAACTTCAACTTAAAAATGATGTTGACTAATAACGACATTCTTTCGGTTTCTTTGATTACCAAAACTTTCCGTCATCTACCATTCAATCTTGTTATTTTCACAAAAAGATGCCACATTTGATCAAACCCGTTTTGTCTTAGATTATTCAATGCTCGCTTTGTTCCGTTTATCAATTTAGCCGCTTCTAACAAGTCTTGACTCTTTTTCTAAGATGTTTTAATATATCATTTGTGAGGCCTAAAAGCTCATCTAACTGATGTATTATATAAAACACAACTTCAAGTTTCTTAAAATATGATAAAATACTTCTTGCATTAGATCGTTTTGTGTGTGTGCCTACGTGGCATGCCATAAAGTACATATGGGTCAATAGAATGCATAAAATGACATGTCATGTAGGCAGAAAACTAACTGGGTCAAACCCAGTTATTTTTAGTCAAGTGAAATAAAAACCAAGACAAGTTGGCCCTGTTAGATTCCAGTTTTCAAGTTTGGATTATTGCATTCCCCAACAAGGTACAACTATCAATGCGTACGCAGGCCGTGGGTGACAGGATGCAATGGGTTTACCAGGATGACCGTGCTTATACAGTGTTTGCTAAAAATGAATTATTGAAAAGAAACACTGATGGGTACAAGAGACTGATACAATCAGTAGCGGAACTTGAACATTTAAATTGCGGGGGCCGGAAATATTACACATAAAAAAACACAACCTTTTTTACAAAATAAAGAACATAAATCCAATAAGAAAACAATTCTTACACATAAACGATTTCGAATTTACCATGCTATGTATCATGTATGCGTATTGCGTAGGTCATATGTAAGCCACAAATAATATGTCTCACTTGTCTGAGTTTCCACAAGAATTTTGCATAGTTCAAGAATAGTTATATAACACTTAAATTAGTACATATAAATCGATATTATGAATTTACTTACTAATTTATATGTTACCTAACTAGTAGGAGTTACCCATTCTGAAACCTATAACAAAATTTTAAATATATTCATCACTATCATCCCAATTTAATCCAGGACTTGCTTAAGAGCATGATGTTATGCAAATAAAAAAACTTGTTTACGATAAGTGAAAGATTAGATAAAAAGGCTATAACATAATAAAAAAAAAAAAACATTAGGAAGGGCCAACAGTATACATACTATTATTTATGCCAAAATTGAACTTCTAAACAAAAAAGTAGGGGGGCCCTTGGCCTTGTTGAGTTGCTGGCCTCCATTAACATGCGCCTCTGGATGCAATGTGACAAATTTTGAACTCATCCAACATATCAAGGATTCGTTTTCTGAGATGTACAAGATTCGGTTGTACGGTACAAGCATCGAATGTGCAATAATGTGTTGTACTGTACAAGTCTACGGTGAAAGCCTTCTACAACTTAGAAAAGTAAGCAGAAAACTACAAAATTTCAATCATTGCAGAGACTACTCGCTGTAAAAAGCAGATTTAGTCGTATGCATACATGAGTTGTACCGTACAATACATCGATCTACAAAAGAAGGGGTACGTCTGGTCACAGAACCACCACCACCCACACACGCACACAACCACCGCCTCCACCATCATCCCCAACAACCACCGTCTCCCTCGTCACCCCCAACAACCATCGTGTCCCCCATCACCCCTACTACCACCATCTCCACCCGTCACCCCAACAGCAGCAGATCTAAAACAACATGCCCGTCACCCCCTTTGACACTACATTTGTTGTTTCAATGATGGTTCTAGCCCCTGGTGATGACCACCGATGGCGATACAACCTCCGGTCTCTACGTATGATGATTAGAGATGCTGGGTGCTCATATGTAGAACGGATTTAAAAGGAAGCTGGACTATTCGGGTCAACTCAACCAAACTTTGGTCAAAGCAGGTCACATACTCAAATTGCAGACCCGAGCTCTCGAGAGGTATAAACGACAACCCGATAATATCTTTTTTTTTTTATTATTATTATTCCAGTTGATCAACTATTATTATTATTGTTGTTGAATTGAAAGATTTAAAATTCCCAATAAATTGCTGCAAAAAATTGACATTTTTTAAGGATTTTGGGTTGCAGATATTCAGGTATGGCATTTCATTTGCACCTGTGAATAAGGATACAGTGAGTTTGGGAGTTAAAGTTATTCAAGGATTGGGGAATTTGCCCAAAGTTGTGTTGACTTCTTCATGCCCATGGTAGGTATATTATTATTATTCATTGGATTAGTTTATTCATTATCTGGCTTTTGATCTATTGGAAGTTGGAATGCACAGTAGACAGTTTTAGTGAGGTTTAATGTGCATTTGATGTAAATTTTACCTTGTAGATTTTATGGGAGTTGCTGAAGGGTGCTCAAAACGTACGCTAACTTACCTTCATAAAGCATAGCACTCCTTATGCTGATTGGTGATCCTCAATGCAGGTACATCATCATTTTCATAAATTCAAAATATGATATAATCATTGTATAGTTCCTTAGTTACCGGTATTAGGAAATTAAATCTTATGGCAGTTATGCATTTTGGGTTAGGTGCATTATGTTGGCGACACTGTTCATACTTTTTGACATGTTCAAGTTGTAAATGAAATATTGAGTTTTCCAACTAAGTAAAACCCTAAAACAGCACCATGCTTTTGAGGCTGAAACAACACCAACATTTGTCGTTGTCATACACGTATCGTCAAATTCGTCAACGTTTTCACCCTCCACGTGCCACGGCGGGTAGAACACTAGTTATTATAATAATAATATATTATTATAGCAACATCAAACAAAGCTTCTTCATTCCCTAGTCATCCATCAGCCTCAATTGGATGACAAAGTGCTTCATCCAAGGCAACCGAGTGACATCAGCGACCAACTCGTACTTGTTCAGGAGGGTGATCAAATCCCCTTCTAATGCAATAAAGACAGAGGTGGTGTTTGACTGGTTCATTTATAATATGAAGGAATTACCCCACCATCATACTCTCACTACTTACTTCCAACTCAAAATCAAACAACAACATCATCATGCTTTCAACAACCCACCTCTTTCGAAATGTTGTTTGCATACAAACCTTATTCTTCACCAGAGGTTTTGCCTTTATCCCAGACATGAAACCATTTGTGAAGAAGATGTATGAGCCTACTCATGACATTGTGATTTTCGGAGAAACAGAAGATTATACTACTACTCCTTGAAAGGCCACATCACACAAAACTGGGAAAAACCTAGCCAGTGATCCAATACTCAATTTTTGAATACAAAATTAAGCTTGAAAGTGGTAAAACTTCAAGCTTAAATTATGCTTATGTCATTTCATTAACAATAAAAAAGAAAATATGAGCATACCTTAAACTAGATTATGTAACATCTGCTGCAACATACTCACATCGAAATTCCCTTCTAATGCCCACCATCAAACTCCCACTCCTCACTTCCAACAAACATCATCATGCTTTCACCAACCCTCCTCCTTCGAAATGTTGTTTGCAAACAAACCTTCTTCTTCACCAGAGCTTTCGCCTCTGTCCCAGACATGAATCTGTTTGTGAAGAAGATGTTGTATAAGCCAGAACAAGATATAGTGATATTCAATGAATCCAACTTTGAATTTTCAGCAAAACCGGCGGAGGCTCTTAAGCCTAAGCCAGGAGAGAATATGATTTCCACAACTCCGAAGAACATGGGTACGTCGGAGTTGTGGAAATCATATTCTCTCCTGGCTTAGGCTTAAGAGCCTCCGCCGGTTTTGCTGAAAATTCAAAGTTGGATTCATTGAATATCACTATATCTTGTTCTGGCTTATACAACATCTTCTTCACAAACGGATTCATGTCTGGGACAGAGGCGAAACCTCTGGTGAAGAAGAAGGTTTGTTTGCAAACAACATTTCGAAGGAGGAGGGTTGGTGAAAGCATGATGATGTTTGTTGGAAGTGAGGAGTGGGAGTTTGATGGTGGGCATTAGAAGGGAATTTCGATGTGAGTATGTTGCAGCAGATGTTACATAATCTAGTTTAAGGTATGCTCATATTTTCTTTTTTATTGGTAATGAAATGACATAAGCATAATTTAAGCTTGAAGTTTTACCACTTTCAAGCTTCATTTTGTATTCAAAAATTGAGTATTGGATCACTGGCTAGGTTTTTCCTAGTTTTGTGTGATGTGGCCTTTCAAGGAGTAGTAGTATAATCTTCTGTTTTATTTATTGGTAAAGTTTATATTTATAATTTATATATTTTAGCAATTATTAATATTATGTATTTTTGATACTTGTATTAGCAATTGACTTCTGTTTTTGAACGACCAACGAATCAATTCCGAGCACTCTCGGGTACCATTTTGGCGAATCAGGTACTCGAGAGTACCCGGGCCACCAATTATCCTATTATATTTTGTATGTCTATAGTTTAGTCCTGCAAAACAAATTAGATATGCGCAATTAGGATGAATTTACCAATGATATGTTGTCCACAGTTTGGAGTCTTTTGTGCATTAGTTGTCGTTACCATCTTAGTTGGGCATCATACTAATAATAATAATAATAATTATAAGATGACTGCTTTGGTAGAAGTTTTGTAATCAAGAAATGAAAAGTCAAAGAAAAAGTCAACTGTAGAAGTTTGGCGCCAAAACAAAACATTGTGTCTGAATTATTATGTCGGTTATATTTAGTCATGTCGGTTAGGTTTAGCGGTTAAATAACCGTCAACGTACTTGGGTATAAATATCCCGATTATGTCTCATTTGTATTTGTGTGGGATATTATTATTAGTATTGTTTATAATATTTGCTTCTCCACCCTCTGTAATTACTTTACGTGTCCCTGCACGGTTTGTGCATACTCATTTTATGTTATAATATCGTTCATCCGATCCCATGTAACCAAGTCGTGTGGAGGCGAAACAAGGCGATTCTCAACATGATTCATGTAGAAATCTAGCTAGCTTCTGGGATATCGTATTTAAAGTTTATAGTATTGTTTTACATGCATCTACATGCTCTCTTTCATCACAAAATATTAACATGATGTATGTTGATATTCTTTCTTTTGCCGTTTTGTTGGCAAAATATCAATGGTGAATGCATCAATAATAAAGGTGGCGCAATCTCAACGCCCGATTGCCGATGATGGCGAACTTAATTGGTCGACTGTTTGTTTCTTGCAAGCACAGCGGGCCGGTGATTTACCCATTTAAGTGTTATTGGCCCTTGTGAAGAGACGCGCTTGGAGTTGGGGATGTGAACCGAAAGGTTTATTGGGTGATCTATCCTTTTAAAAAAAAGTATCTTTTGACACATTTGGTTGGAACAATGCTTAATTCACATACGTCCATTCACATGAGTTTGTACAATATGTCGGTTTTATTTTAACCACTTGCAACGATGATCTTGCTAGTTTAGTTTCAATTGCGCTTTGTACTTGCAATTTGAGTCGATATGAAATTTAAATAAGCTATTGAGTAAAATAAAATATTGATGAATATTATATTTAAAACTAGAACAACCAAGTTGTCCATGGCATGTATATGTCTTCAGTGGCGAAGCTTGACCCAAAGGTTTGGGGGGTCGAAAACCAGTTTCGGAGGGTCGAAACCCTATGTACCCAAAATTTTATATAGGAATACTATATAATCGGAACTTTTGCGCTAAAATTGAGGGGGGGGGGGGGTCGGCCGACCCCGCCCGCCCCAACTAAGTTGCGCACCTGTATGTCTTAAGACACTGACAAGTAGTTAAAAGTGGCACTTATGTTATTGTTATTGACATCATTCTTGTAACCATAAATAACCACCATTACGTTAAAATGAACATATCGTTAAGGGCAAATACAGCTCCTACAAACTTTTCGTCCTTATTTTAACACCCTCCCCCCGCCCTCATGCCTCGATCAGTTAGTTTTCCTGGTGCGTGACTTCTTTTGGGTCCACACTTAACATATACAACGGAACTCTTAGAAATCAATTTCAAACTCAAACTTATACTTGATTCAAAAAACAAGACACGTTTCCAAAAAATAAAGCACATTCCATTTATGTATAATCCATTATTGTGTATGTCTTGAGTTTGACCATACAAACCAAATCAAATAATATACAACCAAAATGCACGTAAATTCGAAATTCAAAAGTGTGTTGGATGTGTCAATGCTTGTCAACGACTCTACTACTAACTCTCATATATCATGAATAATCATCAATAAATCGGCAAATCTGAGACGCATAATGAACATGTAACAAACACCATGTCACGAATAAATTGCAAGACAAATCTCTGTGTTTAGTACGCTGATGAAACACCGATTTGATTGCAAAATATGTAGTCCTAACATTGTCACACCAAATAGCAAATAGTCGGTGGACAAGCCAATATAATATGTGACTCATGCAAAATAGATGTGATACATCGTAATTAACTCAGTAGCAGTATGGGCAAGAGCACGATACACGGCCTCAGTGCTCAATCGAGCAACAATGTGTTGTTACTTGGAGATCTAACTAATGAGCTTGGACCAAAGCAAAACATAATACCCTTTTTCGTTGTAGCTATAACGAGTGTAGCCAGCTGAAACGGTGCCGATCGCAAGCTCACTGTGGAGTCCAAGTATTCCCACTAGTTCGTTAAATCCACATTTTATTTGTTGGTGCCTAAAATCATTTCACTGCGATTGAATTGAAATAATTATTATAATATGATTTCAAGCTAGATTAAAACAATACTCTCCCATAGCATATCAATCTTGTAAAACGAATGGCTCTAGTCCGACTGAAATCACTCGTTTACCTTTACAACTAAGCATTTTAGTACGTAAATCCATCTAGTCAATCAATGATAATATTGTCCAATACAATATGCATATCTTATGAAAGATTATAACAATGCCTCTAAACCGATTGCAATCACTCGTTTACCTTTACAACTAAAAGCATTCACAGTAGAACCCCAAAAAAACTGGGTGACAAAACCCTATAAATTTTTTGGGGCTTAGAAGTGATTGTGAGTGAAGAAAATAGGGAATCTACAGTGTGTCGGTAAATATTAGGTTCTTTGGGAATCTTTTTGGGAAAACTGAAAAACTGTATTTATTTTTTATTATTTGTTGAAAGTGGTTGTGAGTGGAGGAAAGAGAAAATTTAATGGTGTTAAGTGTAATATGTGGCTGTGATTGGTTGTGAGTGGATGGGGGATGGGGATTCTATTGTGAATGCTCTAAGCATTTAGTACGTGAATTCATCTAGTTTACGACAATGACGAAACGACGAAGCTTGATGACGAAAACAATCCTCATCCTTCTCGTTACGTTCTCCATTCTAGTTATTGATTGCAAAATATCTAAAATGGTTTGTGTAGTAGATGATGAGTGGAGCCGCTATACACCACATATGTTAGCAGGCCGGGGCATCTCCCGTAAGAAAAGATTTCAACCATATGACAAGTTAACCTTTTATCATCATTTACGTTATTCTAAGTTTTTTTCAGGCCTTTCATTTCGTCACGAGTAATAAATAATAACTTTCATCGAAAGGATAACCTTTATCTTTTAGGATGTGATCGATGACGTGTATGGAGCAAAAATAAGAGGTAACAAAAATAGATTTCGATCAAAAAATGTGAATTGCAACATATGTAAGTTTGTATAATACAAGATTATAAAGTTTATTAGTATGCCCATAAAATGATTTCTTATAAATGATCCGTTTAGGACGGACATTAGCGTTTATTCAATGGATTTAGTTTACCGACTAGGCCTGTAAACGAACCGAACGAACACGAACACAGGCGTGTTCGTGTTTGTTCATTTAACTTTAACCGAACACGAACACATAATCGAACAATTTTTTTTGTTCGTGTTCGTTCATTAAGAAATTTGTCGTGTTCGTGTTCGTTTATATTCGTTCATTTAAACCTAAACGAACAGATCATGAACATATACGAACACAAATGATTAATATAAAAGAACGAACACAAATGAACATAAACGAACACAAACAAAAACAAGTTAATAATGATTCATGAACATAAATGAACGTTAGGGTTAGGGTGGAGAGCAGCTGTGAAGTGTGGGGCTGTGAAGTGTGAAGAGCGGATAATAAGTGATATGTTTAGAATGTTAGGGTTAGGGTTAAGTTTTTAGAACATATGAATTAAGGTTACTTAACAAAAGGAAATAAATAATAAAAATAAAGCTAAGTTTAATTAAACGAACATAAACGAACAAAATAAACGAACATAAACGAACATAAATGAACGAACATAAACGAACGTTCATGAACATAAATGAACGAACACAACGTGTGTTCATGTTCGTTCGTTTAATTAAACGAACAAAAAATTGTGTTCGTGTTCGTTCATTTATTTAAATAAACGAACATAAACGAACTTTCCGCCGAACAGTTCACGAACAGTTCATGAACGTTCGGTTCGTTTACAGGCATTGCAATTAAGTTAAGCAATCATAAAATTCAAATTTACCTTTCTTAGTATTGTGCATACGATATTTCCGTGAAGATCCATCAAATAAACACTTCACTTCTACACTTGTTATCACAATTATCTATAGGAAAAACGACTCTATACACCGCCCCGTTCGAGTAGGAGTTGACACAAGTGATTTCATCCATAATTTTGTAACTTCGTAGGCTGATCATTTTAAAACGAGAACCATGATACCATTACCATATGGGTTAGTCACCTTCACTTAAAAAATTGAGCCCGTTTAATGGTTTTTTAACAGTAACGTCTCAAACAAGACTTAAAAAAGAAAGGTATAATAAAACTAAATAATGTTCTTTTAACTTTTTTTTTAATATAAACACTTTTAATTTTTCATCAACACTTTTTTTATTTTCCCAAAAATATATTTCTATGAGCGTATTTGTTTCTAACTAGTAGGATTCCAGAGCTACACTGCGGGCATTCGGTAGGTATTTTTTGGTTCATTGCACTATTGCCACTCTTTATAGCAACTGAAATAGAGTCCAAATAATAAAATCATAATATGCACAAAGGATATCGAAACATGTTTTATATTGATTAAAAAACTAAAAAAAAAAAAAAACAAAAGGTGTTACCGGTTTCAATAATATCGACATCAATACCTGAGTGTGTTAATCAATTTGATAAATTAATTAATTAAATTATTAACGTTGAATCATAGTTCTGATTTGTTAATCATCAAGTTATTAATTAGCGTTGGATCATAATTGTAAAAGTTAAGTTTGATTAGAAATGAATGAATCAAATTTATATAACGCAACTTAAAATTATAAATTATATTGACGCCAGCAAAAAAAAAAAAAAAAAACCGTTTTTGGTTTAAACTGGTCCATCAGATCAAAAAATAAGAAGGTCTTGGCCCTATAAATTGAAAAATTTGTCTTTTCCGAGCAGTTACACTAAAAAGTTCCCGCCTAATTGTTTTCACCACTAAACCCATGTCCCATGTTTTTCTGACCTGCATATCTGACCACGATCTCTTCCCATTACTCCCATGAAAATATGACCTACTCCTCTTTAAAATCCATGAAAATAGGAACTGCATACCCACGTTTCCTCATCACCTATTTTATTTGTTGTTACCTTTTTGCTAACGCATTTTGTTACATTTTTGCTACCGTTTTGTTTTTTTATACCTTTTTACTACTATTTTGCATTATCCATTTTTACATAAAGCCAAGCATTAGCCGTTAGTACATAGTGGTTGATCCAGGATTTTTGTTCACTGGGTTTCTCTTTTTGGTGTTTCAATTTTATATTACCAAACATAAAAAAATTCTGGCCGGTTCAAGGGTTCGGGTTGGATCCAGGGAAGTTTTTCAATGGGATCCCCTTTTTAGACTAACATGTATAATGTATCAATAAAAAAAATCAAAACAAACTAACCTGGCCGGAGCAGGGGCGGAGCAAGGGCGGGTTGCTATTGGAGGAGAAGGTACAGAATAAGAAGGATGATTTCTTTTGTTGTTGTGTTGCATTGTTTGGGTTTCACGCTTTCAGTGTTTAAAGAAAGGTTTGGGGGGGGGGGGGGGCTCAAATAATATCTTATGGTTTCGTTCCCAGTTTTCTTTATATATTAACACTATAATTTACGATTTCATTGGGTTCCCAGAAACCCAACCCAAGCCCTTAAATCCACCCCTATTTGTACATGTTTGTACAATAAGTAATGCACAATGAGCTTGCTAATTTTGTGTGTGAATATATAATTTGTTACAATCTTTTTTAACTAATATTTTTTTTTTGTTAACAATATATATATATATATATATATATTGTTATTACTAATAGTCTAATATAACATATTTATATAAAATGTAGGTATCAACCAATCCGGCAACTGTTTTTAGCAAGAAGTGGTTCACAAATTCCACTCGTTCATGCAACAAGCGATAAAATTCTGTAAGCTCGAAATTTCTAAAGATAGACCAAAATTTGCAACGTATTTAATGGTTATTATAACCAAATAAAATCAAACTCGCCTAGTCGATAGAATGAACAAAATATTTTCGATGAGTCGATGCGTAAGTATAAATCAAAGCATAAGAGGCCTTTTCAATTTGTGCGGGCGTGGTCAATTTAAAAAAAAAAAGCAGTCAAAGTGGGTGACGGTCCCAAACGAGGCTCTCTGCGCCAAACATAGTAAAACTTACAAGGAAGGAAGTTAGTTTACCGACGTCGATTGTTGTCTATACTTGATGACGTCGCGTATTGTTTGTAAACAAGATAAAATATACTACATTTTCATTCAACGGTAAGTATTCAGATTACACTACGTCAGGGACGCTTCTAAGTACGAATCGATGAGCCATCCAATGATTACAAAAAATCTCAGTCTCCTCTCCACAGAGGGGCACAGGGACTGGGGATCGAACCCCCACAAATTAATAAAAAATAAATAAAATAAAATAGACCGTTGCATAAAGAGCTGTTGGAGAGGTGGGATGTGTTAAAATTTGATTGGTGGAATGTTGTTTGTTTGCAAGCGTGAAATATTTCATGCTGAAATCATTCACGGCCAAAAACCATAAAAAGGGACGGTGTGCATAACCAAAATGGGGTGTGGATTGCCGCTTCCACGATACCAAAACATGCTGTGTAAAGGTAAACCGTAAACGGGTGATTGCAATTGGGTTAGAGTCATTAGTTTAATCGTTTTTGTAAGATTCATATTATATGGGACAATTAATTATTTGAAATCACAATATAAATTGTTCAATATAATATTTCTAAAAGCATATTTCTTTTTATTACAGTGCAGCATATTTCTTTTTATTACAGTGCACTGAAATGATTTTAGGCACTAACAAATAAAATAAATTGCTTGCTGATTTAACAAACTCTGGGAATACTCGTGCACCACAATGAGATGACGGAAATTTGATCGGTATGGTTTTGCTGCAAGTTACAGTAATAACACTCGTTGTAGCAATCGAAAAAGGAAGCTAAAAAAAACATGAACCCGTAATATGTCCAAAAGACGCGATAATGAGTCCATCGAGGATTACATCACCAGGTTCAACCGCGAAGCTTTACAAATTGGTCCAATCGGATTCGAGCTTATGAAAGCAGCGTTTACGCAAGGAGTCAGATGTGACTCGCTGATCCGCACGCTGGCCGGATGCACAGGCATGCCAAATACATGGGAAGAGATCATGCGTGGCGCTAAAAATTATGCGAAGACAGAAAGAGAACTATCCGTCTGGAGCAGAATTCAAGCACCACAGTACACAGATACACAAGCGCAAGCAGTGCGCAACCGAAACAACAAGCATGACAGGAGGGCGAAGGGCAATGTCTGGACGAGGCTTCAAGGAGCCGACCAGACAACCCCAAAGCCTTCTGCGTCACAAGATTACCAGCACAACACCTCGCTTGTGCACAAGCCCAACAGAAGGAGTCACAACAACTGGACCCCCTTAACCAAAACACCGGCGCAAGTTCTAGCAACGGAAAACGTTGACTTCCCAGAACCTAAGGTCATCAAGCGGCGCGAAGGGTTAGACCACAACAAGTTTTGCGCATACCACCAAGACATCGGTCATGACACCGATAAGTGTTATCAACTAAGGCAAGCCATTGAAGATGCATTAAAGTCCGGCAAGCTCGGCCACCTGCTGCAAAACGTCGAGCGCAAACAAGCGGGGGGTCCTCCGCCCAAAAAGATAAAGAATATAAGCATGATGATACACAGCAGCGGGCACCGAAGCCAGAAACGAAAAACTGAATCAACAGCAGAATGGAGGGAACAACAGGTGTGTTTCCCCATAGTCAAAGGCGGCCCGTCGGCCACAAAAGCAATCATTGTCACAGCCATTTTTGACCACTACAGAACCACTAGAGCATTCATGGACACGGGCAGCAATTCAGACATTATGTATGGTCAGTGCTTTGACCTCCTGGACGAAGAGGATAAGCAGCGCCTGCGCCCCATCAATTCGCCGATCATGGGATTCTCCAACGAGGTTGTGACACCCCTCGGAGAAATATCCTTCCCTCTCACTCTAGGCGCGCAGGGACGGTCGCGAACAGAAGAGGTCACCTTCCTCGTCATCCCATCCAAGTCTAAATATGATATCATCCTGGGCAGGGACTCCATGGCTTCCTACAACATGGCCACCTCCACCGTGCATAGCGCGATCGGTTTCCCCACTCCAAACGGGGTAGCCATTGTATGGGCTAACAGAGAGTGCGCCATGACCACGGAGCCCCACCCAGCAAAAATGTTGAAGCCTTGCCCGCGCACTGAACCAGAAAAGTGGATCTTAAACCCAAAGTTCCCTGAGCAGCCCATAACAATAGGGCCAGAAATCTCCGAAAATATCAGGGACCTTTTGAAACAACTCCTCCGCAAAAATATCGATGTTTTCGCATGGCAACCGTCGGACATGATCGGTGTTCCGCGCGAACTCGCTCAACACAAGCTTAACACATACCGCTCTGTAGAACCCATCGCGCAGAAGCGCAGAAGTATGGGTGCTGAAAAAACTCAAGCAATGAATGAGCAAGTTGGAGAACTGTTAAAGGCAGGCATTTTGAGGGAAACACGATATCAAACCTGGGTCGCGAACCCAGTCATGGTTAAGAAAAGCAATGGCGGATGGAGGATGTGTGTAGACTACACCGACCTCAACAAAGCATGCCCGAAGGACTGCTATCCCCTACCAGAAATCGATTTGAAAATAGACTCTCTAGCCCCGTTCCGCTTCAAGTGTTTTTTGGACGCCTACAAAGGCTACCACCAAATACAGATGGCACGTGAAGATGAAGACAAAACTGCTTTCCGCACAGATAAAGGAGTCTTCTGCTACACAAAGATGCCATTTGGCCTAAAAAACGCTGGAGCCACGTATCAACGACTGATGGACCGCGCATTCGCCAAGCAGATCGGGAGAAACCTAGAAGTCTATGTTGATGACTTAGTCATCAAAAGCAAGGAAGAGGATCAGATGCTAAAAGACATTGAAGAGACCTTCAAGCATTTAAAAGCGATCTGCATGAAGCTAAACCCAAGCAAGTGCGCTTTTGGGATGGAAGAAGGCAAGTTTCTGGGGGTCGTGGTCACCAAAGATGGGTTCAGACCAAACCCCGAAAAAATACAAGCCATTGCGCAAATGCCCTCCCCATCCACCCTGAAAGAGGTTCAAATGCTGAATGGACGCCTTGTAGCGATCAACCGCTTTCTGTCGCATCACGCAAGCAAATCCATTCCTTTCATCGAAACACTGAAAAGCTGTTTGAAAAAGAACCATTTTAAATGGACACCGGAGGCAGAAAAGGCTTTTCAAGAGATGAAGGAATGCTTGATGGACCTACCAACGCTCACCGCTCCACTCCCTAGGGAGCCCCTAACGATGTATCTTTGCGCCACAGAGCAGGCGGTGAGCGCAGTACTGATGGTAGATAGAAAGCTGGTCCAAACGCCTATCTATTACGTCAGCAGAGTACTAACAGATGCGGAGTCCAGATACACCATCATGGAGAAGCTAGTTTTAGCCCTCGTTCATGCATCAAGACGGCTGCGTCGTTATTTCCAAGGCCATCCCATCAATGTGCTGAGCGATTACAAGCTGAACAATGTCCTATCAAAGCCAGAAGTCTCTGGGAGATTGGAAAAATGAGCAATTGAGCTGGGTAAGCACACCATCAATTACAAGACGCGCCCGGCGATTAAAGGACAAGTACTGGCTGATTTCATAGCAGAAGTACCAAAAGAAAAAGTAGAAGAATGCAAAGCTGAACAAGAACCGCAACCATCGAATGACGAGAAGGCCATCTGGAACCTCTACACAGATGGGGCCTCAAACGAGGATGGCGTTGGCGCGGGGATACGCTTGGTCAGTCCAGAGGGAGCGGAATTCACTTACGCAATAAGGCTCGAATTCAAAGCCACCAACAATGAGGCTGAGTATGAAGCATTCCTCGCTGGACTACGCATCGCGCACAAGCTAGGCGCCAAGCACATCTTCGCGCACGTCGACTCAATGTTGGTCGCCGGTCAGATCAGCGGGAAATATGAGGCTAAAGAACCCTCAATGATTTTATACCTTCAACGCGCCAAGGAACTCATGGCTACTTTCCCCAGCTGCACCATCGACCACATCAAACGCAGTCAGAACAAGCCGGCGGACGCTCCAAGCAAAATGGCCTCTACAACCTTCAGCCATCTAGCAAAAGAGGTCCGAATCGAAACGCTGAGCGAACCGTCTGTACCACCCAAAGAGGTCAACGTCATCCAAACGGGTGCTGACAGCTGGATGACTTCGATAACATCCTACCTGACCAACGGCGCCCTGCCAGAGCAACGCGCCGAGGCCAGAAAGATACAGCACAAAGCCCTACAATACCAAATACAAGACGGAGTGCTCTATCGGAAGTCATACCTGGGGCCATTGCTGCGGTGCGTGGATGCAGTTGATGCGGACTATTTGGTGCGAGAAATACACGAAGGGATATGTGGGATACACGCGGGGCCGCGCATGGTGGTCGCGAAGATCATGAACGCGGGATACTATTGGCCGGGCATGCACCTGGATGCCTTAAAAATCATCCGCAAATGCGACTCATGCCAGCGGCACGCCCCCAACACCCTGCGTCCAAAGAATGAACTTATACCAGTAACTTCGGCATGGCCATTCCAAAAATGGGCAATTGATCTGGTGGGACCTTTCCCAATGACGACAGGCAAAAGGAAATTCCTGATAGTCGCAATTGACTACTTCACCAAATGGGTCGAAGCCAAGCCGCTGGCTGAAATCACGGCTAACCATGTGAAAAAGTTCATTTGGGAATTCATCATTTGCCGTTTCGGGCTGCCCATGTCAATCGTCACAGATAACGGGACTCAATTCGCGGATAAGGGGTTACTGAAATGGTACGCGGATTTGCACATCCAACCAACCTTCACCTCGGTCGCGCACCCACAAGGCAACGGCCAGGTTGAGCGCGCGAACCGCAGCATCGTGGAAGGCATCAAAGCCAGATTGGGAACGAAAGGTAAGGCTTGGGCAGAGGAATTACCGAGCGTGCTATGGGCTAATCGCACACTAACCAAAACGAGCACCGGTGAAACTCCGTTCAGCCTCACATACGGCTCTGAAGCCATGATACCCGCGGAGATTGGATGCCCATCCCCGAGAGTACTTTCCGCAACCACGACAGATAATGACCAGGAGCTGCGCACAAACCTTAACTTGGTAGAATTACGCCGCGATGAAGCAGCAATAAGAGAGGTGTAAGGAATTGATAATCAACCTCAATAATCTTTTGAGGGATTTGAGCATATATTTATAATAATAGGGTACAAGATTACAAGGAAAGTAAATAAATACAAATATTACAATTTACAAATCTCTTCCTTTAATACCCCCCGTCAATCGAAACGGTGGCGGACCAAGGCGAAGCATAGTACGAAAAACTTCAAACTGAGCACGCGGAAGGCTTTTTGTAAAGATGTCAGCCACCTGAAGATTGGTAGGAACAAACTTGGTGTAGAGCTTCCCAGAATTAACCAACTCCCGAATAAAATGATAATCCAAATCAATATGTTTAGCACGTTTATGAGCAACCGGATTTTGAGTCATAAACAGCGCACTCTTGTTGTCACAAAGCAAGGTAGGGCGAGCAGAAGGAAGAGCATGCAACTCCTTCAAAAGATGAGTAACCCAGATAAGTTCGGCAGCAGTATTCGCCATAGCCCGGTATTCAGATTCACAGCTTGACCGAGAGACAGTAGGCTGTTTCTTAGCACTCCATGAGACCAAATTTCCACCAAGAAAAATAGAATAACCATACGTGGAGCGTCGGGTATCCAGACATCGAGCCCAGTCAGCATCAGAATAACCCACGATGGATGGGACATGCGGGCGACTATAAGTGAGACCGAATGACAAAGTGCCTTTAACGTAACGTAAGACCCGTTTAACTGCCTGAAAATGATCAACGGTAGGAGCATGTAGAAATTGAGAAAGCTGGTTGACAGCGTAAGACAAATCTGGCCTGGTAATAGTTAAATACTGCAAAGCTCCAACTAGAGAACGGTAGACCGTAGGCTCCAAATAAGGGGCACCATCCGCAATAAAGGACTCATGTGGAGAAAGTGGAGTCGCAACTGGTTTAGCATCAAGCATGTTCGCCCGCAGAAGGATGTCCTTAGCATATTTGGCTTGCGTAAGAAAGAGACCAGTCGAAGTATAGACGACTTCCAAGCCTAGAAAATAGTTTAGAGCCCCAAGATCTTTGATAGCAAACTCCCGATTAAGGTGCGAGATAAAAGTAGTTATAATGGAGTTGTCATTTCCTGTGAGAATAAGATCATCCACATAAACAAGAAGATACATAATGTAGCTGTCTTTGCGAAGAACAAAGAGTGACGTATCGGCACGGCTGCAAATAAAACCATAAGAGAGAAGAAAAGTGCTTAAACGTTGAAACCAAGCACGAGGAGCCTGCTTGAGACCATAGAGTGCCTTTGATAAACGACAAACATGATTAGGAAATTTGTCACTAACAAATCCTGGCGGTTGCTCCATAAACACAGTTTCTTCCAGGTTCCCATTTAAGAATGCATTCTTGACATCAAGTTGATGTAGCTTCCAATTATTAAGAACTGCAAGGGAGAGAACAATACGAACCGTGGAGGCTTTAACAACAGGACTGAAGGTGTGCGAATAATCCAGACCTGGAATCTGGGTGAAGCCTTGAGCCACAAGACGCGCTTTATAGCGCTCAATGGTACCATCAGAGTGATACTTAATACGGAAAACCCATTTAGAGCCAACAACATTTTGTGAAGATGGTCGCGGGACCAAAACCCACGTGTTATTATTGTGCAAGGCAGTAAGCTCATCAACCATAGCAGCCATCCATAGAGGATCCTTGGCCGCGTTTTTGAAACTGCGAGGCTCAGCAACAGAAGATAAAGCGGCATGTAAAGCATATGAATGAAGACAAGCAAGATCGGCTTGGTACTTGGGTTTAAAGATGCCAGCTTTGGCACGGGTGGTCATTGGATGAGTATTTTGGTTGAGCGTGTCGGTATCGGGTAGAGGGTCAGGATCGGGAATAGGCTGGGGAATGGGTGCAGGTTCGGTAGGCTCGGTAACAGTTTCAGGTTCGGGTTCGGTAGGAATGGGTGCAGGCTCGGTAACAGGTTCAGGTGCTGGTTCGGTAACAGGCGCGGGGATGGGTGGCGGGTTTGTAAATGGACCGGGTATAGGAGCTGGAATGGGATCGGGTTGGGAAATTGATGGGGAAGTGTTGGGCTCAAGGTCGGGATTGGGTTGGGCCGATGAGGTTGAAGGGCTGGATGGGTTATGATTTGGGATAGGCAGGGGTGGGTTAGGAGGTGCTGGGCTTGGTGTTTGGGAAGTGTTTGATGGGCTAGTAGAAGGACATAGAGGACACATAGGTGTAGAGCAAGAAGGTTGAGTGTCATTGGTGTTGAAACTTGTAGGACTAGGTGGGGAAGGAGAAGGTGATGGTGATGGTGATGGTGTAAAGTCATCAATAAAGGTGGTGAGTACCAAGCGATCAAGAGACGTAGCTTCATTCGTACCTTTAAATGGAAAGGAAAATTCATTGAAGCGAGCATGGCGAGTAATAAAAACTCGATTTGTAGTGGGATCAAGACAACGAAATCCTTTGTGAGATGTACTATATCCAATAAAAACACATGGAAGACTCCGTGGCTCAAGCTTATGTTTAGCATAGTCACGCAAATAAGGGAACACAAGACAACCATATACTCGAAAATTTGAATATTGCGGCGTTTGCTTCATGAGTAGCTCAAAAGGTGACTTGTTCTCAAGTAACGGGGATGGCACGCGATTAATAATAAACGTCGCGGAGGTAAAAGCATCCACCCAAAAAGAAGATGGAATGTTGGCATTAAATAACATAGCAAGACCAGTTTCGACTATGTGACGATGTTTACGCTCAGCACGACCATTTTGTTGAGGCGTGTAAGGACAGGAGTACCTGTGAAAAGTGCCATTATTTTCAAAGATTTGTCTGACTGTATGATTAACAAACTCAGTGCCTCCATCGCTTTGGAAGACCTTGACTTTTCGGGAATATTGAGTCTGAACAAGATTAATAAAAACAGGTAAAACTGCATAAAACCCGGTCTTTGTTTTGAGTGGATAAAACCACGTGAACCTGGAATAATCATCAATAAAAATCACATAATAACGATAACCATCCTTGGAAGTAATGGGAGCAGGGCCCCATAAGTCACAATGAACCAAATCTAAAGGAAAAGATGCTCGCTTATCATTATTGGTAAAAGGTAATCGTTGTCCCTTAGCAAGTTGACAAGAAGAACAAATAGTTGGTTTAGGCAACAAAGAAGTAACAGACAAAACACCAGACTTATTTAAAACAGAAATAACATCAAACGACACATGTCCTAAACGTGAATGCCATAATTCATAAGAAGCCTTTTTTGAGAGATCAGCAACAAACGCCCGTGGTCCATCTTGAATCACATATAAGCCATCAACCCGCCGTCCTTTAGCGAGAACCTGTTTTGTTTTCCTGTCCTGAATATCAAAATAATTTTGAGAGAAGAGAACATCAACAGGGTGATCATCAGTCAACTTGCTAATAGATAATAACTTTCTGGTTAGACTTGGAACAACAAGGACATCACGAAGAGTAATTTTATCACAAAGTTTATATGAACCTTTATGCGTAATAGGAAGTTGGGCACCATTACCAAACGTTACCCGGTCAGTACCTGTATAAGGAGTGGAGTGATGAAGACAATCCGGTTTTGGAGCCATATGCTCATTAGCGCCAGAATCACCTGTCCAATCTGGCGTGTCACTGTTAACATGACATTGCGCGTGAAACGCCTTTGCTAAATCATCATTCACAACAGGGGCCTGAGACGCATACGTATGAAGATTTGGGCAGGCCGAGGCATAGTGACCATTCGTCCGACACAGTTGACAATGGGGCGGACGACGGTTACCACCACGACCACGACCAGCGCCAGAATTTGATGCGCCACGAGTAAAAGAGCCGCGGCTTGAAGAGCCACGGCCCCTACCATTACCATTACCAGAATCGCGTCTATAATTGCCGTAAAAAAGCAGCAGGTGGATGTGCAGTCCCATGTAAAGATTGTAAAAACATCTCATGGCTTTCGGCTTGGGCGATTAAATCAGAAAAAGATGGTGCGGGCTTGGAAGCTCGCACGGCTGTAGAAAATACCTCATAGGACGGACCGAGTCCGCAAAGAAACCAGTGTAGTTTATCAATGTCAGCAACCGGATGGCCGATGGCTGCAAGCTGTTCGCAAAGATTTTTAAATTTGCGAGAGAATTCAGGGACAGAGGAGGTACCTTTGGTTAGTGCTCGAAGAGAGTCACGAAGAGATTGGACCCTTTCAACAGAAGCATTACTATAAGCATTCTCCAGCGCTGACCATATTTCACGAGCGCTTTCCAGACCAAGAACCTCAGCAGCGGCGGCTTCAGTGAGAGAAGAAAGAAGAAGCAGGGCTGCTTTCTGATCATTAGTCATCCAGGAGACGAATTCAGGGTTCGTAGCCGGTTTATTTTCTGCCTGAATGGTAGGCGGCGGCGCACAGGTGGACCCATCAACATGCCCCTGCAGCCGATGAAGAGCAAGAAGAAGGCGCATATGATTGCGCCATACCAAGTAATTTGAGGATGAAAGCTTAATTGGGGTAAGATGGGAGGTATTGGTGAAGGAAGGGCTGATATCGGAGGGGACAGAAGAAGAAGAAGCCATGGCGGCAGGGAAAGGGATCGAAGGGAAGAAGAGGAATTAGGGTTTTGAGAGGTTTAGGCTGATACCATGTAAGGAATTGATAATCAACCTCAATAATCTTTTGAGGGATTTGAGCATATATTTATAATAATAGGGTACAAGATTACAAGGAAAGTAAATAAATACAAATATTACAATTTACAAATCTCTTCCTTTAATAAGAGGCAAATTACAAGCAGCAGCTAGAGCGCTACTACAATGCCAAAGTCAAAGCCCAAGCGTTCAAGGTCGGAGAGTTCGTCTTGAGAAACAACGAGGCCAGCGGAGCCCTCCCCAAGGGAAAGTTAACCCCAACTTGGGAAGGACCGTACCGCATCCAAGAAGTCCTCGGCAAAGGGGCCTACAAGCTATCAACGTTAGAAGACAAACCGGTTCCCCGAACATGGAACGCGGCGCAATTAAGAAAGTGCTATATGTAACTGCAAAACATGATGTAACGAAGGCCGTGGCGCCACTTAAATGAAATGAAATATAGCAGTTTCCTTTATTTTATATGTGCCCACACCCCAAACTTAGAAATTGCATCGAGAAAATCTGCAATTTCCTTAAAACTGCGCGTTGCATGGTTAAGATGCAACGCGCACCCTAAACTTCGAAATTGCATCGAGAAAATCTGCAATTTCCTTAAAACTGCGCGTTGCATGGTTAAGATGCAACGCGCACCCTAAACTTAGAAATTGCATCGAGAAAATCTGCAATTTCCTTAAAACTGCGCGTTGCATGGTTAAGATGCAACGCGCACCCTAAACTTAGAAATTGCATCGAGAAAATCTGCAATTTCCTTAAAACTGCGCGTTGCATGGTTAAGATGCAACGCGCACCCTAAACTTAGAAATTGCATCGAGAAAATCTGCAATTTCCTTAAAACCGCGCGTTGCATGGTTAAGATGCAACGCGCACCCTAAACTTCGAAATTGCATCGAGAAAATCTGCAATTTCCTTAAAACTGCGCGTTGCATGGTTAAGATGCAACGCGCACCCTAAACTTAGAAATTGCGTCGAGAAAATCTGCAATTTCCTTAAAACTGCGCGTTGCATGGTTAAGATGCAACGCGCACCCTAAACTTAGAAATTGCATCGAGAAAATCTGCAATTCCCTTAAAATTGCGCGTTGCATGGTTAAGATGCAACGCGCACCCTAAACTTAGAAATTGCATCGAGAAAATCTGCAATTTCCTTAAAACTGCGCGTAGCATGGTTAAGATGCAACGCGCACCCTAAACTTAGAAATTGAATCAATTTCTTTAAAATGGTGCGTCGCATAGTTAAAACACAACGCGCACCTTAAACCTCAGAATTGCATAGAGTACATCTGTAATTTCCTTAAAATTACTTAAAATCCTATGTCTACTGGATTCCTGCGCGGACGCTTCGATAAAAATGTGACGCGCAAAGTAACAGCTATGAAATAATAACAAGGCATATGAACATTAACACAAGGCAGGAATAAACTAAACTGCCATTGACAAAATAAATATGTTCAATAATACTTATAAACATAAAACCATTACATATTGTTTAAGCATATCAAAAGTGGAGCTACAAATACAGCCAAGGTTAAATACAAAGACAAAATATTCAGCTTCATTTCTTGGACGAGGAAGATGTATCACTAAAATCATCATCGTCTGACCCAGACAGGCTCAACCGCTCACCACCCTCCGCCTGAATCTCAGCCGCTAAGTCACTCGCCTTCAGCTTCGCGTACTCATGACGCGTATGCACCAAGCCGGCCTTGTCAAATGATTCCTTGAGTTCAAAGCAGCTGGGACGGTCACGGTGGCTTACAACGAAGTCCACCAGCTCGTACTTCAACTCATCAAACTCCGCGGCCTTCGTAGCAAACACAGCATCCAGGTCTTGTTTATACAGGGGAAATTGGTCCAAAGGTTTCCCATCCTGCGCATGCTGGTACCCTTCAATGAAGCCAGCCTTGCGACCCACAAGCTTCGCAGCTGCGTTCACTGCGGCCACATCTTGACGTGTCTGCGCGCAATTCTTTACATGATGGGCGACCTGCACGATACTCAAGAAACAAAGTTAGTACAAACAAACACAAAATAGTGAGAAGACAAATGCAAAAAAGAGGAACATACCTCGGGGACACAACATCCCAGGACCCAAGCGCGGTCCTCCTCTGCCACATCCTTCTCATTCTGGGCCTCCAACAATTGCCCCTCAAGCTCAAGCACTTTCCGGTGAAGGGACAAGTTTTCCTTGTCCAGCCCATCATGCCCTTCACGCAAGTCAGCGATCAACTGATCCTTCTCCTTGAAAAGCTCGCGGGCCTCAATCAACTTATCTTTGTGCTGCTGCACCAGCCGCCGTTGCACGTCCAACTCTTTACAAGTCTCATCCCTCTGAGCTTCAATCTCGCTGATGCGCTTCTTGGTCGCCTCCATCTTCGCGTTATCCTTCGCGCAAGCAACCCTCCATTGCTCTTCTCTCTCAGAGATGTGCTCACGGAGTTTGTCGCGCTCCTCGCGAAAGGTAACGGCGTCCCACTTAGCACGCTTCAGCTCCGCTTGCACGCGGTCACGCTCCTCCGTCACACGCTGTAAATCTTGATGAAATCTGTGACGGTCATGCGCCATGGACCCCCACTCCCGCACTATCTCAGCAGAAGTGGATAACATGTTGGCCACACTTAGAATATGGTCATCCATGAGGTCCCCGCGAGGACGCGTGGCCTGGTGCTCGCGCTCACCAGGAGGAATAACATTCGCCAAGAATTGACGACACTCCTCCACACTCAAGAAACGGGCAGCCGGAGTCAACGTCCAGTTAGGCACAAAAATGCCGCTGGACGACTCCCCGCCCCCAGCTGGGCGCGCACCTGAAGAACTGGGATTCGCCTCCGTTGTCACCCGTTTCTCGTTCTCCTCATCATCATCAATGGTCATATCAACGCCATGACCGTACCCTTCACTGATATCTGTCGGCGACACCCTTCCCTCATCACCCTCCGGATCATTCCGCGGAGGAGTAGGGAGTCGCACAGGCGATGGCGACCGCGGTGGCGTTGGCAGGCGCGGTGGCGTTGATCCCTGCACAGGGGAAGGCTGGCGAAGGGGAGAGGGCGGGTCCGCCAACACAGAAGTGACCAACACATTATCCTGCACATCATTAGGCGCAGACTCCTCAACCCGCTCTTCAGGAGACGTCGGCCTGATGGGCCCAGTGTCAAACTCCTTATTGATGGGAGCAGCAGTCACATCCTCTGGCGCGGTGGTGCCCAACAACGAAGCTATAAAAAACACAAGGTCATTAGCAAATAAAAAGGAAAGGAAGGGAGAAACAAGTAGCAAACTCACCTAACAAGTCTTCCTCCACAGACCGGACAAGCGTGTCCAGCTTCACTCTCTTCTCAACGGGCGATGTCAACTCCCCGCTGGCTCTCCTCTCCCTACTTGACCGCCTAGATCGCTTTTTATGGCGGGGCGCGTCAACGGGAATGGCTCCACCCTCAGATGGCCCCGCGGTGACAGGTTTCGTCAGCATAGCGCCTTGAACCTCTTCAGTCAATTTCATCACGGACTCCCCTTGAACGAACGCATCTGAAAGTTCAACGTAGCTTCGTTCAAAAGGCTGGTAATTTTCAAAGTATCTGTTAACCACTTCGTGGTTTAAAACAAAAAAATAGTCTTCACCTCTGGTCACATTCGCCTGCGGGTTGGAGATGCGATGCACAAGAGGGTCTTCATCGATAGTCTCCTCGCTGTCATCATCCGCGCGCGCAGGTGGTTGTTGCAAATCTTGCCTCCCTGCAGACCACGCAATTGGCGAAAGCAAAGACGAGTCAGAAGACTCATCACTAGATATCACAAGTAAGGGTAAGCCCGTCCGCACAAACATGTTGACGGGCGAAGGGTTCTCATAAGGTGGCGAGGACTCACCGGCTTCAGTAATGAGTAGCGGCGCGGTTGTAGCCTCCTGCGACGCGCTATCCAATTTGGGACGGACAAGTGTGTCCCAAGCCTTCTCCAATATGTACAGCTCATTGTCCGCCAGCTTCTCAAAAGCGAACCCCATGTTATCCCCGCCTAACAGCATGCTGTAGAGGCATTCTACCTCTGCAAACAAGAGATAAATAAATCAATGACACAATACACCCCGCGCAGGTGCAGAAGAAAAAAGACGATCAACTACTAACCTTTACCATCTTCAGTCAAGTGCGGATTGCGACCCTCCACCTCATACTTTATGCTCATCCCAGCCATCACAAGGCCAAGTTCAGGGATCTCGCATAAGTCAACGGGATGGCTGGTCAAGGTATTAAACCATAGCTGATCCTTATATTGAATCAACTCCGTCTTACCCAATCCCTCCGTTGGGTCTAACCTACTCATCTCAATGGGAATAACTCCCTGGTTAATCCAGAAAAATTTAGGTTTCCACTCCCGGAAACTCTTCACCCCGGCCCCAGCGCAGGCAGAAACCCCCGGGCGTGGCCTACACGAGAGCCAACTCTCCACGAAACTCAAGCTATAAAACACCAGGAACATGTCCACCAAAGGCTCAATCTTGTTGGGGCGGCAGCAAAACTCGAAGAACATCAATCTAGACATCAAACCAGGGTGGATCTGGTTAATGTGCACGCCAATTGCACGAATACAGGTACCGAGAAACTGGGTAATCGGAACCCTGAAATTGCAGTCTCGGAAGTAGCAAGCATATAACCCCACCTTCCCAACAGGGGGTTCCAGTATAGTTTTATCTGGAGCAGGAATCTCTACCCCATACGAAGACGGAAAGCCAACCCCTTTCCTAAACTTCTTAAATTCTCCTTTACTCCAAACCGCCGTCACTTCCCCAGCGTGGGGCGGTTTCTTCTTTGAACCGTCATCTCCTTTCTTTGATCCACGTTTCTTCCTGGGAATGTTAACAATGTGGTCCATGACTCAAAAACAAGAAATATTGTCAGGAAGATAACGCAGAAATATAAAATCGCCGAGGAGAAAAGAACAGAGGATTTGAGAATAAGTATGAAAGAAGTGAAAAGGTTAAGGGAGAAAGAGGGTTTAAATAGGAAGGCCACACGTGGAAGACACGTAGCCTGACGGTTTTTCGAAATTCAAAATGCCCACCAACCAATGGAGGACACGTCGCAATGTAAAGAAGACAAAACAACCCGGGCCCACCACGTCTCTGACGTTTGTACAACCGTCAGAGACTTTTCGGCTACCAACCAGTCGCGTCACCCACGCGATCTGACAGAACTGATGTGCACATTAATTAGGGGGCGTCCACACCTACCCCACTTGCACAATACCGCGCGGAAGCTTCCCCCGCCTAATCAACGCGCAATTCTTAAAAAATGCCCCACTACACAAAACTGAGTCCAGCGTCTCGCATGCTACGCAAACAACACACTGGACTAGGGGGACTTGAAGAGATAGGTACCCGCACACGCGCAGGAAAGAAACCCGCGCGCACGTCAACACAATAATATGACGTGGCGTTCTGGAAGACGGCGCATGCAACTACAAAAAAGGACAAATGTCACCCGACAGGAGCAGAGCCAACAGCCAATCACAGGCCAGAACACCCTGCTCCACTATCTCCTGCCAGTACGAGGTACAGGAAAGGACGAAAAGGACGACGTCAGGACGCGTGGACCAATCAAAGGAAGACAGCGCAGAAAATGACAACGGCCACAATCGTACAAGACAGTTGCCATGCTCCTCACAGCCAATCACAGGCTACCTAAGCAGCCTATAAATACCTCCCTTCGTCACCAGAAGAAGGGAGGAAAAACCAAGGAATAGAATTCATATTGTGAGCTGTGAGAGATAGATTATAGTCGAAACGCTGTAATAATCTTGTAACAGTGTCTTGTAACTTGTCCTGATAAACAAGAAGCTCGTTCCTTTGCATTATTAGTTCATTATCATTGTTATATTTTGATTATTAGACTGGTGTTTCTTCAATGTCCAAAAGAATACCGACGCAACGTTTAATATCGATCCGAATTTTAAAAAGCGAATACCAGTTCCGATAATACCGATATCGGTACGGGTGTTGTTAGGTCGGAAACAGTGCGGCTTGTCAGGGTAATGGCACGGTATCGACAATCAAGAAAAAAAACTTTATTTTCAATACAACTCCATTGCTAACAAAATTTATACCGAACTAAACACAACCGCATAATAATAATAATTAACGAACGCAAGCTAACAAAGGAACTAATGTTAAATGGATTAAAAGCGTATATTATTTATATAATAGAAATGGTTTAAAGCTAAAGGGTAAAAAATGGAGGAGTGTGATATTAATTTTCGATGAAACAAACAATATCTTCTTAACGAATGGTTTCAGGTTTGGGATAGAGACAAAACCTCTGGTGAAGAAGGTTTGTTTGCCAAGAACATTTCGGAGGAGGGTTGTTGAAAGCATGATGATGTTGTTGTTTGATTTTGAGTTGGAAGTGAGTAGTGGGAGTTTGATGGTGGGGTAGTTCTTCATTTTATAGCTGAATCAGTCAAAACCACCTCTGTCTTCATTGCATTAGAAGGGGATTTCGATGCGAGTATGTTGCAGAAGCAGCAGATGTTACATAATTTAGTTTAAGGTATGCTCATATTTTCTTTTTTGTTGTTAATGAATGACATAAGCATAATCTAAGCTTGAAGTTTTACCACTTTCAAGCTTCATTTTGTATTCAAAGATTGAGTATTGGATCACTGGCTGGGTTTTTTTAGTTTTGTGTGATGTGGCTTGTGCCTTTCAAGGAGTAGTAGTATAATCTTCTGTTTTATTTATTGGTAAAGTTTATATTTTATAATTTATATATATTTTAGCAATTATTATTAATATTATGTATTTTTGATACTTGTATTAGCAATTGGCTTCTTTTTTTAACTGAAGCATTCATTGATCCATTATCCTATTATATTTTGTAAGTCTATAGTTTAGTCCTGCAAAACAAATTAGATAGGCGCAAGGATGAATTTACCAATGATATGTAGTCCACAGTTTGGAGTCTTTTCTGCATTAGTTGTCGTTACCATCTTAGTTGGGCATCATACTAATAATAATTATAAGATGACTGCTTTGTTAGAAGTTTTGTAATCAAGAAATGAAAAGTCAAAGAAAAAGTCAACTGCAGAAGATTGGCGCCAAAACAAAACATTGCGTCTGTATTATTATGTCAGTTATATTTAGTCATGTTGGTTAGGTTAAGCGGTTAAATAACCGTCAACGTACTTGGGTATAAATACCCCTACTATGTCTCATTTGTGTGTATATATATATATATATTTGTATTTGTATTTGTATTTGTGTGGGATATTATTATTAGTATTGTGTATAATATTTGCTTCTCCACCCTCTGTAATTACTTTACGAGTCCCTGCACAGTTTGTGCATACTCATTTTATGTTATAATATCGTTCATCCGATCCCACGTAACCAAGTCGTGTGGAGGCGAAACAAGGCGATTCTCAACATGCTTCATGTAGAAATCTAGCTAGCTTCCGGGATATCGTATTTAAAGTTTATAGTATTGTTTTACATGCTCTCTTTCATCACAAAATATTAACATGATGTATGTTGATATTCTCCCTTTTGCCGTAAAGGGACCTATATCTTTCAACAATGTCGTTTTGTTGGCTGAAATAGCAATGGTGAATGCATCTTTGGTTCCATATATCAATCAATAAAGGTGGCTCAATCTCAACGCCCGATTGCTGATGATGACGAACTTAATTGGTCGATTGTTCGTTTCTTGCAAGTGCAGCGGCCAGCGGGTGATTTATCCATTTTAAGTGTTATATATGTCCCTTGGGAGAGACACGCTTGACAGGTCTCAACCCGGGTGCTTGGGGATGTGAACCGAAAGGTTTATTGGGTGATCTATCCTTTAACAAAAGTATGTATACAAATTGGGAAATGCTTTTTGACACATTTTGTTATAACAATGCTTACTTCACATACGTCCCCATCCACATGAGTTGGTACAATATATCCGTTTTATTTTAAGTTTTTAACCACTTGCAAAGATGATCTTGCTAGTTTAGCTTCAATACCGCATTTTACTTGCAATTTGAGTCGATATGAAATTAAAATAAGCTATTAAGTTGAATAAAATGATGAATATATTTAAAACTGGGACTTATGTTATTGACATCATTCTTTTAACAATAAGTAACCATTACATTAAAATGAACATATCGTTAAGGGCAAATTCCGCTCCAACAAACTTTCCGTCCTTATTTTTAACAAAACTCTTTTCGTTTCCCTGTTCTCATGACTCAGTTTTCCTGGTGCGCGACTTCTTTTGGGTCCACACTTACATATACAACGGAAGTCTTAGAAATCAATTTCAAACTCAAACTTTTAAATTGATTGATTCAAAAACCAACTATAAAAACAAGACACGTTTCCAGGGTTAGGATCAAATACACAAGACACTTTTTTTAGGAAGGGTGAGAAGGATTGTGATCCATTGATTATATATTTGAAGGGTTGAGATTAGTTTGTTTGAAAAAAATAAATAATAAATTAGAGGAAGGGCATAAAAGGAAAACCACATTTGTTGACTTTCTCTCTCCACATGCAATGCACATGTCAATTCCCCCATCATTTTAAAACGTCTATAACTTTTCAATACGACATTTTTTTTTCAAAAAAATTTCACCATATTAACGAGCGTTTTTTTTATCTTTAATATGAGTACCACATTGCTACATTAAAATTGAAAAAAAAAATCGTGCTAAATGGGTTTTCTTCCCCGTTGTGTCTTCTGCTCGTTCATTGTGTTATAGTATGCATGTGTGCTTTATAAATATGTTATTTATGTTTTCTTAGTCCACACATGATTTAACTTTGTCCATTGTGTTTTTAGTGTGCTTTTAATTGTGTTTTACGCAAATGAGTTTTGTATTTAGGTGTACACTGTGTTTTATTATATTGTTCATTGTGTTTAAGTCTATTATTCATTGTGTTATAGTCTTCTGTTCATTTTGTCTTTTATATGTCGTCCATTGTGTTTTACACAATTGGGTTTTCAACTTTTTTTTTTCAAAAGTATTCATTGTATTTTAGTCTTCTGTTCATTGTGTCTTTCGTATGTCATCCATTGTGTCTTACGCAATTGGGTTTTCAACTTTTTTTTTTCCAAAAGTATTTGTTGTGTCTTTAGTATGTCGTCCATTGTGTTTCACTAGACTCTTGATTGTGTTTTATACCCTATATTTAATTGGTGTTCATTGTGTTTTACATTCCATTGTGTCTTACTCAAGTGCGTTTTGAATTTTTTTTTTTCAAAAGTATAGCAATATGGTACTCATATTAAAGATAAAAAGACGCTAAATTTTATGGTATAATTTTTTTAAAAACGGATGACGTATAAAAAAGTTACGGGCATTTAAAAATGAAGGTGGAAATGACATGTGACTTGCATGTGCATATGTTTTTGACAAAATTACCCCTCCCACTTGTTAATCCTTTGGACACATGTCATTTTCCAGTGGCTTCTCACCCTTCTCATTTTTTGTAGCCTTTGTAGAATAACCCAACCCCACGTTTCCAAAGAATAAAACATTCATTTATATTCCTTTATTGTATTATTGTGTATGTCTAGAGTTTAATCATGCAAACCAAATCAAATAATATACAACCAAAATACACTACTAGAAAACTGCCAATTTATGACTAGAATTTCCGACCAAAAAAATTTGGTCGGTATTCCCGACAAAAAAAGTGCTGCTTTTAGGGACAATTTTTCGACCAGATACCGACCAAAAATAAAATTGTCAATGCTTGTCATAGACAATACTACTAACTCTCATATATCATGAATGATCATCAATAAATCGGCAACCTGAGAAGTAGTAAGACACATAATGAACATGTAACACCATGTCACGAATAAATTGCAAGTCAAATCTCTGTGTTTGGTACGCCGATGAAACACCGAGTTGATTGCAAATATATGTAGTCCTAACATTATCACACCAAATAGAAAATAGTTGGTGGAAAAGCCAATATAACATGTAACTACTCATGCGAAATAGACGTGATACATCGTAACTCAGTAGCGGTATAGGTAAGAGCACGATACACGGCCTCAGTGCTCGATCAAGCAACAATGTGTTGTTACTTGGAGCTCTAACTATTGAGCTTGGACCAAAGCAAAACATAATACCCTTTTTCGTTGTTGCTATAACGAGTGTAACCAGCTGAAACGGTGCCGATCACAACCTCACTGCGGAGTCCAAGTATTCCCGCTAGTTTGTTAAATCCACAAGTAATTTGTTTTATTTGTTGGTGCCTAATTTGATCGGTATGGTTTTGCTGCAAGTTACAGTAATAACACTCGTTGTAGCAATCGAAAAAGGAAGCTAAAAAAAAAACATGAACTCGTAATATGTCCAAAAGAATACCGACACAACGTTTAATATCGATCCGAATATTAAAAAACGAATACCAGTTCCGATAATACCGATATCGGTATGGGTGTTGTTAGGTCGGAAACAGTGCGGCTTGTCAGGGTAATGGCACGCTATCGACAATCAAGAAAAAAAACTTTATTTTCAATACAACTCCATTGCTAACATAATTTATACCGAACTAAACACAACCGCATAATAATAATAATTAACGAACGCAAGTTAAAAACGAAAATAATGTTAAATGGATTACATTATTTAGAAGAGAAAAAGGGAATGTGAGTATAGTTTACTATCTATTACTTTTTATTTATTTTTTTATATTACTGTTCATAATTTTTTTTAAAATACATGAGTAATCATCCTATAGATACCAGACGGGAGTTGAGCTGGGATATATGAATCTTATAAAAACTATTAAACTAATAAGAAAGATATTAAAAGTACTACATTAATATTCTCTATAATATTAATTGAAAGACACTTGAATAGTGTTTTACTCCTAACTTGCACCAAGGTGTTTTGCTAACATGCACTACAAAGTGAAATTGTTCTGTCTATCATTTTTGACTCTTCGAACTAACCATAGAAGTCTATTAAACATCAAAATTTATCATGCCTTTGGTCCACACAACATAAGCCTAATATTACTGTGAATCAATTAACGTATTTATATTAATCACTTCTACGAAACAAACTTGCCCCACCGCGAAGCGCGGGTAATAAAACCCTAGTTGGTAAGATCAAAGATGTAGTTAAACACTATAAGTTCATGTGTGTGGGGCTGTTAAGCATGTAACTTGTATGCGAAACCTATCAAAACTACGTAGTTTTGATTTAAATCAATAAAAATAATAATTTGAAGTCTCAATCTCCATTAACTTCTCACCTTCTGTTCCAACCCCAGATTCAATTCCAATTTCCCTAATTTCTTCGTGCACATCACCATTACCCATCTTTGTGGTCATCTTTCATCGCTGGAGGACTTTGTTCCAATCCTATATTTGATGTCAACCGATACCTTTTAATTGAATAGCATACAAGACCACCCAAATAACTAGATGTAAAATCATTTAGCTTTAAAAAAACTGAAGAAAGAGAATGGGTGTTAATCGCCTCAACCACATTTAAAAGCGTGATAAATGTTTTATATTGTATACAGAACTTAAGGGTACTTAACAGTGGAAAATCTTTCTTGTCATCAACTTCATTAGATGCCGAATTAATTATTGACTTGTGCCTAACTCTAGGATTGGTCGTTGTTCATCAACTCTGTTTCTTTTGTTTTTTAGAACAATGTCGTGCATTGACTTTAGGTTTGTTCATCTACACAGAAATTTTTCGTCCATTGTTGTGCTTGGTTTCAATACTACTTTCATCAATTTCGTATGCAACATTGAATTAGATTTTTTAAAAGATTACTCTTAATTAAACAAAAAGCTAAATAACTTATAAAGTAGTGGTCAACAGCGATGCACCCATGCAATCAAGTCAAAGTTTAATTCTTCTCTTAATTTAAATATATAATAATAAGAGAACAGTTCAGAAAAAATGAACAAGCGGTGATGACAACGAAATTGGGTATTGGTGATGAGGAAGAAGAAGGACGCGAAATTATGGCAAGAAAAGACAACTTGAAAAAAGATTTGTGATTAGAAAAGAAGGTGATAAATTAATGGAGAGATTGATATTTTAAATTACTATTTTTATTAGTTTTAATTAAAACTACGTAGTTTTGATAAGTTTCACATACAAGTTATATGCCTAACAGCCCCATATTCACTTTTCCCTTAATATTAAATACTTAATAATATTTCATTAAATAAATAAAAATTACAAATACTAAAAAAAAATTACAAATACTAAAAAAAATTACAAAATACTTAAAAAAACACAAATACTAAAAAAATACAAATACTCATAGGTTATATTTTTTCTCGATTTTGGCCTTTTGATTCAACCACATTTCCAAGGCCTTGCCTTCTAGGTGGTCGTGCGGCTTCGTTTAAAATTCAAAGTCGCGTTGAAATTGTCGATCCCTCATAAGCTCAACCACCTCTCGGTTTCTTGGATACGCTGTGCCCCGATGTCGCGTATGTCTTGGACCGCTGGTTCATCTCAGCAAACGCCGGATTAACTCGTTCACCCTCGACGAAGACTCCGCCCGGGCGGCTCGACCAGCCCGTCGACCAGGCGGACGGGGTAGCTCATCCGCCCCCTCCTCCCCTGCAAAATACGCATTTTCTTCGGCGTTTAGGTCGATGAAACGCGCGTCAGACGTAGGGGTCCCGGTATCAACCGACTCAGAGGTCTTCGACTTCTTTCTGGCCCTAGATGAAGAAGTTCCAACCGTTGGGCGGACGGTGTGCCATTTGGAGCAGTGTTTCAGCAGCCGCCAAACCCTCATGTACGAAAATTCCCGTATTCTTGATTGTATTCTTCGAAAGCAGCCTCCAAAATCATCGCGTCGTTTTGGCCAGTTTTCCACCCGAACCGTACGCGTTGATAAACACCTTGAAAGTTTGTGCATTTAGCGTTGATATCGCTCCACTTGCCCGATATGGAATCGTCGGGCCGGTAGTTGTCTCCCTTACCAGCCAGCTCAAAAAATGATGCTCGACTCTCCTCCAAAAATCTCCTATGTTTTGATAGTTCGCTAAAAAAACAAACCAAAAAAATATATAAGTGCCCGTTTAAAAAAACTATATGTAAAAAAGATATAACATAACAAAAAATATATATCTTACCAACAACAGGATCCTCCGACACGTCAACCCAAGCTCGAGCTAACGCGAACAACTCGTCGTCAGTCCATGGTAGGATGGTTTTTTTTGGCGCGAGTGTCCGTGTCTTTCCTTTTGTGAGCCCGTCTTCCTCGTCCGGTTGTCTTGCCTCGCGCGGGCTCTTTTTCTTGCACCGGTTCCTGTGTTTTCGGAACCGACTATGTGTCTTGCCAAGCATTTGAGGACCCGAACATTTGAGATGTCCCAAACACTTGTGTTGAGCCAAACCCACCTCCCATGTTAATGTTATACATGTTCGGGTCCCAATTCATTGGTTGGTTTAACAGGTTCATAAAAGTTTGTGGGTTTGAACCTGAACCTGGAGCTATGGGTTGGGACCCGACGCCAGTAGTTTGAGGACTGAACCCGAAACCACCTCTACCGAAGGGATTCATCTTGTGTGTGTAGAAATTAGAAATTGTGTGTGTGTGTTTATGCTATGTGAATGTGTATGAATATATGTTTGTATGTGGATGTATGTATTTATATAACAAAGACCCACGATTTTTTTTAATGGAATGGACCGTTCAACGTCAAAAAAAAAAAAAAGATTCTCACGAGCCCCGAAGTCAAAACGCCCGTTAAAAATAAAACGTCTTTGCTCTAAAACGCCCTATAGCGCCCGGGGGCAGTGTTCCCAACGCTATAGGGTCACATAACGCCCTAAAACGGGCCACTACGGGTGGTCTAAGAAAGATATTAAAAGTACTAGTAAAACGTTCACTTATACATAACTGCATTAGTGTATGTGTAGTGGTGGGGAGTTATGGGGGGTTATGTGTATTAAAATATTAAAAAGTAATAGAAGGGGTTATGGAAAAAGAGGGTGTAGTGGGAAGGGGGGTTATGGGGGTTATAAATGATTGGGTAATTATTATAGTGGGAAGGGTGTAGTGAGAAGAGGGTGTGGAAATTAATTAAAAAAATAATCTATCTATACATATAATAAACCAAAGCCATTTTAATGACATGGCACATAAAGAGGTATTCTCTTCATTGAGTGTGCCATGTGTCATCCCATGTGGCAAGGGCTTTATTTTAGGAAAATAATAATTTAAAATTTAAAAACAAAATTAGATTTTTATCTCTAACGTTTTCTCCCATAACTTTCAAACGTTAATATCTTTTATATACGAGATTTTTTAAAGAAAAAAATTACAACCAAATAACGAGCGTTTTATTATCTTTCCAACGGGTACCATAGTGCTATATAAAAAATGGAGAAAAAAAACGACTATTTTTTGTGTGGTTTTGTTCATACAAGAAAAAAACACAAAGTGTTCAGGTTATTCATTAATCATGTATAGGCAAGTCATTAGTTATGTTCAAACCAGTAAATATGATTTTTATTTACAACATGTGTTAGCATTGGAGTTGTACATTGTTTTAGGTTAGGTTTTAATATTAGAGTTATACAGTGTTTAAGGTTATGCACTAACATTGAAGATACATTTTAAAATAATAATAATAATAATAATAATAATAATATTCATTAATCATATATTGGCAAGTCATTAATTATGTTGTCATATTAGATATTTTATTATGTCATATTAGATATTTCAAACCGGGACGCTCTCAAACAGGTAATTGCTATGTTTTCTTTTTCTACCATATTCTGAAATAGCTCAAATCTTATTGTATGCAGTTAAAGACCTTTGACTAAATGTATTGGTGTTAAACAATCTTTGTCCCCTTGAAGTACTTGGGATCTTAATATTCTGTTTTAGGTTTGATGTTGTAAGGTGAAATGGATCTTTTGGTATATTGTTTTTTAAAAGTATCTAATGTAAGTTGATACATAGATGCCATTTTTATAGTTTAGATACTTCTAATTTTATTCACTTTACTTAAATTTCTCAACCCGGGACGCTCCCGGGATATAAGCTAGTATAAAAATAAAATTAAAATCATTAATCAGAGCATAGCGCTCGTTATCCACAAAACGCCCTCCATCCAAAACGCCTCATAACGCCCAAGGAGGCGGTGTTCGGACGCTATAGGGGAATAAAATATTCTAAACGCCCCACAACGAGCACCACTACACACAACCTTAATAATAAGAAAGATATTAAAAGTACTAAGATCAAAGATTTGATGTGACTCGTATCCAAAAAAAAATCTAAAAGCAACACATGTATAGCTGCTACAAAAGAGGTCCGTCTGTTGACGTTGCAATCTCAACCGCTTATAACATTCCACGTGTTCTCATCTCCCTTCTTATTTGTAGACCTTTGTCTCCCTCTCTGCATCAAAATCCCACTCTCTCACTTTCATTCTTGCTGTCACTCTACTCTCTTTCGGCTTGACATCACCGGCCGGACCAGGTCGTAAAACGGATACTTCATCGTTCATCCGATTATGGCTTTCGCTTCGTTTCCCTCTGCGATTCGTTTTTAATAGGTATTTTCTCTTTCTTCCTTGACTATTGTTTAGGTGTTACTTTGGGTTTTCCTTTTAATTTCTTCTATACTCTGTACCCTTTGCGTTTCTAGGGTTTTGATTTTGGTTTATTGTTTGCTAAACGCATGTTATGGCAGCTGTTAACAAACAAACACTGATATAATCTCTGGCTATACACTTATGTAACAAAGAAATTGGGTCACATGAGTGTGCATAGTGTATTAGTGTGTCAAGGTTCCTGTTTATGTTTAGGATATTTCATTGCATATAAAATAAGAGATATGTCTTTTTTTTTTTTTTTTTAAAAAAAAATCTTGGTTGTCCTATACTGATTTTAGATTCAGTGAGTTGGTCAGGGGAAATCGGCTCTCTATTGATTTTTTCAGGAATTCTTTATACAACTATTCGATTTATGATAATAGAAACTTTATAACGGCTTCATAAAAGTAATCAAAGAATCGCAAGTTTTATTGTCAAGTTGGGAATTAAAAAGTAGCTTCAATTAATCGTAGTTTTGATTTAGATGATGACAAGCTAAGGGCGGACGGGCCGCCTACCGAATTGTCCACGGGTACCAACTACCAGCACGGTAACACCGTCGCCACCCACGCTGGTAGTGGTCCCGTGTACCGTTTCGCTGGTTCTGTTTACCGTGCTGGTACCGGGATGGTTTGTTGGTTTTTAAAAAATGCAAAAATTTCAGTTTACCCCCCCCCCCCCGTGTGTTTTGTGTTTTTTATTTTTACCGTTTGTTTTATATGTATAACGTTTATTTATTTAGGTTTTTTGTATTAACCGTATGTTTATTAGAATGTAAAGTAAATAAAAATAAAAACCTTGCATTAATAAATATTTTAAACATAATAATACTAAAAAATACATTAAAAACAAAGAAAAACACTTAAAGTTTGCGCAACATTCGCCATGCCTCGACATGGTCGAAATCGTTGTCGTATCGAAACTCATACTCATATTGAGCCTCATACTCATATTGAGCGAATTCGATAGCCAGCTCCGGATCGTCTGTCACTTGTTGCTCGTATAGGGTGGTCCACCTCTCACATTTGATGTTGAGGTCGCCCCACTTGAACTGGAGTCGCGAACAGTCTTGGTTGTGTTATTGTCAACGTGTTCAACGAAGTCGCTTAAACACTCGAGCCTAAAACTCCTTGGGGGGAAGGCCGACCCATCGTCCCGGGGGGGGGGGGGGGGCGGGGAGTTGAATTTCGGGGTCGTTCGACGCATCCTTGTGGCAAACCACAAGGGTCATTTCTTCTTCTTCGGTCCACGGGTTCATTTTTGTGTGTGTTCGGTTTTTAAACCATGGTAAATTGTGGCTTTTAACCCCACAGTTTGATCACTTTATATACAACGACGGTGGCACTGTTAAGAATTAATTCGCTAACCGTTTAGGTGAGTTAATTCAATTTACTCAACGATTTCCAAGATAAAAACTTAAATTTGGCTGACTGTTTGGTGGAACGGTTGAAATAGTAATTAAATGATAAAACTGTGTAAACATATAAAAAAAAGTTTGGGTATGTAAATGAAAATAAATAAAAGAATCAGTGAGTGTTGCCTATAAAAATGGTGTTTCAGTGAAGTAAATCAGTAAAGTGATGTGACAAAGCAGGATTGGTTTAAAATCATAAAAGAAAAATTGAATTCTACAAGCATCCCTCTTGGCCTAATATACATTACGATCTTCGTTCTCTGTCTTTTGCATTTATTCATTTAAGCCTGTAGTTGTATCAGCAATTGTTGATAGGTAGTAATTATGTACAGATGAGGAATTTACTTTTTTTTAAACCTTTGTTGGTGTGTGTGTCTTTGGTGCAGGATGTACACCGAGTGGGAGGTATGGGGTTAGCGCCTTGAGTGGGACTTTTGAAAGGTCGTTTCGTGTTTGCTTTTTTCCCGTGTGCGCCTTCTCTTTTCTTTGGAGACAGACGGGTGCAGGGCCTTGTTATTATAATATATTATTATAGCAACATCAAACAAAGCTTCTTCATTCCTTAGTCATCCCTCAGCCTCAACCGGATGACAAAGTGCTTCATCCAAGCAATCAAGTGACATCAAAATCCCCTTCAAAAAAAGAAAAAAAGAAGTCAATTGCTAATACAAGTATAAAAAATACATAATATTAATAATAATTGCTAAAATATATAAATTATAAATATAAACTTTAGCAATAAATAAAACAGAAGATTATACTACTACTCCTTGAAAGGCCACATCACACAAAAGTGGGAAAAACCCAGCAAGTGATCCGATACTCAATTTTTTGAATACAAAATGAAGCTTGAAAGTGGTAAAACTTCAAGCTTAAATTATGCTTATGTCATTGCATTAACAATAAAAAAAAAAATATGAGCATACCTTAAACTAGATTATGTAACATCTGCTGGTGCAACATACTCACATCGAAATTCCCTTCTAATGCAATGAAGACACGGGTGGTTTGACTAATTCAGCTATAAAAGAAGGTTAGCCCACCATCAAACTCCCACTCCCTCACTTCCAACAAACATCATCATGCTTTCACCAACCCTTTTCCTCCGAAATGTTGTTTGCAAACAAACCTTTTTCTTCACCAGAGCTTTTGCCTCTTCCCAGACATGAAACCGTTTGTGAAGAAGATGTTGTAAGAGCCAGAACATGATATCGTGATTTTCAGTGAATCAAACTTTGAATTTTCTGCTAGACTAGCAGAGGCTCTTAAGCCTAAGCCAGGAGAGAATATGGTTTGCACAACTCCGAAGAACATGGGTACGTACTATTTATATGAAGGTAAATAGTACGTACCCATGTTCTTTGGAGTTGTGGAAATCATATTCTCTCCTGGCTTAGGCTTAAGAGCCTTCGCCAGTTTTGCTGAAAATTCAAAGTTTGATTCATTGAATATCACTATATCTTGTTCTGGCTCTTACAACATTTTCTTCACAAACGGTTTCATGTCTAGGACAGAGCAAAAGCTCTGGTGAAGAAGAAGGTTTGTTTGCAAACAACATTTCGAGGAAGAGGGTTGGTGAAAGCATGATGATGTTTGTTGGAAGTGAGGAGTGGGAGTTTGATGGGGTGGGCTAACCTTCTTTTATAGCTGAATTAGTCAAACCACCCGTGTCTTCATTGCATTAGAAGGGAATTTCGATGTGAATATGTTGCAGCAGCAGATGTTACATAATCTAGTTTAAGGTATGCTCATATTTTTTTTTATTGTTAATGCAATGACATAAGCATAATCTAAGCTTGAAGTTTTACCACTTTCAAGCTTCATTCAAAAATTGAGTATCGGATCACTGGCTGGGTTTTTCCCACTTTTGTGTGATTGGCCTTTCAAGGAGTAGTAGTATAATCTTCTGTTTTATTTATTGCTAAAGTTTATATTTATAATTTATATATTTTAGCAATTATTATTAATATTATGTATTTTTTATACTTGTATTAGCAATTGACTTCTTTTTTTTCTTTTTTAAAACGGCCAACGAATCAATTCTGAGCACTCTCGGGCACCATTTTGGCGAATCAGGTACTCAAGAGTACCTGGGCCACCGATTATCCTATTATATTTTGTATGTCTATAGTTTAGTCCTGCAAAACAAATTAGATATGCGCAATTAGGATGAATTTACCAATGATATGTAGTCCACAGTTTGGAGTCTTTTGTGCATTAGTTGTCGTTACCATCTTAGTTGGGCATCATACTAATAATAATTATAAGATGACTGCTTTGTTAGAAGTTTTGTAATCAAGAAATGAAAAGTCAACTGTAGAAGTTTGGCGCCAAAACAAAACATTGCGTCTGTGGTATTATGTCGGTTATATTTAGTCATGTCGGTTAGGTTTAGCGGTTAAATAACCGTCAACGTACTTGGGTATAAATACCCCTATTATGTCTCATTTGTATTTGTGTGGGATATTATTATTAGTATTGTTTATAATATTTGCTTCTCCACCCTATGTAATTACTTTACGTGTCCCTGCACGGTTTGTGCATACTCATTTTATGTTATAATATCGTTCATCCAATCCCACGTAACCAAGTCGTGTGGAGGCGAAACAAGGCGATTCTCAACATGCTTCATGTAGAAATCTAGCTAGCTTCCGGGATATCGTATTTAAAGTTTATAGTATTGTTTTACATGCATCTACATGCTCTCTTTCATCACAAAATATTAACATGATGTATGTTGATATTCTTTCTTTTGCCGTTTTGTTGGCAAAATAGCAATGGTGAATACATCAATAAAGGTGGCGCAATCTCAACGCCCGATTGCCGATGATGGCGAACTTAATTGGTCGACTGTTTGTTTCTTTCAAGCACAGCGGGCCGTGATTTACCCATTTAAGTGTTATTGGCCCTTGTGGAGAGACGCGCTTGGAGTTGGGATGTGAACCGAAAGGTTTATTGGGTGATCTTTCCTTTAAAAAAAAGTATCTTTTGACACATTTTGTTGGAACAATGCTTAATTCACATACGTCCATCCACATGAGTTGGTACAATATGTCGGTTTTATTTTAACCACTTGCAAAGATGATCTTGCTAGTTTAGTTTCAATTGCGCTTTGTACTTGCAATTTAAGTCGATATAAAATTTAAATAAGCTATTGAGTAAAATAAAATATTGATTAATATTATATTTAAAACTAGAACAACCAAGTGGCATGTATATGTCTTCAGTGGCGAAGCTTGACCCATAGGTTCGGGGGGTTGAAAACCAGTTTCGGGGGTCGAAACCCTATGTACCCAAAATTTTCTATACGAATACTATATAATCGGAACTTCTGCGCTAAAATTTGGGGGGGGGGGGGGGGGCGGCCGCCCCCACCCGCCCCAACTAAGTTGCGCACACTGTAATGTCTTAAGAAACTGACAAGTAGTTAAAAGTGGCACTTATGTTATTGTTATTGACATCATTTTTGTAACCATAAATAACCATCATTACGTTAAAATGAACATATCGTTAAGGGCAAATACAGCTCCTACAAACTTTTCGTCCTTATTTTAACAACCCCCCCCCCCCCCCCCCCCCCCCCCCCCCCCTTATGCCTCGATCAGTTAGTTTTCCTGGTGCGTGACTTCTTTTGGGTCCACACTTAACATATACAACGGAAGTCTTAGAAATCAATTTCAAACTCAAACTTATACTTGATTCAAAAAACAAGACACGTTTCCAAAATAAAGCACATTCCATTTATGTATATTCCGTTATTGTGTGTGTCTTGAGTTTAACCATACAAACCAAATCAAATAATATACAACCAAAATGCACGTAAATTCGAAATTCAGAAGTGAGTAGGATGTGTCAATGCTTGTCAACGACTCTCATATATCATGAATAATCATCAATAAATCGGCAAATCCGAGACACATAATGAACATGTAACAAACACCATGTCACGAATAAATTGCAAGACAAATCTCTGTGTTTAGTACGCCGATGAAACACCGATTTGATTGCAAAATATATAGTCCTAACATTGTCACACCAAATAGCAGAAGTAGATAAACGGGAATTAATTCTAATTCCCACATGATGAAAAAAAGTAAAAGGTCCCGTCGGTGGACAAGCCAATATAATATGTGACTCATGCGAAATAGATGTGATACATCGTAATTAACTCAGTAGCAGTATGGGCAAGAGCACGATACACGACATCAGTGCTCAATCGAGCAACAATGTGTTGTTACTTGGAGATCTAACTAATGACTTGGTGTCACACCCTCAAATTCCACGTGCGGGGTTTTACCGCGAGGCGCGTGACAAACCAGGATCTAAGTCAACAGTCACAATAAACGACACTATATGATACGTAAAAACGACATAAGCAAACCATTAAGTTTTCATAGTTAATCCATCGCTGCGGAAGCGTAAAACTTTATTACAACTCAAAAGTAAGACATGAAAGTCTGGTAATACTCAAAATGAAATGCAAATGGATCCTAGACGCCGTGAGACTCAGTGCGCCTAGACTCAATGCTGCTACCTTTAGCGACCTGAGAAAACATGCCAAAAGGACGTCAACATATAATGCTGGTGAGTTCACAGGTTTTAAGTTCACAAAGCGTTTCAAGCGTAAAGAGTTTCATCTCAAAAGTACCAAATATGCAAAACCTTTAAGTACATAACAAACGTTTCCTTACTACTACGACTGTGTTGCCGAAACCATTACTGACAAGCGTTGCGTGTGTTGCCGCCCGTGTTTGAGTTGCCGAAAATAGAGACAATATGCACCCGCCCGGCTCCCAGCCGTCGGGTGGGGTTCGTCAAGCCCAATAGATCTATCCACATTTCCCACGTTGTGCCCCGCACATTCATGGTTTCCCAGGGACTTAGCGTTGCGTTTCGTCGTATAGTAATTTAAAACAAGCGCTGCGTTTCATAAGCGTTGCGTTTCAAAAGTGTTGTGTTTCATAAGCATTGCCTTTCAAAAACATAACGTTGTATTTGTTAAAACGTGTGGCATGCTTCTCCCCCAAGAAAAAGTGTATAAAAGAGGGGCCGTGAAACTCACCTTAGAGTGCGTCCTCAGTAAAATAGAAATCCGATACGTGTGTAATAGTCCCTACTAGTGGCGACCTATCAATGAGTTTGTATAAGTGTGATGACTACTAACCCGAAGGCTAATCAGTCCCCAAGTTGTCCAGACCGTGACCGTGTATGTTGAAAACATGTTTAAACGGTAAACTGACCAAACCAGACAATACCCGACATCCCATTGGTGACCCGACATCCCACGTGTTAGCCACATACAAGATATCATGCAACTTATGCAATTAAACACTTAGCATGCGCAAACATTCACCCTATCTAGCATAACGCCCAATTAACGCATAAACAAGTCCGAACACTTGTTACCAAGTTATTAGACATGTCACGGGGTTCCTAACATGTTCCTAAGGGTCAAACCGTGTTTTCGGGATGTCAAAATGCACCTATGACAGCAGTACACGCGATTAGGAATCAAACATGCAATTAGGAAAAGTCAACTGGTGATTAGGAAGGTCAAAATGGCGATTATAATTGTAATCACCAGACATACTGGCGATTGGGCTCCCAATCGCCTCTTGTTACACGCGATTGGGGGCCAATCGCCCTTACTATAGGCGATTAGGGTTCCCTAATCGCCCATGCTGCACCATTCCGCCTTTTTGCGCGTTTAACCCTCTAAATCAGATCCGAAACATGTGGAAACACCCAATATCAAACCCAAAACATTAATCAAACTATTTTAAGCAAAAACCCCTAATTTATTATCGCCCTAGCTGTCCCGAATGCAAGCGTTTTCCCAAAATAGCATAACTAGCATGTAAACATCCCATCAATCATGCAAAACTTACCCTAAATAGCAAATATCCAGATTTCATCACATGACGACGTTGTCCGACATTATCCTACTGTTCTAGCATCATCCTAGAGTAAACCCTAACCTCAAACAATCAACAAAACACAACATATCATCATCAATCCTTCATAATCATTCAAACGGGTCAAAACGCCTAATATCCATAATACACATCTATGGACCTTCAAACTCCTAGGTTAACATCATATCAACTCATTTAGATCAGAAACATATCAATAATACAAGAACAACCATGTTTAAATGATAAAAATCCTATCTTGCATGAATACATCACATATAACAAGCATAGAGGTTTGGGTTTGTTTAGAAACTGATTTTAATGAGTTTTCAAAGACACAAATGTTTAGAAACCAGGTCTGGACCTTTAGGGAGCAAAACAATATCATTACAAAGGTTTGGGATGAAGAACACACCTTGAAATTGTAAGATTATGAGATGTAAAGCTTGGAAATGTGATTTCTTGATCAAAAACGTGTTGCAGAGATTGAATAAGGTGTGGGGTGGCTTTGGGGTGTATTAGGGTTTCACAAATGATGTTTAAAACATAAGGGGGGATTTATAGGCGTTTCTAGTCGTTTAGTACGCGTCAGGCGATTACAGTGCAGTATAGGCGATTAGAATTTGTAATCGCCTATACCTACTAGTGATTAGGCTCTAATCGCCTATACCTATTGGCAATTACGCGTAATCACCTATAATGTCATGCAATTACGCGTAATCACCTATAATGTCATGCAATTACGCGTAATCACCTATAATGTCATGCAATTACGCGTAATCACTATTTTAAACACATATAAACACGTATTCACATACCGGCAAGTCATATAATGATTGTAAGCACATAATGCATGATAACTAACACGTTCCCATCCGTTCACCAATTCCCGGGACTCCAGATTTACGTGTGTGCGTTAAACCCGGCGATTCTACAAATCACCCATCCGTGTTAACATGGTTATGGATCGACTCCCAGTGATCCCGTGGATCACAGTAACGACTCCCGATGATTCCCGGAACCATCATCACGACTCAACTGACCTAGTTAAGTATGCTTGAAAACGTTTTTCGCTAAGGTAGACTTATGTGTTTTATAAAGTGTTAACCTAAACGTGTCGGGTGTCACACTTGGACCAAAGCAAAACATAATACCCTTTTCGTTGTAGCTATAACGAGTGTAGCCAGCTGAAATGGATCCGATTGCAAGCTCACTACGGAGTCCAAGTATTCCCACTAGTTGTTAAATCCACATTTTATTTGTTGGTGCCTAAAATCATTTCACTGCGATTGAATTGAAATAATTATTATAATATGATTTCAAGCTAGATTAAAACAATACTCTCCCATAGCATAGCATATCAATCTTGTAAAACGAATGGCTCTAGTCCGACTGAAATCACTCGTTTACCTTTACAACTAAGCATTTTTAGTACGTAAATCCATCTAGTCAATCAATGACAATATTGTCCAATACAATATGCATCTTATGAAAGATTATAACAATGCCTCTAAACCGATTGCAATCACTCGTTTACCTTTACAACTAAGCATTTAGTACGTGAATTCATCTAGTCGACGACAATGACGAAACGACGAAGCTTGATGATGAATACAATCCTCATCCTTCTCGTTACGTTCTCCGTTCTAGAGATTGATTGCAAAATATCTAAAATGGTTTGTGTAGTAGATGATGAGTGGAGCCGCTATACACCACATATGTTAGCAGGCCGGGGGCATCTCCCGTAAGAAAAGATTTCAACCATGACAAGTTAACCTTTTATCATCATTTACGTTATCGTAAGTTTTTTTCAGGCCTTCCATTTCGTCACGGGTAATAAATAGTAACTTTCATTGAAAGGATAACCTTTATCTTTTAGGATGTGATCGATGACGTGTATGGAGCAAAAATAAGAGGTAACAAAATAGATTTCGATCAAAAAATGTGAATTGCAACATATGTAAGTTTGTATAATACAAGATTATAAAGTTTATTAGTATGCCCATAAAATGATTTCTTATGAATGATCCGTTTAGGACGGACATTAGCGTTTATTCAATGGATTTAGTTTACCGACGCTAATGTTTTAGTTCGGTTTCTTCAATCTCTCATTGCAATTTAAGTTAAGCAATCATAAAATTCAAATTTACCTTTCTAAGTATCGTGCATACGATATTTCCATGAAGATCCATCAAAAAACCACTTCACTTCTACACTTGTTATCACAATTATCTATAGGAAAACGACTTTATACACCGCCCCGTTCGAGTAGGAGTTGACACAAGTGATTTCATCCATAATTTTGTAACTTCGTAGGCTGATCATTTTAAAACGAGAACCATGATACCATTACCATATGGGTTAGTCACCTTCACTTAAAAGTAAACATAAAAAATGTTGGAAATTTAGTGAAAATGTTATTTTCACAAAATATAGGAAAATGAGTTTTTTTTAACTTTGGACAGAAATATATATTTGAAACAGAGGTTTAATTATATATTTCTTTGTGGGTTTATGTTCTATGTTGTGAGAGCTTCGCAACGAACCAAACCACGTCCAAAACAGAGCTAAGATGAATGAGATATCGATGCTCAAAGATTGGTGATTGAATCACTTGATGCTGAAATGAAACAAGGAGGAACTTGTCCCACATAGGAGAGTGAAGATACCATGAGTGGTATATAAGGAGGAACACCTTTTCCTTATTGTTTCATAGGAGCACCCCAACTTGCACTCGCACACGCACTTGCACACGCGCGTGGCGTGGGCGCAATGTGGCGATTTGATGACTCCAAATAAAAAATATAACTATATAAACTATAATACGCCAATCCTAGCATGTCATCTACATATAATAAGAAATAAAAGCGCGATCAACATTCCCATTTTCCGACAGTTAGTTTCCCTCTCGGGCATCCTAACATGACAACTATACAGAAAGCTAACACGAATACACACGTTAACCGCTTCAAGTTGTTTATTAGCGCGCAACTGATATGATCTAATGAGAATCTTTTAAAGATAGGTTAGTATCACCTTTCGGGAGTCCTCAACCGCACTAGTTAAGGAAAGCAATATTGAATACACAATACGACCACCTAGACTAGCATAAAGTAGAGCATTTCACAACCTATTCCATTTTACCAACTTTGAACACAGATCTACTAAGATCGCCATTTTCACTAAAATAACTAACAAAGATCATTAACCGTGTCAAAGATTAGTAACAACACCATTAAGCTTTTTAGACTCTTTTACATGCCGGTAAACATTTATAATCATTATCCGAGTGACTTTAACCAAACCAATACCCGGTTACAGTTTCATGGTGTAAACTTTATTAACAAGTTAACTAGTTTACTATCGGACGATTAAACGGACGGTTTCTTCAACAAGTAATCCGCCTAACACATTCGACAATCATCAAAGTCATCCAAACACAACTACAAATCTATCAACAATGAAACAAGGTTGCGCTATGATCATCAAGATTCAAACATGAAAAACGCCAAATTTATACAAAACATGATTACATACTAACGATTGTTTTAACTACTAACTATTACTAATGTTCTTGCCCGTAGGCGTACGATTAACTAAAACAACATCAAAATAGCATACAAAATCAGATTTGGATCTAAAAAGGCTTAAAGGATCAAACCATAAGAATGCTAAAGAGATGGGTTGGATGATGAAGGATGGATCGGATGAATTCCCGAGCTTGTTAAACGGCCTTCCAGCAGCTTGATTCGTCCGAAAATCGCCCAAAATCGCCTCTCCAAAACCCAATACTTGATTAGTGGCTGAAATGGGCATTTTATAGCAGAACAGAGCCTGTGAGCGGCCGCTCGGCCTCTGTGAGCGGCCGCTCACTTTACAAAAAGGTGAGTAAGTGGTCCGTGCATGACGTAGAGGTTCCAGAAGGTTGCCAAAAATATCTGGAGGAGCGAGCGGCCCGCTCACTCAGGGAACAGCCCGACAGCACGATCTTTAAAATTACATATAAAATCGTAGAAAAATCGTTAGGAGGTGTTCTTTATATGCCTGGAAAGCTCTCGGAGCGTAGAACAATTCTTATTTGAAAGTCGAAGTCGGATTTTGGGTTTTAGAAGGGGTAAAAGCGATCCGAACAGCTGCTGCGCAAAAGTTGCAGCAGTATGTTCTCCTGATAAAGGGCCGAAATCCTTGTTTTTTTCGGTTTTGCTTCCGGGACATCGTTTAAGACCTGAAATCGTAAAGATACCCAAATAAGTACCAATTCCTCGTGTATAAAGTCAAAAACGTATGAAAATGGGAGTTAAACGAGGACTTTTATATGTGTATTTTAACGTATATCAAACCTCCCCACACTTGAACTTTGCTTGTCCTCAAGCAAACACTTAAACAGAAAATAAACGAAAATCTCGCCAAGTGGCAACAAAGGCAAAATATAGTCTGTACAGACGATAATAGACAAGCCAACAAAGATATATAAACAGGTGATAAGATAACTAAAAGGCGACGATTCACTTCCGATCTACAAGCACGCAAACCCGTACACGACTCATAATGTTCACACACACTCGGTTTTATTTATGATACATACGTGTAATGTGTATGTGTAAATCGCTCCATTGCCAAGACAATGAATCGTGCAATATCATATGCTTGTCAAAAGATCTAGTCTTCACCAACTAACGTGTGAAAAAGCACAAATCAAGAGGTCTTATAAGGGTTGTAATGTTAGGCAAAGGTAAGGGTGTGGAAGGGATATTTACAGTGAGTGACAAATCGGCTAAAACCCGACGGTTATGTGTAACTAATAGTAACTACTATACTGTACAACTGTACAACAAAGACACGAATATAGGCGATTGTTATTTTAAATCGAGCTAAGCTAAACATATAACTTCTAACTTTAAAGCTCTAAAAACTGTTCGAATACTACTAATTCACCCTATTTTAGGGTGTTCTATTTTTCTAGATTTTTCTTTCTTTTTTTTTTTGTTTCTTTTTTCTCTCTCTTTTTTTTAACATATATATATCTATGATATATATAACTGATAACTAAGACTGATATAATCAACATACGGGTGCTAAATATATAAACCCGAAAACGAACTATTTACAACATAAAAAACTAGTCAAACAATAACCTAAACCGAGCTTTAACACAAAAGGTTTAAAAGAAAAAGGCTATTTGGTTTAGTGGTGAAATGGTGTGATAAATAAGAAAAACACGGGATTAGGTTCAACATGGTTAACTAGTGGATAACATTTGGGTGCGGGGAAACAGATAGAACGAAAAGAAAAGGCTAAATCAAAAGGGTATCCTAAATGCCTCAATCATGTTCGTACAATCTCACACGTATCTGATCTAAATAAGTATGCTAATGACAAGTTCTAAATTACACAAAACATCCGGCTAACTCGAAAGCATGTCAAAGAAATGAAAATCTATTCTAAGGCTCAAATGCTCACGTAACCGGAAGGAAATGGTTGCAAGTGTACGAATCTAACACGCTCGCATCTCATCTGTTTGTCGCGCCTCAAGTTATCTTTATCAAAAATTAGTTAGGCTTGATGTTTATAAGTAAATATATACATATATGTACTTTTAAAGGTTTTTTTTATTATTATTATATATATTTTTTTTAGAGTAAATATAACACATATATATATACATATATATACAAGAGGACAAACAAGATATAATCCCTCCCCACACTTGAAACTCACATTATCCCCAATGTGACAATAGAAAGCGTTTATGAAATAGCTAAACTATTCGTGCGAAAAAAAGAGAATAATACTCCACTGTTGGTGATAACCCGAAAAGTATTGTGACCGCATTGAGCATCCATACCGTTGCTCGCCGTTTCCTGCACTATCACCATTCTTGACAAAAGCAAAGCATATCAAATCCATTCATCATCTCATTATTCAAACCAAATAAACAATACTGAAATAAAATACGAATGTTTATGAAGTATCAAAGAAACTTGTGGCTCGTTTGTCCGATTATGAAGAAAGCCCCAAAGTTTCATGAACAGTACTTATCTAAACTAAGATAAAAAACACTAACAATCTTAAATTTTGGGTTTTGTTAAACCATTATGAAGAAACCCCAAAACTTAAGATAATTAACAACAATCTACACACTAGAACATATGGAATTTGGGGACTTTTGAACAATTATGAAGAATCCCCAAAATTCATGAACAAACCTAATTTACACTAAGATAAACACTATACTATAAGCATAACATGAGATTAATCTATTATTATGCTAAATTACACTAAATATTATGCTAAAAATTCAAACAAATCTTTAAAATTTTCGGATTTGATTTGGACATTATGAAGAAAACCCAAAAACTCAAAGATTTGGACAATAACATACCCTAATCTATACTAGCAAAGCAAACAATCCATCTAAAAACTTTAGGGTTTGTTAAACATTTATGAAGAGACCCAAAAATTCAGAAAAGATTGCATAAAACCAGATTACATTACACTAGAACAAGAAAAATTGCAAGAATATAAGAGATTCATACCTTCGACTTGAAGACTTGGATGTGGAATTGATAGGTTTTTGGGTGTTTCTTTGAGAGCAAGTGCAAGAAATCGGGTAAAATAAAAGTGAGCGGCCGAGTTTTTGTTTATTAGGGTTGATTTGGTTCAGTTTTTTAAGTGAAATACCCAATCTGCCTCTGCCAAAAATTTCGAACAGAGCCTTTGCGCGGCCGCTCGCCGGATTTTTTTTTAAGTATTGGGCGTTTGGAGCTGCCGCTCGGTGCCGGTGAGCGGCCGCTCATTGCAGCTGATGTGAATTTTTGCTGCAGTTTCGCCTCCAAAATCACCTGCACTCGCTCTGTTTCAACACAAACACCTACATACCTGTTTTGAGACGTTTCCTATCATAATACCATGGTTTTGAAGCGACTATCCACACAATCACAAGGCGCGAATCAAACCTGCAAAAAGATTAGAAACTAACTACAAAACAAGTTAAAACTAACAACTTAACTAAAAATTAAACTAAGTTATGAACATTTGTACAATTTGGTGCGCCCATACACGCCGTGCTGTGTTTATTAACGAGTCGCTAGCTAGACTCACTTCCCCACACTTATTAAGCATGTGGGGCATAGAGGTCGATTACCTCTACGGATTGGTCAACCGGTCCATCAATGTAAGCTTTTAAGCGATGACCGTTGACTTTCAAACTTAGTCCATTTTGATTTATGGACTCGTCCATATGGACTTTAAACTTCTTGGAATGGCCGTTTTCATATAATATTTTCTTTAAGATCGCTTTCGCCTGAATGGAGATTGAGTACGGGCGAGAAGATCGATCGAGCAATGAACAGACATCGGCCATCCCCACACTTAAACTGACGCAATGTACGAAATAATAGAAAAAATAATTACAGACTCGATCTAAGAAAAACGGAAGAAATATAGATAGATAAATATACTAAAAACTATACACTAACTTAAATTATGAAAATATATAAAATATGAAAATATACCATATTTTCAGCAAAATCTACGTCGCTCGCGCATCACGAAGAAGTATAGACCGCTTCTCGCGTGGCGCAAGTGAGTACAATGACTCAAGGTGCTCGCGCGTCGCAACAAGATAAAGACCGTCTTTTTGCTTGCGCGAAAACAACATTTTTCACTGAAAAAATAATATAACGGAAGTTGACGGATAGAAATGATGATGGATGCCAATGAAATGAGTTAAAAATGGAAGATAGCGGCTATTCACGTTACGCGAAGGACTCTGGTGATCCTGTTCGCGTATCGCGAACAATAAAAGATAAAACCCGGGGTAATTAGGAACTCGCTTAAGGCGGAACCATAAGCCCAGCTTCTTTGCGAATCGCAAGGAAGCATTTTTCACAGAAAATTATTTTTATTAAAACCACTTCTATATTAAATAAATTTCCCAAGTTTTCTTAACCCAAACCTTTTATTAAAAGCATCCGAATCATCCCATTTAAATGTAACATATCCAGACTTCCATTATATATTTACATAAAAACTATAAATACATAAAAATTAAAATTATATATACAGATAAACATATGAACACATGGTCAACAAATAAAGAATTTAACTTTTCAAATCTAAAAATTAACAATTAGTCCAAATCCGGACAAATAAATCAAATAAATCATATACTGAATCAATCAAATTCATAGACAAACCAACTAATCCAAAATTCAATAAATTAAACCTATCAACATCCTAATGAACGAATAATCAATCAAATCAATCCTATAAGCATAAAAATGAACAAATATATATGCAAACCTATGAACCAATCTAAAATCAATCCAAAATATCAACAGACAGATAAATCTAATAAATAATCAAATAATCATATATGCAAATAAATGAATGAAATAAAGAATTAGCGAAGTATAAACAAGTATTCACAAGCATGTACACTGGTAAAAAGTTGACTCGGTTCGTTCCTAAAGCTCGTCGCGTCCCCGGCAACGGCGCCAAAAACTTGACGTGTGCGAATATACACATAATTTTACAATGAAATAACACACGTTTTGCTTTAATATTTATAAAAATGGTTTAGACCTTAATATTAAAACACACACAATAGGGCAAGTGTACCCTGTCATATATGTAGTAATGTGTAGATAAGAACCAGATATCGATCCATGGACGCGCGCGGAGCAATGGTACTAAAACTCTATCCCCGATTTACCAGTAAGAAAAGATAGTGAAAGTTTGTTGTTTTAACTAAATTAATTCTAAAATATCTAAATAACATATGTAAGACTCCAAATAGAAAATATAACTATATAAACTATAATACGCCAATCCTAGCATGTCATCTACATATAATAAGAAATAAAAGCGCGATCAACATTCCCATTTTCCGACAGTTAGTTTCCCTCTCGGGCATCCTAACATGACAACTATACAGAAAGCTAACACGAATACACACGTTAACCGCTTCAAGTTGTTTATTAGCGCGCAACTGATATGATCTAATGAGAATCTTTATAAAGATAGGTTAGTATCACCTTTCGGGAGTCCTCAACCGCACTAGTTAAGGAAAGCATTATTGAATACACAATACGACCACCTAGACTAACATAAAGTAGAGCATTTCACAACCTATTCCATTTTACCAACTTTGAACACACGGTTCGCCAACGTACAATTATTTTAAGCGGTAAGACGTAAAAAAATATAATAGAAATATTTTATTAAAATTTAAAAGAAAGCAACACACATTTAAAAGCAACGTACAATTATTTTTGGGGTAAAACCTGTAAAAAAATATAGTACAAATATTTTATTCAAATTTAAAAGTACTCGTGTGTGTATACATGGGTTGCACAATGTCAAATATAAAATTTATAAGTTTCTAAATAATTGAAATTACAATGACAAATTCACAATGAAAAATTACAACAATATTTCATAGATTGCCTAATATTCACCTTAGTAACAGCTCACAAAAGCATATGCTACTTTGCTGCTCTTTTGTTTTTTTTTTTTTTAACAATATACTTCTTTAAAAAAACACAAGAACAGAACCTCAAAGAGGAGGCCCGTTCAAAAACCTTACAATATGTACATGGGGTATTTTATCCAACAATTCCACTATAAAGACTTGAACCTAGAACGATGTCTTAACCAAAAAAATGACATCCGTTTAATAGATGCCACAACCTCTATAACTCTAGGCATATCCCCTTGAAAAACCTTCTTATTCCTTTCCTCCCAAAGCGCCCAACACGAGATCATTATTATACCCCGGATTAGCTTCTTAGCCCACTTAGAATCCTTCTTAGCCTTATAAATCTTCAACAGATCATTCAAGTTCCTTAATAAAACATCCATTTTGACCCATTTTAAAATGGACGTCCAAACCCCAATAGCGAACCAACAATCTACAAACAGATGAGTTGCAGACTCCTAGGCAGAATCGCACAACGGGCAAGCAGCATCTGGAATCTCTATCTTCCTCTTGATCAAAGCCAAACGGGTCGGAATCCGATCTTTCTCTAAACGCCACATAAGTATATTAACTTTTGCCGGAACCCAATGCTCCCACTTCAAATCAGCTACAGAAAAACTCTCGTTCGCTTCCAAACCCCAGCCCCACTGATCTCTCTGGCCCGTAACCACTTTGTTGCTCTTTTATCCCTCGATATAAGTTGCTGCAAGAATCAGAAAATATTGTATTATTTATAAACAATCTCAAGGTTTACGGTAAACATTATAAAATACTTGAATGGGTTGAACCTAAAAGTTAATCTAAAATAAGCAACTTAAAATTTAATGAAGATCCCTTGAACATGTGTTTGTTTACTTGGATTTGAACCATCAGTAAGCAAAATCACTTGACACATACCAAGAAATGTTCACGATACAATGATATTATTGAAGTAAAATGATATAAGTAAATTATGTGGCAAAACTGATAAAACTTACTAAATACATGTCAAAATTGCAACAACTTGCTTACGGATGGGAAAAACTCTAAACCTGACTTACAATTTTTCTTGCTTAGGGACGGATATGGTATTATAGGTTACCTGCTTGATTATCCGAACCCGTTTGCCAAAGTAAGCAATAATGATAATCTATATAGAAACTAAAATAAAATAAAATAAAATAAAAATAAAGGGGTAACAATTATAATTGAAAATAGGATGGTTTGCAAAGTAGGCAATTTTTAAACAGAAACCAACATCCGCTCTAACTTCCCGCGGTTGACAAAGAATCCATCATGCTTTATTGCTAAATTATTGACCTGAAAATAATCATCCTGAGGAGCAGAAGATAACAAATGTTACTTCCTATGTAGATAAATTCAAAAAAAATGTGATTAAACAATACTATAGTAACAAAATGAAAGAGTAGTTTCACCAACGAGTTCAGCGTCATCAATAAAGGAGTCTTCACTATCATATTCGTCGTCGTCAGGAACATCATTAAGATCTTCCTCATCGCTGCTGTTTTTACCCTGAATGTATAAATATAACATCACGAAAATGACATGAAATATTCAAGATCGTAACTTCTAAGCAGTCAGATGTATATTTCCCTTTGCAGTATACGATCTTACAAAAGAAAACAGATAATCAGTATCATATTCGTCGTCAGGAACATCATTAAGATCTTCCTCATCGCTGCTGTTTTTACCCTGAATGTATAAATATAACATCACGAAAATGACATGAAATATTCAAGATCGTATCTTCTAAGCAGTCAGATGTATATTGCCCTTTGCAGTATACGCTCTTACAAAAGAAAACAGATAATCAATCAGATATCAAAATATCAATCCAGTACTTGTCCAGATAATAAAATCCAAAACATAACAAATATATATCACACCATTTATAACCGTTCAATCTTTACAATGACGGCACTAAAACGGCTACCAGGGGGCGCATCAGCTCCTTCATTAGTCGGCAATAACTCCCTGCAAAAGTGATCAAAAACAATTATCAGTTGCGAAGAATCAGTACATTATACATTGTGTATCAGATTAAACTACAAAAACATTATACTCATACAATTATAACTGAAAGGAAACCTCTATGTGGCCTTGACTTTTATGGTTTGCTTGGTGATGGTTTGCATGAAAAAGACGCGATAAGTTGCCACCTACAAGTCACAATCAGTTTCTAGTGTTTACAAATTGAAGAAGCTAATACACGAAAAGGACGCGATACCTGATATGGCTTCGGGACTAACAAAGTGAAAAATATCAATCATAACCAAGTAATCATTTTTCTTCCAATTGGGATCAAGAAAAAAAGTCTGAACAAATTCCCTCCAGCTAGTGAAGCAGTCTGATTTAACTGAACCAGACACAGCCACCATAACTCCTTCACTGCATGTTTCAACAGAGTTTGTGCTCTTGATTTTAATCCCACTGCACTGTAATAACTCAAGAAGCTTATCAATTTGCTGCAACAGATCAATTAAAAAATCATGTGATTATAGAGTATAGAGATTTTAATCCCACTGCACTGTGATGCTTACCTCTGAAGTCGAGAATTTTGAGTGATGAAATGCCGATTATTATAAGTTTTTGGCAGCCTCTATTCGTGCTCTGTTGAATCTGAAGGGCGAGATGATTATGTTATTCCATAGCGCTATTGTAATTTCCTTGTTACTGTGAAATTTAGAAACAAATTTTAGCGAATATTTCACTTCTCTTTTAATGTATTATTCTAAAACTTAATGAATGTAAAATTTTAGGATAGGTTCATGATTAACACATATGCGGTGCAAACAATAGTGTTTGTTATACCAAAAATTGATAACCAAAGCATAAAAAAGTATACAAATTGAGTCCTGGTAAAGCGTCAAACAGCAACTACAATTAAGTATTAAAACACCTAATTGTTTGCTATCTCATGATCAGGTTCAAAATGTCATATAAATGCCCGTAAAGATACTTTCCTAGATGACGATGACATATAATCTGGCATGGCTAAAAGATTAACGAAATCAGAAAATACACATCATACAGTAACATTGCTAAACATATAAAGTAGCAAAGGTCTTAAACCAGTAACATTGCTTCATTTCCATTAACCAATATATAACGCACATTTTGTATAACTGTGAATACTAATATCAAGTGAGTTTTAAGTCATAAAATTGTTTTTTGGTGAAAAGTAATTTGAGTAAACAACTATCAATAACTAATCTGCTTGGTACTTCTTATTACCTGCTTCTTGTGCGGATTAAATGAGATTAAGAAATAGCGACTTGCAACCATTTGAGCTAAGAAATAATAACTACAGAAACACCCCTTGATCGAAACATGAATGCTTGATAATAAGTTTGACGACGTGATGGAGTATGGACATTCAACATGCGAAGAAGCACCAGACAACAACGCTGAGCCAACGTCATCAGTCTCAGATTGCCTAGGTTTAGAACGCGGCGCCTAAAAACACACATATATGTTAAGTAGGAAATACGACAACAAAAACACTCACTAACTATAGAGGAGGATCTTTACCTTATCAACTATCCTGTTGTTCAAATTTGTTGTTGTTGCCTGCATACAATAACAATAATCAATCACTAACAATAAAGCCCTAAATACATCAAAAACAAACCAAAACGTATACATGACCAATTACAAAAATATCGCAATTAAGAAGCCAAAAGGTTAACTATCCTGTTGTTCAGATTTGTTGTTGTTGCCTGCATACAATAAGAATAATCAATCACTAACAATAAAGCCCTAAATACATAAAAAAACAAACCAAAACGTATACATGACCAACTACAAAAATATCGCAATTAAGAAGCCAAAAGGTTAACGAAGACGTACCTCTCCGCCTCTGCCACCGTCCAAAATTGATGCTTCCATTCAGAAAAAAAAACAGATCTGATTGATAGACTTTCTGTTACAGAAGAATGGAATAGAGAGATACCTTGAAGGAGAGAATATGAAGGAGATGGATGAACGATGATGTGCCACAGATGGTTTTGATGATCGGCGAGGGAGAGCAGATTTCATGATTTAGGGTTTTGATAGATGATGATCGCCTATGGAGAGATGGTGAGATGAATGATCGAGATAGGTTACAGATGTATTAGGAAATTAGGAAAGTCTTTAATGACGGGTTTTGACCATAATTAATTATTAATTCAATGTTTTAATTTAAAAAAAATCAAAATCTTATAAATTCTCACATTGTGACACATGGCACAATATGATAGGCTAGAGAATTGAATGATCAACATGGGAGTGCCATGTGTCCACATTGAGTTTATTTTATTAGTTGTATAGATAGATTATTATAGCAACATCAAACAAAGCTTCCTCAATCCCTAGTCATCCCTCAGCTTGAACCGGATGACAAAGTGCTTCATCCAAGGCAACCGAGTGACATCAAAATCCCCTTCTAATGCAATGAAGACAGAGGTGGTTTTGACTGATTCAGCTATAAAATGAAGAACTACCCCACCATCAAACTCTTACTACCCACTCCCAACTCAAAATCAAACAACAACAACATCATCATGCTTTCAACAACCCTCATCCAAAATGTTTTTGGCAAACAAACCTTCTTCACCAGAGGTTTTGCCTCTAGCCCAAACCTGAAACCATTCGTTAAGAAGATGTTGTTTGTTTCATCGAAAATCACGATGTCATGAGTAGACTCATGAAGGGGGAACAAGTTGTGCTCATGATCACTCTCCTGAGGAGCAGTTAGACAACTCTCCCAGGGCTGCCAGTGAGGTAGATCATGATCATGATCAGCAACCTGGTAGTACAGTAGGTAGAGAGTCTAGTTCTTCAGGATTAGAGGGATCACATGATGAGACACTTACTCCTGAGGGAGATAGGATGTCTTCTGTTAGACAGTCTGTTAGGCAATCTGTTTTACCTAAAAGGTTCACTGATTATGTGATTGAAGGAAAGGTTAAGTATGAAGTTGAAAAAGTTGTCAACTACTCTAACCTTTCTTTTGAGAATAAATGTTTTATATCTAGTATAGATAAGACTGTTGAACCTTCATCCTACTATCATGCTTCTCAAGACCCAAAATGGGTAGAAGCAATGAATAGTGAGATGGAGGCTCTGCATAGAAACAACACCTGGGTTGTCACTGATCTACCACCTGGTAGGAAGGCAATAGGGTGTAAATGGGTCTATAAGGTTAAATATAAATCTGATGGTCAGGTTGATAGGTATAAGGCAAGGCTTGTTGCCAAAGGGTATAATCAAAGAGAGGGATTAGACTTTGGAGAAGCATTTTCTCCAGTAGTTAAAATGGTCACTGTTAGGTGTGTGATAAGTCTTGCTGTCCAAAACAATTGGACTTTGTTTCAACTTGACATTAATAATGCTTTCTTATATGGTTCTATAACTGAAGATGTCTATATGCAATTACCAGAAGGGTATTCCTCTGGTAATGAGTCTAAAGTGTGTAAGTTAGTTAAGTCTTTATATGGGCTGAAACAGGCCCCAAGAAAGTGGAATGAAAAATTAGTTACTGTTTTGAAAAGTATAGGTTTTAGTCAAAGTATATGTGATTATTCCTTGTTTGTAAAGTCTGATAATGGTGTCTTTCTTGTCTTACTTGTATATGTGGATGACATAGTCATCACTGGAAATAATAATGATGAGATTAATAAAGTTAAGAAACTTTTAAAAGAGAGCTTTCAAATTAAAGATCTAGGACAGTTGAAATACTTCCTTGGTATAGAAGTTGTGTATTCAGGGTCTGATGTGTGTCTTAACCAAAGAAAGTATTGTTTGGACCTTTTAAGTGACTTTGGCTATTTGGGTTGTAAACCTGTTAGTGTACCCATTGAGCAATATTATGCTCTTAGTGTCAGGAATAACAAAAATGATAAAGTTTTAGAAGATGTCACTGGGTTTCAAAGACTCATAGGTAAACTTATCTATTTGTCTTTGACCCGTCCTGACATAAGTTATTCAGTGCAGTTTTTGAGTCAGTTTATGCATAAACCAACTCAGTCTACACTGCACATTGCCTTGAGATTGCTGAGATATCTCAAGCATTCTCCAGGCAAAGGAATTGTGTTTAAAAAAAGTGATAGTCTTTCATTGTCAGCCTTCTCTGATGTAGACTGGGCTAAGTGTTTGTTAACTAGGAAATCTGTAACCGGGTTTTGTGTCTTTGTTGGTAACAATCTTGTGTCTTGGAAGAGTAAGAAGCAAAACACAGTAGCCCGATCATCAGCTGAAGCTGAGTATCGAGCCTTGTGCTCTGCTGTGTGTGAACTAACTTGGATACATAACTTGTTAAAAGAGTTAGGTGTTCAAAGTAGTTTACCAGTTAGTCTATTTTGTGATAGTAAGTCTGCTATATCTATAGCAGAAAACCCAGTGTTTCATGATAGGACAAAGCACTTTGAGCTTGATCTTCATTTCTTAAGAGAAAAGATTAGCTCAGGCTTTGTCAAGGCAGTTAAAGTGAAGTCTGATCAGCAAGTTGCTGACATCTTCACTAAAGGCTTGTTTAGTGCTCAACATGAATTTTTGTGTACTAAACTTGGTTTATCAAATCTTTTTATTAATTGAATTAAGGGGGGATGTTGAAAATATATGTGACAATTATAATTCAATTACTAAGTTATAATGTATTGGGCTGGATATGTAATCTGGTTAATAATTGATAGCCCATGATAGTGTTATTGGGCTTGAGGTTAGCCCATCTGTATTACAGGGGGTTCACTAAATTAATAATTGGTCTGGTTCGTGTGAACCGGGTCACTCTTAAGTTTGTGTTTGTTCGTGTGTTTTCTCACACAGATCGCTGACGTGGATGCGAGTTTACCGTTGGATTAATCTAATCTTGGCCGTTGGATCTTGTTGTTGCTGGCTATAAAAGCTGATGACTGGCTCGAGTTATTAGTTTAGCTCTTTTATTCTCTCGTCTTCTCTTTTGTGTCTTCTCTGTCAAAATTAGGGTTTCAGTAAGTTTGTAAGTCTGTTAGTCTTTTCATTGTATTATTCGTCTTCTTGATCTGCTGATCTTTGTAATCAGCAGATCCTTTGTATTGTACTTCCATTTTATTGGTCTCAGTGATTGCTGAGATCTATTGGGTATTTGGGGGGGGGGGGGTAATATTTTCAGGTTTGGGTTAATAAGAGTTTTGTCACCGTTTTGTCGCCTACATCTTTGTGTTGATATTGTTGTGAGTTTGTGTTGGCTCATTTCTTGTCTTTGGTAGTGTGAAACCCTAAATTTCTACATCATCACGTCCTGCCATTGAATCTTAGCTGTGCTTTGATACCAACAGATGCGATTTTACTCACGCAAGTCAGATTAGATCGGAAATACAAGAGAACCAAAACAGTAAAATTAATCTTCAAAACAATCAACCAATTTATTATTTCAAAATGGACTAATATAAAGTCTTTCCAAGCCTAAAACTTAGCTACCAAACTTACCCATAATAAAAGATAAACCCAATAAATTCAAAATAAAAATGAATACGAAAATATAGAAACTGAAATAATTAGATAAATTGCCAGCTGTTAATTGGTTACAGATCCATTGGACTCTGGACTAGGGTCAGGTTCAGGTCGTGACCCAGCATCCAGGTTGCTTGCATCATAAACTAATAACAAATTCCCGAAGGAAATGTGCAAGAGGACTAATACCAACTTCCCTATGCAAATCTGTTTACCTTTTCAATAACTAATATGCATTAAATTCACTAACCGGTTTCGGATAATTTGAGTAGTTCATTTTTTATAACTAACTTGAGTAGTGCCTTCCATTATCCAAGCCAGAAAAATAACAATAACAATAACAATAACCTAAAAGCTTTAAGCTCCTTTAACCAAACAAAGCTTTTTTATTAAATATGAGCTTTTTTTAAAGCTTGAAGCTCATAAAAGATCCTTGTCAAAGATACCTATAGTCTACAAAATGGCATCCCAACTTATTTTAGTGCAATAAAATAGGAACTACAACCACTATCTCCCTTACTAACATTACTAACAAAGATAATTAAAAACCAATAAGGAAATGGGTGTTGTCACTACTAGAAAAAAAGGTCTTTCTTGACGCACATTTTGTGACACACACTCATTTATGACACTTAAAAGTGTATGTCATAAAAAAAATTGTCATGGTTTTTAAAATCTTGTTAATTAATGACTTATATTTTTGTGTGTCAATAATTTAGTGTCAACAAATAAAAAACATGACAATATAAAATATTGTATGTCATACATATTTTCCTAAATTCCATTTTCCCTCCCATATATCATGCCCAACTCTACACACCCCTCATCCCAAATTCCATGTGTCGTCTACGTGGGTATGCGAACCAAGGGGATGGGCACGTAACTAGTCGATGTGAATTATATTCATAGCCATGGGAACCAAGGGGATGGGCACGTAACAGATCGATATGAATTATATTTGTAATAATCATGCAAACTAAAAACTTGAATAACATTATACGGTATAACCCCTATATAGTCAATCTTATACAAAGATCAACATAAAAATTTATCGGTCCAATACAATATTATCTAATAAATGGTCAAACATTATGTAACACACCATTGTTAATGACATATATTTCAAATTTACCATGTTTATTAGAAAAAAAGCAAATAACATACCATACGTGTATCCACCATGACTATAAATAAAGAACTAGAAAGGAAATAAAAGAAAGTTTCGATAGAAACACTTGGAAAACAAAGAAACATCAAATTCAAATAAGAGGTGCACCCCACGTCGTTGACACTTTTTTGCCCTTTAGAGTACTTTTGATTATTTAATTATTGTATGTAACTATAAACTTTTAAGTTATTCCGATATAAACAACAAACAAAATCAAGCCATCTTAACAATATACAAGTAGATAGACTTATCTGTATTGACAAACTCATAATGGGTAGTGACGCAACTTATAGCTCGTTTACCCACCGTCCACTTGTAAAACTTGTTGGTTTATATTCATAAGTTATATTTAAAAAAAATGGTACTTGTGCCTTTCTTCAAAAGTATTCAATCTCACTTAATGTTGAATATGTATATAACACATACAAAACGAGTTTTCAAAACGTTATAACACATAAAAGAATTTTTATTCATGTCACATGATACCAATGTTAATTGATACGTGGGTCCACCACATATCCACTCTGGTTCGTGTACACGTACAATTCCATGTATTTTTGGTATGAACATTAAAAATATGAATTGTTATCTACATTTTGTGACGAATTAATCCACGTATTGCTACTAAAGCCATTACAAATATATGATCTACATGTGGCTCAACAGTCACGCACAATACGTCTTCACCCAACACGACTCCGGATGATGATAGTTTTCTTTGTACCTGCATCATGAAATTATGCCAATTGTTGTTAGTCATATATAGTAATAAAACACGGTGCATGTAAACATACAACTTTAACTAAACGAAGACTCACCACGGCCATGAGTTGTCCTTCACTGCCAACTATCTTAAACTCTAAGTTGTGAACCGATCCTTCCATTCTATGGTTCGAGCTACTTATGCTTTGTGCTTCGTTGGTTCCAACCAAAACATCATAAACGGAGTCGTTATTGAAAAAGCCAGAGGTTTTCCCAACTTTAAACCATGGTATACGAGAATCTTTATTGTTATAACAATCCCAAAGCCCAAATCGCAATAGTTTCTGTACATAATTTAGAAAAAAAAAATTGTAATGCTTTGCAAATGCTAAAACTCAATTTGTAAAGATCTTAAATCATCAAAAGTTGCAATTAACTTAATCAATCATACAATTCGAATTTACCTTTCTAAGTATTGTGCATAGGATATTTCCGTGAAGATCCATCAAATAAACTTCACTTCTACACTTGATATCATAATTATCTATACGAAAAACGACTTCTCCATTAGAATCGTAAACTGTATACCCATTCGAGTTTAACACAAGTGATTTCATCCAAATGGTATATTTTTCTCTTTGGGTTGAACAGGAAGAAGATTGAGAAGGTATACAAGGATGTATTTTAGCCATTTTAGGGAGAGAATTTGGTATTTCATGTAGGCAACAATTAAGCAGCATCCATTTAAATATAACTTCCAAAACACATAGTGATGGGCTTCAACTATTAATTAATAATAAAAAAGACAATGTTTAACTCGCACTTTTTGCTTTATAATAAATATAATAAAGAATATTTTAAAAAATTCAATTTTAAATTAAACTTATTTTATTTATGATATATTAGTTTATATAGTAGTCTAATTGTTATCATTGAATTACATGTGAAATTCAACTTTGAAATAGTTTTTGATTTTTTTATTCTTTTTTCTCACTACGGATGGAATAAAAATAATACACTTATTATATAAATGTTTGATATAATCTCACACACACGCATATATATATATATATATATATATATATATATATATATATATATATATATATATCACGTTTAAAACATTTTTGGGCATGTTTGATTGTCGAGTACAAGGGATAATTAACAAAGGGGTATATTAGATTATATAAAAACCATAATAATTTAGTTATACATGCATTTAGTGATGTAGATCAATTTAAATATACAATCACACCGAGCTATAGTGGAACTCGAGATTTAGAAGGAAAAAAACTCAAAACGAGTCAAACTTGAACTCTTGTAAATTAGATCACGAGCTTAGCTTGAGCCTAAACGAACTTGGTATCACCTCAGGAGTCAGGACACCCTCGCATACAAAACACAACCCAACACCGAACACTCGCCTTCAACTATCTTTCATCACTTGGTTAGTTGGTTCCTTCTATAGATTAAACAAAATGAACGATCAAGATTCATGTAACCACGTGTAATCTATTATCTATCTATTATCTATTAATATATATAAAAGAAAATGTATATGCTGACGTGGCGTGCAATGGTGCCTTCAACCTCTCAATGAAACCGCCACGTGGCATCATAATTGAAAGATTTTAGTGTTTTTGAATTATTTCCTTTTTTAATTAAATTGAGTTATTTTAGGAAAAAACAATTTAAAAATAAATTTAAAATTTTCTCTCATATTTCCTCCCATAATTTTTAAACGTTTATATCTTTTATATACGGGATTTTTTAAAGAAAAAAATTACACCAAATTAACGAGCGTTTTATTATCTTTCCAACGAGTACCATAGTGCTATATAAAAAACGGAGAAAAAATCGACTATTTTTTGTGGGGTTTCGTTCATATAGGAAAAAACACACAAAGTGTTTATGTAATTCATTAATCATGTTTTTTCTTTTAAACCAGGTTCTTATCTACGATGTTCAAAATCAGCCCAATCGCCATGTTATCATTGGAATTTTACTAGGTATACTTCATCAAGAGAAGCTAGGAGAAAGAATCGCGCAACACTGCAACACATGGTGTCAGCTTATAGCAATTTTATTTTTTTATTTAATTAATTAGAAGAGTAATAATTATTACTATTAGTATTAGTATTATTAGAATGGTTATATTTTTCAACCCCGGGACGCTCCCAGGAAGAATTGATAGTTGCTGGCGTGGCGTTCAATGGTGGCCTCAACCATCTCTTGATTATGCCACGTGGCATAATGAGATGCAATGGTTACAACTTCCAACTTAAGTGTTTGTTTAGTTGATTAGGTTAGGAATTATAAGAGCCATTAGAATGTGAGAAAATAGAGAGATGTGATGAGTTTTTGAATAGTTGCAGCTTACATAAGTGATTCTTTAGATGACTACTAATTAGGTTTTAGATTAGGGAATATGAGTTATTACTGATTAGAATACTATGAACATGCAATGATTGAGAGATTTTGTGGTTAGTTAACTTGAGCCATTTACAATAGGTTATCACGTAAAATTAGATTTTTCAACCCTGGGACCCTCCCGGGGTAATCAGCTAGTTAATATATATAAAAGAATTGAACATTGCTGACGTGGCGTGCAATGGTGCCTTCAACCTCTCCATGAAACTGCCACGTGGCATCATAATTGAAAGATTTTAGTGTTTTTTAATTATTTCATTTTTTAATTAAAAACAAGATAAACATAAAACCATAAATTTATCTCTCTATCTCTACATTCTCAATTACTAAAATTAAATTGAGTTATTTTAGGAAAAAAAAATTTAAAAACAAATTTAAATTTTTCTTTCTTATGTTTCCTCCCATAATTTTTAAACGTTAATATATTTTATATTCGAGATTTTTTAAATAAAAAAATTACACCAAATTAACGAGCGTTTTATTATCTTTCCAACGAGTACCATAGTGCTATATAAAAAACGAAGAAAAAAACGACTATTTTTGTGGGGTTTTGTTCATACAGGAAAAAAAACACAAAGTGTTTAGGTTATTCATTAATCATGTTTTTTCTTTTAAACCAGGTTCTTATCTACAATGTTGAAATTCAGCCCAATCGCCATGCTATCATTGAAATTTTACTCTTATTAAGATGGATAGGTATACTTCATCAAGAGAAGCTAGGAGAAAGAATCGTGCAACACTGCAATACATGGTGTCACCTTATAGCAAGGTTATTTTTTTTATTTATTTAATTACAAGAGTAATAATTATTACTATTAGTATTAGTATTATTAGAATGATTATATTTTTCAACCCCGAGACACTCACTGGATAAAAGCTAGTTAAGTATATTTACATACGTAACGATTATCTATAAGCTAGAAACAAACAAAATTTATTAATATCTATTTGTTTTATTTGACGTTAGTTGTTTATACATAACATATTTACATTTTTAATACCCTGAAGATAAAGGATGGTCTTAATAATCTATTTAATTGTGGAGAGTGAGTCTTTGCGTCAGCTTATGATTAATTTATGTTTGGTGGGATGCTTATCCTTCCAAAAACGACATGTTAAGACACTACAACAATTGTGGGCAATTAAGATGACGACATAAGTCGTCTCTATTGCCCTCTTTTCTTGTAGTTTTTATACGTGAACTGAAAAAAGTTATTTATGTAAGGGGTGGCGGCGCACCTTGTTGCCCGCCTACTTGTTGTCCTTATATAATTTACTCATTTTATTGAAATAAAAGAAAATCATATTAAAAAAATGTAAGGGGAAATGGATTTAAACACTTCTGTAAGACTCGTCCCGAATTACCAAGGCTTAGCGCCCTAAAGCACGGGATTAGTTGTCTTAAAAAAAGCGGGGTTAACTTACACTTTGAAAAAATAATCGTGTACTTTAAAGTTTTGTCGGGGCCCATAGGGTCAATCAAATTAAAACGATGTTCACATGTCACGAAAGAGTTTACAATCCCATAATATCGTTTACATGTATTTATTTTCCAATTAAGGTGTAATCCCATATAGTTTGAAACTCAAAATCGAATGTGCGGAAGCATGTTAATAAGCTTGTGCACGTTCAGTCCTCCATAAACGGCTTGATCTTCTTCCCATGCTCCTTAAGATTGGTACATTGGGTTATACACGATTAAATAACCCGATTAGTATTGATAAGCATGAGTTTAAATCAGATTAATATATGTTTACAGCAGAAATAACGTATGTTAAAATCAGCAAAACCCAAGGTTGGGTTGGGTTGGGTTGGGTTGACTACTTGTCGTAACCTACGGCCATCAGGCCAGGGGTTACGGCCAGCAAGGTCTGATCGTTTTTGGTTGTTTGGTCGTAACCTACGGCTAAGGGCTATGGGTTACGGCCTGCAGGCTCTGCTTGGCTCGTTTTCGTATAACTTTCCAGTTATAATTTGACTTGAATGCACCCAACCATTCTTGGGAGTCCAATGCTCACCCTTGGTGACTTGTTTGATCAATTTTTCATGGTTTAAAACTTATTTACCTTCATCCTTTATCAATTTTTCATGGATTCAACACCCATAGCCCCTTAATCGTTCTATGTCTCAAAATCTTCCCTTTGCACACTCTTATCCTATGTGGTACCAAAACCAACAAAATGGATGGTCGTTATCTAGTCGAGTCTTATCCTTGTCACCATTATGACGAGGATCCCATAACTATGATTCTTTCAATCATTTTCCTTGGTTTTTCCCTCGCCCGGTGAACTCCCGACAAGACTCGACTATAGATAATCACATCCACACATCTCATGGTGTTGAAACCTCAATGCCACCATTCTAATTTACAAAGCTACAAACGTATCTATATGACTCTAAGTCGTATAGCGACCTACCTGGAATATTTCCAACCTTTGACTAGGGTTGTTCCTACTGAGTTGTATTCGGATACAAGCTTCCCATTGTGAAGCTCTTGTGGTATTGTTCGTGCATGGGCATTTAAATCTCAAAGGCATATAACTTGATGTTTAAACAAGCATGAGTCATCGAGTGACTTACCTTACTCGCGGCCTTTCCAACTTCAAATCTTTTACCTCCCTTGTTTCCCGAGCTTTCCGACTTCACACCTTTTCATGCTACACACGCATAGGTGTTTAGTTATTCATTCATTGTGCGTCCATTTCATGGTTCCACATAAACCGAATTTAACACATATATCAATTATATCATTATCATATGTTTTCATGAAATTTCATTCATTCAAGCATTTTATCGAACACCTTATGTGCGCATTTTCTCCTTCTTGATGATAAGCACTCAAGCTTCCTAAACCATACCATATGTCTAGTTGATTACCCTCATGGGTTCAACTCCCAATTTACACATTTACAAGTTAGTTTAACACCTCCTAGTATAAGAATTCATCACATACAAGTGTCGTTTATACTTAGGGTTAAAACCCACTACTTACACCCTTCAAGTTCTAGATTAAACACATGAATCATACATAATCTAACATATTATCATTAATTGTGGTTTCTTTAAGGTCAATGAACATGTAGAAACCCTTAGACATCATCAATTCACGTTTTCATGAAAACCCCAAAATAATCATCTTCTACATACAAGTGTTTTTGATGATTTAAAAGAGAACCAAGGTTACCTTATGATGATTTGCACACTAGATGGCCAAGAAATCAAACATGCACAAGAGGGATCCTTGGATTTTGGCTTAATTGAACTAGAATATGAGATGAATGAGAGGTCAATTACGGTATGTGTGCATCGACCTGCACCCATTTTCATATAACCCCTATTTTTAACTATCACATATTGACAATTCAAGCCCCTCCATGAGTTTAGTGCAAGGCCCTTGGTTAAATAGGCTAACCATGTTAACTTTTAACACGAGTTTGGTCTTTATTTTACCAATGGAGTTAACGGTTTTAGTTCATGTACTAGAGTTTTACTCTTGTCATAGTTTATTTAGTTCATTTAAGCCCCGCATATACACGCTTAACATTAAGCATGTTTATAAGATTTGGGGCGTTACAGCTTTCAACTTTCACCTATTGACCAATAGCACTCCCAACTTGCAACTTATTTTGTTCCATCACACCAAACTAACGGAGGTCTAACATGGTTAGTCTACGTGGCAAAAATGTAAAAACCTAAACTTAAGGGACCTTCTCGAAACTTTTTATTATTGTTGTTATTATTATTAATATAATAATGTATTAAAAACTATTATTATTATTATTATTTTAAATTTTATAAATCCCAAACACCCACCCCCTTCCTTCATCTGGTGACCACCCCCCCCCCCACCCCATCGTTTCTCTCTCTGTCTCTTTCTCTCATCATTATCTCTCTCTAAAACACCACCACCTATACCAACCGCCGCCATTACCATCTGCAACCACCTAACCTTGTTTTGTTGGTCTTTTTTTATTCAATGACACAACCTTTTCATTGAATTAGAAGTTATAAACATATATAAACCAACTCATGTTCTCTACTTAACCCTAACTAACAAACAAAAAACATAACAACAGCTACATTGAAACCCTAAACAACACAACCCCAAGTATCCATCCCTTCTCTTCAATTATCTTATCTTTCTCTCTTTTCTCATTATCAACAGACGCCTTGAAAGAACCAGCAGCCTTCTTCGGCAACAAAAGGTTATGAATATTATGTGATACCCCACAAATTCAGGTTCTCATTTTAACTAAACTCTAGTTACGTTCCTTGCATTATACTTAACTAGGGTTAGCTAGATAGGACACACGTTGCATTGTTGTGAGTTAATAACTGTATACATGATTAGTGAACCTCGGACGTTGGTGAATAATGAAGTTTAATAATTGTGAGTTAACTGATTTGGATTGATTGCGATTATACTTAACTAGGGTTCTGTGATACTCGGTGAAACTATGTGCAAACCATATGTGATTATGTGAACTTAAACCGAATACGTTAATAAGAATCGTTAAAGGTGGACCATTAGGATGATTGGGGTCTTAACACATGGGGTTACACTTATTACGGTCCGAAATAGCGAAAACGTCAAAGGAAAACACGTCGGGTGACGAAACGGGCCACCCACGCGGGCCAAGGCCCTGTGAGCGGCCGCTCACAGGGAGCGAGCGCCCGCTCGCCAGTACTTGACGTCTCTAAACCGCCTTAAACACCTATTTAAGCAACCTTAAGCCTCTTGTATCACCTAAACTCAAACCCTAATCGTCCCTACTGCCCTACCTACGAATTATTAACCCCAAACAACCTGCTAAGGCTCAAGAACATCGATTGGGAAGCTCCAAAGGCGTTCGGTTGATTGTATCGAAGAGCTTGGGGTATAATCCTTAATCCTTTACGCTTTAATCTTATTCTTATGTTATCAAAAACATATAACAAGGTTTGTCCAGGTCTGAAAGCTTTTGATAATTATTAAAACTTGAGGTTTTTGAAGATTAAACAAATTAAACATGATGATAGGCGATTAGTAATATCATAGGTTACTTGTTGCGCAAGTTGTTGAAGTTTTGATCACTAAAGTTGTAATCTTTGCATGTATAATGATAGAATCTGATCACAATAGGTATTAGGAATGTTGGTAATGGTTATTGATGATTGTTGATTGTTTGCATGCACACGGTAGTCATTTAAAGAAAGATTTAGGCGTAACTAAAATCTGGACAGAATGATTAGATGAACTTATAGGGGCTGTAACACGACTTTAACATGATGATTTTGGTATTTCTTTGCATGGTTAAATCACACCTGGTCTTAGCTTTTCATAATGGGTAAAATCAAGTGATTTGGACGTCGGTTGAGTCGTTTTTGGAATTTTCTTTGAAAATAGGTCATATCAGAATTTCGGGTTAATAAACTGAGTCGACTTTGAGTCATCATAACTCGAGTTTTGTAAAGATTTGGGTTATGAAATTTTTACAGAAGGTTAACATTGGAGTAATTTGAGTTTTCCAAGTGGATTCATCCCGTTTGGATGAATACACAATTTTTGGGAATTTTTCTACCAAACTGGTTTGTTATGAAAGTTTTCTGAACATAGCTGTGTTGAACGAATTTTAATTATTTTTGTGTTTGGATTTAAGACAAAGCAAAAATAGGGGTTGTTAAGTGAATCCCAAAGAATATTTAGTAAAAATTTGGGAGATTAACTCACTGATTAACTATTTTAAATAAATTAGTTTTGATGACGCACAATCTGTCCTAAAAACACAGATTGTGTATTACGTGCTTATGTGATTAATTGAAGTCATAGGTGTTATGTAATTGATATGTAACTGAACGGGCACTTGTATGAGACGCATATGGAATGTGAAAACTAATTATAACCAACATATTCACCAACGAGTCCGTAGGGTTTACTATTGCATGTAGAGTCACTAGGTGTCACCTACACACTTTTGAACGTTTAAACGCCTTGGACAAACGAGTTATATGGTGTAATGATATTACGCCTATACTTACTTAGTGACACTTATATTAGGGTGTCGGTAGCATACTTTACTTGCGGTTTGGATTTCTTTTGCTTGCACACTAAGGTGAGTTTCACTACTCTTTTTCTCAAAAGCATGCGTCTCGGATTAGAGACAACTTTGGTAAACATTTTCTAGTCCAGTTTGGGACTACTCAGGTATTGACTCCTTGTGTGGGTCGGTTTCACGATTCCTTGTGTGGATCGGGTTTTTGATCAGTTTAAAACTTATTGGTCCTTTGTAAACTAAACACTCTATCATTGGAAAGTCCTTGCATATTATTGGGTTAATCGCTAGAGGCGAGAGGGGTATTAGTTGATAGCGCTATTAGGTTGTGCAGCAACCTCATGTCTGAGGTGCTTGAGGCACGGGCATGAACTTCTAACCACAATTGAGAACTGGTGTTGATAGACACCAGTTATTGAGGCAAATTACTATTTTACTGAAGGTGTCCCAATAATCCTGTTTAGTTACATTGAGTGGGCTAGCTACCCCTGACACACTTAAACTGATAACTCTTGAACGTTTTTGGGTCTGGAGGACCTATGTTATTAATTGGTCACGTGGTTTTGGAAACCAGCACATTTTTATACATGTTTGTTTTACTTTGTGAACTCACCAGCTTTATGTTGACACACGATAGCATGCTTTTGCAGGTAACTAGGAAAGGAGCACAGTTAGGGCATGCATCATATCATGGGTCTCAAACATTAAACTATTTTAAAACATTTAACTACTTGCTTTTGGTTTTGGGCGCGGTGTTTTGCGCAGATTTTATTAAACTGTTTTTCGTTCGCTTCCGCTATACTTATATTTGGTTTGGTTAAACATTAAACTTGGTTTTGCAATAACGAACTAAATGGTTGGGCATTTAGAGTCGTTCACGTGACTTATGGCTATGGAATCCTGATTTGTCATGCGCCTCGCGGTATAAACCCCGCAGTGAAAATTGAGGGTGTGACATATTAGGCATAACACCACCATTAGCAATGGTGACATCACCTATAAGCTTACCCAAATCCTCATCATTCCTTGTAGCCAATTCAAGCACTTTAGCGGCGAGATATTCAAGGAAGACGAAGAGGTAAACAGCGGCACCGGCACCGACACGTTTGACATATTTATCGGCTTTCAAGAACCGGGCAATACGACAGATCAGAAACTGAAGACTGGCTTTGCTGCTACGTGACGTGGCCTTCTTGGAGGCTCCAAATCCTAGGGTTTTGCCTCAACCAGCCATTGAAGTATAAGGAAAAAGGTTATGAATATTAGGCATAACACCACCATTAGCAATGGTGACGTCACCTATAAGCTTACCCAACTCCTCATCATTCCTTATAGCCAATTCAAGCACTTTAGCGGTGAGATATTCAAGGAAGGCGGAGAGGTAAACAGGGGCATCGACACCGACACGTTCGACATATTTATCAGCTTTCAAGAACTGGGCAATATGACAGATCAGGAACTGAAGACCGGCTTTGCTGCTACGTGACGTGGCCTTCTTGGCAGCTCCAGATACTAGGGTTTTGCCTCTATCAGCCATTGAAGTATAAGGAAGATGGAGGGTTTGAATGAAGAAATGCGGGTTTTATAATAATAATAACAATTTTCAAAAAGGTCCTTTAAGTTTAAGTTTAAGTTTTTACATTTTTGTCATGTACACTAACCATTTTAGACCTCCGTTAGCTTGGGGTGATGGAACAAAATAAGTTGCAAGTTGGGAGTGCTATTGGCCAGAGTGAAAGTTTGAAGTAGTATTCGCCATTAGGTGAAAATTGAGAGTATTTAAATCCATTATTCATTTCCCCTTTATGCAAATAAAGTACAAAATTTTCAAGTATAAATATAGAATTATACTAGGTTTTTAACTCGGCATCGCGTTGCAGCGCTTCAAATCGAAATGTATATGCACATAAAAAGATCATAATATGTGATACTTACAAATAAGTCGATATAAATCCACAACCCCAGCCACGCAGGTGGCCTCTTTGTAGTTAAAGACGCCAAAGGAGCGCGCCCAGGTAAGGTGAGGCTCAGCCAAACCGCGCTTGAGTACAGCGAGGCAGACATGTGCATTGAAGTGGAAGAAAAATTGACCTGAACCGAAAGAAAACTTGTATGAACTGGCCAAAAGTAGTTTCAAACGGTAAGAACCAGCCAAAGACCAGTCTAAACCAGCCGAAAACCGGTCTAAAACAGCTAAAAACTACCTGGAATAGACATGCATCTTGCTTGTCTTGGACATACGCTTTTTAAGCGCGTTGCGCCTAGGTGACAGGCTCACCCTTTGCACCTGTAGCCTTTGACTACCTAGGGCGGATTTCAAGTTAGACGAGCCAGAGACCCCAGCTACGGAGAATCAGGTATAAATGTATGGTACACTAAAAGGTAATAGAGTGTGAGTAAATTTTACTTTGACAGCATCATGATTTATGAAGATGCATCAAGCCATGCCAACACGTTGAGCTGTAAAAGTTAATTGCAAAGAATAATTAAGAAGTCAGTGAATAGCAAAAGCATGAAACCTGGTTCTGAAAATAAGCAAGAAAAGCGTGAATGGTTTCTCTGAATGGCTTTGAAACATCTTTCCATAAAGGATGTTCCCCTTCCACGATATCGTACCTGTTTAACTATCAGCTTAGCATGCTAGCACAAAAAAATGTTAAAACTCTATTTTATTAGCGAACGCACAAAGAAGTGCTACACGCGATATGATCATATTTATTTGATTTTATAAAAAAATACCATTCTAATTTGGCTTCTCGCGCATCAAACGACAGACGATAACCATGTAAATTTTGCACTGCAAGAGCCTCAGAAGTACTTTGATCAGAAAATCTCAAGCATCTTGACCGTATGTCTCCAACTGCTGGACCGCCTATGCAAGTCCCGACCCGTTCGCAACATCTTTTGAACACCTGCAACAGAGAAATTGTCGTTGTTGTCCGCCTCCCAATTCCAAACATCTTTAGCTCCAGAAAACTCGACCTGTGACAGCATCACAGCCACTTCTTGCAGTTCGGATATTAGTTCAACTGTAGTCGCCTCCTCAGCCCAATCAGCGCGCAGTACCTTTCAATTCCCATCAGTAACCTGTATTATTTCATTCACAACACAATTTGTCTTCCTTTCCTTGGCATAAAGTTGCAGCCATCTTTCCATCAAAGGAACACTCCCATACCAAATTTCTTTCCAGAATTTAATGCATTCCCCACTCCCAGGTTTACCTTTAATCAAATACTTAATCCCTTTCTCATTTAACATCATTTTATCTGACAACGAAACAATCTTTTTCCAACAACCCGGTAAACCATTCTTAACAAATAGCAACATAAAGATAATAGATTAAAAAATTCAATACTTCACATTAAAGGTTGGTTAATACTTCCTTTAGATGAACCTAAGAACAGAACAACATAAGTTCCTCCAAACCCCAACTACAAATCGGTCATTATCAAGCATTTGAATGGCAATTAGGGTTTGGAGGTTTACCTTAGCCGCCATAATCTGCCGAGAACATGACATGAATCTTATGATCTAAACCAGAAATCCATCGCTTTGGGGGCAAGTATCCTTCTTTACCTTCGACGGATACGCAAAAGATAAGCAATGCGTCTGTTTCAAGGTCACCAGACAACGATGTGCGATTGTGACGGGTCGGAAACCTGCTACTCATTCGTGATCTGTCTCTTTGATGTTGGGATGGGTCTATTAGCAAAGAAAAGTGGAAGGAAGCCACTGGATTGAAAAGAAAAGAGAAGGAAGATTAGCTGGAGACGTGGAAGGACATGTATACACCGGGAAACCACTTCTAGCGTTTTAAAAAAAGCAGAGTTACATGACTCGAACCCGGGTACCATACCAAATAAAACATCACTCCCACCATCTGTGCACATCATATTTCTTAAACAAATATGAAAGCTTAGGTATTTAATATACCAACAAAAATAAAAAATAATAAGAAGAATACTGTTCAAATAGGAAGGTGTATTATTATAGTTAAATAACATATACGTTATGTGTACTAATTAAGTAATTTCTTTTGTGTACAAAACCGGTAACAAGCTAAATCATAAAAATTAAAATGATCCAAAATTTATTGATAATTGTACATGCAAATGAACAAACTATAATTAAAATCACAATTAAAATAATAAGATGGTATATATGAAAGTCCTTATACATTAAATAACTTTTGATACATAGGGTATGTTTAATAAAGAGCTTTTAAGATTATGTGCTGTGGATCACCTTTAGCCAACACTTTATCCTATCAAAAAAAGAAAACTAGACGCTGACTTGGCACCGGCTAAAGTGTGACTCCTGCTCACTTGATCTTGTTGTGGCTCACCTTGAGCGATAGCTTTATCATGTTTTTTTTTTAATTTTTTATGTTTTTTTATTTTTTTTATAACACTACATTGCATAAATATTAAAATAAACATTACATAAATATTAAAAACCATAAAATAACATCACACCATAACATCACATAAATATTTAAAAACATAAATAAATATTAGAAACGCGACTATTGTTGAAAACGTGGTCTCATAGCTCTCCAAACCGTAACCCTCGGATTGTTATCATTGTGTATGACACAGTACTGGTTACGGGGCTCTTCAATCGCCTCGTCTTCGTTTAAACCCGGATTGTCGTTCAACACACTCGCGAAGAACCGCTCAAATATTATGCACTTTGTCAACAAAGATACATACTTTCCATATATCGCGTCCCTTGAACTAAAGTTGTCACTCATTTATTGATGGAATCTAGTCACAACCGCGCTCTAAAAAAATTTCGATCCCTCAATTCCTACTTCTTGTATGGCAATATATTTGTTGACCAACGCGAGTTCTTCCTCCATGTTCCAACTTCGTGGTGGGATTGGGTTTTGTGGGAGCCGGATTGGATATAGATTTGGGTTTTGGTTTGCCATTTTGGGTCGATTTATTGAAGATGAATTTTTTTTTTTTTTTGCATAAATGTTTGGTAGAAAATGAGGGTGTTTGATACATATATATATACACACACACACACACACTTTTTTAAACAAATAACCGTTGGCTGCTAACCGTTGGCTGCTAGCCAACGGCTATTTTTTTGAAATTGTCCTCGCTAGCTCGCTTGGCCTCGCTCGCAGCAACGATCGCTTAAGTTTGTTATGGACCATGCGATCCACGTGGATATGTTTGTGGCTCGCGGCAGCGCGCTCGCATGCCACAACATATAGTCTAAGAGCTTTTATGAGCTTCAAGCTTTTAAGAAAAAGCTCATACTCAATAAAAATACTCAATAAAAAAGTCTTGTTTGATTGAAGGAGCTTGAATCTTTTAGGTTATGAGAAAAAAAAAATCTATATTGAAAAACTATTAGTATTAGCGTTTAACTAAAAGTTCTTACTAACTACAAGCTTTTAATGAGTAAATGACACAAATACTCATTCTATTATTAAAAAAATAAACAAACATGCATACAAGCTTTTAGTTAATGCCCATTTTGGTTATTTTATACATTTTATTAAAAGCTCCAGCTACCCTGTCAAACACCAAAATATATTTAAAAAGCTACAACTACCAAGTTCCAGCTAGAGGTGTACAAAAAAAACCCGGTTTTTTACAACCAATTTTAAAACACAAACTGCTTTAAAAAACGGTTTTTTTTCCGGTTATTCATCACGAAGGAAGAAATCGGTTTTAAAACCAATTTTTTTAATATTAAAATCGGTTTTTTTATGATAACCGGTTTCACCGGTTTGTGTTTTTTGTAATATAAACCGGTTTTAAAACCGGTTCGGTTTAAAAAACGGTTTTAAACCAGACCAAAAAACGTTTTTTTTTAAACCGATTTATACACGTCTATTTTCAGCTACCAGCTACTAGCTTTCAGCCATCAACTAATTTTGCTAAACATACCTATAAAACTAAGCATGTTTCAAAATTTACATGAAAATAAATACCCATATAGTTTGTTAATCTTTCAAATGACAGTTTTCCGCCTACTAGTGGTATTTGACTATGCAACTTTCGTTAGTTTGACCATATGTGTGTATATATGTATATGTATGTATGTAACATGAAGGTGGTGTTTGTTTTTTCTGCAGGAAAATGTATACAGTCTGTAGACTACATCTGTAGACATCTGCAGGAGAAGAGGTGGACCAAATGTCTGCAGTCTGCAAGAAGAAGACTGTTTGTTTGTTAACGTCTGCAGGCTGCTGAAATAAACTCAAATTTAAATAAACTGATTTTTTTACAGCAGTCTAGTGGTGGACGGTGGTGGTGGACATTGGACGGTGGTGGTGGTGGTGGGTGGTGGTGGTGGGTGATGGTGGTGGTAGACGGTGGTGGTGGTGGACGGTGGTGATGGGTGGTGGTCGTGGTGGTGGACCGTCGTGGTGCTGGGTGGTGGTTGTGGGTGATGGTGGTGGAGTGATGGTGGTGGACCGTGGTAGTGGACGGTGGTGGTGGGTGATGGTGGTGGACCGTGGTAGTGGTGGACGGTGGTGGTGGTGGACCGTTGGTGGACGGTGGCAGTGGTGGTGGTGGTGGTGGGTGAGTAGAAGAGAAAAGGAGAAGACCGAAGAGATGAGGAAGACCTTTTTAAATGAAAGGTCTTCAAAAAAACAAACAATATGCAGACCACAAACGCCGCAGACAAAAAAGGTTAGAAGTACTTATGAAAAAAAAAAAAAAAAAAGCCCCGAAGTAGTTTTACTAGATTTTGATAATTTTAGTAAAAAAAACATGTCTTTTGATATAAGGGAACACCCCTGTTACAAGTGACCTTTCATGTAAGACTTTAGGCACCTACGTTAAACAATATTGTCAAATGGGCCATGCATGAATCATCCCATACACAATTAAAACACATAGACCACCCGTAGTGGGACGCCACTTGTGCAAATTTTTAGGATATAGCGCCCGGAACACCGGTACATACCGGCGCTATATCCTAATTTTAGGTCGGGGCTTTATTTTTATAACGCCGAAGTTAAAAATTGAGGGCCAATAAACTCGCGACACGTGGCATTGGATCAGGCTTTTCAAACGGTCAAAAAATTGAACCGTTGGACGAATTAATTTTTTGAACGGTAATTTTTTTTTCCAACATATATATACACACAAACACACAATATATTTTATAAAACACAATCAAAACTAAAAACCACACCACAACACAATCTAAATACAAAGCATGTATCCATATGGTTCACCGTTCGGGGTCCCGGGTCGACCGGGTGCGAGGCCAAACACTACGAGGCCAAACACTACTGCTCCGCTGCCACCCAATTGGGGCGAGTTTGACGCGAACACAATGCAATACGCGCAACTTCTTGGCATGCCCGGTCAATTTTATCCGGGCCCAAACATGCCCGCTCAATTTTTTCCGCCACCAAACTATGTCCAACCTTCTCAAGAGGAGCCCGATTCCGTACCAGAAACTCAAGACGAACCCGAGGGTTCTGAGCGCGGGCGCGAGAGACGCTCGCATAAAAAGAAAGACCCGAACGCTGCTCGTCAAAAAAAGCAACAGGAACGTTGGGAAAGAGATGAGGAGTACAAGTTAGCGCGAGCCTGGTTCGACATATCCGAGGACCCGGAAGTTGGTTAGTATTTTTTTTTTTGTGTTTACATTTATATATTTACTTATTAAAATGTTGGTTAGTATTTTTTTTTTTTTGTGTTTACATTTATATATTTACTTTTTAAAATGTTGGTTTACTATTTTTTTTTTGGACAAATTACACTTTTCGTCCTTTACGAATTGGCCATTTTTCAGTGGATGTCCTTTCGCGTTTCACTTGATGTGTTTCGTCCTTAACGACCTAAAATCCTTACACCCCATGTCCTAAGGGCCTAACTTGGTTAAAAATTTCAGTTAACTTTGGTCATGTGCAAGGCACATGAGGGTAGTCTCGTAATTTCACTTATATATATAAAAATAAAAAAAGATCTAACACTCCTATTTAGATCTGTGTGGGCTGCACGTTATCCAACACTCCATCACCATTTTTCTCTGGTCATGTAGCACAAGTCAATCCACCACCATCACCGGCCGCCGCCGGCCACCGCCCCCTTTCCTTCTCTCCGGTAAGCACCACCATATCTTCCTCCTCCTTCTTTAATTATCCCCGGTAAGTTCTTTTGCCCCGGTAACCATCCTTCTACCCGAAACCCTTCAACATCGAACCACACCCGGAAACCTTCATTGAGTCGATTATTATCCGATGAACCTTGTTCCTCTCGGGCCCCTTTTGGCTGCTGGCCTTGCACACGCTTAATTTTTTTACAAATATTAGGGGTTTCTTCTACAAATTCTGTCACACGAAGGTTAGAGACATGGGGGTTATACCTTACAGCAGCTTTTGGCTTACGAACACCCAGGAAACCAGCAATTTGAACCCCTTTCGTTCTTTGCCTTGTACTTCAGTAGCCACCCGGTGGTAAACCCAGCTTCTTTCATGACCTGAGCATCATTTGCAGCTGCCTCAGCCCTCACACGAGCAAGCTCTGTGTCCGTTAACCTCTGTTCCTCAGGCCTCGTGGACATATGGATGCCGACTGGTTCTGACCCTTCATAATTAAGGTTTTTTCCTTCCAAACCCACTGGATGCAAGGTCGATTCATCAGTAACTGACCTCGGATTCGCTATAGTAGAGGGATTGTTATCACATAGATGCTGATTTACGACGACACACACAAGACTTTCTCGTTTGGAAAACTTAGAAGCTCAAGCTGAAGACGATTGAGTGTTGGATCGAAAAAGAATTTGAGAGATTATTTTGGGGATTTGTGAGGGTTAGGGTAAGGGGGTTGTGGGGATATATCAGATTATTGAGTGGTGGTGGTGGTGGTTAGAGAGAGGGAGAGAAAAAAGGTAAAATTACCAACTTACCCTCATGTGCCTTGCACATGACCAAAGTTAACTGAAATTTTTAACCAAGTTAGGCCCTTAGGACATGGGGTGTAAGGATTTTAGGTCGTTAAGGACGAAACACATCAAGTGAAACGCGAAAGGACATCCACTGAAAAATGGCCAATTCGTAAAGGACGAAAAGTGTAATTTGTCCTTTTTTTTTGTGTTTACATTTATATATATACTTTTTAAATCGTATGTTTTTTTTTTTTTTTTTTTGCAGCAAACTATCAACATACCCCGGTGTTTTGGCAACGGATTCGAGACCTATTTTTTGCGGCGGTGGGTAGGGGGAGCATCGAGACCACGACTCGATATCTGGAAAGTGGTCGGACATTAATAACAAATGTCACTCGTTTGCGGAGGTCTACCAACGTTGCAAGGACAACAGGGCCAGCGGGGAAGGTGATGACGGTGTGTTGGCCAGGGCGTTGGACGAGATGAGAGAGACCCGCGGGCCGTTCCCATATTTGAGGATATGGGAGATGTTGAGACATAGTCCTAAGTGGGCTGATGTCCCGCCTATGGGGTATGGGGTCGGGTAGTGGGCGCAAGATTAGGAGAGGAAGAGGATCAGGAGGAGGAGGACCGTAAAAAGAAGCAAAACCACCTCCACGTCGCGAGATCCGGATACACCGACATCCGATGCTCGCTTTGTGAGTTTAGATGATCCTGTTGATTTGGAGGATGAGGAGGAGGAGGAGGAGTTTGATATTCCAAGACCACCCGGTAGACGATCAAAAAAGGGTGGCAAGGCGGAGTCGTCTTCGACAGGAGGTGAGGCATCGAGGGAGGAGTTTGATGAAATGAATCGACGACTACAGGATCTTCGCGACCTCGGCCAAAGACGTCTACAAACTATGGACTAGAGAGTGGCCCAGAATAAAAGGTTCGTCGACATTCAAGAGGCGAGGCAAAGGGAAAAGGACATCGAGTTTTTGTCCAAACCGATCGACCAACTCGAGGGAGAAGCCCTACTCCTCGCGATGCATCATAGACAAGAAATCCTTGCAAAATATAACCTGCAGTAGTTTATTTTAGTTGTTTTTTTTTTAAATTTGGTATTGTAGTTTATTTTAGTTGTTTTTTTTTAATTTGGTATTGTAGTTTATTTAAGTTGTTTTTTTTTTAATTTAATTAATATTAGTTGTGTGTTTTTATTATTATTTGTAATTTTTTTATATTTATTTGCATTTTATTTTAATTATTTGGAATTAAAACATTAAAAAATAAAATTAAAAAAATCAACTAATCACAATCAGGGGCTTTATAAATAAAGCCCCACCACTACACCCTTTTTTCAGTTTCTCTCTCCACGTTGACTCAGCAGCCACGTGAACCAATCCGGAAGGGAAGCTTTATAAATAAAGCCCCCCACTACGCATGGTCTTATTATAAACACTATGATCTACTATTTCAGTAGTTAAACTTCTTTTTATTTATTAAAACATGGATTTCATTGTTCAAACAAAGGGCATGCAACTTATTTTGCGTGGCTTAATTCCTACACCTACCTCTTGGAGTCTTGGAAATCTATGGATAAATTAGTAAAACAATTCTATAAAACTTTTAAATTGATAATCTTACAGAATATATCACAACCGAAGATAATTAGTTAATTACACGCAAACGAACTGAACGAACACGAACAAATCCTTGTTCATGTTCGTTTATTTAGAAAATAAGGTGTTCACGAACACTTGCCGAATGAGATTTTGTGTTTGTGTTTGTTTGTTAAGGAAATGAACGTTTTCGTGTTCTTTTGTGTTTGTTTGTTAATTTTAGGTACAAACAAAAGGGAGCATAAACACAAGTTCATGAACACAAATGAACGTTCATGAGCATAAACAAGCGCTCATAAACAGAAGGAGCACATATTAAATTTTGAATAAAATTAGTATTTTTCATCACAAACATTACGTAGATCCGCCCAAACCATACTAAACCAACTATCCAAACATATTTGACACAATCTTGATAATGTAATTACCATACAATAATGTCCCAGCATAATATGAAATTACCTTATTAAACTTGAGGTACTCATTTAATCAAACAAAAAAAAAAGCCTCAAAGTTTTTATTTAATCCGACCAAAATAATAGTTAATCAAAATAAATGAAGTAATAGTCATATGTAATACACTACTATTTATTAAATAATCTATTACTGAGAATATTGAATTACTTAATTTAAAAATAAAAGTTAAAGAACCTAACAAACAACCGAACATTAACGAACACGTGACAGAATGTTCACGAACATAAACGAACGAACGTGACCTTTGTTCATGTTCGTTTGTTTAGTTAAACGAACGAAATTTCTTGTTTGTGTTCGTTCATTTATTAAATAAACGAACACAAACGAACTTTTCACCAAACATTTCACGAACTATTTATGAAACGTTTGGTTCGTTTATAGCCTTACAAACAATGAAAGAGACGTAGGTATTAAATATCACATTAAAAGCAATGGATAAAAAAATAAAGTTTATGGGTTCTAGATTTCATACACCTTGTGACATCACATTCTAGGGGTGTGACATCATATTCTAAGGTATGTGGCAGACTCCTATTGATGCATGATGTGGGCCAGGGTGTATGAATCCTAAAAAAAGGTGTATGAATCCAAAGGGTTGGGATCAAATACACAGTGAAAGAAAAATAGGAAGTCGTAGGAAGGGTATCAACGGACTCCGATTGAACTCATTTAAGCGGCATTGGAATCGTTTCATTAAACCCTGCGATCTTAGTTTTTTGGTTTTCGCTTTTTTGGACTTTTAGCTTGTAGTTTTTAAAATTTACGTTATATCATTGTATCTTTTATATAGCGTTGTGTCTTTTTCTCATTTTTATCATTGTGTCATTTTCTTGATTCATTGTATCATTTTTCTTGAGCATTGTGTTATATTTTTTAGCAATGTGTTATATTTTGTGGCTTATTTTATCATATTGCGTGATCTACTGTGTTTTTTGTATCCTTCTTACTCTTCTCATTTTTGTTACACTGTATAGAATACCTTGACCGTGAATCCAAAATACCAAAGTTTATGTGCATATGAGAAGATTGAAGGGACATGAGTTGACATGGCATGCATATATTCTTGAAAAGATCAATTGAAGAGAAGAAAAATCACTTTTCTTGATACACTTTATTTAAGGGGGCACGTGTTTTTTAAGTTCTAGAGGATGGTTTTTCACTTTTTCTTCTTAGACCGAAGCCAAACTTAGACTTTCAATAATAAGAGTTAATTGCCAATTTAGTCACTGAGGTTTATCACAAATTGCCACTTTCACCCAAATCTTTTTTTTGTTACATCTGTGTCCCTAAGGTTTCATTTCTTTTGCCATTTTCATCCAACCCCCTAACTCCGTTAAAAAAAGTCAGTTAAGCCAGGGGTATTTTGGTCATTTTACATATCTATTTCTTTTTTTGCCATTTTGATCCAATACCCTATTTAAGTTTATTTTATTTTTTTAGTTTTATATATATATATACACACACAAAGACACTAGGAGCTGCAACAATATTAATTTAAATACACACATATTTCCATTTCCCTTGCATATCATAATAATAATAAAAAAAAACTTCAATGACAGAAAAAAATCTACCCTACATCCAAACCTACTGCCGCCCCAAAACCCCGCCTCAACCACCGGCAAACCATCGTTTCCTGCAACCAAGGCCCACCTCTATAACCATTGTCGTCCAGTATAACGACCACAACCCCATCCATACCGTCGTAGCTGATACTGCTCCTAGTCCTCTCCCGTTTTCGAACCTGATGAAATTAATTCCGATTCTGACCCAAAGAAATTGGAGTAGTTAGATCTTATTTGGGGGTTAGGGTTTGCTTCGATCTGAGGTTAGATGGTGGTGGTTGTGCTAGATGGTTGTGGTGGCTGTGTTAAACAATGGTGGTTGTGTCAGAGGATTGCGGTTGTGTTAGACGGTGGCCGGGTGGAGGTTGTGTTAGAAGATTGAGGGAAGGTGAGGGTGGTCAGAGGGTGGTTGGAGAGGGTAGGGAAGAGGGGGTGGTTGGAGAGGGAGGTGAAGGTGTGTGTATCAGTGTATGTATAAGGGTGTGTGTGTGTATATATATATATATATAATATAATAACTAAAAAAATAAAATAAACCTAAATTAGGTTTTGGATCAAAATGGCAAAAAAAAAGACATAAATATGTATAATGACCAAAATACCCCTAACTTAACTGACTTTTTTTAACAGAGTTAGGGGGTTGGATGAAAATGGCAAAAGAAATGAAACCTCAGGGACACAAATGTAACAAAAAAAAGATTTGGATGAAAGTGGCAATTTGTGACAAACCTCAGGGACTAAATTGGCAATTAACTCCAATAATAATAATAACATTATTGATAACTATTATTATTATTATTATTATCGAAAATGAACACACAATAAAAGAAGTGTAGAAGTTTCAAAAATAATGAAGAGAAAGAAAAAACAAATTGACTCTGTGGGCCGGGCCAGTCCATCTTACTCGAGCAGTTTGGAAAAGCTTAAAATTGGCAAAAGGCCCAAAGGTGGTGAGTTTAGTGGAGTGGAAATGGTTGTGGGCCTTGAAGGCGAAGGGTCTGAATATGTTGGGCCGTATACTGATGAAAATGAAACAAGTGAAGGAAACAATATGTTCTCTGATTTCAAGTATAACTCACCAGTGGTAACCAGAGTAGATGAAGGGGATAGTTCAGCAAGGAGTGAAGAATCGCAGGGTCTACAGCCGGACATGGTAACTTCTGAAATGGAGGGTTGTCGTGAACAAGATAATGAAATACAAGATGAAGAGGTTGGTGAAACTGTCCGATTGGGGGTCCTGTTGGGAGCTCAATTGGAAGACAAGAGACATATGGTTAGGGATTCGATTGTTGCTGAAGGATTACAGGCAGTGAATAAATGAATTACATCAGCTTGAATATCAGGGGGGTGAGAAGATCAGATAAGGCTAGGTATGTGCGAAACATCAGAAAGCAACATGGGGTAGATTTTTTGGCTCTTCAGGAGACTCAGGTCTGTAATTTAAATGAAAAGTTTCTTTGTTCGTTTTGGGGGGACGGGGGTTTTCAATTTGAGTGTGTTGATGCTACTGGGAGATCTGGAGGTCTTGTCAGTATCTGGAATCCTAAATATTTTTGTAAACAATCGGCTATTCACAACCAGAATTACTTGGTGATTACTGGGTACATGGTGGCGGATGGGTCGGTGTTAACTATTGTCAACGTGTATGCTCCTCAAAGGGCTGCTGCTAAAAAGAGACTTTGGGCGGATTTATCGGGGGTTATAAGAAATTGTCAGGGTATGTGTGTCCTTTTAGGGGACTTCAACTCTGTTAGGAGTCCAGAAGAAAGACGCAATTCAAGTTATAACCAGGGTATGGCTCGAGAGTTTAATGATTTTATAGCCGAGTTGGGATTACATGAGTATATGATGCGGGGGTATAAATTCACTTTTTGGATTATAGAGGCCAACTCCAGAGGCTGAGCAAGATTGACCGGGTATTGGTCAACCATGAATTTTTCAATAAGTGGCCGGGGGCGTGTTTGAGGGCTTTGAAAAGAGAAGTTTCTGATCATAGTGCTGTTACATTGACGTTAGTGGACTCCAACTTCGGACCAAAACCATTTAGATGGTTTAATTCGTGGTTAAGCAGGACGGGGTGTGATGAAGTGGTGAAGCGAACGGTAGAAAATGCTGTGGTTAATGGCGATCCAGATGTGGTTATTATGACTAAATTTCGGATCTTGAGAAATGCTTTAAAACAGTGGTGGGAAGAAATGATCAAAGCTGAAGGAGATGAGCTAGAGATATGGAAAAAGGAGAGTGAAAAGCTGGAAAAACTTATGGAGTATAGAGATTTGGCGGAAGAAGAGGTTTGGGTTTGGGAGGAATGCAAACAAGGGGTGGATAATTTTAATCTTCAAAAATGCAAGGACCTACAACAGAAGGCTAGAGTTAAATGGGCTAGCGACGGTGATGATAATACGGCATATTTTCACGGTGTTATAAATGGGAGAAAGGCGATGAACGCGATACCGGGTTTATTGATTAATGGGAGGTGGATTTCGAAACCTGCCTTGGTTAAACGAGAGGTTCTACGGCATTTTAGAGCTCATTTTTCGGAGGACATGATTGATAGATCGAGTTTAAGGTGCCCAAATGTTAAAAAATTAGATAACGTTTCCAGCAATGAATTGACGGTCAGATTTTCTATGGAAGAGATAAAGGATGCGGTCTTTGAGTGTGGCTCCGATAAAGCACCGGGCCCAGATGGGTTCAATTTCAGGTTCGTTAAACACTTTTGGGGGTTATTGGAGTCCGATTTCAGATCTTTACTGGATCATTTTTATGATACGGGGGAGATTAGTCGGGGGTGTAGTTCGTCTTTTATTACTTTAATCCCTAAGAGTAGAACCCCAGTGAGTCTAAAAGATTATAGACCCATTAACTTAATAGGGATTATTTGTAAAGTTATCTCTAAAGTGTTAGCCTCGAGAATTAAAAGGGTGTTGGGTTCGGTAATTTCGGATTCTCAATCGGCTTTTTTGAAGGGCCGATTCATTCTTGATGGTCCGTTAGTGATAAATGAAACAATTGGGTGGTTAAAGAAGAAAAAGGCAAGGGCTTTCATGTTTAAAATAGACTTTGAAAAAACATATGATAATGTCAACTGGGGTTTTTTACTATCAATGTTGGATCAAATGGGGTTCCCGGTGAAGTGGTGTAATTGGGTGAAAGGGGTGTTGAAATCGGCAAGGTCGGCTATTTTGGTCAATGGGTCTCCAACTTTCGAGTTTCAGTGCCAGAAAGGGGTTAGGCAAGGCGACCCATTATCGCCTTTCTTGTTTATTGTGGTTATGGAAGCCCTACATTGCTTGATTTCTAAAGCAGTGGAGTTAGATGAATTTGAAGCAATTTCGGTGGGAAATGGACTCGCACCCTTGTCCCACTTATTCTATGCCGATGACGCTATTATATTTGGGACTTGGTCTAAGGACAATATCGATAAGGTGGCGAGAATTTTACGGGTGTTTCATCTTTGTTCGGGGCTGAAAATTAACATCCATAAATCTCATCTGTTTGGTATTGGGGTGGGTGAAGGGGAAGTCGCTAGCATGGCTTCGGTTTTGGGTTGTAGGGTGGGAATGCTTCCTTTTGATTATCTTGGGATAAAGGTCGGTGCTAATATGAGTAGGGTTTGCCATTGGGATGGTGTGGTTGATACGGTTCAAAATAAACTTTGTTCATGGAAGGCGAATATCTTATCTATGGGTGGACGGTTGACCCTTATTAAATCGGTTCTAGCAAACCTTCCGATTTACTATCTTTCTCTATATAAAGCTCCATCGAAGGTTATTGAGAAAATTGAGAGTGTAATGAAAAAATTTCTTTGGGCGGGATCGAGTAATGACAAAAAAATACATTGGGTTTCGTGGGAGGTTGTATGTACAACGAAAAAACGGGGTGGCTTAGGAATGACTAAACTTAAAGATGTGAATACGGCGTTGCTTTCTAAATGGGCATGGCGTTTCAAGGTTGAAAAAGATGCTCTATGGCGAAAAGTGGTGGAAGAGATTCATGGGGGAAGGGGAAGTTGGGAATTTTTGCCGGTGAAGCGAAGCATTACAGCCTGCTGGAAACAGATAGTCGCTTTTTTAGAAGGGTTGGAATTGAACGGTAAACGCTTGTGGCAACTTATTCAGTGCAGGGTGGGCATTGGGGATTCGGCTCGTTTTTGGTCTGATCTATGGATCGGAACTCAGATTTTGAAGAGACGTTGGCCAGGTTTATACAGATTGGAAAGATATAAAGGCTGCAGTGTGCAGGACAGGTTCGATGGGAGGGTAATTCGGCTCAGTTTTCGGCTGCTTGGAGCAGTTTTCCAGCGACAGTGGAGACTATTTCTGAAATGCAGGACTTGAACAGGTTGCTGAATGATTCGTCTAACTCGGGAGATAGGGATAAATGGATCTGGAATGATGGTAACACAGGGGATTATTCAGTGGCGAATTGTAAAGTGTTGATCAGACAAGGCAGAGATATAGGCCGAGACGTTAGACTGAAATGGGAAAAATGGGTGCCGACGAAAGTGATTTTAGTTTCGTGGAGAGCTGAGCTTGACAGGTTGCCGACTAGAGACGCTTTAGTAAAGCGTAGAATTGTTATGACAGACACTTCCTGTGCTTTGTGTCAAGGAGGCCGTGAAGATGTTTCACATGTTTTCATCGGGTGTCAATTTGCTTATACAGTTTGGCATGATATACTTAACTGGTGCAGGTTATCCCCCTTCTTTGCGTATGATTTTGAAGATTTGTTGCTACTTTACAAAAATGTTCACTGTGGTAAATGGAGGAAGAAAATTGTGAGAGGCATCATCATGATTACTATATGGGAAATATGGAAGACAAGGAATGAAAAAATTTTCCAACAAAAAGTTCGGCAAGTTCGCGAAGTGGTAGCGGAGGTGAAATCGTTGTCTTTCCTTTGGCTGAAAAATAGATCTAAATTCGATTGTATAGAATGGAAGGATTGGAATAAGTATCCGTTGTATATGTGTTTGTAATTGGCGGTCCCCGTTTTGAGGGATTGCCTGTTTGTTAATGAAAGTTTCTGTTCAAAAAAAAAGATAGTGTTATACATACTCCATAGAGAGGAGACTATTGTAAAAGTAGCGTGCCACTATCTAAAATTTATATATTTTGGATGATTTGTAATTCAAAACACAGAAAGAAAATGGGTAAACGTATAACTGAAACATTTTTATAAATCATAGTTAACGTAAAAGGTATACGTCTCTTTGTGATTTTTTAAAATTCTCTACTTATAATAGATTATTTATCAGTAAATCGCCACAATCGTATTTAGTTATTTATCCATCATAAGCATGTTCGCTAGATGTATAATGTGATGATTTACGATATCATAATCCATTCTATTGTTGTTATTGTTATTAGACTATCTACAATGATAAGGGTGTCCTTAGCCGCACTTAGCTGCCTAGTCAGCCACCACATCATATCCTTACAAATCCTTAAAACCTTAATTTTATCTCCAACCATACAAACATCTTTTTTTTTTTGAACGACAAACAAATTGGAATCACTCACGGAACACTGGAGTATCATCGTGCCACCAATGTTGCCACGCGATCATATTCCACCACCAAGTCACCAATTCAGAAGAAAACTCATAATTATGAGAAAACCCCTTTGTGAGATTCGAACCCAGGACCTTATGGTCTCTAAGTCTTATCTCACCACCAAGATGCCGCTGGGCAATAATGCCTTTGGCATACCATACAAACATCTTAATATATCCTTACATTTTTCATATCATCACCCATTTTTTCTTTAAATTTAATCATAGAATAAGATGTCTACAAAAGAGACACTTGAAAAGAAATATAATAAAACTAAAATTAAATTAAATTTGGCACAAAAACCAAACAATACAAGCCCTTGAATATTAGTATTATTCTCTAGATGCAATTTAAAGGGCCCTTAATTTAGGATGCCCTCCACCTAATCTTGGATACTAGAAGAACGGGCGCATTAAAGTTAGTCTTATATATATGGGGTTAGTATCAAATACACAAGACACTTGCCGTTCAAAAAAAAATACACAAGACACTTTTTCTAGAAATTGTGAGAATGATTGTGATCAATTGATCTTATATTTGAAGGGTTGAGATTAGTTTGTTTGAAAAAAAAATAATAAATTAGAGGAAAGACATAAAGGGAAAACCACATTTGTTGATTTTCTCTCTCCACATGCAATGCACATGTCAATTCCCCCATCATTTTAAAACTTCTATAACTTTTTCATACGATATTTAAAAAAAAAATTCACCATATTAACGAGCGTTTTTTTATCTTTAATATGAGTACCACATTGCTACATTAAAATTGAAAAAAAAATCGTGTTAAATGAGTTTTCTTTTCCGTTGTGTCTTATGTTCGTTCATTGTATTATAGTATGCACGTGTGCTTTATAATTATGTTATTTGTGTTTTTTAGTCTACATATGATTTAACTTTGTCCATCGTGTTTTTAGTATGCTTTCCATTGTGTTTTATGCAAATGAGTTTTGTATTTAGGTGTACATTGTGTTTTATTATGTTGTTCATTGTGTTTAAGTCTATTATTTATTGTGTTTTAGTCTTCTGTTCATTGTGTGTTTAGTATGTCGTCCATTGTGTTTTATTAGACTGTTCATTGTGTTTTATACCCTATTGTTCATTGCATATTTAATTGGTACTCATTGTGTTTACGTTATCTCCATTGTGTCTTACGCAACTGGGTTTTTGATTTTTCAAAAGTATTCATTGTGTTTTAGTCTTCTGTTCATTGTGTCTTTATTATGCCGTTCATTGTTTTACACAACTGGATTTTTTACTTTTTTTCTTCAAAAGTATTCATTGTGTTTTAGTCTTTTTTTTATTGTGTCTTACGCAATTGGGTTTTCAACTTTTTTTTTTAAAGTATTCATTGTGTTTTAGTCTTCTGTTCATTGTGTCTTTAGTATGTCGTCCATTGTGTTTTTATTAGACTGTTGATTATGTTTAATACCCTATTGTTCATTGCATATTTAATTGGTGTTCATTGTGTTTTACACTCTATTACGTCTTACGCAACGGGGTTTTTGACTATTTTTTTTCAAAAGTATAACAATATGATACTCATATTAAAGATAAAAAGACGTTCATTTTTATGGTATATATTTTTTTTAAAGATGACGTATAAAAAAGTTACGGACGTTTAAAAATGAAGGTGGAAATGGCATGTGGCTTGCATGTACATATTTTTTTTTGACAAAATTACCCCTCACACTTATTTAATCATTTGGACACATGTCATTTTCCAGTAGCTTCTCACCCTTCACATTTTTTGTAGTTTTTGTAAAATAACTCAACCCTATATACACACACACACACACACACACACACACACACATACTAACTTAACGGTGTAAGTTAACAGCTAGGCCTGTAAATGAACCGAACGTTCATGAACTGTTTGTGAACTGTTCGGCGGGAAGTTCGTTTAATTAAACGAACGAACATGAACACACGTTTTGTTCGTTCATTTATGTTCATGAACGTTCGTTTATGTTTGTTCATTTATGTTCGTTTATGTTTGTTCATTTATGTTCGTTTGTGTTCGTTTAATTGAACTTTATTTTTATTATTTATTTACCTTTTGTTAAGTAACCTTAACCCTAACATTCTAAACCTATCAGCCGCTCTCCACACTTCACAGTCTTACCTCCCTTCTTCTTCACACTTCACAACCCTACCTACTTCCACTTCCGGCCAATCACCTCCACATCCCCATCTCCACTTTCTAGCCTCTAGCCTCTACAGCGCCGCAAGTATGACTCACCTTCTCTTATCGTTTTTTTCTCTATAGCTTTTTGGGGGTTTTCCTTTCTATAGCTTTGTTCATTTGTGTTCGTTTATGTTCATGAACTATTCGTTTAGTTTTAAATGAACGAACATAAACGAACACAAACACTGACAAATTTCTTAATGAATGAACATGAACACAAAAATGTGTTCGATTATGTGTTCGTGTTCGTTCGGTTCGTTTACAGGCCTATTAACGACAATTAAATTCCCCCGTCTTCCTTTCTATAATCTATTCATCTTACTTTCCATCAATATAATTCTGTTAGTTAACTTCCGCATCGACTCCACCGATACCAAACCCCAAAGATCTTTAACTTCCCAAAATCCCTTAGTTTCGCTCATTTTTCATTAACCAATTCACCTGTTATGATCGCCATTAAACATAAAAAAAACGTATGTTTTTCCATGATTTTCCTATTTTTCCTGTGGCGTTAATCGTAACTACCATATGTTTATACTAATAGAGAAAAAGTGGATTTAATAATTTGAGCAAACCTTTGATACATTATTTTTTTATTAATGAAATATACTTCAATTCTAATAACAAATTATCGGTTCTTTCATGTCGTCGACGGCTGTTAAATACCGGTTTCTGGCAACATTGGTTCAGGTCTGATCGTGGACACTACCGGCGGCGCGTGCACGAAAATAGTTTATGATCCTGTGTTTTGATAATCTATTAACGGGTCCTTTAAATTTTCAATTTGATGAAACGATAATTTTCTTGATATACATTTTTGAAAGGCTATTCATATTGATAATGATTGAAACATCTAATTCTTAGACTTAAACTATCAGTCCATTCACGCATATGACCTATATGTTTGCAGTTTTTTTTTCCGAATGAAGACACTAAAATTCGGGATTTTTATTATTATTATTATTATTATTATTATTATTATTATTATTATTATTATTATTATTATATACTAGTTTTCTTTTGTATGTATATTCATTGTATCCTATACTTTGAAGAATCGTTAAAATTTAAAGTTGTACTAAGAATATTTTTGTCGGTTTTGAATCAGAAAGAGATTTAATTTGACTTTGAGAAAGAAATAAATATTTTTATGGAATATGAAGCCTGGTCAAATTTTTTACTAAAATGTAAGAAAACATCGTACGGGTGCACACAAGTTAAAATGATGATACTATTTATATGAGAACCAAAAATACATTTGGTGTGACGTAGATGCAAAATTCTTATGTGTATTAAGGTCTATTTATGATACATTTGGTTTAACATATGCAATACAGTGATCGACATACACAAACATACATACACATAACATTGTTATATTGTGTACAACTAGTGCAGTAAGCTTTTATTACTAACAAGGGCGCAGTATTTAAGAGGTGGGGAGGGGCGGCTGGCCCCTCGAATTTTCGCTCAGAAGTTTTGAATATATAGTCTGCGTATGGAATTTTTTTGGTACATACGGTTTCGACCCCTCGTTTAAAAAAATAGTTATATAAACCAAAACTTTAACCCAAAACAAAGTAAATGTAAAGCCCAGTATCCTAAAGTCCTAAGCCCAACTACTACATGAGCGGGATAGTAGATTCAACGAGCAAGCGATGGAGTTGTTATCTCTTAGCTACTCGAGCTCGGCTTGGTAAAAAGTTCGAAACGAGTCAAGCCTTATCGAGTCGAGCTTGAGCTTAAAACAAAGCTCGTTTACTAATCGAGCCCAAGCTCAGCCTAGCATGTGAAGCTCATCAGGCTCGTCGGACCTTAGTGTAATATTAGGTTTATTAATATTGAATAATATTTAACCCCTCATTTAAGCTGGTTTACTAAACGAGCTCGAGCCGAACTTCATTTATCGAGCTCCAAACCTATTATTTATGTTACTTTTATTTAAAATATTAATCAATAGATAGTAAACGATCCGAGCTCCAGCTCTCATAAGTTTTTTGAGCTTGAGCCTGGTCGAGCTCGGGCTTAGCTCAGCTCGTTTGCACCCTTATCCATAATTAAAGAATTCAAAAATCTTAAAGGTCGATAGGCTAAACTGTAATTCTTCATCCAGGTACCAACCATTTGTCTCATTTTTAATGTTTTAGTGTCTTTGTTCAATTGTTTGTTAAACAATGTTTAGAACTTTGATATTTATTGTATTTAATTTTTGACTCGACTCGAATCAAATCACCGACCCCAATATATCACCCGAACCATAGCTATAGAAAAAAAAAAATTTAGGACACGTCCCGTAACCACTAACTTCTAACCCCCAATCTAAATTCCCAAGTTTCGCACTGATTACTGATTAGCTCTATTATAAATATATTTAATACCATTATAGTTGAACAGTAAGTTCAATTAATGCATTAACACCAGCTCATCTTTTGGGTGGGTTTCTGAAGGGATAGGGAACCTAATCCAAGGGGAAGAGGTGTCCCTATCCCCATAAACAGAATTACTCACGCCAGACTCTGGCGTCAGCGCGCCGCCAATATAACATGTGGTGCAGCGCGCGAGCTCACCAGTTGACAAACAACGGATAACACCTGATAAGCGCGTACAACCACGCGCAGTATCCTCCCTTATCACTTTTGGTACGAGGTACAGAAGATAACAAAGGGAAGATTCACAAGGATCTCTGACAGTGTACGCACCAAGGAGAAGGCGACAGGTGGCAAGGGTGGTCCAACCACCACTGAAAAGGATGGCGACGTGACTGTTCCCATGCTTCCCATGTCATCAACAGTGACAGCAGACATCCCCTGTCGACGTCAGGAGCATGGTCAACGACTGTAGCAAGGACAGGGGCGCCGTCTGCCAATCAGGGCTCGCCACGTGTCCACATCGAGCAACAACCATGCTGCAGTATGCCGTCATCCACAGTAATCTGGTTTTCCCGCCATTTTTATGGGAAGCTTGGACCTGGGCCTTGACCGAGCCCAAGTAAGGATAACTTCTCATGGGCTTCTCTACTAAGCCCATGAGTTCTCCTATAAATAAAGAAGGACATCTCCTTGCAAAAGATCCGAAAATATTCATTGTAACTCAGCATTACTCTCTATAACTCTCTCTACTTGTTCATTAATAATATACCGGCTAGTTACAGTGGACGTAGGTCATTCCTTGACCGAACCACTTACATCTCGTGTCCTTATTCACGTTGCTTTCACACACACTTACACTCTTATCTCTCACCGGGTTTAACCTAGAGGTTTGGGTAAAGGATTACTCTTGGCGAACGTAAGTATTAACCACACGGTGATTAGTGATAATCACCGTGATAGTTATTGTTTCTTCATTGGCGCCATCCAACGGTTAGAACAACTTTTTTCTTCATCTTTTAAACCCACCCATGGCTGAACCCAACCCTAACACGTCTGTCATCAACCAAACTGGGGAAGTCGACACTCAGTCCCTGGAAAACCAAACCACACCGCACACCGTCGTCAAACAACCCACTTCACGACTCGAGCCAGTTCTCGAAATCTGTGACCTGGGCTCGGATGACGACAGTGGGGCCAGTTCAGAGGAGGACCTAGACCAGTGGCTCCTCCATCAGAACGCCAAAAGCGCTGCAATCTACCAGCGTAAACTCCGGCAACAAGCTAAAAAGAAGGGCAAAGCCCTCACTTATGATACCCCGTCAAAAAAGGGGTACAAAAAGAAAGACTCGACCACTCATGGTGATGGTCGTAGTGGGGAACTCGGCGGAGATGCCAGGGTTCGGGGCTTTGCAAAGTCACGTGACGAACCGGATTGCTACGAGTCGTCTATCAGTGATTCTGACCACAACGGAATGAAACATAGCCACCGTTCACGTCACAACGACGAGGATGATGACTTGGTCAAGCCATTCAGGCCAAAAGCCTTTGCCGAAAAATCAAAATTCGTCGCTCGCATAGCAACAGGCAAAATCCCAAGAAAAGCTAAGCTTCCTAGCAGCATCGGTAGATACGATGGCCTGCGTGACCCAGATGACCATGTGCATGACTTTGAGTGCGCAGGTATGTCGGTAGACTGGCCCGTTCAGGTTTGGTGCCATTTGTTTGCCCAGACCTTAACTGGCGCAGCCAGGGTCTGGTTCGATAACCTCCCCGCGGGGAGCGTTAAGGACTTTGACGACCTCACCGATAAACTTGGAAGCCACTTCTCGCACTTGCGCAAGCACAAAAAAGACAAGGCGCATATTCTGTTATGCCGCCGGTATGATCATGAGTCCATCGAAGATTTCATAGTTCGTTTCAACAAGGAAGCCTTGCAAATAGGCTGTGGAGAGGAACTTACGCGGGCAGCGTTCATACACAATGTGCGCAGCCCAGAACTCATGAAGTGCCTCACCGGCAAAGATGGCATTCCGGAGTCCTGGGATGAACTCATCCACTCCGCGAAAATATATGCCTCCTCCGAGAAATCTTTCAACCAGATGCACGGCTTCCAACCGCAACCCCATAATAATAATAATAAACACAAAAACAAATCTGTTTGGAGCCGCATCTCAGGCACCGCCGACGAGGGAAAGTACTCCCCCGCGGGCGATGCCCGCCAACTCATCAGCACAAAACAATCGCGGGACCAACGTGGACACTCCAAGAAGAACTACGATTGGACCCCGCTGACAAACACACCATCTCAGGTCCTGAAAACTGAACAGGTCACGTTGAAAGAAGCCAATCCTCTGGGGAAACGAAGGAACGTGGACCGAATCAAGTTCTGTGAGTACCACAATGACTTTGGTCACCTCACAGACAACTGTTATAGCTTGAAGATGGAGATTGAAGCCGCGCTGAAGTCGGGTCAGCTCGGTCACTTGGTAAAGAACGTTCACCGCACTACCAAGGGTAACGCAGGTGACGAAAACCAAGGTGAGGGGTCGCGAAAGAAAATCCGTGACCTCAACACTCATGCCGCCACACTCATCCCTCGTCATCACTGCAACATGACCAGGCGTGGCAAAAACACCCAGCACGGGAAGCGCACCCGCGTACAACCACTTGACGACTCATGGAAAGAGGCCGATGTCCTCATGCCAAAAGTCAGAAGCGGCGCCTCCTGCACCGCCCCACTCTTCATAACTGCAGTCTTCGGACATTACCGCACGCGGTACATGTTCCTAGACGGCGGGCAGCAGCACAGATATTATGTACGAGCAATGTTTTCAACAATTGGACGAAGAAGACAAAGCAAAGCTCGTACCGGTCAATGAGCCAATATCGGGTTTCATTCATGAGACCATCATGCCGTGGGGCATGCTCTCCCTGCCAGTCACGTGGTCCGATGACACCCATGAGCGCACGGAGATATGCGACTTCATGGTTTTGCCAGCCACCTCCAATCATGATATACTCTTGGGTCGGGAAGGCATCGCGCGCTTTAACGCCAACGCTTCAACGGCACACGCGATGGTCGGCTTTCCAACCAAGACAGGCATCGCTTTCATCAGAGCCAACAAAGACTGCCACACCACCGAAACCGCCAAGCCTCCAAAAATGGTCAAGACAAATGCCCACACTGAGCCGGAAAAATGGGCGCTCAACCCTAAATTTCCGGAGCAAACGGTGGTCATTGGCCATGAAATCTTTGAGACCATACGCAACCATTTGAAACAGCTTTTAATCAGCAACATGGATGTCTTCGCGTGGCAACCGACAGACATGGTCGGTGTCCCCCGCGAAATAGCGGAACACAGGCTCAATGTCTATCGCTCCGTAGAACCAATAGTGCAAAAGAAGCGCAGTATGGGCCCGGAGAAAACAAAGGCCATGAACGAACAAGTCACTGAGCTGCTCAACGCAGGCATCCTTCGCCCTATCAGATACCAAACCTGGGTGGCTAATCCTGTCATGGTCGCCAAAGCTAATGGAGGGTGGCGCATGTGCGTCGATTACAAGGATATTAACAAGGCGTGTCCAAAATATTGCTATCCTTTGCCAGAAATCGATCTAAAGGTGGATTCTCTCGCCCCGTATCGGTTCAAGTGTTTCCTGGACGCATACAAAGGGTACCACCAGATCCAGATGGCTAAGGAAGATGAAGACAAGACAAGACAGCGTTCCGCACAGACGCGGGCATCTTCTGTTACACCAAGATGCCCTTTGGCCTGAAAAACGCGGGCGCCACGTACCAGCGCCTAATGGACACGGCCTCCATCAATGAAATCGGCGTACGGATTGAAGTGTACGTCGATGACCTTGTAATCAAAAGCAAGGAAGAAAGTGACATGCTTCGGGACATCCAGCAAACGTTCAATCAACTACGCAAAGTGCGCATGAAATTAAACACGAGCAAATGTTCATTCGGGATGGAAGAAGGCAAATTTCTGGGCGTCATTGTAACGCGGGATGGTTTTCGCGCTAACCCAGAAAAAGTAACAAGCCATCGAAAGAATGCCCTCCCCCGCTTCCGTCAAATAGGTACAGACACTAATGGGCCGCCTTGTCGCCCTCAACCGATTCTTGTCCAATTATGCTTCAAAGTCGTTCCTGTTCGTGGACACTTTGAAGAACTGTCTGAAGAAGAGTAACTTCCGCTGGACCCTAGAGGCAGAATCGGCATTCCAGGCAATGAAACAATGCTTAATGAACCTTCCAACACTAACAACGCCTTTTCCTAAAGAACGCTCACACTCTACTTATCCGTCACGGAGCGGGCAATAGGCGCGGTTCTAATGGTTGACCGCAAAGGCGTGCAAACACCAATTTACTACATCAGCCGCACGCTGTTAGTTACGGAAACAAAGGTATACAATCATGGAAAAGCTGGTTCTTGCCCTCGTCCATGCATCCCGAAGACTGCGCAGGTACTTCCAAGGCCATCCGATAAACGTCCTTACGGACTATCGGATAAATGACATTCTCGCCAAACCTGAACTATCGGGCCACCTGGCGAAATGGGCTATTGAGCTGGGGGAACATACGATCAATTACAAACCCCGGCCCGTGATTAAAGGCCAAGTCCTCGCGGACTTCGCCACGGAGATATCCGCGGACCAAGTCCAAGAATGCAAAGCGGAAGAATCGCCTACACCGGTACATGACCCGTCGCAAAAGTGGTCCCTATACACGGACGGGGCTTCTAATGACGACGGCGCCGGCGCGGGATTACGCCTAATCAGCCCAGATAAACACGGTGGTTATCACTAATCACCGTGTGGTTAATACTTACGTTCACCAAGAGTAATCCTTTACCCAAACCTCTAGGTTAAACCCCGGTGAGAGATAAGAGTGTAAGTGTGTGTGAAAGCAACGTAAATAAGGACATGAGATGTAAGTGGTTCGGTCAAGGAATGACCTACGTCCACTGTAACTAGCCGGTATATTATTAATGAACAAGTAGAGAGAGTTACAGGAGAGTAATGCTGAGTTACAATGAATATTTTCGGGTCTTTTGCAAGGAGATGTCCTTATTTATTTATAGGAGAATTCATGGGCTTAGTAGAGAAGCCCATGAGAAGTTATCCTTACTTGGGCCCGGTCAAGGCCCAGGTCCAAGCTTCCCATAAAAATGGCGGGAAAACCAGATTACTGTGGATGACGTCATACTGCAGCATGGTTGTTGCTCGATGTGGACACGTGGCGAGCCCTGATTGGCAGACGGCGCCCCTGTCCTTGCTACAGTCGTTGACCATGCTCCTGACGTCGGCAGGGGATGTCTGCTGTCACTGTTGATGACAGGGGAAGCATGGGAACAGTCACGTCGCCATCCTTTTCAGTGGTGGTTGGACCACCCTTGCCACCTGTCGCCTTCTTCTTGGTGCGTACTCTGTCAGAGATCCTTGTGAATCTTCCCATTAACTCAACCAAATTTATTTACTTTAATGTTGTAACAAGCAACAAAGAGCATAGACAAGATCAGTGGCATATGGAAAGTCGGTAGGTCGGGACTGCTTGGCTGGTCGAATAGATGACATGATATACTGTCCCAAACAAAGCAACATCAACTTGATATCTAAAGAGGGGCCGCATTTCATACAACAAACAAAGCATGTGACATGACCCGCTACTTTCTATACTTAATTATGTACAGGTAATGTCAACTAATTTTAGTTTATCGTTTATGTTTTTGCTCTTCAAGAGCTTGCATGTTGCAGTGGATGTGATTTGCAAGTGCCACTTTAAGGGGAGAACCCCTATTGACCAACACAATGAGGCTCAATTACCCAAAAAAAAAAAGTTGTGATTACAAATTGTAGTAGCATCAGTTCTAAAATCCCATACTAATTTTTCACATTGGTTGCCTGCCAGTTCAACTGCATGCTCTGTTATATATATATATATATATATATATATATATATATATATATATATATATATATATATATATATAAAAAAAAGCATTTTTTTGGTGTTGTTTTGCGACTGTATGTCAAATGCTTTTCGTTTTCCCTTTGCTTTTGTTGTTGCTTCGCATGCTTTTGTTCTCTATAATTGGTATGTAAATAAGCTTGAATAGGAAATATGGATACATGATTTATGGATTTTAATATGCAATTAGAAACCAGTTTTGCTAGAGCCTTACAGATTGAGTATGGTATCGTCTTGCGTCACTTCGCATTCTGTCTAGAGCACATATCATGCAATCCCCAATTCAGGTTTGGTGTCTCTTTTATTCTGGTTGATAATTAAGCTATTAAAATGTTAAGAGCAAACATTCTTTTGGTTTTCTTTCGAACTTAAATGGTATATAAGCGTGTCGACTCAAGTTTGTGTGATTCTGAATTGGTGGAAAAAGATGATTTATTTTTATGTTTTGTTAATTTTCAGATGGTCTACCCATTTAATAGTTGCATAGAAAGACCATTACTCTTATTTGAAGGTATTCAATTTCTTACACATAATAGTGATCTTTCATTTAAAAAATATAGCTATTTCCAAATGCCTTGATATGCACATATTCTGAAAACGCAACTTCTAAAAAAGGGAAGAACCACTGAGGCACCAGCAACAACAAGAAAGTTGCAATTAAGAGGATCAATGTGATTAAAAGATAAAATTGTGTTAGGGACAATGGTTTAATCTAAACGGGGTCAAGTAAGTGGAAAACAGAATGTAGGCGATTAGGAGCCGACGATTCACATCTTGCATCCTCAGTCAAGTTGGTCCTGTCCTGATATGCAATAGAAGTGACAGTGTTGATTATTCATTGCTATATGATTTGTAGCAAGTTCTTTCTTCTTCAAATTCCGATATGAAAATTGGAAATGACAGAATTGTAAGGCGTGCAACGCGCGCCTTTAATCACACTAGTTTTGTATATGGTGCTTAATAAGATGGAATCAAGATACAAGAAACTAATAAATGAAATTGTATATGGAATGATAATGAACATACTTGCATACACTACTTTTCAAAAAGAAACCATTATGCTTTACAACTTTATTAAGTAATACTTTGTTAAGAAAATGAATTATGATTAAGGTAATTCCCAATGATTTTCATTAAACGAAGGTAACCAATATATACAATAACTAGCAAAACTAGCAGGAGCTCGCACGTTATAGCGGGACTGCACGTTGTTTAGTTAATCGGCTCGCTATTTGTTTTCTGCTTGATTTGAAGCGCCGTCTAAACGGTGAGGAAAGTAAGGTGACAATCTATGCCTGTTGGTTAAAGCACCTAAGTAATAATATGTTACATTCGAGCCCCTACGTCTGTTTTTGGTACAAAATTTGCTTATGCGGGCGGGATATTATAGTGTGAGCTCGCACGTTGCAGTGTATTCGACATTTTATAATTTACAGCAGCGGGTGTTGCCGATCCTCTTTTGGTGAGTGTAATATAAGCGTATTCCTTACTTGTTAAACAATCAAAATCCATTAACTAATTGTCAATGTACAAAAGTTAAGCAACAAAAATCATTTTAATTCTAATTCTATCTAATTAAAGTTCGCACTCTAGCTATTTTGGGGAGGAGATAAACTGCAGTATCAAAGAAAATGTAATAAAAATCACCTTAGTTTTTTTGACATGGTTAGACATTCGGTCAAATCTATGGCCACCGGTTTATCAGAGCGACTCCTTATATATTGCAAGTAATTAAGTAAATTATAAAAGCATCATCATTATCTTACATTTCAATGGAAGTTACTAATTCTTCATTTTTAACCATGTTTGCTAACGTGTATAACTCGGAAACATCACTCCAACCACCTCTAACAGACATAATTAACTATTCTAAATCACAAAACATGAGAGAGCTTACATTCCAAAGGAGCACCACTTGGAGCAGAACCTATAAAAATTCCTTTATTAGTATACAAATCAACTTCAACTGTAGGAATTCATGTACTATCAAGAATTTGCCTAGCCTTAACTTAGTAATCGCGAAAGGAACATCTTCACTTAGGTTATGTATCTGAATTTAAACAATTCCATTTAGTTTTAAACATGTTTTATGATGTGTTAAACAAGAATTTAGATTTGATACCTCTACCTAACCAAACTTAATTTTTAGTTTCCCAATAATATAAATGGTTGCTAACATCAATAACTAACAATAACAGAACATCTGATATAAATTAACTAAGAAACTTACAATCAATATTTTGCTCCATATCTTGTCTATTACTTTTTTTTTGTGAAAAAAATATATGTTATATGTGTTGTAACAAATAAACAAACCCCTAAACAGAGAAGATTTCGTGAAAACAGTAGTTAAATCAAAGAAATTACAGCACGGTTAATGTGTTCTTATCCCACTCCAAAAATTTGGTTCGTAGGACCTCCAGATTCAACCACCGACTGTGGACACATGAACATCACCTGTGAGTTGGGTTGTCTTCTTCTCACCTCCGTCCATATAGATACCATGACGCTATTGCGAAGGGTATAAAGTAGGATTCAATTAGTAAATAGACCGGAAAAATAAATTCCGGTTAAAACCGATTAGGGATATCGAAAAAAGCACATTGATTGAAGATGTGATCAGTCGCACCCAATGGTGGTTTAAAGGGTGTGTTGATGAAAATGAAGTGAATAGTTGTTTCTGGAATGAGAAGGCACTGGAAATGAGGTGAACCGACATAGATGTGTGTATAAACATAGTTAATGAGCGTTTTAAAAGTTAAAAAAACAAGCGCCTTAAAAAATGCATCAATGATATATATATATATATATATATATAACAAAATTAATAAAAAGAGATTATAAATGAAATTTGACTTAGTATTAAATTTCCATATTAAATTTGTCTTAACAATATAATGAAATTACATTTTTGCCCATATAAATAAATATGAAATGACGATGATACCTGTCCAAGATACACTATATAATAGTATAGATATAGATATAGATATAGATATAGATTATAAGGATTACACATAACTACATTTATTCACAATAAGTGGTTGATTGACTTGAGATTGATTGAGGCAATAATTTTGGTATTGCCTAATACTCCCGTCAATACAAGATGGAGGTGGTCCGAGACGAAACATTGAGAAAAAAATTTTGAACGGTTTTGGGAGACTTTTGGTGAAGATATCCACGACTTGACAATCCGTGGAGATGAACTTGGTATTGAGACGACTGGAGGCAATCAATTCACGAACAAAATGGTAATCAATGTCAATGTGCCTGGCCTGCTTATGGGAAAGGATTTGGCTTAGGAATAAAGCACTCTTGTTGTCACATAGCAAGGTTGGACACGCCGGTGATAATGCACGAAGTTCACATAGGAAATGAGTTAACCAAATTATTTATGCAGCCGTGTTCGCCATTGCTCTATATCCGGTGAAGAAACAATAAATAACACGGTGATTAATACTAATCACCGGGTGGTTTATACTTATGTTACGACAGGTTTAATCCTTTACCCAAACCGTGATGGTAACCCGTTTGAAAGTTTGGTGACGGTGAAGTGTGTGTATGAAGTATATAAGAACACAAGATATAAGTGGTTCGGTCGGTAATGACCTACGTCCACTGTAAACACCGGAATATTATTAAGAGAGAATGATTACAAGGATTATATCTAGTTGTGAGAGTTGTTTTCTGAATGAATTTACAAGGAGAAACCTATTCCTATTTATAGGCATAATGGTGGGCCGTATGGAAAGGCCCACAGGTGATTTCCTTGGCTTGGGCCTGGCTGAGGCCCAAGTCCATGCTCCTTCTGAAATTGGCGGGAAGCAGCCGATTACTGTTGATGACGTCACGCTACAGTGTGGTCGTTGTTATAGCTGGACACGTGGCAGGCTTCTGGTGGTGTACAGTGATGCTGTACTTGCTACAGTGCTGAGGCTACCTCTGTCGTCTGACCGTTGGCGAGGTACGCCTGCTGGTCACTGTTGATGACAGCGTGAGTACAGTAGAGCCGTTTAACTTTTGTACTATCTGCCACATGTCATTCTCCTGTTCGTGTGTACTCTGACACAGATCTTTGTGAATCTTCCTTTTGTTGTCCCTCGTACCTCGTATGAAAAATGTTAAGGGAAGATTCCGCGCGTGCTGGTACGCGCGTATCAGGTATTGTTTGTTGCTTATCAGTTGTATTGACGCGCAAGGTTTGTTGACTGCTTGCTCCCGCGTGAGTAGATCACTGCGCCGTGGTCTGGCGCGAGGATCTTGTTTATGGGGATATGGACGCCTCTTGGATTAGGCTCCCTATCCCTTCATCCGGACTCACAGTTTGATCGAGAAACCGTAGCTAGGTTGCTTCTTAGCACTCCAAGAGACCAAGTTTCCACCCAAGTAAATGTTGCAGCCAGATGTTGATCTTCGAGTGCAATGGCGGATCTAGACCAAAATTTCAGGGTTAACGTTCAAATATTTTGTTTTTCTACCATATTTTTAATCGATTGGTGGAGACCCGAGACCTCAGTGGTGTGCTGTGGTTGAGTGGTTCATGGTGGACCGTGGGCAGAGGTGCACCGAGTCACGGAGGAAGTAGGGTTGTTCATGAGCCGAGTCAAGCCAAGCTAGGGTAAGCTCGACATGATTATAAACCATGCCGGCTCGACTCAGCGGATTTAAAACACGACTGAAAATCCAAGCTCGAGCTTGGCTTGTTTTATAAGTAAGATGGTTTTGCTCGGCTTAGCTAGGCTTAGACTTAAAAAGAAAATTTATTATTCAATAGTAAGAAAACATCCAAAATAAGTTCAACTAAATACGTTAGAGGCCAAAATCAACTTCAACCAAGCACAAGTTAAGTTTCAAATTTCAACGAGTTTGAATATATGTTCGTTAGTGTCTTAAGCAATACACAAATATACCATAGATATCCATATGTACTCTTAAATATTTGCAAATAATAAAAAACTTTATAATATCTTATATGTATTTAAAATAAAATATATTATAAGTAAAATATTCCTAGCTAACGAGCGAGCCAAACTGAGCAAATCCGGCTCATTGTGAGCCTACCTAGGCTCACTTTCTAATTGAGCTGACCAGGCCCGGCTCAGTTTCAAACCAAGCCATATCAAGCAAGCTTTTACCGAACTAAATCCGAGCAAGCTCCGAGTGCCACAAGCTTTTTGGACAACCCTAGAAGGAAGGATGTATGAGGGTAGCTGGCTCGCGGATGTGTGGTTCGAGTTGGGAGTGATAGTGTAGGCTTTTAACTTTTAACTTTTGAGGCATAAGATAATTTGAGCACTAAATTTTTTTGAGGGGTAACAAAAATAAAAGTTCAGGAATAACGTAATACGAAAAAACGTTAAAAATAAAATAAAATTTTCCACTACGTCGAAGAAGTTGAGGGGTAGCGGGTGCTACGCCTCACAATATGCTATGTCCGACATTGTTCGAGTGTCAATGCATCACGCCCAATCTGCATATGAAAAATCTAATAAAACAGTGTTAGGTGATTTATCAAAACTTAATCCATGAGATACAGTGCCTTTGACGTATTGGATAATTCTTTTGACTAGTTGAAAATGAGTGGTGTGGAGTGTTGTAGAAACCGGCTAGCTTGATTAACCATGTAAGAGCCCAACGGGTGATGGTGAGATATTGGAGTGCTCCCACTGGAGATCGGTAAGGGTAGGATCATAGAAGGGTTGGCCATTGGTAGTGAAAACATCTTTTGATGTAAGAGGAGTAGCAACTAGTTTAGAGTCAAGTAATTCTGGTCAGGAGAGAATGTCGTAAGCATATTTACATTGATTTAGAAAAAGTTCAGATTTGGTGTGAGTTACCTCCATGCCGAGAAAGAAATTGAGTAATACAAGATCCTTGATTTTGAATTCCTTGAGAAGACGTGGCGTAAAGTTGTGAATGAATGTTTTATTATTACCGGTGAGAACGATGTTGTCTACATAGACAAGGAGATAAATTAGGATCCCATGGTAGTTGTAAACAAACAAGAATGGATCGGCTTGGTCCTTTTGAATACCGAGAGCCACCAGGAATGTGCTTAATCATTGGAACCAAGCGTGTGGCGCTTGCTTTAGACTGTAGAGAGCACGATTAAGTTTACACATGTGGGTTGGTCATTTGGGGTCTTCAAAACCCGGCGGTTGCTCCATAAAAACTGTCTCGATGAGATGTCCATTTAGAAAAGCATTATTGACATCGAGTTTTTGTAACTTCCATCAATTAATGGTTGCAAGACTTAGAACAACTCGGATGGTGGAGGATTTGACAACCGGACTAAAAGTGTGAGAGAAATCTAGACCCGATATTTGAGACAAACATTGAGCTACAAATCGTGCTTTATAGTTATCAATAGATCCATCGGATTTCGATTTTACTTTATAAATCCTTTTAGATCCAATGATGTTTGTGTTAAATGGACGTGGAACAAGATTACATGTGTGATTGCCATGTAAAGCATTAAGTTCATTGTGTATGGATTTGACCCATTTCGGGTCTTTGAGAGCAGTTTTGATGCCTTTGGGAACATGGGAAGAGAAAAGGGCGTGATGAGGATGATGGGTGGAAAGATGAAAGAGATTGACATAATGGTTTGGTTTAAAAATCCCATTTCTGGATCGAGTTATCATGGGGTGAGTGTTAGTGGGTTGAGTTTCGATTGAGTAAGAATCAAAGTTTCAATATGAGGATTGTATAACCGGGTTTGAGGTGTGTGGGTATTGTGATTGAGGTGATTGGGCCGATGATGGTGGGATAGAGAAAGACATTTGGGTTTGGTTGTTAAAGGGAAGGAAAGACGGGCTTAGTGGGCTATAGGAGTGAATAGGAGTGGATGTTGTGTTTGGGCTGGTGGATGAAGTCGGGTTGTTTGGTGGTGAAAGTGGGTCGTGTAAAGGTGTTGGTAATGTGGTTATTGGATCGTGACAGTGGGTAGTGCATGGGTCCGATGGAGGTTGTGGTTTTGTATGGGTGAGGATGTGGTTGGTGCGGGTAAGTGTTGTTCAAAATTTGTTATTGGAAGGTTGTAATATTTTTGGATGTGGAGTTTGGTTGGAAGGGTACAATGTCTTCATCAAACTTTGCATAGTTGTATAAATGTGTCCCGTGGTTGGATCTAGACATTTAAAACCCTTGTAACGAGGACCACGGCTAATTAAAATGCACGGTGCACTTCGAGGAAGAATTTTGTTTTTGGTATAGTCTCTAAGGTATGGATAAATACGACATCCAAAAATACGAAGGTTGAAGTAGGTGGGTGGTTGATGAAATAACACTTCAAATGGTGATGTGTTGTCATGAAGTTTTGTACGAAGACGATTTATAGTGTATGTGGCGGAGGTGAAAGCATCAAACCATAGTTTTTGTGGGGCATGGGAATTGAACATCATTGTTAATCCGGTCCTAGTGATGTGACCATGTTTTCGTTCCACCCTTCTATTTTGTTCTGGTGTGTGAGGATATGCGATTCTATGATGTATGCCATGTTGTTGGAAACACGTTTGAAATTGGTGGTTTTGTAAATTCGGTTCCTCCATCACTTTGGAAAGCTTCGACAATTGAGGAATTTTGATTTTGAACAAATGTTAAAAATTTGTGAGGATGATGGGAAATTCTGATTTGGCCTTTCAAGGATAGAACCAAGTAAAATGAGAATAATCGTCTATAAATATAACATAATACCGGTAACCATCAGTGCATGAAATCGGTGCGGGTCCCCAAAGATCACAATGAATGAGGTCCATAACATGTTGAGCATGTTTATTATTTTCAAGAAAGGTAAATGTTTTGCTTTTAATAATTCACAAGAATTGCATAATTCCGGTTTGGGTAACAAGGATGTAACAAAAACATGACCACGTTTATTTAAAATGGAAATGGTATAAAAGGAAACATGTCTGAGGCGACTATGCCATTTATTGAAGGAAGCACGAAGATGCGAAGCAGAGAGCGCAACAACAAGAGACTTGTGAGTTTGAGTGAGAACATAAAAACCATTTTCACACGTGCCTTTAGCTAGAACTTCTGTTGTTTTTCGGTCCTGAATTTAAAAATAACTATTAGAACTTATGTTGTTTTTTGGTCACGAGTCATTTGTTAATCTACTAATAGAAAGTAGGTTTTATTGGGATTTGGAATAACTAAGACGTTTCGTAAAGAGGTATTGTTATTTAGATTGGTGTTTCCGATGTGGGTAACGGACAAAGATTCACCGTTACCGAACGTAACACGAGTCTTACCGATTTGAGGTTTAGAGTAATTTAAAGCAAAGGTTGTAGGGAGCATTGTGGTATCACCTGAATCCGCAGTCCAATCAAGAGTGTCAGAAGCGACATTGCATTGAGCATGAAATGCTTCGGCTGGATTGCGATCAAGAGAAGTTGCTTTCCGAGCATATGAGGCAAATTGCGGTCAAGCTCTCGTATAATGTCCATCTCTTCGACATAGTTAGCGATGGGGTGTGCGTTTGTTATACGCTCCACCTCGTCCACGAGAGGAAGAGGTGTTACGGTCTTGACCACGGGAAAGAGTGGAACGATGATGTGATGATTTTGGTTGATTATCATAAAAGGAGGCTTGAGGGGTTGGGAGCCATGAAGTTTTTGGACAAACATCTCTTGATTTTCCTCATTGGAGAGAAGGTCACGGGATGGCGGTGCCAGACGGATAGTTCTTTGAGAGGTAGAGAAATTTTCGAATGATGCACCGCGTCCACAAAGGAACCAGTGTCGTTTGTCTTCTTCACTTACCGGATGTCCAATAGCGGCGAGTCGGTCCGTTAAGGCTTTGAATTTATGACCAGATTCAAAAACTGATGAGGTGCCTTTTTGAATGGTGCGAGGAGACTCTTTGAGGTTGTGAAAACGTTTGATAGAACAATGACTGTAGGCATTGGAAAGCGCCTTCCAGACTTGAAACGCAGTGGCATGACCGATTGTCTCGGCCATGGCCTCTTCAGTGATAGTGGAATTGATTAATAAAAGGACCTTTTGGTCGGCTGTTTTCCGAGGGATGGGCTGGATCCGTTGATATGGCCGAGAAGGTTAAGGTAGGATAACGCAGGAGTGATTTGATAATGATAAGGTGGCTTAAGGAGTGAAGGGGTATGGCGCTTATGTCGGAAGTGTTCGACATGATGAAGAAGAAGAAGAACCGGAAAAACTAGAAAAGAAAAGAGGAGATCAGGGAGATGGCGATGGAAGAAAGGAAGGATCTTAATTGGTTAATACCATATGATTATGATAATTCTTAATGATTTTCATTGAACAAAAGTAACCTATATATACAATAACTAGAAGAATATTATGGGACAGGAAATCTCCTTTTACAAAATTATAAGGATTACTCATAACTACATTTATCTATACTATATTATAAAGTATTTATGAAGGGTGACTACAAATTTTAAGTAATTACAATATCTTATGCTTATGGTACAATACTCAAGTAACTTAGTAAAGGGGTAAAATTGTCTTTCTACATAATATCAATTGTCTTTTAAATATAATAATTAGATTTGTCAAATTTCATTGAAACAAAATATATTTTATTTAAATTTCAAAGACTTTGTTATTTGGGATAAACACATTTAGATATGTAATTTTTGTTAGCTCTCTCTTTATGCATGAGCTTATTAAAGTTATATATATTTTTTTTATAACCAGCTATGTTAGAATGCCCAGTTTTATAACTAACTAGGTTAGAGTCTAATGTATTATAATTAACGTGGTTTTCGTTATAAAATTGAAATGAACCATACCGTCTTGTACACACCCCTAAAATCAGCGACATAAGTGTTATGTTTCCCGCCGCATCGCGCGGGAAAACCACTATGCAAGTTATTAGTCTTAATAACTTCAAAATATATACCATCCTAACCAAACCCTCAAGTAGTCATATATCTCTCTTAAATATATGCCATCTTAACCAAACCCTCAAGTAGTCATGTATCTCTTTTACATATCTCGGTCTGCACACGTATCGATTCGTTAATGTGGAACATGTTCTCTCGATTGCATTTCTGCTTAAAAGTTCTTAGACATCAAAAACTTATAAATAGTCGCCCACTGATTCTTACTCGAAGACCCATATCTCAAATCTCTTATTAAATCGAAGCATCAGGTGATAAGTTTCGTACGTTACCGCAATATATACATATGATTGTGTATTTGCTTGCATATGTTATGCGACATGTTCAGGTTCATTACACGACATACACTAATATTTTGTTTTCTTGTTTGTATAATTAGATTTTATTAATGGCGACAATCAATGATCACCACTCAATGAACTTTAAACCGGTGATATCTTAGCATATAAGTACAATCATTCAATCAAGACAATAATCAGTCAAAAATATACATACAACTCCATCTACCGATCAATGTCGCCGACTGTATTGCGGTTTATTCGCCGCAACGACATCCGTCTGTGAATAGAAATGTGTTCTGGTTTTATTTCGATTTTTCAATATTTGCATGAGCATGATATGCTAAAAAAGGTGTTGTAGGTTGCTTGTTAACTATTCATAAGATTTCAGAAGACAATCTCGCCTCAGGTAACTGTTAATCGAAATTTTGTATTCATCTTAATACCCCTTAATTAGATCTATTGCATATTAAGGACGTTTTTTATTTAATGAATAAAAACCCGATTATTAGTTTGATTGTTACAAAGTGGTATTTCATCTTTTAGAATTTACTGTTCTCGTAATGTATACATTTGTGGTCCTTTACGTTCTTTTATTTTCGCTTCATGACGATTTTTAGAGATATTTTAATTATACCTATAGTTACTTTTAAATAAACCTCAAAATCAAATCTTCATACATATACATCCATATTTTCATTAAACGAATTAAACAATCCATAGTTTTTACAAATTATTACAACAAGGTAGATCAACTAAACATATAATCTATAGATTAACATACTTAAAAATATGATAAACTGTATATTTTTTTGTGACGTTTAAGCGGAGACAGATTATCATTAGATATACGACTCGCCATTAAAGTAAGAATTCCATAGTTATCTATTTATAACGTAATGTCATATTTACTACTGTCGTAGGTTATGCACTTTGAATCTAATTTTAGGGTGATGTTTCAAAAATATTTTTTTATAAGTATTTTCAAAATATATGATTTAGATTAGTTAAATCATTGCATATCCCGTCAAATTATAAGCTATACAATTATACTTATACTTTTAGATTGTCCACTCCGCTACATCACGCAAACTCCACACTAGTTCACAATAAGTGGCCGATTGATTTGATGCAATAATTTATGGTATTGCCTAATAGGAATTATCATGTTTTCTTATTTTTCATGGACAAATCCTTAAACAAATTGTATTATGGATCATGTAGACAATTCGCTTACGTTTACATATTTTTTTATTAAAAAGGTTGAGGTGTCATGTTTGGTTTTATATCTATGTAATGTGTATTTACACTATAAAACAAACTGCTTGCTCTTGCCCTTTTAGTTTTGTTAAACGCCACCTTGTATATTTTAAGTGAAAGTATGCCTTTTGTGTGCATTTTAATGCAATGTATTACATGGTGTGTAAGTTGTGCTCGTGAGGAGGGTTATAATTTCACAAAGGGTGAGAGCAACTGAGCAAGGGTGTGTATTTGCACAACGGTATATTACTTATACACTTGCATAGTTACAATTAACATAACGTGTTTGTGATTTTCATTTACAATAAGTGTAGGTTATAAGATCTGGACTACTGAGCCCTTTCATTTCTGGGCTAACAAATGTACCCAATGTCCCAATCTACCCATTGCGTATGTTACCTTTTGGACTCAAGTGCATTTGGGTATGATCAGTTTTTTTTAATACCCGGTTTCAGGTATGATCGGGTATTGAAAAAACCGGGCATTGAGAGAATTCGGTAGAGTTTGGGTACGGATATTGAAGAAAAAAAAACATACTCTATGTATCCGGGTAGGGTATTATCGGATTCGGGTATAACCGGGTATTAATACCTGGTTTTTAAAAAAACATGTTTGTTTTTTTTATTATTTTACACAAAAATAAATGCTTTTAAAAATCAATTTTGGTTTGTAATTTGCAAAAACAAATAAAATAAGTTACAATAACATAAATTCACTTATGCACAAATTATTTGCTTTATAATTTCTTAAAAAATTAAATATAAAAGTTGCAAAGTATACATAAAAATATACTTTAAAAAATCAGGTGTTCTATCAGGTATTAAAAAAACAGGCATCAGATATATGATATAACCATTTTTAGATTTTTTGAGGTATGTGTATCAAGCTCAAAATGTATACTGTATCCATACCCTATGGGTAGGTTGGGTTCGGTGACAAGTATAAAATACCCAGGTATGAAGAACCCAGCTCTGGGTTTTTGTCTCGTCCGGTTCCAGGTACAGGTTTTTGTGCACCTCTACGTTTGGGTGTAATTTTTGTAATTCATGTATTAAAAAATTAATTTAAAAGAAATTTGTTAGTTTAGAGAATGACATTTAATATCAGGTAAAAGAGCGTACTTTATCTAAAATGGTAAACGTGTAATAACAATCGGATTGATTGATCAAGCTAGTAATTTGGTTTGCCAGTTGTTTGATTATGATCTAAGAGATGGACAAGTGACGATGGACCGACACAAATAAGCTAGCTAGTTTTGAAAGACCAATCTGAATATGAAAAAAGAAATGGAGGGTAATTGCCTCTTCCCTTTGTTAGGTTGATCTGTTCATGAAAAGGCTAGCTATTTGGACTCGTTAATAAGGTAATTTTACATCAACACTTTGACCTGTACTGAGTTGGCCTATTTTGTAACCTCTAGAATAATAGACTCTAAACTTGCATTAAGAAGTTAAATAATTGAAAAGGATCAAAAAGAGGTTAGAAAATTGTTCACATGTCAACCCAACTTACATGAACCATTTTTGACCCAAAAAAATAAATAAATTACCTATTTCAAGTTTTCAGCCACAGTCGAAACAGTCAATTCAAGGAAACAGACAACTTCTCCTCATCCTGTTTTGGTAGATGGCCAGTCCTGCACGAAAAAAAAAAAATCGATTTTACATATTTGTTAATTCATGTTAGAAAATAGGTACATATTGTCAAATTTGAGCTATAAATCACGAATTCAGGTCAAGTTGTAAAAATGAAATTAAAGAAAAAATATGGAATTGCATATTTGTACATCACTCAAAAAGCACATCACTAAACATATGTAAAAAAAAGTCATTTAATAGATGTAACATTGTTTTTACAAACCTTTAATCATATGTATGGTCGTTCTAAGCCTATAATCATGTTTATGCTCGTTCTCTCCCTTTCCACATTTCAAAGAAGATTATTAGACCTTTTTAAGTGTGGACTAACTGAAGCAATAATGACTGTTAACTTCCTAGGAATGCTATATGGAACTTTAATGCAATGCAAAATACAACAACAACCATACCCAGTAAAATCTCACAAATAGCAAAGCTATTAGCAAGGTCCGGGGAGGGTGAGATGTAGGCGAGCTTTACCCCTATCCCTAGAAATAGAGAGACTGCTTCCAGAGAGACCCATGGCTCTAAGGTTATTAAAGATCTAAATGGACATCCACCACACAATAAAGGCAACAACATCAACAATAGTAATAACAATAATCATGGCCGGCCCTGAGGGGGTGCGAGGAGGACTCCCGGCCCGGGCCTAATTTCTAAAGGGGCACTTTGAGCGGCGACGAGTGTAGAGTGTATTTTTTCTTCAAGTATTTTCTTTCTGTTTTCAACCAAAAAAAAAAAAAAAAAGATCTCATCTTAAACATCACTGGTTATAAACGCAACAAGGTGAAGAGTAGACAAGGAAGAAGATGAGTCATACATGAAAAACTATATTTGAAGGATACGATAAAATTAAAAAAAACGTTGAAGTGTGTTACTTGAGATTTGTATTGTGGTAGAGTAATTGTGCAGCCTTTGCAGTAAATTTTAATATATTTTATTAAAATTTGTCTCACGCTTATGCAAATGATTCAAGTCAAATTTATTTTATTAAAAAACTTTTGAAGTCTAGACAAAAATAATGGCCCTTCAGATTATTATGGAATTTTAAGAAATTGTGGTTTTTTTTATGAGCCAATTAGCCAAACATATTAATTTTTATAATTATTACGACACTTTTAGTTCTATATTCTGTTCGACCGGTCCGACTAGGGAACAGGTAAGGACACCGGTTCAACGTCCGCTTCGGTTATGAAAACATTGCTTAAAAGACCTAAGACTAAGGGGCACATATTTCCCGGCTCGGCCCGGGCACCTGAATTTTCATGGACCATGTCCTCATAGAGGTGCAACTCTAGCAATGCAATGCAAAATAATTGTTGGTAAACCTCCCACTTGAGAGTTGCAAAAGGTGACACCTCGACCGTTGCATTTAATAAATGATTGTTACCATGCGTTAAATAGAACCAGAATTTGGTCAACGGACACACTACCAACTTCGGTGGCGACATTTTTTTTTTGAAAGGTGAACTTCATTCAAACGGGCAAGAGGTCCTCAAAACAAGGACCGCCGCCAAAAACTACAACATATACAAAGGAGATACAACCCAATCCTTCCATATAAGTGATTTATACCTAGACCTTGACCTTAACCAAAGAAAAGACAAAGACTTAACTTTAGCTACAACGTCTCCCACTTTCGCTTCTTTAGACCTAAAAACCTTGTCGTTCCTAGCATTCCAAATGGCCCAAAGCGTGATCATAACGATGCCTTGAATAACCCTTTTCTCTTGTTTGTTCTTCCTATCATTAGCGATGGGGAGAAGATCCTTAATATCAAAAGCGTAAAACTGTACTAGATTACACTAGGAGTCAATAGCCGACCAGACTCCAAATGAGAACCCACATCCGGTGAAAATGTGCATCGAGGACTCTTCGTCCACCTCACAAAGAGCATTCACATTTGGTCCACCAAATCCCCTCCATCAAATTACACAACAAATCACTACCCCATCTTTAAATTTTCTCTCTCCTAATTAAAATAATAATATTTTTTTTATAATTTTATCATTATATTTTCTCTCTCCTCACTCACAACCACTTAGACTCATTGGTATGGTCTCGAGGAAGCTCTTGGTGTGCTGAGGTGTCACCTTTCCCCCAAAGGGAACACCCACCCCCCCCCCCCCCCCACATAAACAAAATCGGTGACTTTAGGGGAAATTCCCCTAACTCCCCGAGCTATTTTGTGGGGGTTTTTTTTTGTCTTTTTCCTCTTAAAAATTAATAAAAAATTGAAAGGTGGAAGGGAGAACCATTTCCTTAGTTTAACGCTGTGTTCCCGAGTTTTCTATCGGAAAGAAAAGAAGAGAAAGGAGATTTAGGACATAAAAGAACGGGAAGGAAAAGAAATATATAACTTTATTTTGTGTTCCCGAGTTCGAAGGAAAGGAAATGAAAATAAAAATTTTATGTGTTCCCGAGTTGAAAGGAAGAGAAAAGAAAGATTTAATTTTACAATAATACCCTTGTTGGGTGTTATATTTGATTAAATGGAAGGATAAAATAGTAAATAACAAAACATTTTAATTGATAACTTTCCCCTCATTCCATTTCCTTCCATTTTGGAAGGAAGATTTTAAGCAATAATTTTCTTTCAACTTCCTCCCATTCTTTCCACTCATTTCTTTTAATGAAACTCTGGAACACACTTATTTTTCATCTTCCCTTCAATTCCTTCACTTTCTTTCCGGTTCCTTCCTTTAATGAAACTCTGGAAGCTGTGTTCCCGAGTTTTCTACCGGAAAGAAAAGAAGAGAAAGGAGATTTAGGACAGAAAAGAATGGGAAGGAAAAGAAATATATAACTTTATTTTGTGTTCCCGAGTTCGAAGGAAAGGAAATGAAAATAAAAATTTTATGTGTTCCCGAGTTGAGAGGAAGAGAAAAGAAAGATTTAATTTTACAATAATACCCTTGTTGGGTGTTATATTAGATTAAATGAAAGAATAAAATAGTAAATAACAAAACATTTTAATTGATAACTTTCCCCTCCTTCCATTTCCTTCCATTTTGGAAGGAAGATTTTAAGCAAAAATTTTCCTTCAACTTCCTCCCATTCTTTCCACTCCTTTCTTTTAATGAAATTCTGGAACACACTTATTTTTTATTTTCCCTTCAATTCCTTCACCTTCTTTCCGGTTCCTTCCTTTAATGAAACTCTGGAACATAGTGATAGTGTAAGGGAGGGGAAGAGGGAAACGACGTGACGCTGATATGGAATTTGGGGGAGGTATACACCACACCTAATAGTCTTACAAAAATATTAAAATATTTATAGAAGTGAATAGTCTCTTCAAATATAAAGATGAACAATGCTTTCACCAGATATTTTTCTCTTTTCTCCATTCACAACCACATGAACCCTTCCAACAATATAATTTGAAGAAAACAATCATATACCTGTGAAAAACTGAATGCACTAAAATTCAAAAGATGTAAAACACCGCCAACTTATTATTATTATTAATAATAATAATAATAATAATAATAATAATAATAATAATAATAATAATAATAATAATAATAATAATAATATCTTCAATCATAAAACAGAAATCAAACATTCCAAATTTACAAAATTCCTCTGTAATTTTCTTGAATCTCTATTGCCACCAAATCTCTCTTCCACGTCAAGTTTTCTGTTTTTTCTATAATAATCTCACTTTTCAACCATCTTTTTACATTTTTATACTGATTTGGTTGGTTCAGTGGGTTACATTTTTATATAGTTTTCTTGACTTTATTAAAGATTCTATCTTTCAACCATTATCTCTGTTTTTTTTCCAAGAAGATGAAACGTTTGGTTTCTTTTCAACTAATCTTTGTTACTTTGGGATTCTTTCTTGCTACTAGTGTTGCTGTTCAACCAACGGATGAAGGTATGCAATTTTCATCATCTTTTTTAAGCAATTTTTAAAACTAATATTTGTAAATAAATATTACACATTTGTAGTACAAACCCTTTAAGTTATACACTTTCTTGATGTTGTTTTGTTGCAGTTCATGCTCTTACAGTGTTTAAAGAAGGTATCTTTGATGACCCATTACTTGTTCTATCTAACTGGAATGCCCTGGATTCTGATCCTTGTCATTGGGTTGGTGTTTCATGTTTTGATCATCATGTTATAAAAGTGTAAGGAGTTTATTTTCCCTTTAATTCACTTCAATTAATATCTTTAGTTTAAATAAATTGGACTTAATACATTTAAGAATGATATATGCAAATATGCAATGAGAGGGGTGGCGGCGCAGCTTGTTGCCCGCCTGCCCGCTATCTTGATGTAATTTTTTGCGGTTATGTGTTTAATAAAAATATCATGATAAAAAAAAATATGCAATGAGAGTAATATGGGATTTTAATCTTGTTTTTGCAGTAACGTTTCTTACGGTTTGATAAAGGGATTCATCGCCGAAGAACTGTTTCAGCTCTCGTTCTTGCGCGAACTGTATGTTTTCGTTTGGGATGTTACCTTATCTTTAATGACATAATGTAAAAAATTTTAAAATTGTTCATCAAGAAATGGTCATGTTTGCAGGATTCTACATGGGAACAATCTACTTGGTTCAATACCTAAAGAAATTGGATTGCTAAAGAACTTAAAAGTCTTGGATTTAGGCGGAAACCAGTTATCTGGACCAATCCCGCATGAGATTGGTAATCTTGTTAGCATTGTAAAAATGTAAGTGTATTCCACACTTAAATTTCATCATTTCAAGATTTAAAAGCAGTTTTTTTATAGTTCCAAATCTGGTTTTTGTATTGATAGAAACTTACAATCGAATGCGTTGACTGGGAATGTACCTCCGGAGCTTGGCAATCTTATGAACCTTCAAGTGCTTCGGTTGGACAGAAATAAACTGCAAGGAAGTGTTCCGGGTGCTAATGTTACAGATTATGCTTCTCCCATGACAGGAATGTAAGAAATGTTTCTACTGTTTTTATTGTATTTATTTTAAGTTGTTTTTAAATATTTTGATTGCTTCGGTCCAGGTATGCCTCAAATACGAATGTTCTAGGTTTTTGTCACGCGTCTCCTTTAAGAGTTGCTGATTTTTCATTCAACTACCTTGTTGGGAGTATACCTAAATGCTTGGAATATCTACCAAGGTACTGTTCTTTATGCTTCATAATAGTATTAAGGTGGCGATTTCGACCCCTTTACTTGTGTAATCTGATTTGGGTCATGGTTTATCCATAATGGGTCAAACCTAAATATTTAACTAAATACGAAACATGGGTAAAAAATGGAAGAAATATGTAAACGGGTCAACAGAAACTGGCCTGTTTCAGCAGGAATGAAGCCGATTTATGCTTATTTTCTTTTGTTCTTCCTTTGCAGGGTCAGTTTTCAAGGGAACTGCATAAAGTACAAAGATATCACGCCACGGGCTCCTGAAGAATGTGGTAAGTTTTAGTACAAACAAACGACCCATTATATTACATGATAAATAGCGGTGTCACCCTAAACTAACAGAGACGGAGTTTCTTGAATGTAGGCGTTGCTTCACCAGCTAAACCTCTAAAGTCAGAAGATGTGAAACGCCATCCTGTTGAAGATAAACAAAAGCACCCGCATGCATCAAAAGCCACATGGATTTTAACTCTTGAAGTAGTGGCTGGAGTGATGATGGGGTCCATCTTCCTTGCAGCCATTCTAACAGCTGCTCACAGGTGGAAAGTCAAATCGCCGATTATCATCACTACATGGAAGAAGTCAAAAACTGAAAAAGAACATATGGAAATCTATATCGGTGAGGAAGCTTGATTGTTTAAGAAAAGATTCATTTTATATCAGTTCAATGTAAAACTGAGTTTCTTTTTGGGTATGCAGACACTGATATGCTAAAGGATGTGATGAGATACAGTCGACAAGAACTTGAAGTTGCTTGTGAAGAATTTAGCAACATTATTGGGTCATCATCGGATAGTGTAGTTTACAAAGGAAACATGAAAGGTGGGCCTGAAATTGCGGTTATTTCTCTTTGCAACCAGGAAGAACACTGGACTTCCTATCTTGAGCCCTATTTTCAAAGAGAGGTCATGTCAAAAATCTTGAAACTTTATAGGTGTTTTCAAGAATCGCTCTTTTTGATTGAAATTTGTGTTGTATTGATCAGGTGGCTGATCTGGCTCGGCTAAATCATGAAAATGTTGCTAAATTGCTCGGATATTGTATTGAAGGTGTCCCATTTACAAGGATGTTAGTCTTTGAATATGCATCTAATGGGACATTATCTGAGCACCTCCATTGTAAGTCATTTTTTGAACAGGTCAAAGCAGGTCAACCTGTACTTTTTTGTCCAAAATACTGACACAAATATGATTGCATAATTATATTATTTGAAGTTTTTTGAGTAAGGTGATTAGGAGGTTTTATGTATTAAAACTACGCTTTTACTTGGTCTCGTTGGGCCATTTAACTATTTCGTTCATCTTCTACATTTGACCCGTTAAAGATAAAACACAACCTGAATTGGTCTAGGTTTATATTTCAGGATTTATCTTTTGTTGTAGAGAAATATGATCAAATGCTTTTGCTTTAATGTAGGTGAAGAAGGGTGCCAACTAAGTTGGACACGAAGAATGCGGATTGTTTTAGGAATAGCTAAAGGTCTAAAGTATCTTCACACAGAAATTGAACCTCCTTTTACTATATCTGAGTTGAACTCTAGCGCGGTATATCTCACAGAAGATTTCTCACCAAAGGTACATTTTCGAAAACTTTTTCTAAATAGAGTTTGCACATCTACAGTTAGATAAGTTTTACAATTTCGTTTTCTTGATTCCTGTAGCTAGTTGATTTTGAAAGTTGGAAAACTATTCTTAGAAGATCAGAGAATGCCTCTAGCTCTATTAGCAATGTAGATGGCACGTGTGTTCAACCCAGTTCGTTAGCAGCACGCCACTTGGATGTTCAGGGTAACATCTGTGCATTTGGTGTTCTTCTGTTGGAAATCATTAGCGGACAACCTCTTATCTGTAAAGACAAGGGATTACTCATAGACTGGGTAAGAACTAAGGGATTCATATTAGTAACGGGCAAATGGTTCATGCAAGTTGGGTAACGGGTCAAAAACATTTTTTTGTTGTTTTACATTAATTTTTTTAAAAGGTACTACGGATTTAAAATATACTTTACTGAAACTTTTTTTTTCTTGGTATAAATTTAAATTCAAAACAGTCAAAAGAGTATTTTGAAGAACCGGGGACGATGGCATCAATAATAGATCCTGCACTAAAACATGTTAGAGATGAAGATCTTGAAGTAATACGCGAAGTCGTAAAAAGGTGCATTCAAACAAGGGATGGGGATAAAGTAACAATGCAAGAACTCTGTGCAATGTTGGAAAACAATCTGGACACCACAGGCTCATCAGAGCTCAAGGCCTCTTCGTTAGCCTGGGCCGAGCTGGTGCTTTCACGTTGACCTGACCCACTTCATATTATTTGACAAACACAGTTAATTCTACTGATCAATATATACCATCTGATTAGCATTGGATTTTTGATTCTTGCTTTCTTCGTCTTGTGATGAGTTTTGTAAATTTTGGCTGGGGGCACAAGAGTTAAGAGTATACACTATACAGTGAGTTGATACTAACAATGTTGATTTGTAACCAAGTAACCAAGTTATGGTTCTTGAAATAAATGATTTGATTCAATCCATATTATTTTTGGTTAGTAATAGAAAGATATAAATCATGTTTTTTTTATTGAAAATTTGTGTATTATACATTTAAACGGTAAATTTGAATTGTATATTGTATGCCATCACAAATGCACATGTAAATATTTAGATAATACTAATTAGCGACTTTTGTATGCATAGATTGTTGTACATTGTGCAATAAGAGGTTGTACATCAGTAATTGGTGTAAAGGTGGGGTGGTTTTTGAGAAGCCGTGGTTTTGCTGCCACATTTGTTGTTCAAAAGTCACTAATTTCGGGGGTCAAAAGTCACTAATTTCGGGGGTCAAAAACCAGTTTCGGAGGTCGAACACTCTGTCTTTGTTGGTGTTTTGATACGATCGGTGGTTGTGGTTCATCTCGCCTTCTTTGTTTGTTTTTGAGGTTTAAAACCCTTGAACGATAATCGTGTCGCCGATAGTTTTCCGGCTGTCCATGGCGGCAGTCTATATTGTACATTTTGCTTGGAAGGTTGTATCCTTTTGTATCATGGTTTTCGTTTCTGGTTTTTAAAATCTTGAACGGGGATGCTGCAATCGGCGGCCTTTCGGCTGTCGATGGCGGCGACTCTCTCTGCACAATTGTACAATGCAGTGGTGTTTGTACTTCTTGCTTAATAAGTTGTACGCCGGTTTGGTTGATGGTTTTATTCAAACCCGATTATTGCTGATTATAGTTGTTCCTGATGATGATGAATGTGCATTATTTGGTGTTGGCGGATTTGTTGATTTAATACCGACAATGGTGTGTGTTGTTCATATGAGATTTTTTGTTGGCTATACAAGTTTATTGATGCCAACTTTGTTCATGGGTTTTTGTTTGTACAATGGTTTGAATGTTTTTACATAATACTTTTGAATGGGGCTTAGGCAGTGATGATTTCATGATCTGTGTGTGATGTGATAACTGCGATGGCTTGATACAGGCAACCGGTTTCACGTATAAATTCTGAGCCTTTGGTGTTATTTGACATGGTTTTACGCCCCCGTCGCAAAGGGGGGGGGGTCTTAAACTGACTTAGTTACTTCACATTAACCGTAGTTGTTAAAAGTCATCGATTTTACGCCTTTGGCATTAACACGTCGTAATGAGTGTGCGTGGTTCTACGATTTTACGCTTTCTTTTCATTCGGAGTTATTTTTCTTATTTTAATTTATTTTACTTTTATGAGCATTTTGGTGTTGGTTGTCGCTGGCGGTAGTGTGGCATTAGTGCTACTTAGCACGGTTTTACGCCCCCGCCACAACACGCAGGGGCTTAATACTAGTTTCTTCTAATATGACAAAATAGTTAGGTTCCTTTCGTTCATGGTTGATAGTAGTTTTTTGTATTTGTTTAGGCAATATTGTTAGTTGAGCTCCAATAAACAACAAATTGTTGCTCGTTTCGAAATTTCTATTAGCATTGTTAATTATGTCATAACTCATTTAAAATTTGGTATTTTCTATAACAAAATAGTTTTTGTGATACCCTTAGTTATCCAACACTCTTTTCTTCTTCGGCTGAGTGAGATCTGTTTTTGAGCTACTCGAGATCGGCTTGTTGAAAGTTGAAATTGAGTCGAGTTTAAATGAGTTTGGGTGTAAATCAAAACTCATTTAATAAAAGAGCCCGAGCATTATACATTATACCCACGGATGTAAATATATTAATATAAAAATATATGTTTAATATAATATAATATATAATCACACTATTATGATAAAATCAATTTAATAAAAATATGTTATATACACATATATAAATTTAAATTTAAATTATTTAATGAATTGTATATTGTATGCATCACAAATGCACATGTTGTAAATATTTCTTTTTTTTAAGTTAATTTCTTTTTTAATCCTGTGATCATTGGGGTTTGAACTCAAGAGTCAAGACCTCCCACAATCTAGGTGTTGTAAAGGTTTTGCCTTTACTAATGGACCACCACTCCATTAGTTGTAAAAACTTCTTCTAATATGACAAAGTAGTTAGGTTCCTTTCGTTCATAGTTGATAGTAGTTTTTTGTATTTTTTAGGAAACATTATTAGTTGAGCTTTAAGAAACAACAAATATTTGCTTCATCCGAATTGCTATTAGCATTGTTAATTCTATCATAACTCATTTAAAAGTCGGTATTTTTAATAACAAAACAGTTTGTCTTAGTTATCCATCACTCTTTTCTTCTACAGCCAGGGAAAATTGTTTCTGAGCTATTCGAGACTGGCTTGTTGAAAGTTAGAATTAAGCCGAGTTTAAATAAGTTTGGGCATAAATCAAAACTCATTTTATAAACGAGCCTGGCCACGGACCTAAATCTATTAATAACAAAATATTTGTTTGGTATAATATATAATCACACTATTATACTATCTATTAATTTAGAATGAAGATGAATAATATTTTAGTTAAATTAATTTGATTGCCGTTCAAATGAATTTGATTAGACCCGACCCATAGTCAACCTAAAGCCCAATAATCAGCTCAATACATTAGTCCTTACTGGGCCTACTATAGTGACTACTTGAATAGTTGAATATGAATATGGGTATATTTGACAAAACTAGCTGGTGGCTGGTAGCTGAAAGCTTTTTAAATATATTTTGGTGTTTGCAGAGTAGCTGGAGCTTTTAATAAAATGTATAAAATGACCAAAATGGGTATAATTAAAAACTTGTAAAGAAGGTTTTATTTTATTTTTAAAATAGAATGGGTATTTGTGTCATTTACTAAAGGGGTGTTTGGGATTGATTATTCAAAACAGATTATGCGTTTTGAAAAAGCAGGGGTGAAGCTACTTATAGATTATTGCGTTTTGGTAGCCTAAAATACTGATTATCTGTGTTTTCAAAACGCAATCACAAACACTAAAAACTGATTATCTGTGTTTTCAAAGCGCAATAATATAAAAATCAGATTCAAAACGCAATCCCAAACACCCTCTAATTAAAAGCTTGTAGCTAGTAAAACATTTTCTTAAAAGCTGCTTTTTATCCTAACCTAAAAGCGATAAAGTAACATAACATCATAAAAAGACAATCTTTATTTATTTAGACATGATAAAGTAACATAACATCATCGCTCAAAACGAGGATATTTGCATTTGGTTGAAGTAGACACCGGATGGACCATCGTTAGGTAACAATGCAACCATTACAGGAGCTTTAGCGCCTTCTTCCGGGGTCAAGTGTCCTGTATGAGATGTGATGTCGGTTATAACATAGCCCGGATGGACACAGTTGACATGTATTTTATCATACTTTCGCGCCATTAGCCTCGTGTAAGCATTAAGTGAAGCTTTCGCAATCTTATATGCAGAGCACGTTAGAGGCCAACGGTTGTCAGCCAACTTATTGTCCTTGAAGTCCCTCAAAAACCTTTGAATGATCACGTCAATCCTTTCTTCATTAAGGTTGTCGATATCTAACAACTCAGCCTTCACCATCTCATTGCGGATCCTCGTCTTGACATGTAAAAACAAGATGTGATAAAAGATGGTTTTTAATGACATATTGACATGTGAACGTTTTTGTTTCATTTTTGCGCGAGTTTAACAATTTACTTACGTGTAGCTCTCCATAATTCGAAGAAACATTGACGATTCTTGGCGAGTTTGAGAGTTGGAGAAGTTGAAGAAGCGCTTCGGTTACTGCTTTAGTTCCATAATAATTCGTCTTTATACATTCTTCGCCCAAATTATAAGGTTCATCTATCATCGATGCTAAAAGGTGCGCGTTTTCGTCATAAACATGCTCCTACCAAATCATAGACAAATACAATGTTTATACTTCATATTCTATTCTTCTAAAACATCTTAAAAAATAACACTTACATATCCTTCTCCATCTTTGAAGGCTCTAAATTCATTATATTTTACAATTATTCCATTTTCAGCTGCGTTATTCACCTGCGTTACATATGGAAAACATTTTACATAACACAATTTATTTTTTTACCGTGTATCATTTTTTTTTTCAAATAATTTGAAATCACCGAAAAGATTTATTCAAGGTTATATAAATTTATTATTATATGTTCCAACTTATAAGAACATGTAAAAAAACTAATCTAGATTAAGTGAAAAATATATTAAAAAATATCTAGTAAAATTCAACTCATAACAAAGCAATCTAATCCGTGAGGTCCTAGGAGGACAAGACGGGGGCAAACCTTTCCTCAGTCAAAAACCGACTTAAAAAAGCTGTTTCTTATTCACTTACCAAGATATCGAGTTTTTGGAATTGAGATTCGACGAATTTCGTGAATCTAGCGATACTCGTTGGATTTTTAATATCGAGTTGATGAAAAACGACATTCGTGAGCCCGGAATCTTTGAGCTTGGTGGCAGCTTCCAAACCGCGACCCTCGTCTCTAGCAGCTAGTACAACTGTGATCCCGTTTGAGGCCAACTGACGACATATCTCTAGCCCGATACCTTTGTTTCCTCCTGTCACAACCGCCACTCTAAAACCAAAACAAAAATAAAAACAGTGACAAATGAGATTTCTTTCGTTAGGTACATAATAACATACATAACACTATATATTATTATAGTATGTACCTGTGCTCGGTTGAAGTATCATGAGTCTTGTCACCTATTGATGCCATATATATTATTAACTTGTTTAGCAGGCTGGATTTATATATGATGGGAAATGAAAGGAGCAACAAGGTCTATCTATCCAACCGAGTTATTTAGTGTTCATTATGATTACGAGAGGTTGTCTTTGATTTTATTATATTGTATAATCGAGATATTCTTTGATATGGTTGATTTTTTTATGAATAAAATAATAAATGAAAAGAAAATCAGGGCGGTTTTGATGTGCATCTGGACACAAATGGATTTATCCTCTTTTAAAAGGTTTAACGATTATTAAATTCGGAATGAGTAAAATGAGAATAAGGTTGAGTTACGAGAACAATAGAAACTAAACACAACAACTTTTATCTTTGATCTTTTATCATCTAATGGTTTTTATTGTGGACACATTTTTTTTTCTTTTTGTTCCCCTTATTATTTTATTAAAATATTCGAGCCGGGGGTCTCTCTGGAAGCAACCTCTCTATCCTTAAGGATAGGGGTAAGGTTTGCCTACATCTCACTCTCTTTAGACTTTACTCTTAGCCTTGCTAATTGCGAGATTTACTGGGTAAGTTTATTGTTGTTGTTTATTAAAATATAAATCAAGGGTAAGATGGTAAAATCACATCATTTTGTTCCCTCATATTATATATAATATTGACGCCAGCCAAAAGTAACCGTTTTCGGTTTAAACTGGCCCGTCAGATCAAAAAATTATACAATCCTGGCCGTTTAAATTAAAGAATCTACCTTTTCGAAGTAGTTACATTGAAAATGTTCCCGCCTATTATTTTCACCACTAACCCCATGTTTTCTGATAAACCCATGAAAATAGGAGTTTCTCTTACCTATTTTTTCACCACTAACCCATGATGACCCACGATCTCTTCTGCATTAGACTTGTAACCCATGAAAATAAGAGCTTCTTCTATCCCCGTTTTTTCTCCTATTTTTTCTCCCACGTCGCCTACCTCTTTATAACACCTATCCCAATCTAATTGAACAATGATCTCAACATTACACACCCCTATCTTGAGATTTTCTTTCGTCCTATGAGAACAACAAATTATAGCAGTTGCCGAAGCAGCCGGAGGCGAAATCGCTATCCGGAGAAGAGATTATGGTTTATGAACCGTTTTCCAAAACGGTGGAATTCATCTTCTTGTCCAGTGGCTAATCAGGTTAATTTAAGTTACTAATTTAGATTAGGTGTTTTTTTTTTTTTTTTTTTTTGTGTTATTGATTGATTAACGCCACATTGATTGGTCGTTGTTTCTTCTTATGTCTTTTTGAAGAAGAAAGTTGTCTCCATGGATTCTACGAAACTGTTCTTGGTTGGGACTAGCTACAATCATCTTGTCAAAGAATCCTCTGTAATTTATCTCAATCATCATCATCTATAACACAATGCGGAAACTTGTCACATTTTTTGTTTGCTTTGTATTTGAGCAGGTTAGTTTACACAATTGGCATGCCACTTGAACACATGTAACAGGTAATATAGGTTGCAAGGCCTCTTAGTGTAATTGTGAGTTATAAGCTGAAACAAGACATACACTGATTACGCATATTGAATTCGTTTCCAGGGTTACTAACGGTGATAATTATTTTATGGACTTTACTCTGAGGAGGTAGCTTTGAGTTACCGTGACTCCGTGAGCACAACATTATCTGTGTTCAATAAATCTATGTGATTCGAACTCCCTTTTGAGGTATGTTTGTGTCTCTGTGATTAATTTAAAAGAATATGGAATATCAGCTACGCATCATATTAATTACTGAGAGCAATTGAATTATATATGCACAGATATTGAAACCATCTCTAGTACCTACATCCAGCTACATTGCTAAACATGCAGCTTCATGGCCTGATGATTTTCCTGTTTGGGTATCTCCTGAAGCTTTTGGCTGCTGCAGGAAGTTTACTAATCAAGCTTATTGTCCTCCTGATGATCAGGTTAAACTACTCTGTATGTGCAATAAATGAAGTTAGTAAAGTGTGTGTACTAAGTCTAAAAGTATATAGTGCTTCTCTCAGCCTCTTTGTTGTTTTTAAAAATTTTCAAAATGGTCTTTTTGTTCCATTGGTTTATGAGGTTTATTTACAATTACATTTGTGGGCTTGTGGAAATGAATTGGGTTTGAATGATATGGCGTTGTTGCTTACAGCTGGGGTGTTAGGGAATCCCATAAAAAGGCTGAAGGCTTCAGTTATTTTCATTTGGATTATACAATATGAGAATGGTGCTACTGCTAGATGCAAGTAGTATGCCAAAGTAATCCTTTTAACCCATTCAATGATCATCAAATTTTATCATTTTTATTATACAATTTTGACTTATTCTGAAAACAATTTGAATTATTGTTTTAGTTTTAACAAGTGAAAGTATATCTAAATAAGAATCATATAGGTAAACTACGTTAAATAAATATATAATCCAAGAATATGTAATTATTTCAAATATTTTTATATCTGCTGCAACAAAACTGTTTAGCTAAGAGTAAAATAAAATTGCCTTAGATTCTCTTTGTAATCAATGATTCATGTACACAAACAAGTCAAAAGTCAAGTCCTTTGACCTTAAAAGTCGAAGGATTTCTCTTCCATGTTGCAAATAACCAATCAAGTATCTATTTTGGCAGTTAATAAAAATGTGAAGACACTATACTGAGTTCTGGGACGTGGCTTAATGAGCTTTAATTTGGATAATCTCAACTATCATTGCCGTTTAGTTGACTGTATGACCTGGGGAGGCAAAGACCTGGCTGGTTTGAAAATTTGCTATTTGGAGTTTTCGTTTATGTTATTATATCAACTTTTATATGAATCTTTTATGGATTAAATATTGTGGTGTAGTTTCCCCAATTGGTAGATTGCAACAGACAATTAATTCTATTGAGACAACAATACCATGTTATGTAAATTTTGTTGATTGCCAATAATTTTCTTTCCCCATCTGTTGTTGAAAGTTTTATATAGGTTCTCAATTTCTTAATGCCGAAATAGATAAAATGAAACAAGTTTATGTTTATGAAAATGTTGTAATTGCCCATTGGTATTCATGGAAAGTGTGCGCTTTCGATTCAAGTCGAGTATCGGGTATGATATTATTATTTATGGGGTTTGTTTATAGTTTATAAAAAAATTTGAAAAAAAAAATTATGAGTATTACATTACCTATATACTTAAAGTAGAATGAGACAAAATACATTCAAATTACAATTTTGCACCAACGAATTACTGAAATTACGGTGTACCAACCACCACAACACGGTCAAAGCGGTGGTGGACGCCAAGGGGTTGTGACCGTCGTAGCTATCTCGCGGTTGACGTGCTTCCACGTGTCAACTTCCGCTCATCTCAACAGTGAAGATCAAAAGCCCAAATCGCTCAAAAAACCTGACTGTCTTGCCCTTTGTTTGAAAAAAAAACACAAATGGCCTTTGATGGGATCCCTTGGGTTACGGACTGAAAAGATCTTGCCACTATGGCCATGGACCAAATACGACCGGAGTGCACGAACCCACAGAGGTGTTTTCCGGTGAACACAAACGCGGTGTTAGCGTCAACGACGGTAGTTGATATATAATCGACGATCTATAAACTGATTGGTGTTCGATTCGTTTAATCGCTGTCAAATTCACTACCCGTCGTAATCCAACAACTCACCTCCGTCGTCCTATGGTTGTCGGATGTCATTTTTTAGTGCATTAGTTTTATAAATATGTAGTTTCATATACAAATGTTGTTTTAAATTGTAGTGGTAGCAAACCAAAAGAAATAAATATAATAGTTATAAGTTTTTTTACAAAATTTTGTTGTACTACCCGTCCAACGGACGGGTATAAAACTAGTTATTTTTGTTTCTCTCACCGTCACATTAACATATGTTTTGTTTTATTTTATTTATTTAATTCATTTACTTTAAAAACACAACCATTGTCACACTTATTTAGTATATCATATACTAGAAAAATAAAATGACACCCATATACAAGTATGCTTACGTTATTGAAAACCAATACAATTTATTTACACCAGTGTAAAACCCCAGCAAAATCTATATAAATTCGTATTACAAAATTGTAAAATAATCAGCAACATCATTTACGCTAGTGTAAATACCCCACCAACATCTATAAAATTTGCATTACAACACCGTAGAGAACTAGTGATATGTATAATAATCGTATTGCACCAGTGTAAACATCAAAGTTGCACCGAAATCATCAATTTAAACAACCACCAGATCTAAAATTCAAAGAAGGGATAATATTTTTGCACCAATGAAAACAACAAAAATTCACTAAAAAAAGACAACTGCATTAGACGGGCAACAAGTTATCGCTACCCCTTTCTGAATTACAAACCCTTTTCGATTAAAAATGAACCTTTGGTTTTTGGAGCTTTGATACCAATTCAAGTCCAAAAATCGATAATAAGAACACGAACACGAATACAAATACAAATGGAATAACTCTCCAATATATTAATCAGAAAAATATAACTCAAAAACTAATTACAAACTTTTAAACCATAACTCGGTTTCTTTCTTCTCTTTTTTCTCTTGTAATAATGTCTAACCCTAACTTGGTTTATATAGACTAAGCCTATCTTGCTAGCCAAGACATTACCAAATATAATCTATATCTATACTATATTATAAAGCATTTCCCAAGGACTTCTTAAATTTTAAGAGGTATAAGTCTAAATGCTTATGATACAACACATGATGCATAAAATAACTACCTTTTAAGGGTAAATATGTCTTTTAAACACCATATTTAATTAAAAGAAAGTCAAGAGTCATGAGATGTTTATGAAACCACATGACATTCAATTTTATAATTACTTTAAACATATTAAATAGAAAACATAAAAAAAACAATTCATGATGTTATATGTCTTGTTATAACCTTTTATATAGAGTTGGGTACTTCAAAAAAACTTAGAGTTTTATAAACTTGATCATACTATATAGAAATCGAGAAATCAATAGTGAAAGTTGTGTTTTTAATCATGAGGTAAAGATTTGAATTCTGAAATTATTACGTTATATTCATACACACAAACATGCCTAATTTGATCTAAACTATATGATCATCGGATTCAATAACCGAAGAAGAAAGCTTCTGTTTATAATGAATTTCAAACAAAGGTATTCAGAAATATTCATATAATAGTGGTTAGGTTCATAGTAGGTATGTTAGGTTAGTATGTGCTCTACAAAAGAGTTTCAGTTACACCCGCTGGATCGCGCGGGCCAACCCACTAGTTATAACACAATTAGGAAACTTAACCAACTATGACCAACTTGTCAATATTGATCCCCCAAGTTCACCGACTCGTGACTTAAAGTCTGTAAATTATCAACAATCACCCCTGTAATTTCGGACTCGAAATAGGTGGGTCTTCAACCTTGTCTTATGTACTTAAGGGACAAGAGAGAGTCTTGCAAATTGAAGCACGTTGTATAACAATTTGGAGGGAACTAATGTAAAGTGAGTAGTTAGTGACCACCTAATGTAAAAGACTTTACACCGGTTTCATATAATCATAGTGTTTGCAAACAAGTTCTATTAACTTATATTAATGTGCCTAGGATGGTTAAGGTGTGTAATAGGATTCAATGACTGAATGACCTATGACTTATGAAATGTGTTGTATATCAAAAAACTAGTAAAAATCTACATGTCTTTTAACTTCAGAAAGTCAACGGTATACAATTGGGGGTTTGCTAGGGCCTTGAGCTATTAACTTGAGTTTATTAACATGTAATTCCACTTAGCTTTGTTAATGTCTCTGTGTGACATATACTTTCAGGTAAGTCACATGAAACCAAAGGCTGATTAAGTCGAGTCTCGGGGTGAAGTATCAGACACTAGGTTTGTAAATGTCGCGTGTTAACATGAATTTGTCGAATGGGTATATAACTATTATATTTTTATTTATGTAATAGTTTTAAAGTATACAAAGTTGACATTTTGAAAGTGAAAGCATCACATTCTAGTGATTGATATTTAAAAAAAAGTTGACCATATTCAGAGCGAACAAATTTTATCGAGTCTTAAACAAGTGCAGGGGTTACGCTTTAGGCCAACAAAAAGGTTCAACGTACATAGTGTTACAAGTTTACAACATCAATAATCTTTTCTTCGTTTTATTTGTATATTCGCTTAGCAAACTCATCCAACTCTCTCAACGTTCAATGAGAACTTGTTCTTCTTTGCGCCGTCTCTTTAAAATGTTGAGTCTTGTATTGTCCAAAAGTATCGACCAGTGGGCCCACCTTCTGGCATCAAAGCTAGTCTCACAGGCCCTCTCGCACCTTCTTCAGCAGTAGAAGTTCCTTTAAAGAATGTCATATCCGTCGCAACAAAACCAGGACTAACTGCATTTGCACACAATGACGGATATTTCTTGGCCAAGATCCTCGTGTAGGCGTTAAGAGCCGCTTTGGACACAATATACCCAGAAACATTACTAGACCACCCTTTCTTTTTCAACAATTCTTCATCTTTAACATCTATTAAATACTCCTTCACAACCTCATCCACTGCCTCCTCAGTCAATCCATCAACATCACTAAGAATCTTCCTTGCATTTTCATCTTGAACATTCTGTAACAACAAAAACACAACGTTAAAATATCCAGAACAGTATAAATCAAACAAGAACGCATACATACGTTCGTGAACAAAAGGTCTTTTATGTTACCTCTAGTTGACCCAATTTGGATGAGACGTTGACTATTCTTGGAGAGTTAGATTTAAGAAGAAGTGTTAGCAAAGCTTGAGTGACATGTTTAGCTCCATAATAATTGGTTTCCAAGCACTTTTGTGCTCCTTCAAATGTTTGTGTTATAGTTTTCTTCACTTGCTTCGCTTTTTCATCTTTTACCTATCGAAAGAAAATACCAGCAATCATTTCATTAAAAACACGTTTGTCTAAAAAGACCCGATAAGATATGTACTAATAAAGAACATCATGCTTCATTTTACTGCCCAGAAAGCATTCATTTTTGTATAAAGTTGATGACTTGTTTTGTACTTTAAAATAACAAGGCATACCTCTGATGGGAGGTCTATACTCCAAAACGACTCCTCGTCAACTATAGTACTAGAGACTCCAGCATTATTCACCTGTCCCATTACTTCCATTATTCCAGATTATATAAGCAGTATAATTAGGCCCGTGCACAACTCAGTCTAGATCGGCGGTGGCTCAGATCGAATGTAAGCTTATGGTTCAGTCTCGGGTCTAGTATTTTGGGAAACTTCAGTTTTCACAACAGTATTTACATTGAAATAAAATGAACTTTGGAAGTATATATGGTACATCGCAGCAGTAAATCTCAAAACTATTTTCAAGTTTATATTTTTACGATTTTTATTTAATTGAATTTGATTCAGGCTAGTTCAGATCGACTCAATCTGAGTTTCTTGGCTGCAGAAATGGAGTTCTAACTTCTAAACATATAATGCTATATCAATGCTAATAACTATTTACATTCTTAAACACTACAAGTATGTTTGCAGCCTACGGATATAATAATAATAATAATCCAACACCTTGGTTTAAAAAGTGCGCCTGAGGCGCGCCTAGCGCAAGCCTTTGCGCCTTATGTAACCTGAGGCGTACTCTGTGCAGAAAGCGCAGCTGAGGCGCATTTTTTTCTGCAAATCTGCCTCTGAGGCGCGCGCCTCATGTATGGCCCAAATCTGTGTGCAGCAGATGGTGGTACAGCATGCTTTTCAAGTTGTACTAGCATGATATTTCAATATTAAAACATATATAGAGCTTATTTGAGTCTAAACATTGGGTAAATAATCCTAGAAACCTATAAAATATATAAAAAAATATACATACGGTGTGCGCCTCGCGTCCAAAAGCCCGCCGCTTTTGCGCTTTGGGCTTTGCGCCTTGATTTTTGACCTTGTCACTTTTGTGCGCTTCGCGCTTTTTAAAACCAAGTCCAACACAATAGCCCAACTTGGTACGTCCGTCGGTCTTCCAGATTTTACTTATTCGAAAATCGCGTTTCATCCCATCAATGCAGCCTAGTTCAGATTTTCGTCTGTGTAAACCTGGAAGACCTACAGACTGAAACCAAAGTGTGTAATACCGGATCAGCCCTTGGCTTGCTTTTCGCATAGCAACGGTTTTGGTCTATAACCGATCTGGTCCTTGAACCGTGCACAGGCCCAAGTATAACATGCTGTTTTTAGGATAGGATTTGGGATTGCATACTATAACTAGGCATATTCTTATAGTGTTTGGTACAACAATAAGCTTTCTTGATCATGCTAGGATTGCTTATCTAACTATAAATGAGTGAATTAACATTTTCGAATAAGTAAAATCCCCAACACCGCCTTAGTACAGTTTTTTTTTTAAATAATAATCAACTTATTATCAGCATGCCTTCGTCCCCCCTGGCGTTTGACACGTTCGGCTCCTTAATGCCGGAGGCGGTTCGGTTCTTGGCTAAAGTTCAGCATGTGGTCCACAACAACTTTTCGACCCCTTAGGGGAGGCTTTGTTTTTCAGTAGGTTATGGTTTTCTGTTCAGAAGGGGATGACGGCGCAGTTTGTTGCCCGTCTACCTAATTTGCCCTTAATTAATATAGCACAGTTTGTAATTTATATAAAGTTGTTCAAAATTTTAGTATAAACTCATGAATTAAACATGCACTATCCCTAAACAAAACATGTAAAACTCGTCCCTTACATACATTTCCCAGCTCTAGTAACAAACCGAACTTAAATGAGCTGCTAACTCATGACCACCCTAACTCCTAAGGTTGGTTGCTACCAATTGCAAGACAAAGTGATTATAAATGTGAAGATGTTTGTTACCAATATATCGAGTTTCCCGAAGCGAGTATCAATGAAAGTGGCCAAGGAAGCAATACTGGCCGGATCTGTAACATCAAGCTGGTGAAAAACGACGTCGGATAAGCCGGAAGAGTGCAGTTTAGCGACGGCATCGGCGCCCCTTTGTTGGTCTCTTGCAGTCAAGACGACGGTGAGTTTATGTTCAGCCAATTGACGGCATATTTCTAAACCCACCCCTTTGTTTCCACCGGTTACAACAGCTATTCTACCCATTTCTTTATTTTTTTTAAGAATACGTTCTAAATCAAGTTTGGTTTGGTTTATTTGAGTTTCAAACATCAGCAGGATTCCAAATTGGCTACGCTACTATGCGTTGACTATTTTTTACTGGTCCGATATATGTATGTATGCTAACCGAAAGCAAATAAAAAATATTATATAATAAAATTATTAAACTTATAAAAAGAAATATTTTGAATTATATTTTACAACATATAAAAGATGTTCTAGATCTGAAAGACTGAAACCCATGGTCGTCCATGAGAACTTAGGGGTAATCTGGGCCTTGTGCGAGTATAAAATATGGGCTCTAGACTTAGGGGCTGTTTGGTAGCCTCTTAATGAGGCTTTTAACCATTCAGCGCTGAATGATTCAGCATTCAGTGTGTTTGTTTCAAATTCTGAATGGAATGGTTAAGTCTGAATCATTAAGATTTGGGATGTTGCTGAACCATTAAGCACTGAACTAGGCTGAACCTTAATGAGGCTCCCCTACCAACGTGGGACAAAAAAACTAACCATTAAGAGGTCCAACTTAATTATTCAGCGCTTAACCATTCAGACCTCTTAATAATTCAGCACTTAATCAACCAAACAGCCCCTTAATCTTATATACAAACATGATTGGTGTATCACCTCATTGTGGGCCTTAGGAATAGCTGGTTTGTTGAAGGGCAGACTGCGTTAAGGCAGAAGCGGGAAAGTTTTCAAGCATAAAAAAGCGTGTGTTGAGAATCAATATGTCTTCATTCTCATCGCTTCTGATACATTTGGTTCTCTGGTTCCCTAAGCACTCAGATACCTTGACACAGTACAGAGAGTCGTGCACAATAATTTCTCGTTGCCGAAGAACTAAATTATAAATAAAACAATTAAAATTAAAATAAGTATAAGAAAAAAACACGTAAACAAACATTTAAAATAAATACAACAGTTAAAATTAGGGGAAAAAAATTAAGTTAAATATTTGAGTATGCAGATTTAAAAAGTGGGCTTTGCCTTATCCCCTAATAAGTATGTAAACTTGCACACGTCCCCACTATTTGGTGGAGTGACAAAGACAATGAAAATAAGAATTATGTCTTTTTGGAGGTCATAAGGTCGAATCCAAGCCGTACGGAGATTTTTTCCAACCTGCATTACGCCCGAGAATTACGACTTTTGTGGTGGCACAATTGGTATCAAGTCGTAATGTGGTATCACGGATTCTGTTCCCTCGACGACGTGATTTGGTCCCATTAAACATGTGTTATGCTCTCTATAGAGAAACCTTGCGGGTTCTCGAACCGGGCCGGCCTCGCAAGCCGACCCGCGACCACCCAATCATTCTGTAAAAAGTATTTGTCCTATTAAAAATGTAAACTTGCAGCCGTGACCCTTGGCTTGAACAAACAAAAACTAAAAAGATGGGAGCTATCAAGCTCACGCTCAAACCCAAATCTTAGGTTTTGCTACGAAAAGCGCTCAACGGTATGAGCCACAATCAAAATTTTCCTTTTTTTTCATATGTTTTTATTTTGAATATAAAGAAGATTTTTTGAGCCCCATAAATTTTAGGCCCATTGACCCAACGTGGTTGCACACCTTGCACCACTTTTGATCCGGGCTTTAACATCTCAAAAATTTATGAAGGTAAGCAATCAAAACCATAACTAGGGGTGTAAACGAGCCGAGCCAAGCCCGACCAGGCTCGAGCTCGGCTCGTCATGCTTTTCTGAGGCTCGAGCTCGAGCTCAGTTCGAGCCTACCATTCTAAGGTCGAGCTCGGCTCGAAAGTAAAACCTAAGAGCTCGAGCTCGGCTCGACTCGGCTCGAGGTAATTTAAAAATAATTTTAAACGGCCTAAAAGCTCGGCTCAAGCTCGCTTCAATAGTTTAAACGAGCAAAAGCGCGGCTCGAGCTCGCTCACCAATATTATTAATTAAAATTGAACATGTTCAAAGGAGAAAATGCATATATAAATTCATAATAAAACATTTGTTTGGGGCTCGTTTACGCGAGCCTAAACGAGCTTTGTATATAAGGCTCGAACTCGGGCTCGATAACTAAACGAGTCATATTTCAGGCTCGGGCTCGATAAGGCTCGGCTCGTTCGAGCATTTTACCGAGCCGATCCCGAGTAGCTTTCAAGCCACTATATGTCATTTACACCCCTAACCATAACAAATAAAAAGATAAAATGAAAAAAAAATATACTACGAAGTCTCCTATGATAATATTCTATTGTCTTTTAAAGTTGAGCTAAACTTGCTCGTTTAATTTCAAGTTTAAGCTTAATCCTACCTTGGCTCGACTAGTTTACAAGTCTAGCGTCCTCAAGAGCTCGAAATCTTCGCATGACACAACAACGTTCAATAGGTTAGCAAGTAGCAGCGTATGTGGAGTCATTCTAAACAAGTGTAACTGCCTTCCAAAAAAAAATTCTAAACAAGTGTAACTCATAATTCATTATGGTGTTCAATCCTTTGCAAAATAATTAAGTATGAGATAAGATATCGATCGATACATATAATAAACCAAAGTCATTTTAATGACATGGCATTCAAATAGGGTATTCTCTTCATTAAGTGTGCCATGTGTCATCCCATGTGGCAAAGGTTTTATTTTAGGAAAATAATAATTTAAAATTTAAAAACAAAATTAGATTTTATCTCTAATGTTTCATCCCATAAATTTTAAACGTTAATATCTTTTATATACGAGATTTTTTAAAGAAAAAAAATTACACCAAATTAATGAGCGTTTTATTATCTTTCCAACGGGTACCATAGTGTTATATAAAAAACGGAGAAAAAAACGACTATTTTATTGTGTGGTTTTGTTCATACTGGAAAAAAACACAAAGTGTTCAGGTTATTCATTAATCATGTATAGGCAAGTCATTAGTTATGTTCAAACCAGTAAATATGAATTTTATTTACAACACGTGTTAGCATTGGGGTTGTACATTGTTTTAGATTAGGTTTTAATATTAGAGTTATACATTGTTTAAGGTTATGCACTAACATTGGAGATACATTGTTAATTGTTTTAGGTTAAGTGCTACCCGAAGCTTTCCTGCATGTAATTGTAAAACACATCAGTCTATTTCAGATGTAAAATTGATATTTCAAATTAGATTTCCCACCCCGTGACGCTCCCGGGATATAATCTAGTAAGATATTAAGATCAAAACATGCTGCAGTAAAAATAAAAGCAAATACATAAACATAAAGGGCCAAAAATGTAAATTAAACAAATACCTCTGCAACATCACCTCAATAATCTTCAACAGCTTAAACCCTAAAAACCCTAACCCCAATCCCTCTCCACCACCTAAACAATGTATTCAGCAATCATCTTCCACCACCGTACTAAAACCCTCCACAGCCTCACCGTCCTCCGCCACATGGGCGGCGGCCCACGAACCTTCCCCGGCGGCCTCAACAAATGGCAATGGAAACGCCTCCACGAAAAACAAGCCAAACAGAAAGAACAACGCCTCCTTGATCAAGAAAAACAGCTTTATCAGGCCCGGCTCCGATCCCAGATCCGATCCAAACTCTCCGACCCGGACCCATCTCTACATACCCACAACATCAATCCACCCAATTATAAACCTTTATCCCCTAAAGAACATATTAAAGCCTTAGCTGATAGGTTTATGAAAGAAGGAGCTGAAGATTTGTGGAATGAAGCTGATGGACCTATAAAGTCTCCATCTTTGCAACAATTAGTAAGAAATGAATCGAATCATGACCCGATTGATGTTCGGAGACTGTTATCTGATAAAAATTCTCAAAGTTACAAAGATAGTGATAAATTTAGTTATAATAAAGTGAACAGTAGGAATTACTCTGTGTGTTTGTATCCGAACTTGAACGTTAGGAGTTATTCGGTTAGGACGTCTAGGTATAGTTACAGGAAGAATGATAGTTCGTCGAGTGACGATGGGACGGATGATGATGAGGGGTTTTTGATGAAGGTGAAGAGGGATGGGGGTTTGAGAGGGTCGCGGTTGAGTTTGGTTGGGTTGTCGGATGGAGAGGGGAGTGATGGGGATGGGAAGAAGAAGGAGGTGATGATGAGTAGTGCTGCGTTGGGGAAGTATGATATTAAGAAGACGAAACGGATACCGTTGAAAGCGTTGGAAGATGAGGATGATTTGTCGTTGCATGTACAGGCTATTCGGAATGAGTTTAATAAGAGACGGGTGGCGGAAATTGATAGGGAAACGGGTGATGATGACTCGATTCTTAGTCCAAAGAGGTCTGTGTTGTTATTGTTACATGTATTATTATATACTATATATATTGATGTAATGAAACCGCTTAGTTGATAATGTTAAAACTTTGGTAAATCGTAAGGGTAAGAAGAGTCGATCTTTTAGGCTCCGTGTTGACAACAGAATGGGGAATTTTTTTCAGGTTTGATGAGTGCAATATATCTCCATTGACCATAAAGGCACTTACTTTAGCAGGCTATGTGCAAATGACCAAGGTTCAAGATGCTGCGATATCTGCCTGCCTTGATGGTATGAGGCTCATTTGTGGGATCTTTTTTTTAGTTAGCTTGATATCTCTCTCAATATTGCATTAGTTTATTAAGATGTTCACATATTTAGCGAATTTGTTAGTGTTGGAGATTATTATGAATAATCATATATATGAATATGATATCCTCCAAACATATTTTCTTTTTCTATATTCATGAAAATGCTAAGCAGTTAACTCGGCCGATATCGGTTATCGGTCATCAACCAAGATATCGGTACAAAATATCGGTCAAAATATCGGTACTGATAATATCGGCGATATTGACCGATATTTAACCGATATATCACTGATATTAGTACCTTCTTGATTCTTTCATTCGGTTTTCTTCTTATTGCTGCTATTAGTGTTTTAAGTCTTATTATTAATTTTTAGTGTTAAAAATTAGTGTTTTAAGTCTTAATAAGTTCCCACTTGCTACAATTGTAAGTGTTTTGCAAATTGTAAAAGGTTTATCTTTTAATGGTAGGAGAGTATATTGAGTTGTTAGTGTTAAATTGCTATATATATAAATTTTGCATGATATAAAAATTACCGATATCTCACCTCGATAACCGATATCTCAAATATCGGTCCTTGACCGATATTTGATATTTTACCGCATTAACTGCTTAGCTTATATGCTAGCTTCTGTGGCACTGAAATGAATATGACATCCTATAAACATATCTTATGCTCTAGCTTTAGGTTTTTTTCTGTAAACATTGAGTAATGCGTCTCATTCTCTTGCTAACAGGCAAGGATGCTTTAGTAAAAGCTAAAACCGGAACCGGGAAAAGTGCTGCTTTTTTGGTACATGAAAAGCCCCTTTTTGTTCACATTTAATTTAATACTTTCTTGGTTGGTTTCTTTTCTGGTTATGCAATGTTGTTAAACACAAACAGCTCCCCGCAATTGAAACAGTTATAAAGGCTTCAGTTAACAATACTGCAAAGCGGGTCCCACCAATTTGTGTTCTTATTCTGTGCCCCACAAGAGAACTTGCTAGTCAGATAACGGCAGAAGCCAATGTATTGCTGAAGTACCATGATGGAGTTGGTGTACAAACACTTGTTGGAGGTACTCGATTCAAAGACGATCAGAAGCGTCTAGAAACAGAACCATGCCATGTATGCAATTCTGTTTGCTCATTGTTACATCTGATGATGATTCAGTTGTACAAACTGAAATGTTCTTTGTTTTTGCAGATAGTTTAATTGATAAAGTATAAACCTTTTCTTTTGTAGATTATTGTAGCAACTCCTGGTAGATTGTTGGATCACATTGAGAACAAATCTGGATTCTCTGCACGTTTGATGGGATTGAAAATGCTTATACTTGATGAAGCAGACCATTTACTAGACCTTGGCTTCCGGAAGGACATGGAGAAAATTGTTGATTGTTTGCCTCGTAAAAGGCAATCTTTACTCTTTTCGGCAACGCTTCCAAAAGAGGTTTGCATCTTTATTTTAATTTGTTTGCCGCAACTTTAGCATTAAATTAAAAGCAATTGAAGGTTGTAATGTTTTCTGTATCTGTTATTCATAATCAAAGGCCCTATATATAGGGATGAGTACAACCAATAAAATAGGAAACGATATACACATAATAATACAAGATTATCTAAATAACAAACATAATCTATTCCTAAAATATCTAACAATATCGGCTGCTAAGACACCCCCTCAGTTTGAGCGGGCGGAGGACAGACGCTCAAGCTGGACCGAAAAGACTGGAATAGCTCCCGAGATAATCCTTTTGTGAAAATATCCGCGTACTGTAAGGCAGCAGGAACATGTAGAACCTTGATATGGCCAAGCCGAACCTTTTCTCGAACGAAGTGGATGTAATACCATAAAAAGCGAATATATTTTCTTATTTTGCATAAAAAGGTCCATCCTAGTTTTTGACATATTAAAGTCACCGAACTTGTTAAATTTATACAGACCTGTGAAGTTAATGTTAAGTGCTGGTTACTTTCACCCAAGTCCCAACCAGAACATACATGGACCCTACGTAGGCATATTCTTGCTAAAATGGATCTTGCTCTCTCTAACAAATTAGCATTTCTTAAATTTAAAACCCTGATGTCAAAAAGTTATCTGTGTCGGTAAAAATCGTCTTTTGCTCTACGTATGTGCCGATTGTGTGAGTATCCAGCGTTTGTTGTCAACATAACAGGATTGTATTAATTTAACAATTTCAAGGACTTTAATATGTCAAATTTTTGTATGATGGTCCTTTTCTTGCCAAATGAGAGTATCTTAGTTTTCTGTGGTATTAACCCTTGTTTTTAGGAGTAAAGCGTGGTGAGCTTTTGATTTCATAATTATTATTGATCTCTTGCTGTTGGTACAATTTGCAGGTTCGGCGAGTATCTCAACTTGTTTTGCAAAGGGAGCATGCTTATATTAATACAGTTGGAATAGGTCCAGAAACACATGATAAGGTGTACTAATTGTTCAGTGGATTTTCTAGACATATCTTATTATGTTTTGTGTTGTTGCAAGGAACTGGTTTTGATGTTTCGGCGGCTTGTTTTAATAATCAATGCAGGTCAATCAATCTTACGTTATTGCACCACATGAACAACATTTTCAAATAGTACACCATCTATTAAAGGATCATATTTTTCAGGTCCCCAATTATAAGGTATGAATGTATGATGCATGTAAGTGATAATAATTTGGAATTCATAGCATATGTTGAACTTACAGCGACAACTTATTATTTTTCAGGTTATTGTGTTCTGTACTACAGCAATGATGACGTCACTCATGTTTTCCCTTCTCCGTGAGATGAAAATGAATGTTAGAGAGATTCATTCTAGGAAACCACAACTCTACCGAACTCGTGTTTCTGAAGAGTTCAAGCAAGAAAAACAGCTCATTTTAATTACCTCGGACGTGTCATCTCGCGGAATGAATTATCCCGATGTCAGTCTGGTAATTCAGGTAAAAAAGAACAAGTTATAGAAATTATGATATGTACAATGTACTTTGCTCTTCTAAATTTTAATCATACTTATACCTCGGTTTATATATCGAGAATGGTATCTCTAGCTCGTTAAGTTAAATGAATTTTTGGAATTACAATAGTTTATTGATCCCCTTTATTTATTTTTTTTGTTTTGTTTTGGAAACTTATAATGTGAGCAGGTGGGTGTCCCTGTGGATCGTGAACAGTATATAAATCGACTTGGAAGAACAGGGCGTGAAGGCAAAGGTGGAGAAGGAATATTGTTGCTTGCACCATGGGAAGAATATTTTCTTGAAGCAGTTAAAGATCTCCCTCTTCATAAATCTCCCTCACCACATTTAGACCCAGATATGAAAATAAAGGTTTGGTTCTTTTTTCTAATTCGATAGTCCATGTTAGTTTGAATTAGTTCGTTCGTTCGTGCATAAATAAATATTTTCTTGTTTCGATTTCAACATGGTTTTACCCATTAGGCCTTAGCAACCTAGCCGGCTTACCAATTTTGCAAGCCCTTATCATATAATACCGTCAAGGGATGCTTCATTAATTGGAAAATTTGACTTGCAGATTGAGAAGTCAATGGCGAAAGTTGACCCGAGTGTGAAAGAGGCAGCGTATCATGCTTGGCTTGGATATTATAACTCGATCAGGGAAATAGGTAGGGATAAGACAACACTTGTTGAGCTAGCCAAGGGTTTTTGCGACACTATTGGATTAGAAAAAGTGCCTGCACTCTTTAGAAAAACAGTGATCAAGATGGGCCTAAAAGATATACCAGGCATTCGGGTTCGTAAATAGCCCACTCGCCCTGTTTACTTGTTTTACTGCTTCTACCATAATCTTCAATCCAAGAGTCCATTCACTGCGTTTCTTGCTTTTAAACATGTACATATATATGTAGCTGTTAGATATGATCAACTATGAGAGGGTGGGAATACTTTTTTATTTCAAGGGAATTGGAATCTAGTAATATCATGTTGGATCTTAATTCTTAACATACCTTTCTAAAGTTTTGGGACTTCTTCAGTATTTATTTATTTTTCCTGTAATATCAAGGATTATAATCATATTAAATGGTCTAAAGAGTTATATATGAATTTATTAATACAACAACAATCATACTCAGTAAAATCTCACAAATAGCAAAGTTATTAGCAAGGTTTGGGAAGGGTGGGATGTAGGCAAGCCTTACCTCTATTCCTAGGAATAGAGAGACTGCTTCTAGAGAGACCCTCGGCTCCAAGGTTAATAGAAGATATAAATAGGCATCCAGTCAACAATAAAAGCAACAACAACAATAATAATCTATCTATATATATAAAAGAAAACGTATATGCTGACGTGGCGTGCAATGGAGGCCTCAACCTTCTTTTGAGAGTGCCACGTGGCATCATAATGAAGAGTTTTTGGTGTTTTTGAATTGTTTCCTTTTTTAATTAAATTGAGTTATTTTAGGAAAAAAGAATTTAAAAATAAATTTAAAATTTTCTCTCTCATATTTCCTTCCATAATTTTTAAACGTTTATATCTTTTATATACGAGATTTTTTAAAGAAAAAAAATTGCACCAAATTAACGAGCGTTTTATTATCTTTCCAACGAGTACCATAGTGCTATATAAAAAACGGAGAAAAATCGACTATTTTTTGTGGGGTTTCGTTCATACAGGAAAAAAACACACAAAGTGTTCATGTTATCACGTAAAATTAGATTTTGTGGGGAATATGAGTTATTACTGATTAGAATACTATGAACATGCAATGATTGAGAGATTTTGTGGTTAGTTAACTTGAGTCATTTGCAATAGGTTATCACGTAAAATTAGATTTTTCAACCCCGGGACTCTCCCGGGGTAATCAGCTAGTACTTACATAAAATGACTACAGAAAATGATAAAGAAAAAGAAAGGCATAACACATCAAGAGGCAACACATATATATAAAAACACGGTAGTTACATGGAAAGGCCCAACTACGACGTAGGGAAAATCTAAACCCCGACCTGGCTAAGGCATAAACTGTACCATCCTCTAAAAGTGTTTTTACCTTAATCAAACTAGATAGATCTTAAGTTTTATTAAAACATAATTCTGGTAAAACTTTTTAAGGTTTAAAATTTGACAAGGGTACTTACAAAATAGAACGAACCTCTTGTCTAGAGTAATATATGCGATTCACAACAATCCTCGTTCACTCAATCCCATCCCGGTAAAACTGTTCATCTCAGGGCCTTGGAAAATAATTGCTTGTTTGGATGAGTCTATTGGGAGGCTTGGTATAGATGTTAAAAAATATACAAGAGGGGCGGTGGGAAATAGGCAGCAGCAGGTGATGTTCTGGCTGGACATTTGGACTGGTGATGCCCCGTTAAAAGAAGTTTTCCCGGCGCTGTTTAGCCTGGAAAAAAACCAAGAGATGCTTAGTATGTGAGCGTTTGCAGGTGGTTGATAACATAAGATGTGGGAATGGCAGTGGCTGCAAAATCTGGTTTACGGGTCAGGAGTTATCTGAACTACAACAATGTGTATTGTTGCTGAATCAACAGTCCATGGGGGTAGGCAATGCTGTTTTGGATATGGAAGGATGGTGCAGATGGCTTTACAGTTCCGGCTAGAACTTGAAAAGGTAAATGCCTCTCATAATGGGTCCCCAGTCGCCACTTTTATGTCAAAAGTGGGTGCCAATTAAGGTTAATTTCTTCTTCTGGAGAGCCCGTTTGACTATGTTGGGACTAATCTTGTCAATAATCAAAAGTTGGAGGATGTTAAATGGTTTAATTTTATTTTAGTAGGAAGATTAAGATTTATATTAGTTTAGTTTTATTATTATTTGGTTTCCTAATTCTAGTCTAAGTAGGTTTCTTGGCATCAAGAATTGTTTAGTATAAATAGGGGTTATGTTTAGGTTTTATGTACCTTCAAGTTTAATCAAATAGTTTTTTCTTGTTAAATCTTGTGTTTGATTAAGTTGAAGAAGGCCTGGTTTCCAACAACTAGGCTTCCTACTTGTGACGCCTTGATTAATCAAATTCTAGGCCTAAAAACCGCGTTTTTTTGGTTGAACCAGCACAAACACGGAAATTTGTTACAAACATGAAAATCATGTCAGACATGAACCATAACACAAATAGTTTTCACTTGTTGAAACTTGAAACAATTACATGTTTAACCCATGTTTTCATATACAAAATTGTGATTTTACAACCAAAATACAAAATTTGATAACGTATTTCAATCTAAATAATTAAACCATGATGCTCATTTATCTTTTATTGTTTAAATTTTGATATAGAATATCCAACTAAGTTTACTAAAAAGCATGTTTTTTTTCAAATTGTGATGAACTAGAAACTGGACAGAAAATTTGAAAGTTTTCAACATAAATTCATCTTGTAGTCGAAAATATCAAGCAGTAGAACTTTTCTTCAACACAAATCCATCTTTCAGTGGAATAAAAGATAAATGAGCATCAATGGCAGAAATAATTGATTTCATAATAATAAAAATTGGAGATGCGGGGTATCGATCCCCGTACCTCTCGCATGCTAAGCGAGCGCTCTACCATCTGAGCTACATCCCCATGATATGTTACTGTTGCGGTTTCATTCATGACTACAAAGTGCAAACATATGATTTAAGTTGCTTTTTATTTACGGGTTCTACTCGACCTAATCCATTTGTTTAATTTTTCTTGTTTTGATTATGTACATAATGTTTTCAGTTTTTGCAAGTTTAGCATAAACTTTTACATTTTCTTCACACTGACCCTACATTTTCACTTTCCTTTGTAACTTCCTTTATTTTAGAGTTTCCTACTTTCAATTTCATCAAAGTCTAAGAAGCACCCGGTTCACAAAACTCTTTTTTTTTTTTGTTTCTTCTTTTTTAATATTTATGCTTAACTAGTTTTTATCCCGGGAGCGTCCCGGGTTGAAATATCTAATATAACATAATAAATATATTATTATTATTATTATTATTATTATTATTTTAAACAAATCTCTGCCATAAGTTATCATATTCAAATATAAAAAAACGAATCTCTGCGCCGGGGTATAAATCTAGTGTCATTACAAATGAATTCGAAAGTTTGTAATCAATCATTCTCAAAAGAACTAACATGAAATAAGAAAAAAAATTAATTATTGAAATATCGAACGCATTAGTCTAAGGGTTATGTGATGCGTTAAAAAATTCATGGGTATATGATCGGGTATGTAGTTCAAGTATTGGGTATGTTGTTTCGGGTAATCGGGTTGGGTATCACCTAATCCAAGACCCGGCCCAAACCCACAATTTTTTTTAAACTAATCCAAAACCTGACACAATAACTGTCGGGTTACAAAAAATAGTCATTTTTCTCCGATTTTTATATAGCACTATGATACTTGTTGGAAAGATAATAAAACGCTCGTTAATTTGGTGTAATTTTTTTCTTTAAAAAATCTCGTATATAAAAGATATTAACGTTTAAAAGTTATGGGAGGAAACACGAAAGATAAAATAATAAAGTTTTAATATTTAGATTTAGTAGATTAGGTATTTAATAGATTATGTTAAAGATTATAATAGATTAGGTTAAATCATATTTATTTCTTTTTTTTAATTGGTTTAGAGTTGCCACATCACATCCTATGTGGCATCTCTCAAAGGAGAGATTGCATAGAAGTATGACATGTAGGATTAATCCCTTTGCAATATATATATAATATAGATGTTATCGTACAATCTGTTGGGAGTTGGGACGTATTTATTTCTACGTACGTTTCGGCACAACCTTTTTTCAAACGTCTATGCTTGGATGTAAATTTATTCAAACCCGAGTCAGGCTAGATATGATATATTTTTACTTATTTTTTAATATGTTTTCGTCTTTCCCAACACTCATTTTTACAATGACATAATTTTTTTTACGATTTTCGAACATACAGTTACATCATGTTGTTGTATGCTTATTATAGGCAGACCTACCATGTAATTAGGGGTAGCCCGGGCTGCCGCTCAACTTTGTCATCAAAGTGCAAAATTAGTGCAATTTTTTTCTTCGTTTTATGTATCAGATGTCAATGAATAAATATTAGGATACCCCTAGGTCTACATTCTTCTACGATACCGCTTAATTTTTCATTAAGATTCGTCACTAATACTTGTATATTGTTTTCGAACTCGAGTCACCGGAACTTCATACGCTTCTTTTTTACTTGCCATATACGTCTTGATGTATCATTTTAATCGGACTTAGTTCCGGTTTCTTAAGGCTCATTATTACAATGACGTTTTTTTTTTGGATTCTTAATCTATAATCTATAATACATTATAAAGGATGAGTGATGTACTATATTAGAATTTTGACATGGGTACAATTTTTAAAGCAACAAGTATAAGAAAATAAAGCTTATTTCATAAGGGTATTATGGGGAAAGTTGTGACAATTAAGACACTTAGAAGGTTAAAATTGTAATTTTATCATAACTCCATACTCACAACTTAAAAACTTATTCCAACCTTGCCCTCATAACATGTGATTGATCAAAAAACCATTAATGTAATCAATTTCTTAAATGCTAGAATGTGAAGAGCCTATGAAACTCATAATTTAAGGTTAAGGTGGAAGAAAAAGAGAAGCTACCTAGAAAGCCACAAGCGACGACATTGATGTAACTTCGAGCCTCAATGGAATCAACTTTGTCAGTTAGTTGTTCTGATAAAATTTCCCATTGGAATGTTGCTGGTGTCCGAGGTTCATTATTTAATCTTTATGTATCTAATTTTCTTTTTTCTTTCTTTATTTTTTGTTCGATTTTTTTCCTGAACATATTCTTATGTGTTGCAAGGGCATTACTTTCTCACTTGCTACAACCAGTTTACATTAAATCAATAACTGTGGGGCAATCTCGTAATTGTTCTGATAAGGAAGTAGAAGAGCAGCTAACAAGGGCTTTGAGTGATGGAATACTACCATTATCCAAGAAACTAACAAGTCCTTATAAAATGAATAAGGTTGTAAGGTGCTTAGATACTCCTTTTAATTTATTCATTAAGTATTTACAAATTACCAGTACTATATCTTACTTCCCACTTAATATGTATGTTTGTTTATGCTTCGCAGCCATTATTTTCTGTAGCTTCAGTACCTCTTGAGGTGTTTCGCCATATGATACATTAGTCACAATTTTCAGCGTATTATGTTTGTTTGATTTATCCAATTGTTCTGCAGGAGAAGGCTGAAGAATATAATTCAGCCTCGGAAGTATTTAAAGAAAGCCCACAGTTTAGTAACTGGCTTGTAAAGCCATTACAATTTGAGCCTTAACTTCTTATGGGACAATGAGTTGAACGTCAGGTATTTCATTTTTTTTCCAAAAAAATCTTGCTAAAAGGGAGGAAACTTGTTTAATGGGTCCAAATTGGTTAAATGTTACTTGAAGTGCATTCTTAATGTATATAACCTCCTAAATTGTTATCATTTTTGGACAAAAAAAGTGTTTTATGGATGTGCCTGACCCATACTAGAAACGCCGAATTGAAGTTTCATCACAAACTTGTTTTTTTATTTGGCTGGCCAAAAATGTAAAACTCATCCATAGCGGCGAGCTATTTTGTCAGCATTCACAACGAGGTGGTCGCCATCGTGAATGGCAATCACTACCCAAGCACCTAGCTCCATTAGAGATGCCAACACGAGGTTGCTAGCGCAATCAGAATGTGTGTTGATTTCCTTATACACACACATACATATATGGTTTATTTAATAAGGAAATCCAAAACTTGGTGACAATTTGAAAGTTGAATCACATTAGGGTGAAAAGTCAAACAAGGGTGTAGGCTATTATGAACTTTTTTATTATTATAAATTATAAGCATGTTTAACTTTTGACCATGATTTTTTACATTTTGTAGATTGCTGTTGAAATGACTTGTTTTCCAGGCCTCAAGTCTTGCATCTTCTTTTCCATTTGTAATATTGTCTTAATTCTTTTTGAGATCTTATGTTTGGTGTATTTTAATGTTGTAATATCTACTTTGCCGAAAGAATACCTTGCAATTTAAATTAGTTATTATTGTTTCTTGTCTTGCATTCTTCAACACTAGGTATTGCTAACATTTGTTTTTGTTGCATTTCCGCTTAGACCATCGGCAATGGTCGTTTATAAGAAGCCACAGACGGTAGGTAGATGATGTTTGCCACACATGCCGCATTAAGCGGGTCCATCCTGGCTTCTTGTGAAGCAGAGTATGTTGTATGTTTTGCTTGTATCATGCTAATGCTTTAAGAAAAATATTAGATGTGTAGATGTCACAAAGTGAAGTTAATAGAAGTTTTGTTTTGTAACAAATTGCTTAGGAAATAATCCTATTTTTCATGACAAAAACAAACATATTGATACAAAGCATCAATGTATAAAAGAGTGCATTAGCAAAAAAAAAAAAAAAAGTCTAGCTCAAGTTTGTAAGCGTTTGAATACACTATAAGCTACCATTGACTCATTTGATCATCACACTTTTAGCTAAGTTTGGAAATTTGTTTGCGTCTCTTCTGTTACAAAACAAATATAAGCAACAACTGTGATTCAAAATACTTCAATCAAAATGAATCACCCCAAACGCCATGCACACACCAGAACCCATACAACAACTACGAAGCGACAAAGCAGACGCACCCGCTGCAACGCGCGGGCATTCCCACTAGTACATTATAAAGGATGAGTGATGTACTATATTAGAATTTTGACATGGGTACAATTTTTAAAGCAACAAGTATAAGAAAATAAAGCTTATTTCATAAGGGTATTATGGGGAAAGTTGTGACAATTAAGACACTTAGAAGGTTAAAATTGTAATTTTATCATAACTCCATACTCACAACTTAAAAACTTATTCCAACCTTGCCCTCATAACATGTGATTGATCAAAAAACCATTAATGTAATCAATTTCTTAAATGCTAGAATGTGAAGAGCCTATGAAACTCATAATTTAAGGTTAAGGTGGAAGAAAAAGAGAAGCTACCTAGAAAGCCACAAGCGACGACATTGATGTAACTTCGAGCCTCAATGGAATCAACTTTGTCAGTTAGTTGTTCTGATAAAATTTCCCATTGGAATGTTGCTGGTGTCCGAGGTTCATTATTTAATCTTTATGTATCTAATTTTCTTTTTTCTTTCTTTATTTTTTGTTCGATTTTTTTCCTGAACATATTCTTATGTGTTGCAAGGGCATTACTTTCTCACTTGCTACAACCAGTTTACATTAAATCAATAACTGTGGGCAATCTCGTAATTGTTCTGATAAGGAAGTAGAAGAGCAGCTAACAAGGGCTTTGAGTGATGGAATACTACCATTATCCAAGAAACTAACAAGTCCTTATAAAATGAATAAGGTTGTAAGGTGCTTAGATACTCCTTTTAATTTATTCATTAAGTATTTACAAATTACCAGTACTATATCTTACTTCCCACTTAATATGTATGTTTGTTTATGCTTCGCAGCCATTATTTTCTGTAGCTTCAGTACCTCTTGAGGTGTTTCGCCATATGATACATTAGTCACAATTTTCAGCGTATTATGTTTGTTTGATTTATCCAATTGTTCTGCAGGAGAAGGCTGAAGAATATAATTCAGCCTCGGAAGTATTTAAAGAAAGCCCACAGTTTAGTAACTGGCTTGTAAAGCCATTACAATTTGAGCCTTAACTTCTTATGGGACAATGAGTTGAACGTCAGGTATTTCATTTTTTTTTCCAAAAAAATCTTGCTAAAAGGGAGGGAAACTTGTTTAATGGGTCCAAATTGGTTAAATGTTACTTGAAGTGCATTCTTAATGTATATAACCTCCTAAATTGTTATCATTTTTGGACAAAAAAAGTGTTTTATGGATGTGCCTGACCCATACTAGAAACGCCGAATTGAAGTTTCATCACAAACTTGTTTTTTTATTTGGCTGGCCAAAAATGTAAAACTCATCCATAGCGGCGAGCTATTTTGTCAGCATTCACAACGAGGTGGTCGCCATCGTGAATGGCAATCACTACCCAAGCACCTAGCTCCATTAGAGATGCCAACACGAGGTTGCTAGCGCAATCAGAATGTGTGTTGATTTCCTTATACACACACATACATATATGGTTTATTTAATAAGGAAATCCAAAACTTGGTGACAATTTGAAAGTTGAATCACATTAGGGTGAAAAGTCAAACAAGGGTGTAGGCTATTATGAACTTTTTTATTATTATAAATTATAAGCATGTTTAACTTTTGACCATGATTTTTTACATTTTGTAGATTGCTGTTGAAATGACTTGTTTTCCAGGCCTCAAGTCTTGCATCTTCTTTTCCATTTGTAATATTGTCTTAATTCTTTTTGAGATCTTATGTTTGGTGTATTTTAATGTTGTAATATCTACTTTGCCGAAAGAATACCTTGCAATTTAAATTAGTTATTATTGTTTCTTGTCTTGCATTCTTCAACACTAGGTATTGCTAACATTTGTTTTTGTTGCATTTCCGCTTAGACCATCGGCAATGGTCGTTTATAAGAAGCCACAGACGGTAGGTAGATGATGTTTGCCACACATGCCGCATTAAGCGGGTCCATCCTGGCTTCTTGTGAAGCAGAGTATGTTGTATGTTTTGCTTGTATCATGCTAATGCTTTAAGAAAAATATTAGATGGTGTAGATGTCACAAAGTGAAGTTAATAGAAGTTTTGTTTTGTAACAAATTGCTTAGGAAATAATCCTATTTTTCATGACAAAAACAAACATATTGATACAAAGCATCAATGTATAAAAGAGTGCATTAGCAAAAAAAAAAAAAAAGTCTAGCTCAAGTTTGTAAGCGTTTGAATACACTATAAGCTACCATTGACTCATTTGATCATCACACTTTTAGCTAAGTTTGGAAATTTGTTTGCGTCTCTTCTGTTACAAAACAAATATAAGCAACAACTGTGATTCAAAATAGTTCAATCAAAATGAATCACCCCAAACGCCATGCACACACCAGAACCCATACAACAACTACGAAGCGACAAAGCAGACGCACCCGCTGCAACGCGCGGGCATTCCCACTAGTACACCATAATAAATTACTACTTTTATCGGCATCGGCATTTCGATGTTTAGAACCGTGTCTCCGAAACGTTACAAGAGATGGTCTATTGGTTTGCTTCATCTCCGTAAAAGGAATACACCCGGATTTTGTTTGGCTCCTTTATTTTATTTTTCTTTCTTCAACGACAACAAAAATCACATAGTACCTCTTCCACCTTATTACGTAAATTATTTTGTAACCCAACATAATCTTTAAAGGCCCTCGGTTTATCTCAATAACAAAAGCTTCCACTTGTAAAAGAATCTTTTCCACCTTAATTACCAACACTATTACTAAATAAGTAACAATATAAGGAATATGCTTTTTCTTTTTTAGTGCTAAACTCTAGCCAATTATACTTTTCAAACCATTTTATGTTAAATGTCTCCGTTCGTTCCCATATTGTGTCCATTTAAATATATGACCTCGTGGTTGAAAAACTTTTTTTTTTCACAAGATATGCTCTTTTTGTGTAAGTTATTTGATTAGGGTGATAGCTAGCAATGGGTGGTCTATCAGCGAGATCCGAAGGAAGAGCATTCAAATCAATATATGACCTCACGGTTGAAGCCAAAGAATTATGAACATTTGGACTTGTAGTTGCAGAAACATCATTATCCGTTTGCATATCATTATCATTGTTAGCAAGATCATCATTCTCTTGCATACCAATATCACCATTCACTTGCGTAACCTTATTTTCAATATTTGGAGTATTACTTGAACCAATTTCATTATTTTCGGGGGCTTTTCTTTTAAATAAATTGCTATTAAGCGCTTATTAGGATTAAAACATGGTTTCATCTTTACAATCGCAAAAAAGTCACAAACCTAATCAATTAATCAAAAATCAATTATGACATCCAAAATCACAATTACTAAATTTCTAGTTATAACATTCACAAAACACAAATTACATTAAGCAATATGATTCACACAAAACATAAATTATAATTTATAACAAAAAAATCAATAATAAACACAAAAACTTTATTTTAAAAAATAAGGATAGATACTCACAACTGCAGTGCAGGGGCGGAGGGTTTACTGGCTCAAGATTTCGGGTCAGGGTTTTGGGGGCTTTGTTTTTTAGGGGGTTAGGGGTTGGTTGGGCTGGTTTGGGCTTGGGTTATTGTTTGGGTTTTGGTTTTGTTAATTTTGTTGGGTATTTGGTTAGTTTATTGGGTTTAGTATTAGTTAATTCGGGCTTGATAAATATTTCTGAGTAACGTAATGTTGTGACGTAAAATTTATTTTAGTAGTAATATAAAATTTATTTAGAGGTAACGTTTTACAAAAATCGTAAAAAACTTTTTTTTCACTACGCGTGAAAAGCTGATGGGCAACGAGCGCGACCCTTAGCACAAACTAGTTTAAAGACCAATCTTTAACATACAATCACACACATCACTAGTTCAACGATAAACAACCAAAGACACCACGCTTTGATAAATAAAATCATTCAAAACTTAACAACCAACTAAAACTAATCTTACTTAAACGGTTATAAGGCGGTTAGCTAGCCATAATCAAATCAAGCAAAGAATAATTCATTGAAAACATGATAACGGTTCAGAAAAACAGAAACTAGAATCTTAAATTCGATAGGGGTCGCAAATACGATTAATCAAAAGTTAGATCTTTGATGTCCAAGCTCCTTTTCCATTAAATCTTGTTGAACAACTACAGACACCCCCTTTTTCGCCTTACATTGCCAAAAAAAACGTTCTCGAAGCTCCTTTGCCAAGCTCATGCTTAAGAAATTGTAATGAGCCAAGCTCGAGCTTTGAAAACAAAGCTTCACCAACCCGAGCTCAAGTTAGAACTCTCATAAGTTTTTCGAGCTCCAGCTCGGACTTAGCTTGGTTCGTTTGCACCCCTATCCATGATTGAAGAATTCAAAAATCTTAAAAGTCGACGAGCTGAACTGTAATTCTTCATCCAGGTAACAACCTTTTGTCTCCTCTTTAATGTTTTAGTGTCTTATTCAATTGTTTGTTAAACAATGCTTAGAGCTTTGATATTTATCGTATTTAATGTTTCACTCAACCTGAATCGAATCACCAACCCGAACATATCACTTGAACACAACTACAGAAAGCAAAATTAGGTCTCGTCCCGTAACCGGTAACTTCCGTCCCTCAATCCAAATTCTCAAGCTTTGTCATTGTGCACATCCACCTCCTCCCGGTAAGTTGTATCCACCTTAATTATGGGTTTATTTTGATATTTGCCAATAAGTTATTTTTAATCAATTTTTTAATGTTGGTTGAGGTCTCCGGTTTTGATCCAAAGATTGAAATATTGAATAGAAAACAAAAACTACAAGTTGGCAGTAGCCACCATGAAAGAACCATTGTGTGTACACACAATCGCACAATTGACTTCACTAGGTCGGCCTCACTTGTTTTTTATATAAGGTTTTTCCCTGTTAATATAAAGATCCATTTGCTTGGTGGTTGCTCACAAATCGTAATCACCTCAAATTGTTATTCTTTAATGGTTTTCTTGCCTATTATATAAAGGGGCATCATATGTGACATACTTAACCGAAAATGGCTTCAATGGCTACTCTACTTGTTATTTTGGGTCTCATTGCCTCATTCCTAGATACAACAGGTACATCTCTCTCTCTCTACACATTTAAAAAATAAATAAATTATAACTCAACGAAATAACTTCATGGTCTTTGTTTTCATGTAATCTGATCCTTTTATTGTCATCCTTCAAGTAGGTGAAACAAGGGTCGGCTGAACCTTTATGGATGCCTAAATCAAATATTAAAATAGGAGGCCTTTTTCCTAAACTAAAAAACTACATAAAACATGAAGATAACAATATAATTGCAAGATTAGAACTGTTTTCACGATAAATACAATAAAAAAAACACTTACACGCAATAGATATATATTAAGCTAAATGTTTGTCATTTTGATTACAAACAAATACTATATATATTAAATAAAAAAACTTTTAAATTTGGGGCCATGTCAGATTGGGTGTTTAAAGTCCTAGCTTCAAATTGGGTCATTAAGCCAGCCCTGGTTGAAACCAATTTTGAAAAAAAAAATTGTGACCTTCAGATGATCAACTATTACCGCCAGAGTAGTTGAATTAAATTTTAATTCATTTTCTACCTTTTTTTTAACGGCTAATTTCTTACAACCCCTTCTTTACACTTTTTTTGTACACTCTTAGAGTTGAACACCTAACCTCATCTAAGAAAGGATTGTCTCTCTACCACTAGGCTATTTATAAAATGTCACATTTTATAAACATGACTCACAAAACAATGACTTATGTGAATAAAAGGGTGTTTGGGATTGCTTATATAAATACCATTAATCTATCTATGTAGAATCACAAATTGGAGTATGTTATGGAATGCTTGGCAACGACCTTCCGTCTGCAACAGACGTCATAAGTTTATATAACTCAAACGGCATTGGGCGTATGCGACTCTATGATCCTAACCAAGCCGCTCTACAAGCATTAAGTGGATCCAACATTGAGGTGATGGTAGGGGTCCCGAATTCTGATCTTCAATACGTTGCCGCAAGTCGCGACAATTCGTTTGATTGGGTATGGAAAAACATTATGAGTTATCCCGATGTCAAGTTTCGTTACATATCAGTTGGAAATGAGGTTAAGCCATCTGATGGCACATTGGCTCCATTAGTGTATAGTGCGTTGACCAACATCCATGAAGTGGTTGTGTTTTATGGCCTCAAGAATCAAATCAAAGTTTCAACTTCTATTGACACGACCTTGATCGGAGCCAATTATCCTCCATCGCTAGGCGCGTTCAAGGATGAGTATAGGGCTTATATTGACCCGATCATTGCGTTCCTAGTCGCCAACAATGCGCCTTTGTTGGTCAATGTCTATCCATATTTCAGGTATGTTTTTCATCAAGATTATCATAATTCATAACTATATCATTTTTATTGCACGTATATTCATATATTATATGATCATGAAAATGTAAACAAAAGGTTTTTTAGAGTCGGGGGATCTCAACGGGAGCAACTTCTCTAAGAATAGAAGGAAGGTTTGGCCCCGTTCTACCATCCACAGACTCTACAATAGCTTACTATGAGTGGGATTTTACGGGTTATGTTGGTTTGTTTATAACTATCTCATTTTGTAGATTTATCTTAATTGATAAAAAGTACTAAAACCAAAAATGAAAATGCAGTAACTATTGATAAATCTATTATAGCTAAAAGCTTATTAAATGGTTAAATTACATTCTAAGTCCTTGTTCTTTTATTTTCTTAGTTATGTTGACAATCCGGTAGACATATCGCTAGCGTATGCTACATTTACTTCTCCGGGTATTGTAGTTCAAGATGGAGCACATGGATACCAAAACCTTTTTGACGCAATATTAGATGTGGTGTACTCGGCATTAGAGAAAGCCGGAGGGCCCTGGGTGGAAATTGTGGTATCAGAAACCGGATGGCCATCAGATGGTGGATTTGCAGCAACATTTGATAATGCACGCGCATACTTAACCAATATGGTAGCACATGCGCGATGGGGCACACCTAAGAGGCCCGGAAGAGCCATAGAGACATACTTGTTTGCGATGTTCAATGAGAACAATAAGGAACCTCAAATCGAGAAAAACTTTGGATTGTTTTATCCAAATCAACAAGCAAAGTATAACCTCTATTTCAATTCGATCCAAAAAGGGTTCGAGTCAATTTAGAGTTGGCCTATCGTGTTCTTGATGGACACAATGTATTTCAACTGGTCAATTTAGAGTTGGCCTATCATGTTCTTATGCTTAAAATATTTTCTTGTCATCATGGTATAATAATACATATAGTCTGTAAATGTTGTTGTCTTATCCTTCGTTAGTGTTTATTTGTAGACCAAAATCTCATAATCATCGAAGTGGTTGGACTTTAGAAACCCAAAAGCCCAACATTAGTGATGTATTGGGCTCTTGAAATGCAAATAATGCATTGCTTATTTTAATTTGAAGTACGAGTGACATTAGTATGGATAGAAATGAAACAAGGAAAGCTGAAAATATTAAAAGAAATAAAGAACACTAAAAAAGCTGAAAATATTAAAAGGAGAACACTAAAATCCTATTTTTTAAATTTATAAAAAAAATCTATTGGAATTTTTTGGGTATTATTATTGTAGTATAATTTATTCGGTATGGTTGTTGCTGTTTGTTTTTATTTGAAAATCTTGTAAAATTCCAGTATATTAAAGTCACCAAACTTTAAAAAAAATGCATGAAAAACTCGGTAAACAAATTTGCACATAATATTCAAGTATTTAAACTAGTCTAAAATACAATACTTTAGATTCTTTTTTAAAAATAATGACTTGTTGCTTATAATTGGTCAAAATAATGTGATATAACTTTTTTAAACAATGTCCAGTGTCTTCATTATTTAAAAACATATATAACTACAAGTCTACAAGCTTAGAGAATTAATATAAAAAATTGTTTGGTGATTTTTTCGTGTTTTTTTACAAGTCGGGAGATATTAACATGCCACAGTAGTACATTACTTTGTAAAGGAAATTTTCAAACTTTATTAGTTTTCTATGATATTAATTTATTTATTTTTTAAATTCAACTTCATTCAAACCATGGACAATACCTCAAATCGAGGCCCGCCGAAACCAATTACAATATATACAAAGGCGATAAACGCCATTTGTCCCACTCTACATCTTTAAATTTCAATCTTTATCTTAACCAAAAGAAAGACAACCTTTTAACATTCAAAACTACATATATTTCCCTATAGCAGCGTTGTTACGTAACGCCTTTTCGTTTCTACCAATCCAAAGACACCAACATGTGATGATTACAATACCATGTACAATCTTCCTTCCCCATTTACTACCTCTCACCTTTTTGAAAAGCTCCATAAGATCCCGAACATTGAAAGCAAAGATAGAACCAATATCACACTATTCACCAATTTTCGTCCACACGTCATGAGCCACCGTACACCCAACGAAAATGTGTTCCACTGACTCATCTTCCCACTTGCATATCAGGCAAACTGGATCCCCAACCTAGACATTTCTTCTAATAAGCTCAACTTTAGCCGGGAGCCTACTCATTTCCGCCCTCCACGCCACCATATTACATTTTAAAGGAACCCAAGCCGTCCACCTAAATCTGAAACAATCATCTCTGGAATTACCTTTCTGCAGCAGCTTTTTTATCTTCTTTACTGAAAATCCAGTTGCCCCAATGCAAGACCACTTCTACGAGTCTAACCCGATGCCTCTTTACAAACGATCCAATAAAGACTTTATCCAGGGGCGGATCTAATAAAGACCACTTCTATGAAATAGGAACACCTAAAACGGGAACCCAGCAAAAAAAATCCTTGGATCCGCCACTACTGTCTGTATCTCCACAAGCTCATTGTCGCAATCCTTAGTCACTGGCCTAGTCAACCAAGTATCCCGAAGCCTCCCTTGCTGATCAGAAAATAAAATTTTTTCTAAAACTAGACCGAATTTTTTTGTCTCTACCTCAAACATATTTGGGCATTTCAAACATAAAGGAACATAAGTCAACCAACAATCTTGCCAAAATCTAATATTAGACCCATCACCCACCGATGTCAAGAAAATGAATAAAATAGACTGAATTAAAGATCTCAAAATCAATTCATCATCTATTCCCTTTGCAAAGCCAGCATATAAAGAGTTTAAAGTCAAAGTACCAAACGTCAAAATAAATAAAGGATAACTAAGAAATAAATAAACAAAGGTTCAATCAATTCTTCATGCAATCGGGTCTATGTTGACATGACCACCGGTGGATATCCGGGTCCTATGATGTTTGCATCTTAACCAAACTTTATAAAAACTAAAAATAAAAATTGAAAAATCCGTGTGTTCATTGTCTTGAATGATCACATAAGTTTGTGTACTTTATTTCTACACGATAAGTTTCTAAATTTAATAAAACTAGACAAAATCTTTTTTATATAAAACTTAGGGATTTAATCATATGAAAAATGACCTATTTGATGAGTCTCTTCATGCTTAAGGAATTAATCATGCAAAAATGGCATATTTATTCTTATTCGATAATTTTCATCATATAAAAGTTAAAATCTAAATATTTTTATCTGAATTTATTAATATTGAAAGAGTCAATGGTATAATCCTTTGGGATCCTTTGTATTCATTACCCAATATTATATAGAGTTTACAATGAGATAATATAGGAAATACACTTAATACATAATCTATAGATAAATGTCTAAATCAATCTAAATCCTATATTATTGGCTATTAAATATTGTACTTTTTTTAACAGTATTAAGAACATTCTTCCACCAAATCTTCTTTATCAAATTACACTAAAAATCACTACTCCACCTCTTAATCTTCTCTCTCATAATTAAAATAATAATATTTTTTTTCATACTTTTATCATTATATTTTCTCTCTCCCCATTTACAAGCACTTACAAAAATATTATTTATAGGGGTGAACAGTGTCCCCCCAAATATAAGGGTGAACAATGCTTCTACCAAATATTTCCTAACTTGTTTGAACTTTGCAAGTTAAAGCATGTGTTTGTTAGCGACTGCTACAAGATTATTAACAACATGGTCTGGTGGGATATTCCGTGGAGTAGGCTGCCTAACTCGGTCACTGAATTGAATGATGCGACGAGCCTATGGTTGCTGATCAGATCTGTAAATGTAGGGGCTGGCGAGGACGTCTGGAAATGGCAGGGGCATAATGGTCCGATTGATTTCACTGTCAAGGCTGTTCGACATGAGCTTTGCAGTCCGAATAATCAAACTCAACTGCAACAGAACTTCAGGTGGAGCCGCATTTGCAACACCTAAAGTGAACTGTTTTGTTTGGCGAGCACTCGATAATAGAATACCAACAGCAGAGAACTTGGTAAGCAGAGGCGTTAATATAGGCGAGGTTTATGTAAGAGATGCGGCGCATAATTGGAGACAACAAATCATATCCTCGTTGAATGTGTGTGGGCGAGGGCGTTGTGGTGGAATGTGTGGAAGTGGTTAAAGATCGAAGATATACCGGAGTTTACTTCAGTTCCACAGATCATATCAACTTCTATGAGTTTGAATCGTTGCACTAAAGTGGCGAAAATAGTATACGCGGTGGTTCTTCTTACTATGCGAAAGCTTTGGTTGGGTAGAAACGCTAAGCTTTTCAATGATGTCCACAAATCAACACCTATAATCCTTGAAGAAGTTAAGTTGGAATCCTATTTGTGGATGATAAAAAGGGGACGACAACCGGCTCTTGACAAAGCGAAGTGGTGGGACTTTTCAGTGTACGACAATGGGTAAACCGGCAACACAGTGGGATCGGGTGAGAATTTTAGGGGCACTATGATATGTATCTATTATATGGGTCAACTTGTATGTGGCCTAGTAGTAATTCGCTAAATGGGCTTTGGGCGTTTGCTTTGTAAACTTAATAGTTGTATGTTTTTTGGCGTGATTAAATAAAAGTGCTCCGTTTGATCGTTCAAAAAAAAAAAAAAAGAAACACTTACATACATTTGGTGGACCAAATGTGAATGCTCTTTTTTTTTTGAACGGCCAACAAAATTTTATAAACACCCAATGCTAGCGGGAAACTAGCAAGCAAACACCCCGTACAAACCAAATAAAAAGGAAATTCTACAGATTAATACACCCATACAGACCAAGCGAACTAGATGCTCGGAAGATAAAAACCGCCCCACCTGGCCCAATCTAAGTTGGGCCAACTCGCCCTTGCCTTAACCCATAAAAAGCTTAAAAAAATGTGCATGCTCTAAGTTTTTTTTTTCAACTTAGATTGAGGTGACTGGGAAGATAGAGACGGGTTGGCTACTTGCTTTGAATTCATCATTAACCATCACCATCATCAGGGGCGGATCCACATTGATGGGATCGGGTTCACGTGAACCCAGTGCGTTTCGAAATTTTAATAGAGTTTATATATTAAAATCACGAGTGAACCCATAAGTATTATTGAAGCTGAACCCATTAACAAAAGGCTTTAACAGTTCAGTGGAAAAGGTAGTTGCCAGCCAAACAGCGAAACGCCGGTTCGAATCCTTTTTTTTGACTTTTTGAGTAACTTTTTTATTTTCTTAGAAATGGAAGATAGGTCATAGGGTTGATACCTTGATGGGTATTTGTTTGTGTAATTGAGAAGCGCTGCTGAGCATCTTTAAATTCCATCTTCCAAATATATAACAATTTAACCTTTTTTTTTTTTTTTTTCTTATGATTTTGGTTCATTAAAACTGTTATCATTTTATAACCATGTTTAGTTAGAGTTTATTATTATCTTAGATTTACCTTATTTATTTGTAGTTTTTTTTTTTAATCTTTTCATTTAGAATATGTACATTCAAATGATATTTTTATCACTAAGCTCAAGTTACTAAAGACATTTAAATGAGACATATAGTTTATGTAAAATCCTATGAATAAAAATAAACTGGGTTGTTAAGAAAAAAAATTACATTAACGTTTTATGCTTACATTTATTTGGTATATTGTCAATTTGCTAATGCCTAATGTAATGATTATGTGATTATGTATTTATGTGATGAACCTTATTCGACTAGAACCGTTAAACTGACCGAAATTTTTTTATTTCTGGTTATAAAAAATAGCGAACCCACTGAAAAACATTCCTGGATCCGCCACTGACCATCATCCACCCAAAATAAAAGATGATAACTACAAGTAGGCAGTAGGCCGCCATGAAAGAACCATTGTGTATGCACGCATCCATGATATACTCTATTGATAAAGAGAATATGCTCTATTTTAGGGTTGGATTCGTCATTCGTTGATTTTTTTTTTTTTTTTTTTTTTTGTAAAATCTTTTTAAATAAAAACATGAGTTTGATCTTTTAGTTGTAGTCAGAAGAAAAGAGATCTTTATTATGATCTTACGATCTCTAGTTATCGGTAGAGAGAAGAACTTTATTATAATCCTGTCCAACAAGTTTTGGTACCACTTAATTTTTGTCTTAGAAACGTAAAGCACAATCGATCATACTATGATTCATATGCATATGTCCCATTATTACAAAGGGAATTATTATCAGTGTTGACTATTGATTCCGTCAATTGCTTTCTGTGTACTGTTTTGATCATATCATATTAAACTACATACATATAGGATAAGATCATTTTATTCATTTGTTTGTTATATTATTAGCGGCCTCAATGGTTTTTTACCCAATTCTAAAGTTCCACTTGCTCCATAATCATGTTTTGACATTAGCCGCCTCGATATTTATATCTTTTTTATGGTTTTCCTTCCCATTATATAAAGGTGGCATATGTTACATAGCCAAACATGTCTTCCATGGCTCCTCTACTAGTTATTTTTGGTCTTCTTGCCACATTCCTAGATACATCAGGTTCATCTTGATCTCTAATCATTTTTTGGATAATTTGCTTTTAAAATGGTAGGGTGAACTATATGGTCTAAGAGGCCGTTCGCCTGCATATGTTAATAGTGTATCCACTGACGTTTTCATGTAATATTAACCTTCAGTTGTCACCGTTAGGCTATAGGGTGTGGAGACACAAAAAATGTTATGTCTCAGTGCCACGTAGGATGCCACCTCACCATGTGAATGTCTCAAGCCTTCAAATTCAAAAAAAAAAAAAAAAAAGAAAAAGAAAAGGAAAGAAAGAAATGCAACTATTGGTCCGTTGCAAACCTTCAAATTCAAAAAAAAAAAAAATGCAACTATTGGTCCGTCTCTAATGTTTCCAGGGGGCCGAGGGGACATGGGACGGGGCAAGGGGCGGTGTGCTAGTCCGGGACGGGGGCAAAAATGGGTGGGACGAGGGGTTGGAGCGTCTGTACACCGGATAGCTTTATAGTAGTTAAGCAAGTTTAAGAAAAAAAAAAAAAAAAACTTATGGTTATATACTTATAAGTCACACCTTTAAATTTATGAAAACTTTATAATGTTAAATACAATTCACAAAATAATAAACGTCAAATGATCTAAATGAATAGAGATATATCGTTAATTTATACAGAAGCACAAGTTGGAGTATGTTATGGAATGCTTGGCAACAATCTTCCATCCGCGGCACAAGTCATAAGTTTATACAATTCAAACAACATAAGGCGAATGCGACTCTATGATCCTAACCAAGCCGCTCTACAAGCATTGAGCGGATCCAACATTGAGGTAATGGTAGGGATCCCAAATTCGGATCTTCAATATGTTGCGGCAAGTCGTGACAATTCATTTGATTGGGTATGGAGAAACATTATGAGTTATCCGGGTGTCAAATTTCGTTACATAGCAGTTGGTAACGAGGTTAAGCCGTATGATGGCACATTGGCTCCATTGGTTCATCCGGCTTTGACCAACATCAATGAAGTCGTCGCGTTTTATGGCCTCAAGGATCAAATCAAAGTTTCAACTTCCATCGACACAACCATGATCGGGGTCAGTTATCCTCCGTCACAAGGTGCATTCAGTAATGATGCCCGGGCTTACATTGACCCGATCATCGGGTTCCTAGTTGCTACCAATGCACCATTGTTGGTTAATGTCTACCCATATTTCAGGTATATTATATGTGCCACAAAACACTATTGCATTGGCTAATTTTTTTTTTAATAAAATGATTATTATATATGTGTGTGTGCGCGCGCGCACGCCAGGCCAAACTTAAAGAATAAACGAACAATATCATTTTTATATAACTATTTGACGTGTAACTCCTTATTGACATAAAAGATAAAATTAACTAAAGTCAAAAGAATGTTGAATGTGATCATGACTAGATCTTAGGTAAATATGTTACTATATGAAATCTTATTGAATGATTAACTTACAATTAAGTTCCTTTTGTTTTTTGTTTTTTTCCCTTAGTTATTCAGGAAATCCGACACAGATATCGCTAGCCTACGCGACATTTACTTCTCCTGGAACCGTAGTACAAGATGGAGCAAATGGATACCAAAACCTTTTTGATGCGATAGTAGATGCGATGTACTCAGCGTTAGAGAGGCCGGAGGGTCGTCTGTTGAAATTGTGATATCAGAAACCGGATGGCCATCAGCAGGTGCATTTGCAGCGACATTTGACAATGCACGCACATACTACACAAATATGGTTGCACACGCGCCAAGGGGTACACCTAAGAGACCAGGAAGAGCCATAGAGACATACTTGTTCGCCATGTTTGATGAGAACAATAAGGAACCTGAACTCGAGAAAAACTTTGGAGTGTTTTATCCAGATCAACGATCAAAGTATAACCTCAATTTCAACTCTATTCAAAAAGGCTTCGAGTCGATTTAGAGTTGGTTTATCGTGTTCTTGATGGCCATAAAGCATATTTCGAAATGTGAATTCGAAGTATTTCATGTGATCATGGTTTGGTAATACATATGGTTTGTAATGTTTTTGTGTCTTACCGTTTGTGGATCATTGTTTCGATTCGGTTTGGAACGATAGTTATACTATCCATTTTCAGTAAAATCTATGTCGTAGTGGAGAAAAAAAATTAGCATAGTTGCGGGCTTAGATTTTATAAAATCATTAACATACGCAAGATAATCGTAAACATCCTGGCGAAGAAAAGTGCTTCGGCAATTGGTCATGCTGTTTAGATATTTTGTTCGTAAGAACCTCATATTGATATTATCAAAGTATTATCTACACATAAGAAGGGCCAGTTACGAGGGTTCAAGTGTCTTAGCCGAGTCCAAAAAAAATTTGCCCATTATGATAGGAATCGGAACACCACACAAGAAACGATTAGGGCAATCTGAACACGAATTCAGATACAGAAATCACCACTCAATTCTAGCTTAGGTTCCAAGAACACCATTCAAACTTGCCGGGTTTGAACTAGCATGGAAGAATCAACTTAACTCATAATCCAATGAGAAAAATTAACCCCAGAAATTTTCTTAAACAAAACACACTGACCCTCTATTCTGATCAGAATTCGATTACATAGAAAAACAAAGAAACAAACACCCACGATCCTAGCATTTAGGAAAACTAAATGATAACTTCTACCCACTAACATAAAGGAAATAAACTACTAAACAAATTAGGAAAATAAAGATTAAAATATAAAAATGATAATATTATAGTATCTAATAAACTTAAGACACTTCTCCAGTGTCTATATGTTAAAATGCACCAAGCTAATAAATGAGTGCCACCACCTCCACTAGCAGCCTTTTTATTTTTTTATTCCGACCCTATTACCCTTTGAATATTTATATTTTACTATTCACGATATGATAGTTAACAGATAGATTTGTGGCTTGGTAAATAATGGGCCACTTTTATTGTAAGTCTTTGGGCTCCATTAGTTAACAGATTTGTGGGCCCCATATTTAGTGAACAATTAATGGGTCACGTTTATTGTAATACTTTTGGCTCCAGATCAAGTCAACAATAGGCAACCCAACTGTTGTAATGTTAAGGCTTGTCTTTTTTACGCTCACACGAGAATAACAGTCACTTAATGTTAGCTTTAATGTCCACGAAACCCTCAACGCAACAGGAGCTCCCGCAGCGAAGCACGATCTTTAACGTCCACCAAACACTCAACGCAATAGGAGCTCCCGCAGCGAAAATTGGTAGAAATAACTAGCCACGGTTATTTTAGAATAATTTGAACAAATTACAGTTACCTAATATTATCGCAAATAATGTTATTTTTAATACCCACCAAACCAATAACGACATGAGAACCCCCCGCAGCGAAGCGCGGGTAACTAAAACACTAGTTAATATTATGGAAACGTGGGGTTGCATGCTCCATGTGATTGTTGCTTCAGCCACTTTTGTAAGTATTTATTCCAACTCATCTGACCCAATTCATGGCTCCATTTTTTGTTGACCCGGTTGACCCGTATTTGGTATTGGCTTCAGCTAGGTTGCTGTGACACCCGGCAAATTCTGGTTAACAACGTTGTCTAGATTAAAGTCTACCTTAGCGAGTCACGTGTATGTTATACTTAACGAGGGTTAGCTAGATAGCTAGATAGGACATACGTGCATTGTTGTGAGTTTCACTACTCTTTTCTCAAAAGCAAGCGTCTCGGGTTTGAGACAACTTACAAAACGTTTTCTAGTCCGGTTTGGACTACTTTCACATCTCGGGTTATGAGATGCTTTGACTCCTTGTGTGGGTCGGGTTTCTAGTCCGGTTTGGGACTACTTTCACATCTCGGGTTATGAGATGCTTTGACTCCTTGTGTGGGTCGGGTTTCTAGTCCGGTTTGGGACTACTTTCACATCTCGGGTTATGAGATGCTTTGACTCCTTGTGTGGGTCGAGTTCTGACTCCTTGTGTGAGTTAACATGTGATTTCATGATTAGTGAACCTCGGACGTTGGTGAATAACGAACTTATGTGTCTCGGTGATATCTGACAAACTTATGTGAAAACCATACGTGATTATGTGAACCTAAACCGAACACGTTAATAAAAATTATTAAAAGTGGAGCGTGAGGTTGATTAGGGTCTTAACGCATGGGGTTACACTTGTTACGGTCCGAAATAACGAAAACGTCGATGGATAACGCGTTGGGAGGCTAAACGAAGCAAAAACGCGCGCCCCGGACCTGTGAGCGGCCGCTCACAGGCTCCGAGCGGCCGCTCGAACCTATCTGACGGGTTTAAACCGCCTCAAACTCGTATTTAAGCATCCTTAACCCCCATGCAGCCCTCATACTCAACCCTAATCGCCCCCTTACTGCCCCACACGAATATTTCACTCCAAAAACTCCTGCTAAGGCTCAAGATCATCAATTGGGAGGCTCCAAGGCGCGCGATTGATTGATTTGAAGAGCTAAGGGTATAACTCATGATTTCTTACGCTTTTTACTTTATGTTTTATTGTAAAAATCATATAACAAGTTTGTCCAGGTCTGAATGGGTTTAATAAACATTAAAACATGAGTCTTTTTGAAGATTAAACGGATTAAACCTATTAATAAACGTGTAGTAACATCATAGGATGCTTGTTGCGCAAGTTATTGGTGTTTTGATCCTAAAAGCTTTGATCTTGACATGTTTGATAATAGGATCTGATGGGAATAGGTATTAGGAAAGTTGTATGATGATCATTAGGTGTTATTGATTGATAATATGCAACTAGGGTTTGATATAATTGATAATATTGCACGATTAGAATCTGGACAGATTCTGAATGTCGACTTGTAGGGTCTGTTTCGTGGCTTGAAAATAATTGGTTTGATCGATTCTTTGCATGATTGTAATGTACAAGGTCTTAGCTTTTCATAATGGGCAAAACCATCGAATTTGGACATCGTTTGAGTCGTTTTTGGAATTTTAATTGATTAGGGGTCATATCAGATTTTCGGATTTGTAAATTGGGCTAACTTTAAATGGTCATAACTTGAGATTTACAAGGAGTTAGGTTATGAAATTTTTACAGTAGGTCAATACTGGAAAAATAGAGCTTTTCCAAGTGGATTCATCTCGTTTGGATGAATACAAAATTTTTAAGAATTTTCCTACTAAACTGACCTGTTGAGGAGATTTTCTGGACATAGCTGTGTTGTACGAATTTTCATAATTTTTGTGTTTGGAATTAAGACAAAACAAAAATAGGTATTGTCGAGTGAATCCCAAAGAAAATTCAGTAAAAATCTGGGAGGTTAACTCACTGATTTGCTATTTTAAATAAATTCGTTTTGATGGCGCACAATCTGTCCTGAAAACACAGATTGTGTATTATGTGCTTCTGTGATTAATTGAGGTCTTAGGTGGTATGGAATTGACATGTAACTGAAGTACACTTGTCTGAGACACATAAGGAATGTAGAAACTAATTGTAACCAACGTATTCACCAACGGGTCCGTAGGGTTTACTATTGCATGTAGAATCACTAGGCGTCGCATACACACTTTTGAACATTTAAAACGCCTTGGACAAACGAGTTATATGGGTAATGATATTACGCCTATACTCACTGAGCGACACTGTTATTAGGGTGTCGGTAGCATATATTGCTTGCTGTTCGGATTCTTTGCTTGCACGTTAAGGTGAGTTTACGGCCCCTCTTTTAAACTGGTTTTATACTTTCGGGGGAGAAAACATGTGTTAAAACGATTATTTGGTAACTACTGTCATACTATGGGTTTCTATTGTGTACTACACGATCTTTGGAAGTCCCGGGGGGAACCATGAATGTGCGGGTTTGCACAACGGGGAAATGTGAATAGCGCTATTGGGAGTGACCAACCCCGCTCGTCGGCTTGGAGGGCCGGGCGAGTGCATATTGTCTCAAACAGGAACAACAGGAACAACTGGTTTACTTTTCGGGCACAACATCTGGTATTCGAGTTAGTAATGGTTTTCCAATCGTGGTAGTAACAAAACATATGCCTAGCTAGCGTACACTGGTTTTCGATTTGTTATAGTATGGACAGGTGGACTTGGTACTTGGATTACAAAACCTGTAAACTCACCAGCATTTTTGTGCTGACGTAAACTTTTACATGTTTTCTCAGGTCGCTAAGGTAGCACAATGGAACTAGGGCGCACGCGTCTGCACGGCGTCTAGTTAGAGTCGCATGGTTTTCATATGTTGAGCAATTGGTTTACTTTTGAGATACTGTTTTGAATAAGCTTCCGCTGTAAACGGGAATTTTAAACTATGTTTTGAAATTGCATTATATTCATTTAGACTTGTTTATTGTGATCGTTGGTTTGGATCCTGGTTTGTCATGCGCCTCGCGGTAAAACTCCGCAAGTGGATTTTGAGGGTGTGACAGTTGCTATCACATTAGGCTTATAAATTATAAGTTTTAAACTGGTACGAGCTTTTAAGTTTTTGGGCTTTAAGTTTTAAATGGGTTCAAATATAACTATATAAGTTTTTTAAGTTTTAAATGGGCTCAAGTGTAAGTTTTTTTTTTTTTTTTTAGTTTTAAATGGGCTTAAGTATAAATTTTTAAGTTTTAGATAGGTTCGATATTAAAACTGGCGGATTATACACCCCTTTCGAAAATGGTGGCTAACAACGTAGATAGATTTATATAGCTTCATAAGTTAAAAAAATTTATTAAAAATATAGTAACATAATTTAAAATGCTTCCAAGCAAAATGGGGGAAAATGAAGGCAATATAAAAGCAATATGCCTCGTATAGAGCTATATGAGGCGTATTGATGTGTGTTCTTTTTTTTTTTTTCAAACATTTTACTTTTATTCAATATTTTATTGTTTTACCAAATTCTATAAATATTTTTATTTTTAAAAAATAAAATATTTATAAAACTCTCTTAAAACAATAAAATATTGTATAAAAGGTAAAAAAAAAGTTTGCAAAACACACACACACACATCAATACGATGTGTAATACGGTTCATATAGCTCTATACGATACGTATTGGTTTAAGCGTCAGACACGATCTGACACATCAGTTTTTCTTAAAAATTGAAAAAGCTATACGCCCCACATAGACCTATACGAGGCGTTTTGGTGTCGAAATAGATGTTAGGGTGCGGAAAAGGTTTTCAAAATCAAAGCGCTCACTTGTGCTTTTGAAGTTCCATTAAATTATATCATGACTGAATTCTAAAAAGGTTTTAACATTCTCTGAATCAGGTATGGCTCCCTAAATTTATACCGAAAATGAGATTCTAGATAACCATTATAAACAGTCTGATTTAACCTTTCCCACTGTACGTATATCACGTCTTTCATCTACCAAGTTTGAGAAGTGAATGTAGCGGGATCATTATTTTGTCAAGTCGCAATCAACATCCATCATACCAAGAGTGAGGTATCTAAATCTCTTCATGATGCAAAGTTGGGTTAATGTTGTCAAGAAAGCACAACCTCAAGATTCACGACAGTTCTGAAAAACGTTTTTGAATACATTCCATCAATATGTGGGCAAAACGATCGTGCTTAAATCAACGAAATGGAAAGTTTATGCTTCTCCAAACTTTCGAACAAGGTTTGTAGTATTTGAGAGGTCTTTTAACAACACATTGAACGAAGATGAAGGTGTAACTGAGGATGAGACGATTGAGGCGGCCCGTACCCAGTACCATCTCATCCACAACACTAACCTTCCTAACGTTGCGGCTTGGAGAATTTTGAAAAACCCACTTTGCTAACGTTATGTAATTTATATAATTTTATAATCATGTCTTTTATATTTGGTATGGTTATTAATATTACTGTTATATATATTTTTTCTAAATTCCATTTGTATTTGTGTATGTTTATTTTTTATTAGTTTAAATGGATTTTATTTTAAATAATCAACCTATATAATTACCCAGTAATATTACAACGGGTATAAATTATCCTAAATTATCCATCAACAGTCGAAATCTAAAATTTGAAAAACAAAACAAAAAAAAGGAAAGTGAATATTATAAACCAGGTAAATATACGATATTAATAAAAATATTGATTTGGAACGTTTTCCTACGGCTATATTTTTTTTTTAAAGAAAATGTATAAATACCCCTTATCTCTCTCTCAATTGCACATCCTTATTTACCCGCTACTCCGTCGTGATCGCAATCTTCCTGCTAAATCTTCGCTTAAACCCTAAGGTTTGTTCTTCTTTTATTTGACGGTTACATACATTAAGTTAGCTTTTTAATCTCTGTATGTTCGTTTGTCATTGTGTCACAACTAATTAAATGTTGTTGGTTTGTTACTGAATCAAGTTTTTTTTTTTTTTTTTTTTTTGGTGTTTGTTAAATCTTGAGAAAACTGCATTCTTTATTGGGATGCTAATTATTAGAGTAGTAGTTTTTTTTTTTTTTTTTTTTTTTTTTTTTTTTTTTTTTTTTTTTTTTTTATGGTGAATTTGTTGCTTGACTTGTCTATTGATTGTTGATATAATATGTAGGTGCTAACTCAGCACAAAGGGGGTTTCATCGCGCTTCTTGACTTCCTTGACAAGCGCGTATAGGATATAGAGAATTGATGGCTAAAGAGGTTGGATTCACTTCTTGTTCGTCGCTTTCTGATAGTAGCGACGCCAACACTCCTAAATCTCACTGCAGTCGCGGGTAAGCTTCTTGTGTTAGTTTTGACCATGATTTAATGTGTCATTGACCTGACTTTGACCCCATTGATGATGGTTTTCCTAAGTTCATGTGATTGAAGGAAGGATGGTAATTTAGTGAATATAATAAAACCGTTTTCAGCTATCTTTCGTTTTACATAAGAAAAGATTGTCTTAGTAATGTATTTGGATTTGGGAAGCATGATTTAATACAGCTAATGATGTTAGGTTTTGCTTAATGTAGAGTAATAAATTGTTTTTTTTTTTTATGGATTTGGAAGTGTGAATGATTAGAAAATCACTTCTCCACTCCATCATAGATTATTGATAAACTTTCTTTTTATGTGCGCTTGTAGAAGCGGTGGTCAAGCTAAGCGTTCCTCACAAGCAGGCTGGACGGATGAAGAGGTTAGTTGGTGGCTATGTACTCTTTTTGTAATCGAAATATATGCTTTCTTGGTTAATCTTTGGCTGTAAAAATAAGACAATTTGTTCTGAATTCTGTTGATGCGCCATATGAAAGTTTAAATCATTGTTATAGTTTGCGTTCACTATGATTTATACTCTTACCTTTTCACACTTAACACGTTGATGTGGGATACTAATAGTTCTTATACTTTCGCATTGTAGGACGCTATGTTAACTCAGCAAGTGAAAAAGTACAGTGGTAAAAACTGGAAGAAAATAGGTGAGATTGCAATTAATCTGTCTCTTTGCTTCATTTTTCTTTTCGTACTAGAGACTTTGATTTTACGGACGTATAAAATGTAACCAAATCAATACCAGCTATATTAATTTTTTTTAATCTTGTTTTTTCTTTTATGTATTGTCAGCTGAACTTATTCCAGGAAGATCAGATACACAGTGCCTGCATCGTTGGCAAAAAGTTCTTAATCCTGATCTTGTTAAAGGACCTTGGACGAAAGAGGTATCTTTTGGAACATCCTTATTTGTTAATTTGGTGTTTGTCATAATTGATTAGTTAGCTAACAGTTTTATCATTAAATTTCTTTTCAGGAGGATGATTGTATTCGCGAGCTTGTGGGAAATCATGGTTGCAAGAAATGGTCATTTATCGCAAAACATTTGACTGGTCGAATTGGCAAGCAGTGCCGGGAGAGGTAACCACTCTTAATCTAATTGATTCATTCACACATTTTAAACCGTTAATTTCTTCACATTATCATCCTTAAATCATTTGATTTGTACATAGTTAGAGTTATATATCGCGTGTTAACCGTGAAACATATTGTATGGTTTTTCAGGTGGTACAACCATTTAGATCCAGCAATTAAGAAAGATGCATGGACAGATGATGAGGAATGCACTCTTGCATATTATCATCAGATATATGGCAATAAATGGGCCGAAATTGCTCGATTTCTACCCGGAAGGTAGAAACAATTATCTTTTTTTTTTTTTTTTTAACATATCAAGGGCATGAAGAGATTGTAAAAACTTTAATTCTACTCTTTACCTAATTTTTTTTTTTTTTTGGATGACAGAACTGACAATGCAATTAAGAATCACTGGAATGGGACAAGGAGGAGTTTAGATCTAAACATGTCACCTGCTGATGTTAGTATACCAAAAAAGAAAAAGAGAGGAATATCATTAGTGGAACAGAACACCTCTGGAAAAACTGGATTCTACCCAATCAAACACTTGTTTAACTAATCTGACCCTCGGAAATAGTAATTATTGTGCTACCGATGATGATCGTCTTGGGTTTACAAGGTATACAAAAGCCTGTAAAGTTGAACCATCAACATCCCAAGTTTTCAATCCTTGGACTTCACCCGATGGTTCGTTTTTAAGTCTTGGAACACCTAGTTATGGTTCCGTGTGTTGCCAGCCGCCAAAACTCAAGAATTTAACCAGTTTGTTAGAAAACGGTGGATGTGGATCTGCGTCTGCGTATCAAAGCGCATTCAACAGCTGTAGTCAATCAATTGAGCAAATTTCTTGCTCTAGTCCCCCTGATCTTACACTAACCTTGTCTACTAACCGCACCAGTTCAACATCTGTTTTGAGGAACTGCGGATTGAGTTATAAGAATACCCCTTCTATTATAAGGAAAAGAACTCCAAGCAAAACTGTTGATTGTGTCGCTTCGGGTGAGGTGGAAGCGCAAAACTGTGGCTCAGAATCTTGGCTGCATAGATATCAAATATCTTCTGGAAGGCGTTTGGACTACATGTTTAATGAAGAATGGGACCAAACCATGTTAAGATGTCACACCCCGGGTTCTGTTACTTCATCATCAAAACCGAACGCGATGCTGACTCCTTGATCTACTTTAATATGTGAGTCCCTCTCTAGATAAGTTAGTTTTTGTAACAAGGAAAGGCAGTCAGCTATTTAGTACTGGTTGGTCAGTCCAAAAAAAGTTAAGGTTTTATAAATAATTAAAAATTTAATATGCAAATTTTGAATACAAAGATATAGGATGTTGCCAAAAAATATAAGATCTTACACACTTAAATGACTTTTGACGCCTTTGACCCGCTCTTTTTTAAAATTTTACTTGCTTAACCTAATCGACCCATTTATAAGTAAATGAGTCGAAATTGTTGCCTATAAATTTTTGTTATTGGTCTATTTTAACTTATCTTGTTATCTTTTTTTTTTTTGGGTAGGTGCAGACATAATAAATCTCTCAAGACAGCCTGTTATATATATAACAGTTGTATCTTATCCTATATGGTGGTGATGCAATGGAAGTTCATAGAAATCTAGGTCCCAACTTGATACCTGAATAATGGCACATACTTGTTTTTTTTTTACTGAGTAGTTTTGGTTTGGAGCTGCAGATGAATATAGGTTTGAATTTTGATGATGGTAATTGATATTTTAGAAAATTGTTACTGTTTTACTATTTATTTTATTCTTATCCTTGAAAAATAACAAGATTTAGTTTTGGCTCTCATGGCATGTTTTGTATACTAGTGGAGTTCACATTAGACTTGGGACCCAAACCAAGGGTTAGGATCAAATACACAAAACACTTTTTCTAGGAAGGGTGAGAAATATTGTGATCCATTGATCATATATTTGAAGGGTTGAGATTAGTTTGTTTGAAAAGAATAAATAATAAATTAGAGGAAGGACATAAAAGGAAAACCACATTTGTTGACTTTCTCTCCACATGCAATGCACATGTCAATTCCCCCATCATTTTAAAACGTCTATAACTTTTTCATACGACATTTTTTTTTCAAAAAAATTTCACCATATTAACGAGCATTTTTTTATCTTTAATATGAGTACCACATTGCTACATTAAAATTGAATTTTTTTTTGTGCTAAATGGGTTTTTTTCTCCGTTGTGTCTTTCTGCTCGTTCATTGTGTTATAGTATGCATATGTGTTTTATAAATATGTTATTTATGTTTTTTTAGTCTACACATGATTTAACTTTGTCCACTGTGTTTTTAGTATGATTTTAATTGTGTTTTACGCAAATGAGTTTTGTATTTAGATGTACATTGTGTTTTATTATGTTGTTCATTGTGTAGAGTCTATTATTCATTGTGTTTGAGTCTTCTGTTCATTGTGTCTTTTATATGTCGTCCATTGTGTTTTACACATTTGGGTTTTTAACTTTTTTTTTTCAAAAGTATTCATTGTATTTTAGTCTTCTGTTCATTGTGTCTTTCGTATATCATCCATTGTGTCTTACGCAACTGGGTTTTCAACTTTTTTTTTTCTAAAGTATTCATTATGTTTTAGTCTTCTGTTCATTGTGTCTTTAGTATGTCGTCCATTTTGTTTTACTAGACTCTTGATTGTGTTTTATACCCTATATTTAATTGGTGTTCATTGTGTTTTACATTCCATTGTGTCTTACACAAGTGGGTTTTAAATTTTTTTTTTCAAAAGTATAGCGATATGGTACTCATATTAAAGATAAAAAGACGCTCAATTTTACGGTATAATTTTTTTTTTAAAAACGGATGACGTATAAAAAAGTTAAGGGCATTTAAAAATGAAGGTGGAAATGGCATGTGACTTGCATGTGCATATGTTTTTGACAAAATTACCCCTCCCACTTGTTAATCCTTTGGACACATGTCATTTTCTAGTGGCTTCTCACCCTTCTCATTTTGTGTATCCTTTGTAGAATAACTCAACCCCCCAAACCAAATATAAATCTTATCCATTGTTTATTTTAAGGGCATAAGTACATTTCCTAAGTTTTTATACATTTTATATATAGTTTTTTTTTTTTTTTTAAAGTAAGATACTGAATTTCTTATCAAGTTAAATCAACCTCTAAATTTGTAATTAAAGATGATTCAGGTATTGTATAAATTATAAGGTTAACTAGAATTTTTGTGGCATTTTTCTTGTAAAATCGAACTTTTTAAGAGAAATATAACATGCATCCCCTCGTATTTGGCAAAGAAGAGAACATCCTTCAACAAAGTTCTGGTTCCATCACTTTACATTATAGAGATTGACACGTTGTCTATAGAAACAAACTTTAATAGCTAACCTAATAAGTCCGATAAAACTAACGATTTGATTTTAGCTTCTTTTTTTTTTTTTTTTTTAACTTATATCCTTTACTTTTTGGTGTCGTGGGGAACTTAATCCATAAAATCGTGCAACTAGCACATCTTATATTTTTCTATTTTGTAAAATATTGTATTGGTTTAATCCTAGTATTTAATATTAATATAAACTAGTAAAACTTCCCGCGCGTTGCGGCGGGTACTTGTTCGATACAGGCTCGATTCATTCTGCCGATTCATTACGCGACGGATTTATCGTTTTCCACCCGAACACAATACTTGTCTTTTCTATCACTTGTTTATATGAATATATATTTTTTTAATTTTATTTTTTAGAAAAAAAAAAGAAAGAATGTTTATTCTACTCTTATCCCTTTAATCATAGATATTCCACCGACGCATAGGATTCAACTATTTTTATTTGTTAATTGAGCTATTTAGTAGTTAAAAGAACCGATGAAGTATATTAATGAATTTATTAATAATGTTCATTAGACATATATATAAAACATATTGGCTTTTATCAATACAATAGTTTTATTGATTAAATAATTTTAGAAATTGTATTACATGAAATAAAAAAGTTCATATTTTATACTAATTAAACAGACTTGCAAATTATATGTTTAATGATTAAATATCATGTTAGAATTAGATCCATAACTCTTGTTTGTATATTTTATTAGTAGCTTGTAATTTCTTGATAGGTTTACAATAAAATCTCAACATTTACCTTAACACGCTTGCTTATATAAAGAAAATAAAAAATGGCACCCATCATCTCTGGAAGAAAATCACTGAACATTAACCTCCCCACTTCATTTTGCATATGGTATATTTTTTTATATTTGAATCACCGAACGGAAGTGATTTCTTCGAGAGAGAATCAATATACATTTCTATTATTTTATTGAACGAATATATAAAGGTATGTAACTATTAATGCAATTTATTATATTATGCTTCTTCCTAATGCCATTTACAATCCCATTATCCCATCCACATATTTCTTTCTCAAACAACACATATTTTTTTCTGCACATTCACTTTTTCAAGCCTTCCATCAAAGTCAAGAGTTTACTCTATCCGACCGATGGCTCCTACCCTTTTCTTCAACCTCCAAGCCTCCACTAAACACACCTTAAACCATAACCGAAAGCCAAGGAGAACGCCTGCAGTAGAAGACTGTTAGATGTGGAACTGAGAAACGACGATGTAAGAAAATCGATGGTAGTGTCGCAGAACGAAGTAGGGACTTGTTGTACAAATTAAGTTCAAAACTTCATTTACCAAAAGAACAAAGTTTCAAAGTTCGTTTACCTTTGCAGCTCCGATAGATCTGGTCCACCACCAACTCATCATGTATCTAGAGAAAGAATGATTAGACGGATCACCTGGTGGATCTGCTTCATCGTCCTCATCTTCACCTTCTCTCTTTCTCTCTCTGAAAAATTAAACAACTTGTTAATGTTAATGTTAATTTACTTTTGGTTTGGTGGAGAGATGCATAGTATATATAGCGTTGAATACTTGGAATGTGAAATAAGAGAGTGAGCTACGCGTGTCATGGTGATTGCCATGTAGCTGTTTAAAACTCTGAGTAAACTACACGTGTTAGTGACTGTTGTGCACTTGTTAATCGAGGAAGTCATGGAGAAACATTCATACAAAAAGAAACTCAACCATAGTTAACTAAGAGCAAACCCAAGTTAACTACTGCTCATCTTAACTCTTAATTCATACATAGTATAATAATAATAATAATAATAATAGTGGATAAGATGCAACCATATCATCATATCATGGGTATGATTGACAACTTAGATGTCGTATACGCCTTGCGAAATAACAAACGCGGAATATCCTTTAAAGCGATTGAGAATTTGTTTTGATATACCTAAATTATATTCTTTTCCCAAGTATCAAAACTTATCTTTTTATTACATCAAAGTTTTGAAAATTATATATCGATGCAACGAACTTTTAACTTGAAAACATATCTAAATTTATACCTTTCACGTTTAAACGCACGTTTTAAATCGATTAAGAATAATTGTGTATTGAATTCTTCAAAATCTAGATGTATGAGTTATATTATTACTATTACTTTTGTTGTTGTTGTTCTTGTACAATATTTATTCTATACAGCTACGGAACCTGACGAAACAACATCGATTCCGCTACTCATATTTATCGTTTCCAGTTACGATGCATTGTAAACTATACCACGTATCAATACCAGACCGCTATTGTACTGAACCGAACTGATACTAACCGAATAACAATATCAATACTAATACCAGTATTTATTTTTATGGTTTACGGTTTGGATAATAGTTCATATATTACTACCCCGAACAATGCTATATCTATATCGGACCATTACCGTATCGAACCAATCCCTCGTTGGCTAAACCACCTCGGCGCTAATATTCATTTTTATGGTTTTTGAGTCGGCTTAGATCGGTTTGTTTGTGCGTACATCAAACTCTTGCCGCTCGAGCCACTAGCTAAATTAAAAAGCATTTATTTATTTATTTATTTAGTAGGCATAAGATCAAATAAAAACTATATTTTGTATAAAAACCATAGGAACCATTCATAACCTGCCACATGGTATCATCTAATTTATTGATAAAGGGTAGTTTTGTACTTCTATCTAAAATTGGTTAATGGAAATTCCTATAATCATGGATGTGTTTTGGAGAAGAATCCTTTTCAATGCTGCAAACTAAACTTAGGCAATCATAAAAATATTTTTATACTTCTTATTTAATCGATTATTACATACTTTTGGTGACATATTCAGATGTATTCATATTCGTTTTCATCATTTGTATAATTTTTACTATGCAAATACTTAATGCAGTAAAGGATATTGAATATTGATCTCCTTCAATTTTATTAGGGTTTAAAATGGTTTTCTTTTTAAATCAGACATGACAATTGAATATGTCATTTTTTACCAAACATTTGTTTTGGATCATTTGTGACAATTTTCAATTATTAAAATTTCCAACAATGTTATAGTAGTTTAATTTTGATAGATCTTGTTAAACAATATTTTTTATATTTTTATAAAAGTGCTATTATAGTTACATACGTTTGTGCTGGTATCGTTTACCAATGTGCTGGTATAGTTTACTGATGTGTTATTCCTCATGTTAACGTGCTATGATTTTTTTAAAGATGTGCTATTATCATAATATAACTTTTTATTCATTATTTTGAACTATGTGGTTTACTAATGATACATGGATAGGTAAATTATTAAAGATTAACGCATTTTAAGTTCATACAAACTATTTGATGTTAATATATATTTTTTTTCCATTGAAAATATAGGATATGAATATGAAACAACCAATATTCAATATATAATTTCTGTATAGTTTTGCATCATCGACGAAGTATTTATTTACCAAACATTAACATTCAAGTTTTAAATATTATCAACAATTGTGCTGGTATAAAACCAAATGTGCTAATATATGTTCAGACAATATGTTATGTTCTAAGTTATTAACGATATAATCTTGATTTGAATTTGAATTTTCTTTAATGTCTCAACCGTTCAATAATGTGGTATGCGATTTTCATGGAATTCTTTTGTTAAAACAATATATAATTCCAATTATACCCTTAACTTCTATTTAAAATGACTTGTCATTAATCTTATCCCTTGATTAAAAAAATGGACGCACAAGATTTGTTCCTACTGTTTTTACAATCAATTATGTTTGTACAGGATCTCAACTCTTATTTAGTATTAAAAAGTCATAAAAAGAAAATACTACGTACAATAAGCTGTCGGTTTAAAACGAAAACGAACCGACGGAGTGCCAATAGGCCCGAAAACGAAAAGAAAAAAAAAAGGGGTACAAATGCTTATTCTGTAACAGACTAAACAGTAATCGAACAATAATCAGTTAAATTTGTTTCTCCACAGTAGCCGTGTGTATATATATATCAGTGCGCGCTTATTGTCCCAAAAAAACAAACTAACTCACCTTATTGTTTTACTCAATCCTTTCTCTCATCTCCCTCCATCCTCAGAACTCTCGTTCTATAAACCCTAGTTTTTCCATAACTGCCATGACGTCATCGATTCTGGTTACTGGAGGTGCTGGATTCATAGGCACACACACTGTTGTGCAACTGCTGAATGAAGGATTCAAGGTTACGATCATCGATAACCTTGATAATTCGGTGGAAGAAGCTGTTGTTAGAGTCAGAGATTTAGTCGGTCCTCACCTGTCGCTTAATCTGCAATTTCATTTGGTATATTTCCTTCACTTGCTTTCTTTACATCATTTTGTACTAGATTTTTACGGATAATGTGAGAATTGTTGATATTTTGTTTACTTGTGCTATGAAATTGTATATGGAGATGAGTTTCTGGAATATTCGTGAGAATTATGGATGTAGTTGAAAAAGAAGTGAATGAAGAAGAGTTATGTGAAACTTTTGTTGTATTTTAGAAATTCAAAGGTCTAATTTGCGTTGTTTACTGTGTGTTCGACTGTTCGTGTGTTTAGTAACCATATCTGATTCTGTGTGTGTGTGTGTGTGTGTTCTTGACGAATAATGTGAGAATTGTAGAGATTTTAGAACCGGATATCGCTTTGTGATGTGTTAATTTTTGTTTACGAATTTGTTTATGAGATAAATTGTTGGAATATTTGTGAGAATTATGGAAGTATTTGAAAAACAAGTGAATGAAGAAGAGTTATCTGCAAGTTGTGTGGTTTTTGAAATTTGAAGCCCTAATTTGCGCTGTTTACTGTGCATTCGTGTGTTTAGGCTTAATTATATCTGTTTCTGTGTATGCGTGTGTTCTTGACGAATAATGTGAGAATTGTTGATATTTGCGACAATTTGTGTTAGTTACTGTGTGTTCGTTTGTTTAGGCTTAATTATATGTGATTATGTGTGTTTTAATGGTGATTGCCTGATTGGAGAGAGTTAGTGCCCTAATTCGTTTGAATCGTTATGTTATTTAAGAGGTTTCTTTTAGTTCTTGAAATATTTGATTTGAGCTCTTGCTGTATTTGTGTGGTCTATTTGTTATGCGTGTTGTCTTATTAAATACTAGTTTAATTAGAAGTATCTTTCATCTAATGTAACCATGTACAACAGTAAATTGATCACAGAATATGATAGAGGATCAAATTAATCTGTTGTATTTAGTTTATACCATTAGCTAATGTTCCTGAGTCTTGCTATTCAAGATTGTTGGTTGTTTTTAAGTATATGAATTGAATTTGGTGGTACTCGTTGGTTGCAGGGTGATATCAGGAATAAGGAGGATTTGGAAAAGCTGTTTTCCCAGAATAAGTAGGTTAATTTTCATGTTAATGTGTTTAGTTTTGATTCAGGCTATTTTTGACACAGATGATCTTGAATGATCTATGATCACATAGATTCTATAATTCATGGAATTGATGTTATTTTTGTATGGTAATTTGTCTTGGTTTAACTACTGTGTGAAGGTTTGATGCTGTTATACACTTTGCTGGGCTCAAAGCTGTGGGTGAAAGCATGGCTCATCCGTTTCGTTACTTTGATAATAATCTGATTGGGTCAATTACCCTGTACCAAGTCATGGCGAAATACAACTGTAAGAAGGTATGTCTTGAATCCATAAACGGATTCACAGCCCTAATCTTGATTTTGTCATTCAATGATTATTATCCATACTTACGTGTGATTGTTGGGTGTGCAGTTGGTGTTCTCGTCTTCTGCAACTGTTTATGGACAGCCCAAGATAATTCCATGTGTTGAGGACTTTGAGTTGAAGGCAATGAATCCGTATGGGCGCACAAAGGTATTAACCTTACTGTCCGTATAGATGTTATATTTTATTGTGTCGTGACCTTTTTTATTTACTTAATGTAGCTGTTATAAGTCAGTTTTTATGCTTGAATTTTAACTTAGCTGTCTTGTTGGCTTGATTAGCTGTTTCTTGAAGAAATTGCTCGGGATATTCATACTGCAGATCCAGAGTGGAAAATAATTTTGCTGAGGTACTTTAACCCTGTTGGAGCTCATGAGAGTGGGAAACTTGGTGAAGATCCAATTGGCATCCCAAATAATCTCATGCCTTATATACAACAAGTGGCTGTTGGTAGATTACCAGAGTTGAATGTGTATGGTCACGATTATCCCACAAGAGATGGCACTGCGGTATGTAAATATTGAATTGAAATCCCAGTTGGAAATTCTAGTTGTATTCAGAAAATACAGAATTGGGAGAATCACCTTTATTAATAATGTGATATTATTCGTTATGATTGATAACAGGTTCGGGACTACATCCATGTGATGGATTTAGCTGATGGCCATGTTACTGCACTTCAAAAACTTCTCACGAAAGAAGATATAGGTCAGCAACAACTGTTTTTTTTTTTTATTTAACATGGTTATCATTCATCATCCTAACTTTTTTATGATGACATATGTCATGTTCTTTAGGTTGTTTTGCCTGCAACCTTGGGACCGGTTGTGGGACCTCAGTTCTTGAAATGGTCACTGCTTTTGAGAAAGCATCTGGAAAGGTACTCACACTTTTAACCATCTCTATCTCACATTCCATCACATAACTTGTACAATCTGTATCACTAACAACCTTACTATTTTCAGAATATCCCCATTAAACTGTGCCCAAGAAGGCCAGGAGATGCAACAGAAGTTTATGCATCAACTGATAAAGCTGCACGTGAGCTTAACTGGAAGTATGTTATCATATGCCTTTTTCACTTTATATTATTCCTTTTTTAGGGTAAATGTTAAAGAGTTTCATCCTTATTTGCCCATTGGCACCAAGTGATGTTATTTCTATGGTCCAGTAGTTCTTTTCATCTTGTTGTTGGAGGTGGGAAATCGGGCGGGGCCGATGAAGGGTCAGAATGGTTAGTTGGGTAACGGGTAAAAACAAGTAATATTATGTGTGGGTCAAAAAGACCCCATCTACACTTTTTAGTCTAGTTTTTCGTATTTTTAAAATGTATTAAATATGATTACACTACTATTATATCTAAAATAATAAGATATGTTTTCTTCCAATAAAACGACCCGAGACAACTTTTGTTTCTTTTAACTCTCTTACTCATTTGACCCATTATCAGTAAACAAAGCCTGGATTTGACCTGTTAACAGTAAACACAGCCCGGATTTGACCCATTAGATATAAACGGGTTTAAATTGGCACATCCATAAATTATGTGCCTAATTATATATTGTGTGTTTCAGGGCAAAATATGGAATTGAAGAGATGTGTAGGGATCAGTGGAATTGGGCAAGACAGAACCCATGGGGATACAAGAAGCCACCAACTAAATGATACACAAGGGTATAATATCTCCTAGTTGCAATTGTTTCGTTTACTGAGCTCTTCTAGTAAAATACTAGAAAGTGAATTCTATTGTTGGAAGACATACTTGTGTAATATTGCATCGTTTGAATATTTTCTAAGTGTCCATATATGTCAAAAGTGAATGCTTGATGAATGTTAATGGCACACAAAATATCCATGTAGTTGCAAGGCATAAATACCTCACTTAGAGTAAAGTAAGTCCAATAGACCATTATGATTTTTGATACATGATAGTTCTGTCCTTGTCTACTGTCCTTTATGTTTTACACAAAATTTAGTTGCTATGCTCTAGGAGAAATTCAATAGTCATATTAGACTGTCCGTTGTGGTCCGCGAACAAGCTGCCGCGAGCCACAACCTTATCCACGTGGATCGCTCGGCCTATAACATATGCAAGTGACCGTTGCCGCGAGCGAGGCCAAGTGAGCTACCTCGCGTGAGCTAGCGAGACCACATTAAAAAAAGTAGTCGTTGCCTGCAAGCCAATGGTCAAATTTTGCAAAATTATATATATATATATATATATATATATATATATATATATATATATATATATCAACACTAATTTTTTTCTACCAAAAAATATTATATCAATATTCCATCTTCAAGTTGATCACAAATGGCAAACCAAAACCCATATCCAAATCCAATCCCGCCCCCACAAAACCGTGTGCGACCACCAAGCTGGAACGTGGAGGAAGAACTCGCGTTGGTCAACAGTTATATTGCTATTCAAGAACAAGGAGGAATTGATGGAACGGAAAGTTTTTGAAGCGCGGTTGTGACAAGATTCAATGAACAAATGGATGACAACATTCGTTCAACGGACGCGATATATGGAAAGTATGTATCTTTACAGACGAAGAGCACAATATTTGAGCAATTCTTTGTAAATGCGGTGAACGACAATTCGGGTTTAAACGAAGATGAAGCGATTGAAGAGGCTCGTAACCAATACCGAAACATACACAATGATAACTACCCGAGGGTTGAGGTTTAGAGAGCTATGAGAGCACGATTTCAACAATAGTCATGTTTCTACTATTTATTTATGTTTTTAAATTATGGTTTGATGTTATTTTATGGTTTTTAATATTTATGTAACGGTTATTTTAATATTTATGCAATGTAGTGTTTTATAAAAAATATAAAAAATACAAAAAATAAAAAAAAAACATGATAAAGTCCTCGCTCACCTTGATCCACAACAGGATCAAGTGAGCAGGATTGACACTTTAGCCATTGCCATGTCAGCGCCCAGTTGTCTTGGTTTGATAGGATAAAGTCTTCGCTAGAGATGACCGACAACGAATAGTCTTAGTGTGTAATGTCAAGTTAAATTGTAGACTAATAATCAGCATAAGCTTACCCAATTTAGATTGCATTTTCATAAAGTTCAAAGTCTTATTCTCTGTATAAATGCGAAATAAATCATGTCCAGTAAAGTACCGGAAAAACATGCGATATTCCAGTAATTCCCTAATTAGTAATTACTATATCTGGTTTCAAATTTGAATTACTTTATAATATTTCTAAAACGGTCAAAGCATATCAGATTAGAATTCATAGGGGGGCAAAATATTACCATCCTGCAACCAACGTCTACACCCAATGTCCACCGAACAAAGAGTCTCATGGACGGATTCTTTCTCCGAAGCCCAAACTGCGATCCAATCCCTCACCACTATCCTCTCCTCCATACCACAGAACGTCTCCTCCTCCAACTCCCCAGCATCAGCTCTTCTCAATGACCCTGAACTTGCAGCCCAAATCTCTAATCACCTTCGCAAACCAGACTCTGGAGCCGGAGACAACCAGCTTTGCCGCTGGCTCTACGATACCTTCCACATCTCCAAACTCGACCTCCAACTCGTCGTCCTCCGCTTCCTCCCCATCATTGCCGGAGTCTACCTCTCTCGGATACCGCTTAGAAAACCGCTAGCCGGTTTTGAGGCGGTTTTATTGGCTATATATGCACATGAGACAGCTTCACGTAACGGGCAAGCAATCACCGTAAATATCTCTGATCTCTCTCACCCCAGCGTTTACCATGAAAGCAAACAACCTTATAGAAGCACGTCAACCGAACCTAACCAGGTTGTTATCTCCCCCAGTTTGGAGCCTCAAGGAACCATCCGATCAACCAAACGGGCCCAAATCATAGGGGTTGCACTTGATTTATATCACAGCAAGATCGTTGAAATGCCAGCTCAATCAAAACTTGATTTTTGCGAGTTTTGCATCCTTTGGGCGGGCCAAGATGGAGAATTCTACAAAGATTTCCCAGATGATGATAAAACAGAATATGTTCATAAGGGAAAAGAAAGTGAAATGAAGAAGGAAGGAAGGATTTTGCTGCCATGGGAGATGTTGCAACCAATGTTGAGGATACTAGGACATTGTCTGATTGGTATTAACAAGAACAATGAAAAGAACAAAGAAGTCCATGAAGCTGCATGTCGTGCTTGCAGGAGTCTTTATGCTAGGGTGCTGCATGATCTTAACCCGAAGGCGATTTTGGCGGTCGGAAGTCTTCTTAAGCTTATGAAAATTCAAAAAGCTTGTGTTGATCATACCGAATTACCTGTTACCAAAGTTATCCATCTTTAAATAAAGACTAGCAATTTTTACACCTAAATACCGCCTAATTTTTTAAAAGTTGCTTTATTCTGTTTTGTTATCGTCCAAGATTTGTATTAGTGTTTATTCTTCTTCTAGTACAGAACTGCATATAATCAGTTAAAATGCGTCCATATTTTTATATGATACTGGATTGTTGTTGCATTCTTTAAATTCCAAATCATGATAATCTATCAAAGAACAAGTTTGATCCTTTACGTATCTTTTGAATACATTTTAAAAAGTTGATCTCAATGTAAAATAACCATTATACCCTCTTTGTTAAAGAATCATAGAGAGGGAAAAAATGGAAATCACCAAATTAAACAACAAACTTACTAAACTAATCATTGACTTTTCTTTACCCTCAAGGCCTCAAAATAGTCCTTGACCCAAATAACCGGCACCATGTAGTCACGTACCACAAGATTTGCCCATTCTTCTGTTGGAGTGGCCTTTTTTTTCTGGGAAAATTGCTAATATGGACAAAGACAAAAAAAATGATCAAAATAGACATTTAGCTTACAATATGTGGGCTAGGTGGAAAATTTGTGCACAAAAACGCTAGCTAAGCCGGCTTTTTGTCTACATTGATACACATGTTTGGTCCTTGTCTATTTGAGCAATTTTCTAAATTTTTTCTTTTGCCCCAATGGCCTACAAATCACCAATAAGAAAACTTCTAACTTCTGTTTTTACATTTATATTAGAAAACTTGAAATTTAAAATTCTTTAGCTATTTTTGTTTCCTAATTTATCTATATAATTTAACCCGGAATCACTCTTTTCACATCACATTCCTTATTCATAAAAATATAAGGGTCACTATAGTGATAGATAGTTTACTTTGTGTCGACGTGGCACAACTGCACAAGAGGCCCATGATTTCTATATGCCTTCTTGCGTTGACGTGTGATCTAATAAAATGGACACATGTAAATATGCTTTTAGAATATATATTAGTAGCCACCACCTTCTGGTTGTCTTATGACCTTCCAATGTGGAGGTTATAGGTTGGAGTCTCACCTAAAGTAAAAAAATTTTAGGTTGAGCTAGAGGTTTTACCACCGGCCTACGGACGGTGGGTTTCCTCTGAAATGGTGGCGGGCCGAGTCACCAACGACGTCTGCGTCCGTGAGTGTGGGTGGCATTTTGCCATTGGATTTACCCGGATGCCGGACTTTCGTTGGTCGTTAAATAAAAAAAAGAATATATATTAGTAAATTAAAAGGTCAATAGTTAGATTGTTAATTTTCTTGATCAAAATGGTTATATTGGTTGCTCTTCCTGGAGGGCCCCAACACCCTATTTTCTTCGTTGTCACGAAGATTCACTAATAAGTAACACATTTGATTTCTTTAACTTGTTTTTTTTTTTTTAATTGTTTTTTAAAAGTGTGTGATAGTAAGGCTATTTAGTCATTCGGTAATGTTTTGGTTCGTTATGCATAGAATATTCGATCATACGGTAATGTTTCGGTTCGTTAGCGTAGAATATTCGATCATATTGTTTCGGTCATTTAATGTGTTCTCATAGGTCGATACTATCAATAATAATAAGAAAATGTAAAAAAAAAAGGTAAAAGGAAAAGGCTTAAAAGAAATAATAAAAAGGTAAAAATGAAAGGTAAAAGAAAATTAAAAGATAAAAAAAAAATTGCAATTGAAACTATTTATGCTTGAAGGGGAAAAAACAGAAAATCAATTGTGGATGAGAATTGCACCTAAGGTTACTTGATTATTTAACACCACACTTACCACTCTATCAACCAATTCAACTGGCTTTTTATCCGGCCGTGAGTTGCGGCGGCATCAACCCAATTTTGAGAATAAGTAATGACATACCATGCGGCGTTTTAAATCCCAAACTTATTTCCATACAAACGTCGCATATAAATAATGTAATCACTGCTAAATAAGTCATATCTACTATGTGGCGAATTAACTAAGATCACATAATATGTAGCAATGTCAGTTGAATGGCATTCAATGATTGAATGCCTCTCACATCTCAAGGTTTTTTTTTTAAAAAAAAAAAAAAAACTGATTTGGGAAAGTAACCCAACAACAGTGTCAATGGTTGTATGAACAGCTGCATCTCACAAAGCAGTTCCATCTTTGTCGATCCATTGGAAGGTTAAATATGCAAAAAGACAGCCTGAGTAGATGTGGTAATTTTTAACTGTGTGTTAACTCAAACATGTTTAATAGAAATAATTTGCTAGATGAGGAATGGGTCAAATGGGTCGAAGGGGCTAAAAGTTACCCAAAGCCCCAACTGTCCACCTTTTAGTGGACAAAATTGTTCGTTTCTTTTAAACATAAGTAACATGTTAGTGATTTGGACAAAAAGTTTTTGTACGTCAGTCGAGAACCCAAAAGTGCCTCTTTCGACCCGTATTAAGAAATGACACGTTACCCAACATGCCCAACCTGTCCATCATTGCCATCTCTAATCTTGATCCACATAAAAAAAGATACAAAAGATTCTAAAATTACTTGTACCAACATTCATTTGTGCTCTTTAGCCATCTGATTGGCTTAAGCCTCTTGTAACCATTAGGTGGTGGTATCAAAAACATAGCGGCACCATCGTTGAAGTTTTCTCAGATTATCTTCTAGACTTATTCGATCTTTATACTTCCATCTTCTGCCCCCACAAATAAATTGTAACATCCGGCCCATCTCATCACCAATATTGTCCGCTTTGTCCCGATGGGTCGCCCATCCAGAGCTCACGGATTTGTTTTTGGTTGCCCCGGTGGAGACTACCCAGGAGGTCACCCATCCTTGTACTGCTTCCACTTTAGCACACTTAACTGTGAAATTCTCCTCTCATCCATTAACATTAACTAAGGATCTCTTCTAACCACGGCTGATGTGAGATTTTTCCTGGGGTGTCACATAAATGGATAACTTGTCAATCATAAGTTCAAAACTTGTAAGCGTATATGGAATAACTTGTACCCAAGAACCAAATTTTGTAAATCAAATTAAATAAAACAAAAGAATTTAACTTAATTGTCACAAGTTCCTCAAGATTAAAGTAAGAAGATATATTTTTTAAGACGAACCCAGTTTAAAAACACATCTTGATAACATAAAGGATAGAAGTCAAAGTCAAAATACAAACAATCAATCAATCAAGCCCAGTAAAATCCCACAAATAGCAAAGCTATTAGTAGGGTCTGGGGAGGGTGGATGTAGGCAAGTCTTACCTCTACCCCTAGGGATAGAGAGACCGCTTCAAGAGAGACCCTCTGTTCAAAAACACAACGAAAAAAAAAAGGTATACACACACACAACTACTAGTAACATCATAAACATTGAGAACAATGCATCGAAAGAATAGATACTATACCACCATAAAACAATCTATGCACATACATATAAAATCCATATAACGTGAAAAAAAAAAAAAATAAATAAATAAATAAATAAATAAGACCCTATGAAACACCTAAAATACATTTTCCCATATCCTAATAGTCCTTAACCTTTATCCTTCGCCTCCATAAACCCCTATCATGGACCATGTCCTCAGAGAGGTGCAACCCCAGTAAATCTTGTCTAACCCGCTCATCCCACGTCAATTTCGGTCTGCCTCTACTCCTCTTACCTTCCACAGTGAGACCTTCTACCACTCTAACTGGCGCAGTCGTCTGTCTCCTCTTCACATGCCCAAACCATCTCAATCTCCCCTCTTTTATCTTATCCGAGATACTAGCTACCCCCAATCTATCCCTTAAAACCTCATTTCTTATCCTGTCTAACCGTGTGTGTCCGCACATCCACCTCAACATCCTCATCTCAGCTATGGATAGCCTTTAGATAATCTAACTAACTTCCATCAAAAGGAAATATAACGGGTTTCTCTACACATGAACCATACCCGTAAACACTATCCGAGAGGGTGACGGCAGTGTACCCACGTCGGGTAAGAACCCGCAATCACTACCCATGAGGGCGGGCCCTCCTCACTAAAATACCTCGAAAGTCGAAACATTTAAACGAACAACATGATAGTTCTTAAAATGAAAAATGTACCAGGGTTGATCTCAGTTTCTTGTTGAGTTGGCCCATGTTCTTTGTTGTGAAAGCCTCACCGTCTAAAAAAAATATGTTTTAAGTGTTGACTCAAACTTATTCTTTAATCAACTATCAAACCATGGTGGTGAACATCCATACTTTTCTTTTTCTATTCTAGAATGTAAGCAACGAAATATCACAATAAGAGCCTGTTCATATTGGATCAAGAATGTCAAGGACAATGATCCTATATTCCAATATCAAATGTTAAACCAACTCATGATTGCCATCTAAAAAAACATGAATCTTGAATCAAATCAAACAATGCATCACTTATACAATCAGTTGACGAAAATGTCCTATAAAATAAAAATTACTTAGACAACTATATAAAAGCGGTTTCCCAAACCATCACCAATTAGAAGTGTTGCTACTCTTGCACAATTTAGAGTTCAAAATCACACATTCAAGTCTAACTAACCAACATCAGGACCTCAATCAACAATTATTACAAAAAAAATGACAAATCTAAACCTAATTAACTAAAACCAAAACACCTACCATATCAAGACCATAGGCAAACCCTCCCTGAATTTGAACAAACTTATCATGTCTATATGGCAGATTTGTATATGAGAAATATGGGACACCATAGTTTTCTTAGTTAAGATACTCATAAAAAAATAAGGCAACCTTTGCCAAATGTATTTCAAGTAACAAACAATGTTATAACCAACCCGACAACACCACACAACGCGAACCTGGTAGAACCCGATTTTCAGCCAACCTGGTTTGAAACCTTTTTCAACCCCATAGAGAAGTGGTATTGACCATCACCGTCTACCATCAGGCAACATGATCTATCAAACACTTCATAAAACTATGATGTTGAAGGCTCAGATAATTGATTCGTTATCATAGTCATTGATACCTAACATTCCAAGGCTAACAAAAAAGAGATTTGTATGCAATTTCAATTTCTTTTTTTCCTTAACTACATATAACCATGAAAATGCAACTGTAACATGATAGCAGGGTTGCAAAACAAATTAATATTAATAAATCAAATAGCTTTAAATCCTTCAAATGACACCTGTTCTTAAAGCATATAAGATCGGATAAAAAAAGAAATGATATAAATGAAAATGATGAAGATATACTGTAATATATGTCATCTCACGATGGGTCGGCTCTTCCACAACATTGTTGTCATCCTTAGCATCATCATTGTCCCAAAACTAACCTGCAAATCATTCAACTCAAAAGCCCCAAATATTTCAATTGCAAATTCAATCACACTTCAAAACCCTAACTCAACCCACTTACAGCCTCAATCGGTTTAATCAAAAACTGCAAACCCCCATAGAAAAAATTAACATGAAGAGTAAGCATAGGGTTTTCCATTACCATAACGTGCGTCAAGTGGTTGATCACCGCTGTCGTCGAATCACTTGGTTCTAATTAGGGGTGGTAAAATGGGTAGATTGGGTTGGGTTGGGTTGGTTGTTGGGTCAGGATGGGTTTGGGTCCAAATGGGTAGATTAAAAAAATAGGTTAGGATGGGTTTAGTTCATAATAGTTCGGGTCAAGATGGTTAAAAGAATTTAAAAAAATAATAAAAAGTTTAAAAATAATAAAAAAATTAAAAATAAGAAGAAGTTTTAAAAAAAGGTTAAAAATTAAAAAAAAAAACTTTTTTAAAATAAAAAATATTAACGACCCGAACCATTTCGGCTCGAACGGGTCGGTTAACAACCCGGACCATTTCGACTCGACCGGGCCCGTTAACGACCTGTACCGTTTCAACTCGAATGGGCCCATTAATGACCCATGTTGTTTCGACCCGACCGGGCCGTTATCCACCCAAACCGTATCGACCCGATGAGGCCCGTTAACGACTCAGACCGTTTTGACTCGACCGGGCCCGTTAACGACACAGGCAGTTTAGACCTGACTTGGCCCGTTAGCGACCCAGACCGTTTGGACCTGACCGGACTGTTTTGACCTAACCGGCCCGTTAACGACCCGGACCGTTTCGACCCGACTTGTCCGATAACGACCTGGGCCGTTTCGACCCGACCGACCTATTAACAACCCGGATTGTATTGACCCGATCAGGCCCGTTAACGACCCGGACTGTTTAGACCTGACCTGGCCCGTTAGCGAACCGAACCGTTTCATCTGACCAGCCCATTTCGATCCGACCGGCCCGTTAACGACCTGGAGCGTTTCGGCCCGACCGCCCGTTAACGAACCGGACTGTTTCGACCCAATCGACCCGTTAATAACCCGGACCGTATTGACCCGATCAGGCCCGTTAACGACCCAGACCGTTTTGACCCGACCGACCTGTTATCCACCCGGACTGTTTAGACCTGACCTGGCCCGTTAGCGACCCGGACCGTTTTGACCAGACCGGACTATTTCGACCTGACCGGCTCGTTAGTGATCCAGAAAATTTCACGACCGGGCCCATTAAAGACCGAGACCATTTTGACTCAAATGACCAGCTAATAACCCGGACGGTTTCGAACCGACCAGGTCTGTCAACAAATGCAAAAGATACAATTATTCGTTATTAAAGACATAGATTTCTATCGGGCATCTGACCTTTTGGTGTTGGGTGAGTTTTAATTCAGCTTCCTAAGTAGCTATTTGAAAATACCCATCTGAAGAAACAATAAGTCACGGTGATTATCACTAATCTCCGTGTGGTTTATACTTATGTAACGTCAGGAATAATCCTTTACCCAAACCTCTAGGTTTAACCCATGTAAGAATAAGAAGTAAGTGTGTACGTGTGAGCTTAGTGAGTAACGACACAAGATGTAAGTGGTTCGGTCGGAGTCGACCTACGTCCATTGTAACTAGCCGGAATGTTATTAATGATCAAGTATTACAAAAGACTAGTATTAGGTTACAATGAATAATTTCGGATCCTTCTGCAATGAGATGACTATTCTTATTTATAGGTGAACTCGTGGGCCTAATAGAGAAGCCCACGAGAAGTTATCCCCACTTGGGCCTGGCCAAGGCCCAAGTCCAGACTCTTCGGGAAAATGGTGGGAAAAGGCAGATCATTGTGGATGACGTCAGCCTGCAGCATGATCGTTGCCTGAGGCGGACACGTGGCAGCCTCTGACTGGCGAACACTGGCCTTATCCTGGCTACAGTTGTTGACCATGCCTCTACCACCTGATTTGACGTCTGGCAGTAGCAGGGGATGTCTGCTGGTCACTGTTGACGGCGGCATGGTGGAAGCGTGGGCATAGTCATGTCGTCATTCCTGTCAGTATTGGTTGTACCACCCCCTGCCACCTGTCGCCTTCTCATTGGCGCGTACTATGTCAGGGATCCTGCTGAATCTTCCTTTTGTTATCTCCTGTACCTCGTACCGAAAGTAGTAAGGGAAGATTCCGCGCGTAGGCGCACGCGCTTATAAACTGTTGTGTGTTACTTATCATTTGGCGACCTTGCGCGCTGGCTTGCTCTATGCCTCGCCAGCGCTGCGGAGGGAACATGGCGCCAGGATTCCAGTTTATAGGGATAGGGGCGCCGCCTCCCTCTGGATTAGGCTCCCTATCCCTTCAAGTCCCCCTAGTCTAGGGCTTCTCCTTCTCTTTTATGGAGAGGAGGTGGAGTGCTAGACTCAAAATGTCGAGTCGCGGATGAAAGCTCATCTGCTTCTGGTTGCTCTGGAAATTTGTTGGCGTGGACGTGTTCCACCACGACTTGTGTAGAAGTTAGGCGGGGAACGTCTTTTTTGCTTTTACGTCAAATTTACGCTGGGGAAGACGTGCTCCGCCATGACCTGTGAAGGAGTTGTGCGGGGGACGTCTTTTTTGCTTTTACGTCAAATTTGCGCTGGGGAAGACGTGTTCCGGCATGACCTGTGAAGGAGTTGGGCGGGGAACGTCTTTTTTGCTTTTACGTCAAATTTGCGCTGGGGAAGACGTGCTCCGCCAGGACCTGTGAAGGAGTTGGGCGGGGAACGTCTTTTTTGCTTTTACGTCAAATTTGCGCTGTTGAATTGAATGCTCTTGAGTGATTAATGCGGGTCTGAAGTTGTAATAAATTTGGAATCATTAGCAATCAATTTGTCTCTCATAAATTGGAGTTAATGCGCCTGGAATTCGAATGATCAGTTTCTTCAGAGGGAAGTTTAAGGGTTGCTGACGTGCCAGGTTGTTGTCTGTTGTGCTGACTGGTGTGTGTCACATCATCAGGGTGCAGTTACCAACCTTTCGTCTGGTGTCAGGCGCGTGTGCCGTCACGCACTCCACTTGGCTTCCTTGTGGTTGAGATTGTGCCACGTGTCATGGGGCACGTGTATTTTGTCAGGCGCGTGAGCGTCCACGCGCGTGACATTTCGAAATCGTGACATCTGCTGACACGTGTCGTCCATCCGACGGAGTGACAGCCTGGAGCGGTTCCCAGTGCTGATCTGGGCCGTCTGTTGGCGCATGTGACACGTGGCGTCATCTGGGCTCTTTAATTTGAAAAAGGTGTGACGGTTTGTTTATCCTTTGTGGGTCCCACCGTCATTAATGCAGTGAGTATATAAGTCTCATTGAGACTCCATGGACGGTTACGCTCTCATATTTTCTTTCGTATTCCTTTCTTCTTCTTCTCTCTTCTCCGGTGATCATTTGAAGTTTCCGTTCAATCTTCAAAGATTGCCACAATCTTGAAGATTTATTGTTGAAACTTCTCATTTGGTTATCTTCCTGTCGTTGTTCTTGTTGTCTTACCACCCTTCTTCAGATTTACTTTCAAAGTTTTTCTTAATCCTCAAGTTTCCGTTGAAGATTCCAGTGAATCTTCAAGTTTTCCGGCCAGCTTTCCAGTTTCCGATATCTTCCTTTACTTATTTATTTATTTATTTATTTTTTGCAAAATGTCTGACTTATCTGTGAGTCAGTCACCTTCTGGTGATGCCTTGGGTAAGGGACCGGTGGTGGAGGAGATTGAGGAGGAGGTGACGGTGGAACAGGGGAAGATTAAAGAGAGGAAGCTGATGACCAACACTTATTGTGTTTGGAGTCAGACTTCCTTTGAAGAGTTTTGCAAGATATATGAGATCTTGCCGGAATGGGAACCGGCATAGCGGTCTCCGGCTGACACCGTACTATCTGCTAATAGTGGGCAAATTGCCTTATATGAGGCCCACTTTACTAAGTGTGGGTTCCGCCTACCTTGCACCCGCTTCCAGATAGATGCGCTGGTGGCTTATGGTGTTGGGCCCACACAACTGACTGCCTTTGGGATGTTAAGGCTAGTCCATTTTGAGGCCTCTTGCCGCGCGCTGGAGGTTGAACCGACTGTGGAGCGGTTCAATGTGTTTTACTTTCTCGCGCGGAACGAGATGTGGTTTTCTTTTAAGCCCCGCCCGAAGGTGCCGCCGATGGCCACCAACAACCCCAAGTCTCTGCACTGGGCAAAGGAGAAGTTCTTCTTCGTTAAGAGGGGTGTTATCCCTGTGGGGCTGCCATGGAAGGTGATTGTTGACGGGCAGCGTGTGTGCGGATATGGAGGTGTTGAGGGATTACAAGGCGCAGCCTTAGTTTGTCACTCTTACCTCCAACGCAACGAAGTTGGAGATCAAGGGCCTGACGGAGGGAATTTTCCTCTTGCTGGGTTTGAGCCGCGTTGGTATTCGGGCGGGCAAGGAGCCCTATATTGCTCTGGAGGGTAAGTGACTTCCTTTACATGTGTTTGTTTCCTTTATGAAGTCTTACTAACTATTTGCAACTGTAGGTGTGAGCAAGTTTCAGTTTTACGTCGCCCGCGAGGAGAAGTGCATCAAATGGAGGGTGTTGGCTGAGGGCCAGGCATCTTGCATGGAGGAGTTTGTTGATCGCTTCTACTACCCGGACCTCAACAGCGCGCCCAAGCCTTATTGTACCACTGGTGAGTTTTGTGATCCCTTGCTCACTAGCCTTTTTGGCGATAACTCTACTGACTCTTCAGTAGAGGTTGTTCAGCCTGTGAATGCATCTGCGGGGCGTGGTCGTTGGAAACACGCTCCGCGGAGACATAAATATGCAATGAGGCCTGTTTCCGGTTCTGACTCGGAGTCTTCCGCTTTAGTAGGGGAATTTGTCAAGGGGCGTCGTCGAAGGCGAGATGGGCCTCCTTCTGATGATGAGGATGGAGATGATTCCTCTAAGTTACAGAAAAAAAAAAGCGTTCAGCCATCGCCATTGCCAGCAGCGCTGCTACCTCGAAGGAGGCATCCCCTGTGCCTACTGGCGGTGAGGGGAGTGAGGGTATTACACAAGCCCCTGAAGCAGTTACTGCCCCCAAGGCTACATTTGGAGATGCTGGTAAACAGAAGTCCACTTCCCCTGGTGGTGGAGCGCAAGGGGGGGTTGCGCCTGTGTTCTCTGTAGGCATTGGCGCTGCCCCTACTCGTCAGCCTCTGTTCCAGAAGCTGATTAAGAAGAAAGCGCCTGGTAAGTTTTGTTTCATTATTTTTCAAGTCTTTTCCTTTGCTCCGCCTTTAGTATATTTGTTTTTCTTTGTTGCAGTTGCGCCCAAGATTGTCCCTACTCCTCCTCCTACGTCTCCGTCCGCAGAGGCGGCTAGGATGGAAGAGGAGAGGCTTTGGAGGGAGAAAGAGGAAGCGCAGAAGCAGGAGGCGGCCAATGAAGCCCTTCGGAGGGCCGAGGCCGAGAAGATTGCTACCGCCGATGAAGCTAGGAAAAAGGCTGAGGCGGAGAAACAAGCTAAGGCGGAGCGCCTGCGTCTCCAAGAGCAACAGTTCTTGGAGGAAAAAGCCCGCCTCTTGAAGGAGAGGGAGGCCAAAGAGCGCTCTGATGTTGAGGCTCAGGGGATGGCCCATGAAGTTGATGGCTTCGAAAGGGCGCTCCTGGAGGCGGGTGGTGGGAGTGCCGGGCAGGGCTCGCGCCAGACTGGGCGCGAGCCTTCTGGGGCCGGCAGCAGGGAACCAGCTGGGACTTATGATGGTTCTTGCTGGACAGGCGGTGACGCCATTTGGCGTCCTCGCTGGGCAGTCAGGGAGAATACATTATTTTCCAACTCTCTGATTGCCGAAGAGTTCGTTAGTGAGGTGGTGCCTCCCTATGAGCGCACTCACCAGGATATGTTGAGTCGTCCTGACTTGATTTCAGCTATATGTGTGAATCAGGCGACTCAACTGTCCATGATGGACTCGTTGCGCCGTCGTGATGCGGCGGTGCAGCGAGACATTGAGCGCCTGGAGTCGGAGAAGGCGGGCCTCGCTGAAAGGGAGGATGCCTTTAAGGCGGAAATCTCCAAGTATCATCGTCGCGCCCATGAAGCTGAAGATAAGGTAGCTAAACTTGAAGGGGATGCGGCGGCGGTGGTCGGAGGCCTGCAAGTGCACCAATGAAGATACTATGCGCTTGAAGGAGCTCCTGGCTGAGGCTCAAGAGGCAAGGCGGTCTGAGACCCGGAAGCTTGAGGAGAAGTGCAAGGTCCTCTCTGAAAGAACTGCCAAGTATGTGGCGAAGCGCCTGGAGCTCAAGTCTAAAGATGCCCAACTCGTTGAAGCTACTGAGCGCGTCTCATTTTTGGAACAGGAGAGGGTCCAGATCCTGCATGCAAAGGAGGATCTGGATCAAGATCTTGACTCCTCTGAGCAAGCTCGCGCCGCCGCCGTCAAGGAATGTGAGGCCACAAGGCGGCTCTTAGAGGAGGCGGTCGCTGTTCAGGATCGGATGCAGGATTCCATCCGCTGGCTGATGACTGATGGGATTAAGGGGGTAAGCATCCTTAGTTTCCTTCTTGTTTGCCTTGTCTTTTGTTTGTCATTGCTAACTGTTTGTTTTCTTCCAGATCTTCAAGCGTTTCTGGCAGGAGCCCAAATTGGGCGACCAAGTTGCTGCCATAGCTGCCACCGCCCAAGCTTATGGGTACGGGGAGGGTTATGAAGATGGTTTCTTGGCGGCTCAGAATGATGGGCGCCTTGAAGACGCGGAGCATTACGGGAAGCCTTTGAAGGATGAGTATGAAGCGGAGTTAGTCAAATTTGAGAAGGTTGACTTCCCCATCCTTCAAGTGATCGCTGACTGCAATCGCAACGCGGACCCTCCTGTTGCCCTTAAGTACTTTATGGAAAAATCTGATGAGCTGGCGCGGGAAGCGGAGCGGAAACGTCAGGAAGAGGCACGTCAGAAGGCTTCTGGCGAGGGTACTTCTGCCTTGAATGATGAACAGGCGCCTTTGTTTTTGATGACTTGTAATTACTTGTAAATATTAAAGGGTTTTTAATTCCCTTAGATTAATGAAAGGTTTGTGGTTTGTTATATCATGTGAAAATACCCATCCTAACCCATTATATCATGTGAAAATACCCATCCTAACCCAAAATACCCATTTGGTGTTGGGTGAGTTTTAATTCAGATTCCTAAGTAGCTATTTGAAAATACCCATCCTATCCCATCTGATTTCTTTGACATACCAATCCTGACCCACTTAATTATTTCCAACATTTAAAATTACTCATCCTAACCCCCTTGAAAATTATAGTAAACCCAATTCAACCCACAAATTCAAATCTTAAACCTAAAACAACCCAAACTCAATTAGATGGGTTAACATTGCCAGGTATAGTTCTAATCAACCGACGATGCATTGCGAAGAGAGATGGGGACTGGGTTGTTTGCAATGGATAAGGAGGTGGATGGTGGTGCTAGCTCTGTTACTTTCTTTCTCTAAAGATAGTGTGTAATGTATGTATATCTGTGTTGGTCATATTGGGAATGAAGAAAGAAGGGGACAGATGTCTGGCAATGAGGATGGGGCAACAACCAAAACACACGTCATTGAATGCGGATATACACATGCCATACAGGAAGGCAATAAAAAATCATTGTAAAAATAAAAAGGCAGGATGAGATATCAAACCCGAGTACATGGTTTAGAGATCAAATAACTCAACCACCACACCATTACCATTGTGAAACATTATTATATAACTCAACAAATATACTACTTATGAATACAAAAAAGGCAGAGTAAAAAAAAAAAAAAACAGGCAATGAACAGTATTATGTCACATGGCATGACACTGTTCAAATCAGTTTGTGTATTAATATACAGGAGAATTTGATAAATCAGATTTGTAGTTAATTAAATACAGAATCTCGTATTGAGAAAGAAAAACAACCTTAGTAGATGAACACCTATTAATTGACCGGTTCAAATTAGCACACAAACATCGTGAAAGTGTCTTTCTTTTATTGTTACATATAATATAATAATATAACAATACAATCATAAAATAAATAAATATTTTGTTACAAACTGTTTTTCAATTAATATATATATATATATATATATATACACACACCACATATATTAGGTTACAATTCCGTGTATTACACGAGGTGAAATATATAATTTAATTATTTATATAATTATTAATATAAAAGTTATGTTTAAGAAAACATGTGCATTTCAAAGTTGATAAAATCAATGTATTATACTAATAGAATAAAATATAATCTTATTTGTGGTAGAGGATCGCGTAGGAAAATTGGTTTTCGTGAGAAGTGTGAGAATGATCAAGAATTGACATATAACCATCATGTTTTGAATTTAGGAATGGTGTTTTGGGTTATTTTGGCTTGAAAAACACTAAATACAACAATTTAAAACACAATCATTAAATTTATAATCATTAAATTTAAAACACAAATAAAACCTAAATAAAACACAATAATTAACACTGCTTAGTGTTATTCGCATAAGTTTTAAGTCTAAAATACATTGGGTTCTGTTTTTAATTGTTATGTTTTGTGTTTTTCTAGGCAAAATAATTCAAAACATTATGAAATAAGTCCAAAAATAATGCATACATATCAATTTTTGACATATAAAACGTCAAAATATGTATATTTAGAAAATGAACATTGACATGACATTATAAATTTTATTAAGTTAATTTTTAAAACACTTTTTGTTCAAAATGAAATAACTTTCATTTTCTAATAACACCTATATTTTTTTATTATTTAATATTATTTTTATTAATACTTATCACGCAACCAGATTAAGCATTTAAATTTTTTTAGATATTACTTACAATAATAGTCTTAATAGAGAATAGATATGTTTTCGAAGAGAATAACTAAACTTACATATATATCCTTAGTGCAAATTGGTATAGTTAACTCAATCTAATTGTCAATATTTGTTTTTTCGGGAGTTAATCTAATTTATTTTGTAAAGATAATAATAATAATAATAATAAGCTAATATGCTATAAAAAAATCATTATCCAATACGAGTCTCTTATTTCTATGAAAGATCAATACCAAAAAGGATGGTTAGGAAACTTATGTCATCAAAAATATTCATTAAGTCGTAACGATGACCTGGGATTTGTTTAGTTGGAAGGAAACAAGATGTGTAATGTTAAAGCCGAAATCGCTGCTGGGGGATTTACCTAGGGTTGAGTCCACGAGCCTACAAATAGCATTGAGTCAGCCAAGTTAGATGAATTAATGCTTAAGTTTGCTGAAAAATATGACTAAATTTCAAGTTTTGTCCTTTACGTTTATACCAGATTTCAAAGCATGTCCTTTATGTTTAAACTTGATGAGTTTTGTACTTTAAGTTTCAAAATCTTGCACGTTTTGTCTTTTGACCCTAACCTAGTTAGATTTTCTCGTTAAATCAGATCATGTGCAAGGCACATGAGGGTATAATTGTCTTTTTATTATTATTATTTAAAAATATTTTTAGGAAAAAAAAAAGCGAAATTACACACCACCACCATCACATTCTTCTTCCACCACCTTCCACCACCTATCCGCTTAAATCTGAACATTGTGTTTGTAGCGTATCAAATTCCAATTTAATAGGAACATACTTCTGTTTGAGAACCTTAGTTAAAACCCCTCATACTCTTTTCTCTTTGACCCTTGTATCTCATCATCTTACACCACAACATACTAAATCCAAACCTACCATCTATCATCTATTAGATCAAACCCCAATGGTTGCAAATCAGAACACCACTTGGGGTGAAAAATGAGTTTGATAAATGAATCGGGAGAACATATTGGGTGAAATTATGAGGTTAGGGTTGAATGGGTTATTATCGGAGTTGGGGATTTGATTCGACAAAGATCGATAGCGACATCTGTTAACAAAGGGGTACCGTATTTCATGGCGGACAACTACTCTGACGACGTTAGTGCAATCTGAACACCTTTGATTTGCATAAACTTCTCTGGTTCAAGGTGATGATCCGGTCGTTACGGGTCATACAAAACCTAAATAACCTAGATAGTTAGGTAAGTAGGGTGTAACATTACGCATTAAATACTTGTACGTTACACCATCGACATTAATAAAACGTCAAGTTTTCATATTATATTCGCATTTAATTATTTTTTGTCGCACTTGTGGAACCCTAATACTATATATAATATTATATATATGTGTGTGGTTAATTAATTATATCAAAAAAATAAAAGCCTTGGCCGGGAATCGAACCCGCGCCAAAGGCCGGGCCAAACACACACATATGCACAAACCAACTGGGCTAGCCATCTTATTTGAAATAACCCGGATACATTATTATCTTATACGCGTATTAAATCCTCACAGTTGACAAGGAAAGTCAACTGTGGGATATCTTGGTGATCAATCCATCGAATTAACGTGTGATTGAGCTATTTTTGGTAAATTCGTGTAATGACCGGCCCAATCTAACACGATTACACGTCAATAACACCAAATCGTTGACCAATTTAATCAATTATACGCGTACGTATTCAATTGAAGGTCAAACCTTCCAATTAACCTTAACCCTAATCCTCAGTATAAATTGATGGTCTGCGAACCTTGACAAATCGCTCACAACTCTCTCTCAACCTCCCAATCTCTCAAATTCACTCTGATTATTATTATTATGCTCGTTGGTTGACTTTTTCTTTGACCCGACGTTTGCAAACAAATCAACACTGTGAGTACGATTAAGTTTGTGGGTTTTATTCATCGGCTATCAAACAACAATAGCCCTAACATTAATCGGGCTATAGTTGTCTGAATCATTCAATTAAAATTCTAGGGTTCGTCGTGTTATTATTTGGGGATAAACTTGTTTCTGCATCGTGTATTTAATTATTTTGAAACCAGAAACATCACAACCACCGGCCTAGGCCAAGTGGTTGTGACCATGGTCCTCCACAGTGGTCACCCGGGTTCGAGTCCCGGCACTGACCTTTCTTTTGTTCTTTTCTTTTCTTTTTTAACAAACATATATATATATATATATTAAATCCTTTTAATCTTTTAAATTCTTTTTAAAATATCAAAACTATTTTATAAATTCTAAAAAATTATAATTGTTAAATCTGATATAAAAGTTTTATTTACAATTTTTATTTTTCAGAAATTCATTTATTTAATAATTATAATAATTAAATCATTTTTATACTATTATATTATTAAAAATCCATTTATATATCAAAACAGTTTTATTAAATTCCCCAAAAATTATCCTAACTTTTTATAAAGTTAAACTTTACTGAAATAATTTTTAATTCAGTAAAATCATTTATTTTATATTTTTAATCAATTTTTGTTAGATTTAATCATAATTAATATATAATAAATCCAATTTTCATCATTTTTGCACCAAAATTTTATACAAATTATTTTTAATCATTTAAAACAGAAATATGATTTTTAAAATAAGAATTCTTTAATTTTAGTATTTTTGAATATTAAAGTTAATAATTGGCTATTTATAAATAAATAGATTTAAAAATCTATTTTAAATGAAATAATTTTATAAAAATTATTTTATTGCTTCAAACACTTTAATGTGCACATTCAAAAATCCAAATTTTATAAAAGACTTTCTTCCATTAATTATTAGATTTTCCTTTATTAATTAACATTTTAATTTAAAATTCAACAATTGATTATCCCCAAATCGAAACCCTAGGATACACTTGTAAGTTAATTAGACTTAGACTTATTATATATTACCTTATTATAGGGTAATATTTGGAATCTTTTTGGGCAACACAATTATCACATCTTTCCAACAAGTTAACATTTGCTAAGGTGAGTTTTACGTAGCCCCTTTTATTTATCACCATTTTTGGGGTGAAACATGTTATAACATTATCATTGCAATTCAATCATCAATGTGTCTATGTGTTTTCTATGTTGCATTATGTCTTGAGCATGATTAGAGTAAGCACCATTCTAGCATAATCATTAACATTGATCAGCCGACGGTATACATTGATAGATCTATTGGACTGACAATCCCACCCGGATACGTGCCTCCTACCAAGGTTACGTGGGTGTTTGTTATCGCATAACATATTCATTGGGACCATAAGTGTATGGTATGTATCATTTTATAACAGTCAGCAGGGTTGATTATGCACTCGATTTATTTCTAATATGTTCTCACATATGGGCTAGATTAACATGACACATGAATTGCACAACATTTTATTCATTTTATCATCAAAAACCTATGTAATTCTCACCAACTTATGTTGACCCAAAATACTTTCAAAATTAACATGTTTCAGGTAACAATGAAGCTGAGGCTTGAGTTAGCATGAGGATTTACTTGAAGTTTATTTGAAGTCATTGAAGTCGTTATTTGATTTTATGTATTTGAATTCTTAGACATTATTTCACATTTTGGATATTATGTTTGAATAAATTATTTAAAATTTATATTATACCATGTGCTACTGAAAACAATCATCAATACGTGGCACCCCGATGTTTCCGCCATCGGTTGGGGTGTTACAGATTGGTATCAGAGCCTTGGTTATAGGGAATTAGGTTATTAGAAATAATCTAGACTATAACCTTAGGGACTAAAACAGTACTTGCTTCTCCTACTTGTAACCCTAATTGCTTCCCTAATCCTATCCTTATCCTATGCCTTATAACCCTAAACCTACATGTGACTACTCTTAATTGTCTGCTGCAATCCTGATCCACCATTAGATTTATAGGACAAAATCCTCAGGTTTAACCTGAACCCCCTTAAGATCTCGTCGAAGTTCTAGATTTTAATAACGAACACGTGCAATCTGGAAGGGTGAACGCCTGTATTCTGAGTCTTCTGTCTAGGCTGGCATTGCGCATATATCCCAATCAGACGAGGGACCCGGATGCCTACCTGGGAATTCTCGGGATGAGTGTTCACTTATAGGCTAAAGCATGTCTTCATATGTTATTAGAATTTAGAATCTTTGATAAGTCAACGTTTTCGTTTATTCGTTTTAATTAATGAATAAATGATTACATTCCTTATATAAACTCTCATTCATTTCTTTGTGTCTATTACAGATCATGCCTCCTCGTCGCAGCACTCGCAACAACAATGGTGAGAACCACGAAGAAGGTGGTGATAACCATAACCACAACCATGACCAAGTTCCTAACCACAACAACAATGGGGTCGATGCACAACTGGCTGCGATCATTTCTCAACAAATGGCGCAGCAAATCGCAACTCTGGTTCCCAATTTACTTGCTCAGGTCATCCAATTGAACGGCAACGGGAATGGTCACAATGGGAACGGGAATGGCAATGGCAATGGTAATGGACCCCAAGCTTGCACCCTTAAACATTTCAACTCTTGTAACCCTCCAAAGTTCAGCGGTGAAGAAGGAGCTACTGGACTTCTCCAATGGTTTGAGGGTATTGAAAATACCTTCATCAACAGTGAGTGCCCCAACAATCTCAAGGTTCGTTACGCCATGAGTGTTCTCCATAAACGAGCACTCACATGGTGGAATGAAGAAAAGCGTACTCGTGGGGCCGAGGTTGCTCTTGCTATGACATGGGACCAAGTCAAAGAGATCATGAAAGAGGAGTTCTGTCCTCGCAATGAAGTTAAAAAGCTTGAGGATGAGTTCCACACCTTGGCTCAAGATAGTGGGGAAAACCTTGCCTACAACACCCGCTTTCATGAGCTTAGCTTACTGTTGCCACACAAGGTTACTCCTCTGTCGGTAGCCATCGAGAAGTACATCGGTGGTCTGCCCATGCAAATCCAGGACACTGTTTGGGGTAGAAATCCTGCAACTCTGGAAGAGGCCAAACGTCTAGCGGCCACTCTTACTGATAATCATGTGAAGAACGGTACTCTCGTTCGCAAGGGCACTAAGAAGACTGTTGCCAAAGATACTCCACAGCCTGCAATTGAAGTCAAGCCTGAGACCTCAAGCAACAAGAAGCGCAAGGCTAGAAACTATATGGTTGCTGCTACTCCACCTGCTGCCCAAAACCCAGCCAAGAAACCATACACCGGACCTCACCCTTTGTGCAACACTTGCAAGTACCACCATCCCACACAGGTGCCATGTCGATTTTGTACTAAGTGTCAAAGATATGGTCACCTGGTGAACGTCTGTCGATCTCCTGCTGCTCAAGACAACAACAACCCAGCTCCCAACCAACAAAACAACAGGCCTACTCGTGGTCAATGCTACGAGTGTGGTAACCCTAATCACTACATCAACAACTGCCCTAACCGTAACCGTAACCAAAACCAAAATCAGAACCAGAACCAAAACCAAAACCAGAACCGCAACCAGAACCAAGGTGCTCGAGGTCGCGCCTACAATCTCAACGCTAATCAGGCCCGTGACAACAACGAAGTGGTGAATGGTACGTTTCTCATTAATAACCACTATGCATCCATATTATTTGATTCAGGAGCTGATAAGTCATTCGTGTCACTGAAGTTTGAACCTTTACTTAACTTACCCCACACTAATCTAGAAGACCCTTTCGTGGTAGAGGTAGCTAACGGGAAGTCTATTTCGATCGACTCTATTATTCGTAACTGCTTGTTGAATCTCGATGATCATACCTTCCCTATCGATCTCATCCCCATGCATCTTGGTAGTTTTGATGTTATAGTAGGCATGGACTGGTTGTCAACTCATCGTGCCGAAATTCTGTGCTTCGAGAAAGTCATCCGCATTCCTCTCGAATCTGGTGAGATTTTGAAGATCTATGGTGAGAAACCCTGTGGTGAGCTTAAGCTTATGTCTTGTACTACTGCCCAAAAGTACTTACGAAAGGGGTATACAGCCTTCTTAGCTAACGTGATAGAGAAGAAGGACAAAGGCAAAAGTATCCAAGACATTCCTATTATTCGAGACTATCCTGAAGTCTTTCCAGAGGATTTACCTGGTTTGCCTCCTGCTCGACAAGTGGAGTTTCGTATTGATCTTGTTCCTGGTGCTAATCCTATTGCTAAAGCTCCTTATCGTCTTGCACCCTCTGAGATGCAAGAACTTGCTAGTCAATTACAGGAACTTTCTGATAAAGGGTTCATTCGCCCTAGTTCTTCTCCATGGGGAGCCCCTGTCTTATTCGTTAAAAAGAAGGATGGTTCTCTTCGGATGTGTATTGACTACCGTGAACTCAACAAACTCACCATCAAGAATCGTTATCCGCTCCCTAGGATTGACGATCTCTTCGATCAACTTCAAGGAGCAACGCATTTCTCGAAGATTGATCTTCGTTCTGGTTATCATCAGCTTAGAGTCCACGATGAAGATATTCCCAAGACAGCTTTTCGCACTCGCTACGGTCACTATGAATTCATGGTTATGCCTTTTGGTTTGACCAATGCTCCCGCAGTATTTATGGATTTGATGAATCGGGTTTGTAGACCCTACCTCGACAAATTCGTGATCGTTTTCATCGATGATATTTTGATTTACTCTAAATCAAAATCCGATCACGAGCAACATCTTCACTCTATCTTGAGTCTCCTAAAGAAAGAACAACTGTACGCCAAATTCTCAAAATGTGAATTTTGGCTTAAGGAAGTTCAATTTTTGGGACATGTCATTGATATGAACGGAATTCATGTTGATCCTGCAAAAATCGAAGCTGTGAAGAATTGGAGTGTTCCTACCACTCCAACGGAAGTCCGTTCTTTTCTTGGGTTGGCTGGTTATTATCGTCGATTCATCGCCAATTTCTCCAAGATCGCTGTTCCTCTCACTACCTTAACTCACAAGGGTAAACCCTATGAGTGGGGACCTAAGCAAGAGGAAGCATTTGAAACTCTTAAGCTGAAACTTTGTGAAGCTCCTGTCTTATCTCTACCTGATGGTAATGATGATTTCGTGGTCTACTGTGATGCATCGAACCAAGGTCTTGGTTGTGTTCTCATGCAACGAGGAAAGGTTATTGCTTATGCGTCTCGACAACTCAAGACTCACGAGAAAAATTATACCACCCATGATCTTGAATTGGGTGCTGTTGTCTTTGCACTCAAGATTTGGAGACATTATCTTTATGGGACCAAATGTGTGGTGTTCACGGACCACAAAAGTCTCCAACATGTCTTCGATCAAAAGAATCTTAACATGAGGCAACGACGTTGGGTTGAATTACTTAACGACTATGATTGCGAAATTCGCTACCATCCTGGCAAGGCGAATGTTGTGGCCGACGCACTTAGTCGTAAAGAGCGTGTCAAACTCCAATGTGCGAGAGTTCGTACTGATCTTCAAGATCGCATTCTCCAGGCTCAACACACATCAGTCACCCAAGGTAACATGTACGATGAAATGTCTTGTGGTGCTGAGACTCAACTTGAAACCAAACTCGATGGTCTCCTTTATTTCCTTAACCGACTATGGATTCCCGACCGTGATGATCTTCGTACTTTTCTCATGAACGAGGCTCATAAGTCTCGTTATTCTATTCATCCTGGAGCTGACAAGATGTACCAAGATCTTCGTTATTCTTATTGGTGTCCTGGTATGAAGAAAGACATTGCTCTATTCGTTGCAAAATGCCTCACTTGTTCCAAGGTTAAGGCTGAACATCAACGACCATCTGGTATGCTTGAACAACCAGAGATTCCTGTCTGGAAATGGGAGAGCATAGCTATGGATTTCATCACCAAACTCCCTCGCACACCCAAAGGTTTTGACAGTATTTGGGTAATCGTCGATCGTTTGACCAAGTCAGCTCACTTTCTACCTATTCGTGAGAAGTATTCTGTGGAAAGGTTGGCAAAGATGTACGTAAGTGAAATCGTATGTCGTCACGGTATACCTTTGGACATTATTTCTGATCGCGATGGTCGTTTCACATCTCACTTTTGGGGATCTCTACAAGATGCTTTGGGTACCAAGTTGAACCTGAGCACTGCTTATCACCCTCAAACGGATGGTCAGACTGAACGAACCATCCAGACACTTGAGGACATGCTCAGGGCATGTGTCATCGATTTTGGTGGCGCATGGGATTCTCATCTTCCTTTGGTTGAGTTTTCATACAACAACAGTTATCACGCCAGCATTAACATGGCTCCTTTTGAGGCACTCTATGGTCGGAAATGTCGTTCACCTGTCTGTTGGACCGAGGTTGGTGAAGCTCGTATTACTGGACCCGAACTAATCCAGGAAACCACAGACAAAATCCAGCTTATTCAGGATAATCTTCTCAAGGCTAGAAGTCGCCAAAAGAGTTATGCTGATAAACGTCGTAAACCCTTGGAATTTCAAGTTGGGGACCTTGTGCTACTTAAGGTATCCCCTTGGAAAGGAGTTATTCGTTTCGGTAGAAAGGGAAAACTAGCTCCTCGTTACGTAGGCCCCTTCAAAATTCTTGACAGAGTTGGGAAAGTGGCTTACAGACTTGAGCTTCCACCTGAGCTAAGCAATGTTCATCCGACCTTCCATGTTTCGAACCTCAAGAAATGCTTAGCAGATGAGAACCTTCATGTTCCTCTTGAGGATGTGCAAATTGATGAAAGCATGCACATTATCGAGAAACCCGTCGAGATTGTTGACACTGGAGTCAAGAAACTCAAGCGCAGTCGTATTCCGATCGTTAAGGTTCGTTGGGAATCTAAACGAGGCCCAGAGTTCACTTGGGAACGTAAAGACCAGATGAAGTCGAAGTATCCGCACCTTTTCCCACCAGACTCACCAACTCCAACTTCGGGACGAAGTTCCTAAAAGTAGGGGAGACTGTAACATTACGCATTAAATACTTGTACGTTACACCATCGACATTAATAAAACGTCAAGTTTTCATATTATATTCGCATTTAATTATTTTTTGTCGCACTTGTGGAACCCTAATACTATATATAATATTATATATATGTGTGTGGTTAATTAATTATATCAAAAAAATAAAAGCCTTGGCCGGGAATCGAACCCGCGCCAAAGGCCGGGCCAAACACACACATATGCACAAACCAACTGGGCTAGCCATCTTATTTGAAATAACCCGGATACATTATTATCTTATACGCGTATTAAATCCTCACAGTTGACAAGGAAAGTCAACTGTGGGATATCTTGGTGATCAATCCATCGAATTAACGTGTGATTGAGCTATTTTTGGTAAATTCGTGTAATGACCGGCCCAATCCAACACGATTACACGTCAATAACACCAAATTGTTGACCAATTTAATTAATTATACGCGTACGTATTCAATTGAAGGTCAAACCTTCCAATTAACCTTAACCCTAATCCTCAGTATAAATTGATGGTCTGCGAACCTTGACAAATCGCTCACAACTCTCTCTCAACCTCCCAATCTCTCAAATTCACTCTGATTATTATTATTATGCTCGTTGGTTGACTTTTTCTTTGACCCGACGTTTGCAAACAAATCAACACTGTGAGTACGATTAAGTTTGTGGGTTTTATTCATCGGCTATCAAACAACAATAGCCCTAACATTAATCGGGCTATAGTTGTCTGAATCATTCAATTAAAATTCTAGGGTTCGTCGTGTTATTATTTGGGGATAAACTTGTTTCTGCATCGTGTATTTAATTATTTTGAAACCAGAAACATCACAACCACCGGCCTAGGCCAAGTGGTTGTGACCATGGTCCTCCACAGTGGTCACCCGGGTTCGAGTCCCGGCACTGACCTTTCTTTTGTTCTTTTCTTTTCTTTTTTAACAAACATATATATATATATATATATATATATATATTAAATCCTTTTAATCTTTTAAATTCTTTTTAAAATATCAAAACTATTTTATAAATTCTAAAAAATTATAATTGTTAAATCTGATATAAAAGTTTTATTTACAATTTTTATTTTTCAGAAATTCATTTATTTAATAATTATAATAATTAAATCATTTTTATACTATTATATTATTAAAAATCCATTTATATATCAAAACAGTTTTATTAAATTCCCCAAAAATTATCCTAACTTTTTATAAAGTTAAACTTTACTGAAATAGTTTTTAATTCAGTAAAATCATTTATTTTATATTTTTAATCAATTTTTGTTAGATTTAATCATAATTAATATATAATAAATCCAATTTTCATCATTTTTGCACCAAAATTTTATACAAATTATTTTTAATCATTTAGAACAGAAATATGATTTTTAAAATAAGAATTCTTTAATTTTAGTATTTTTGAATATTAAAGTTAATAATTGGCTATTTATAAATAAATAGATTTAAAAATCTATTTTAAATGAAATAATTTTATAAAAATTATTTTATTGCTTCAAACACTTTAATGTGCACATTCAAAAATCCAAATTTTATAAAAGACTTTCTTCCATTAATTATTAGATTTTCCTTTATTAATTAACATTTTAATTTAAAATTCAACAATTGATTATCCCCAAATCGAAACCCTAGGATACACTTGTAAGTTAATTAGACTTAGACTTATTATATATTACCTTATTATAGGGTAATATTTGGAATCTTTTTGGGCAACACAATTATCACATCTTTCCAACAAGTTAACATTTGCTAAGGTGAGTTTTACGTAGCCCCTTTTATTTATCACCATTTTTGGGGTGAAACATGTTATAACATTATCATTGCAATTCAATCATCAATGTGTCTATGTGTTTTCTATGTTGCATTATGTCTTGAGCATGATTAGAGTAAGCACCATTCTAGCATAATCATTAACATTGATCAGCCGACGGTATACATTGATAGATCTATTGGACTGACAATCCCACCCGGATACGTGCCTCCTACCAAGGTTACGTGGGTGTTTGTTATCGCATAACATATTCATTGGGACCATAAGTGTATGGTATGTATCATTTTATAACAGTCAGCAGGGTTGATTATGCACTCGATTTATTTCTAATATGTTCTCACATATGGGCTAGATTAACATGACACATGAATTGCACAACATTTTATTCATTTTATCATCAAAAACCTATGTAATTCTCACCAACTTATGTTGACCCAAAATACTTTCAAAATTAACATGTTTCAGGTAACAATGAAGCTGAGGCTTGAGTTAGCATGAGGATTTACTTGAAGTTTATTTGAAGTCATTGAAGTCGTTATTTGATTTTATGTATTTGAATTCTTAGACATTATTTCACATTTTGGATATTATGTTTGAATAAATTATTTAAAATTTATATTATACCATGTGCTACTGAAAACAATCATCAATACGTGGCACCCCGATGTTTCCGCCATCGGTTGGGGTGTTACATAGGGTATCGAATCCAAGGAGCGTGTGGTTAGTGAATGTTGTTTAGTTGATTGGAAAATATTTATGAAGGTGTCTAATTGATTATGAACTTGCTATTGTATTCATTTAAGATGATGTGAAAATATTTTGATTGTTTTAGTAAAACTTGAAATTAAATTGCAATGAAAGTAATTAGTAGAAATGAGTTGTAAACAATGATAAATAAAGATTCACACCCGGGTTTCAACAATTGATTACTAAGGCTCTAATAAATGGGTCAATTATAAGTATTGCAAATGATGTACGCGGGTTGGTTGTCTCATTAGGTGTAGGTATCAAGAATCATCAACATCTATGATGGGCGATAATATACTTTATAACTATAGAACATACAACTCTAGATTTGTGTTGAAGCGAGGAACCATGTTCATGACACTAGAAATTGGCACAAGATCAATTAACTAAAATGGCTTCAACATAAGATTAATCGCAATTCAACACAATTGTTTGACATTCAAAAGCAAATATAAAATAGAAAATACCCAAATGTTTAGAACCCTAGAATCAATTTTTACACCCGGATATGAATAAAGAGACTAGCCACTCCTGGCCATAGAGCTTGATTATTCAAAAGTTGGATCCCTTTGTCTTCGATCTCGTCCCTTTTCTGATCCGCCTTGTGTGCGTCCTCCTCCTTGATAATATGGGCGATCTCCTTGTTTGAATGAAAATAGAAAACGCCGTCACAAAAGAATACTACCTCCGTCCCAATTTAAATGTCCATCTTTCCATTTTTTATTGTCCCAAATTAAATGTCCATTTTCAAAAAAGAAATGCAATTTTCAGTTTTGCCCATAAAAGACAAAACACAATCAAAGATTTAAGGATATTATTGTCATTTTACCACATACAAACAAAACATTTCTTAATATGTGTGTTTCTGAGCTCACGACATTTAAAATGAGACGGAGGGAGTAATATGTTAAAACCCTCCAATCCCTCTCTTGGGCCATGGAATACTAGAATTTATTTATTTTTTCTCTTCACGTACTACATGGACTTGAAGTCCATTCTTTATTATTATTATTATTATTATTATTATTATTATTATTATTATACTATTATTATAAATGGTATTATGACCCCGTGCTCTCGACTCGGGTGTTCGGGTCTCGAATATAATTTGTACTGTTTTAGCCCCGCTCCATGCGATCACCGACCAAAAATATAAAATAAACAAATTAACAGTAAAAACAACCAAAAAGTAATAAAAAAATATACAATACTAAAATAATAAAGTACAGACATAAACTTAATAAAAATACTATCTAATCGACTAAAAAATATACAAAAGTGGCAAATAAGCATGATGCGTGCAACCGCGCATCACAAGGTCTTCCCACCACCACAATCTTCTCCGGTTCCACGTAGGTTTGCACAGGGTGGAACTAGATCTGAGTAGGCTAGGGGTTCCGACCATCGAGATCTGACCACCACCATAATCTTCTCTGATTCGCACTAGTTGGTGTTGAGGGCGATGGAGATGTGGAGGTGGGTAGAGGTCGGTTGCGGGTCGAGTTTTGATCGGGTTTGTGTTGCAGGTTGGGCTTCGAGTTTGGGTCGGTTAGTGTTGCAGGTTGAGGGTCGAGTTAGTGTATATATGTGATGAATGAGTCCAGTGTGATGGTTACAGCAGTTGTGGTGGGGTGTCGGTGGTGGTGGGGTGGCGATTGTTATGGCAGGTGGTGGTGGCTGGGATAGAGTCTCTTCAGAGAGGGAAACTATGTGGGTTTTTATTCTTTTAAGTTTTTTAATTTGTTTTTTTTATTATTTTTAATTAGTCTAAATGAAATTACTGAATTACCCTCACATGCAGGTCATATGACACAATTTAACGAAAAAAATTAACTGAGTTAGGGTTAAAGGATAAAACATGTATGATTTTGAAACATAAAGTCCATAACCAATCAATTTTAAACGTAAAGGGTTTGTGTTGCAATCGGGTGTAAACATATAGGACAAAACTTGTAATTCAGTCGGAAAATATTGTTTGTAACGGGTCAAAGGATCCGTGGAAGTGGACTGCAGAAAAGGACGGACAATTTTCAGTTAAGTCCGTGAAAGCGAAGTTCAATGCTGACAGAGATTACGCTGCTCATTTCAGATTCAAGTGGGTCACGTACGTGGGTTCCGTTGAAGTGTAATATTCATGCTTGGCGAGCCGAAATGGACAGAATCCCGACGCTTCAAGCTCTTTTGAAAAGAAATGTTAACGTGGGCATCAACGTTTGCAGTTGAATCTGCAGACCATTTATACACCGGCTGTGGGTTTACGAATGGGATTTGGACGTTGGTTGGCAGATGGTGTACAATCGACCCGTTGTTTGCTTTTCAAGTTCGTGATGTTTCGATGATACACAAAACTCTGCAGGGGAGCAAAACAAAGAAGCTGGTGGTCCGCGGGATTATGTTGGTTACTATGTGGGTCATATGGAAGGCGCGGAATGACAAGATTTTCAATAATAAACAAACGAAGACTCAAGAAATCGTAGCAAACATTAAAACCATGTTGTTTTTATGGTTGAAAAATTGTTCTAGATTTAAAGAGTTAGTGTGAAAGGATTGTATTCTGAATAACTTGTATATGGTGTAACGATTTTCTTTTGTGCGGTCTTCAATTCAAAGTCATGCTTGTCGTTTTGAATAAAAGTTAATGTTTAAAAAAAAAGTCGTAACGATGACCTGGATTTTGTTTATCCAAAAGACGGGAATAAAGAAACTAAAATATATTTGTTTATTGATCTTTGATTTTGAAAGCGACATCTAACTATAACAGTTGTATTCGGAGACCAAGTCATCCCCTTAAAACCGTGTAGTTATGTAAGGAACTATATATAGCAAATCACATTCTAGATGATATTTTTTTACTCTTTTTTCTCAAACAATTTATTGATAAATTAATAATAGTAAATTATAATTTTGATACAATTAGTGAAAAATGAACCTTTTGCTTTACACACATTTAAAATTATATATCCATCATAAAGATTAAAATTAAAGTTAATCTCAGGTAGTCAGGTAGCATTATTTTCTCAAAACTTAACAAATAATGAAATTAATCACAACATATGCTATATATATTCCAACTTTTCTTAAAAATAATTCCAAGATTTTCTAGGATAGTATTGTTACTGCGTACAACATTTAAACGCTCAACTTTTAGGTCAAATAAATTGCATCACTCACCACTAATTCGATCATAGGTGGTGGTTCATTATGAGCAAATGATGTAATTGACACTCAGTTTTCTTTTTAAAACACAAATCACACATTACAAAACATACTTTTAAATCTACATCATTTGCTCATAATTTGATTTAAACCGTTATCAAATTCATTTGATACGGACAGTCATTTCAACACTTTGATACCATTTAGCTACATGCCCCTCGAACCTCTCCTATCACTAACCGCCGGCAAACTCCTCACCGGAATCCCAATCGCCACCCGGCCAAAATCCACCTCCGGCAACCGCCGCCCACCGGAATCCGCATTCCGCCACGTCTGAAAAAGCGAACTCTCCAACTTCACCGCCACATTAACCACCCCATGAGTCCTGGACCCATCTTTCTTCCTCAACCTATAACTCAACCGCCGGACAGTCCCAACCGGCGAAAACCCATCAAGAAGATCGGCAGCCGGAATCCCACACCACCCTATAAACCTAGGACCCAATAAAAACCTATTGGTGTACACTTGCAAATAAATGCATGAGTACCCACGTTGGAAAAAACTAGCATCAACAACGTGGGAAAGATCGAACTTATCACCCCATGTCGGATTAACATTAACATTATCATTATTATTATTATAATTATCATTAACTCCAGCGTCATGGGCCACGGTGGTTGTGAAGACATGGCCGTCGTGTGTGGAGGAAGGAGGGGTGGTGGTGAGGATGATGAAGGGACGAAGAGAGTGAGAGAAGAGAGATGGTTTTTTGAGACCTTGAGCGGAGATTACGGTGATCTCCATTGATGGAAGTAAAATGGTTGGATGAGTGATCGGAGATGGAGATATAAGGTGGTGGTGGTGGTGGTGGTTCTAGGACAGTGCAGGGAGAGTGAGTAAGCAGTTTCCTAATTAATTAGTGGATAATGAAACTTCAATGTAAACGCGTTCAAAAAGGTTTAGTTTAGGAAATTTCCATCCTCTCTCCGTAAAAACAATCTGTATCAAGTATTTGACATGTAGTTTTTTTTTAATAATTATTATTAAGTATATTTATTTATTGTTGACTTATATTTATAAAAGTTTTTTTAAGGGTTGGGCTGATCGACTATTAGCTGGACCTAAACGGGCCTGGTTTTTTGGAGTGGCACCGGGCATCCTATGGCCCTTTCTGCCTTTCATTAACATATTTTGAACCATATAATTTATTTTATTATTATTAATTTTTTTTGTGTGTGTGTGTCGTAGGATGGGGCAACAATGTTTGTTTACGGCTTGGTTTAAAACCATTAAACTATTTAACTTGGTCATATTAAGAAGCAACTAATTTTCCGTTTATATTCCACAGCAATCTTATAAAGCCACTAGTTGATTATTCCGGGAGGATCCTGATGTTGAAAAATCTAATTTTACGTGATAACCTATTGCAAATGGCTCAAGTTATCTAACCACAAAATCTCTCAATCATTGCATGTTCATAGTATTCTAATCAGTAATAACTCATATTCCTCACAAAATCTAATTTTACGTGATAACATGAACACTTTGGGTGTTTTTTTTCCTGTATGAACGAAACCCCACAAAAAATAGTCGATTTTTTCTCCGTTTTTATATAGCACTATGATACTCGTTGGAAGATAATAAAACGCTCGTTAATTTGGTGTAATTTTTTTCTTTAAAAATCTCGTATATAAAAGATATAAACGTTTAAAAATTATGGGAGGAAATATGAGAAAGAAAATTTTAAATTTATTTTTAAATTCTTTTTTCCTAAAATAACTCAATTTAATTAAAAAAGGAAATAATTCAAAAACTCTCCATTATGATGCCACGTGACACTCTTAAAGAAAGGTTGAGGCCTCCATTGCACGCCACGTCAGCATATACGTTTTCTTTTATATATATAGATAGATATCAGGCCCATATGTGTGTATTTTATGAATTCACATATATTCCTTTTCTTTCTCGATAAGTATTAATAATTTTAGTTAGGTTAAACAATTGCGTAATATAAAATAGAGAAAGTATACGATATAAAGTTTCTAAACGTAAGAAGCATAAGAAGCCATCATAATACGTCACCTGTCCACTTTGGTTAGGTTTAATTAACCTAATTCTGGTTAATAACAGGGGTAAATTCGTCTACGTACACTATCATTCAATTACTTCAATCATGTTTATAATTAACCTGATAATTATTACGATTTCAAAAATTAATGAGATTCAAATCATGTTCGATTCAAATCATGATCGTCAACATCTAATCAATAGCTTATTCATCAAACCAAATCATAATTTTTGTTGTTAGTGCTCAGTTTATCGAACAGTAAGTTTAATTTTGATTTTCTTTTTTTTAATTGAAATTATATGTGTTTTTATTATAACTTATTATTGTTGTTGATCGGGTTTTATAAGTTTCAGGCTTGATTCAAAGAATCGATGTTTCAGGTTTTTACATACGATCAGAGGTTGAAGACGATACCAATGAATGCGTCTGAATAATGAAACGAGTGCGTCTGTTTTAAGTTTGTGTAGTTGATTCTTTGTTACTAATGAGTGCGTCTGTTGTACATTATGAATGCGTCTGTTTGTATCTGTGTTGTACATGTGATTATCCAAACCTTTGTTTTTTTCCATTTTGTTTTTATCCAAACCTGCACTTTACAGTTCACTTTTTGGAAGCAAACAAAAGAATAGTAATTCTCGTGAATCATATTTTTGTCACCTTATTATTATTTTTTTTGTTTATATATTTGTATGATGTTGTATCTTGAAATTTCAAACCTCAATTCAGTCACAGATTTTCTTTTTTCACTAATGGCTTCTTCATCTTCACTATCAAAATCTGAAATGATCAAAAGGATGCAAGAGCAAATTGCCAAAGATTATGCTATTGAGGGTCGTCTGTCGGATAACCTTAACAGGGTTAATGATGGCATGAGTAAGAGAGATGAGATTTCCAAGATTCTTATTCGTATGCCCGATTCGAGTCTTCATGAACTTGCTGTTATGTTCATGATTAATGCAAAGAAAGGCGATCCTAATCTTGTTGAACAACTAACAAAATGCATAGCTCTTTTGAGGTGTTCTATTCAATTTAAAATTCATTTACAGTTTCCAGGTTTTTATCACCAGCTTTATCATCCATTACCAACTCATCCCCATCCTCATTCACATCTCTTACCCTATACACCCCTGGTTCAACTGTTTCTAGTGCCGCAATAGCTGAATCAGGTATTTCGTCTTCTTCGTTTACAATTTCCAGGTTTATATCACCAGCTTGATCATCCATTACCAACTCATCCCCATCCTTATTCACATCAACATTTTCCAGGTTTGTTGATTCAACATTGCCTTTGAGAACTTCATCATCATTTCCCAAATCAGCTCCAGGCTCCATTATATTCTCTGCATCAATATTTTCATCTTCAACCTCTTTAACTTTGTTGTTCAATTTGTCCCACTTGTCGCATAACTTCATTATCTCTGGTATCCACAAGTACTTGTTTCGTGCTTGTGTAACCATTTCTTTCATCTCCTTTTGAATTGCTTCATACTTTTTTATGTTTCTCTCCATGGTTCTTATCCGAACCTGTTTCAAATAAAAAAACAAACATTAATGCGTCTGAAATAATACTAGTGCGTCTGTAAAATGCTTAGTGCATCTGTATCTAACATTAATGCGTCTGTAAATGTGACATCCGTCACTTTTTCTTATTTTATTTTTATAATAATGATAATAATAATAATAATGAAAATATATATATATATATATATATATATATATATATATATATATATTAGAGTTGGTTTTGGACATTACATTAACCATCCATCTCTAAACCAACCCAACACCAAACCAAACCATAACTAACCCAAACCCAATCCAAACCCTTTAATAATTCGGCCCACCAGACAGCAGGCCCAACAACTCAAGCCCAAACCCCCTCCCCTTGTATCTGTTTAAAAAATAAATAAATAAATAAAACCCTGCTCTAGCCGGGTATCGAACCTGAGACGTGCCAGACCCAACCACGCGTGCACAACCACTGAGCCATAGCTCGTTTCTTGATCTAAACCCAAACCTCTTTATATTTATCCCTTCGAAAACGCTGTCTCCTTCCCTCCTCTGCTGCTGTTACGCTAACTGTGGTACACCCCACATTAACACACCTTCAATCTTGCCTTTGACCATGACCACTTAAATGCTTCATAATATGGAAACCTTGACCTGATTAACTAACGCGTTCATCAGCCCTAAGACCAAGATTTCAGCTCGATTTCGAGCTTGGTTCACGCGAAATCATTCAAACATGGTCAAAATTACCAAATCAATACCCGGCCCTGTACACTATAAATTGAACACTTCTCTTCATTCTAAATGTGCCGAAATACAAACCCCCACTCTCAATCATTTCTGTTTTGCATTATAATCAAGTAATCGAGCTACGTTGACTTTTTGTTTGACCGTTCATAGAATCGCGTGATCGCTCTGTAAGTTTCATTTTGTTGATGGGTTTTGATCTTCGGCATTCACACAACAATAACCCTAAGATCAATTGGGTTATTGTTGTGTGATTTAAACGATTGAAAATCTAGGGCTCGATTGGGTGAGAATTGGGGAAGAACACCTAATTAGATAACGTATATATTCCTTTTTAGACAAGGAAATAATCAATAAGCTGATCCAGACCAGTTGGTGGGAAGTGTGTGTTCAAAAACAGTGAACCGGGTTTGTACCCAGGTTCGAACCCCACCACACACATTTCTTTTTTTTTTAAAAACTTTCCTTTCTTTATATATTATTGTTTTATCTTTCAAATTAATTTTAAAATACTAAATCTATATTATAAATTCTACAAAAATTATATTTAGTTATTCTTACGATAAAGTTCATTATCCAATTTTTAAATTTTCAAAAATATTTTATTTATTATATATAATAAATATTACAAGTTTATTCTATTTTATTTATAAAATTCTATAAAAATATCTAAACGATTTTATAAAATTCCACAAAAATTATCCTAAACTTGTACAACATTAAACATCTCAGAAATTATTTTTAATTCTGAGAAACCGTTTATTTTATATATTTAATTAATTTTTGTTAGTTTTAATCATAAATAAATCATAATAAATTCATTTTTCAATATTTTTGCACCAAAATTTTACATAAATTATTTCTAGTCATTTGGAACTGAAATACAATTTTTAATTCAGAAATTCTTTAATTTTAATATTTTTAGATATTAAAATCATATTTTGACAATTTGAAATAATTAGATTAAATATTCTATTTTCAAGAAAATAATTTTATAAAAATTATTTTCATACTTAATACCTTATGTTGTGACTATATTCAACTTGAAATTTTACCAAGAGACTTTTATCTATTTATTTATTAAATTTCTCATAATTAATAAACAATTTGTTTTAATAAACAAATAAACATTCATCCCCAATTCGAAGCCCTAGAAATACATGTATCCTAGAGTTATTTCCCTTACACATTATCAAATTCTTTAGGTTGATACTTTGAGATAGTTCCAACACATATTTCGTTGTCCAAGTCCAATTTCAAGTTATTACGTGAACTGTGAGTATTTCCTATTCCCTTTTTGCTTTTATTCATTTTTGGGGTGTTACATGTACACTTATACAAATTACAAATACAAGTTCACATTTTTACAAATACAATTCTAGTACTATGTGCATTGCTTACAACGTGCTTTATGCTTAGACAATACATGTGGATTACATTTGTACTTAGTGAAATCATTAACATGGTACAAGCCGACCTTAACATTGGATAGCGCTATTTGGATTGACAACCCGCCTAGATTGATTCTCCCCCTTTTTCATCGGAGAATCCGTGGCCAGTGTTAAGCTTTTATCCATTTATTGGATAAGTACACTACAGTTCATACAGTACATTATACAGTCACATGGTTGATTTCGCTCATTTGTATGATACATAGTTTACATATTTGCACTGTAGCTTGCACTTGAATTGTATAACTTTTTAACCTACTATATATATCAAAACTAGGAATGCTCACCAACATTTCATATGTTGACCAAATCTATTTTGTACATGTTTCAGGTGCAGTTTGATCTAGTGCTTTAACAAGAGACATTTAGTGCTTTATTTTAATTCAGTTATTTCAACAGTTACATTTCATTTAAGACTTTGTATTTCCATTTCAATGTAAGACAGTTATTGGTTTACTCAATAATATTTACATTTTAGTACCATGTGCTTTCGAACAATCGTCACTACGTGGCACCTCGATGATTCCGCCATCGGTTGGGGTGTTACAGTAAATGCTTAGTGCGTCTGTATCTAACATTAGTGCGTCTGACATGTAGATTGTTGATCAGTTTACACTTAACAGAATATAATGAGTGCGCCTGTATATTATCATTAGTGCGTCTGAGGTCATGTTCAATTTTTTTACCAAAAAATATTGAATAGAGATACTTTAGTGCGTCTATAAATTAATATTAATGCGTTTAAATATATACCTTCGTGGCTTTCATTGCTGCCTCATATTCTTCTTTTCTAATCCCCTGTCTATAACTCAGATCTGGTTGAGTGTTGCAATACTCAAACATTTGTTGAGTTTGTGTACTCAGTTCATAATTTCTCCAATCTTCATTGTCATCATCATCTTCATTTTCCTTTTCATCTTGCATTCCAATCAAGGTTTCCAGGATATTATTAACCAGATTTTCATTTTCTTCAGTATCTTCATTTTCCTCATCATCTTCTTCGTCATCATTATCTTTCTCTTCTTCCTCACCCTTATCAGCATTACCATCATCATCTCCATCATCATCTTCAATGTCAGTCAATGGCCCGTTGTTATATAGATGATTTTCCATCTCTGCAAGTGAAGTACTATTGATGTAAGTAATCACCGGTATGTTGATTTGTTTTTCATAATGATGTCTCTTGTTGTATTCATGTGTATAGATAACCTGCTTATTTTTTAAAACAGTTTAAATGTGTTAGTAACCATAAATGCATTTTAGTAATAGGTAAGTGCGTCCAAATGTAAAATTCAAATAAATCAAATGCGTTTAATATAAAATATTAGTGCGTTTAAAGACTTACACTTAGCATTACAATTGGACCATTATACTGGTCTTCTTTCCATCCTTTTTTTGTTCTTGTCAGACATTCGATCAGTACGAGCACCAATCCAAATTTGGAATTTCAGATTCATCATCCAGGCCATGCAGAAAGCTTTGATTTATTGCTGTTGATTTTCTGTGGCCTTTGAAAATCTTCATCAGATGATTCTGATGGAGATTTAACATGTTGTTATTGTTTTTTTATTCACCTTCTTCTTTGGTTCATCTATCTTCACCTTTTTCTGTGGCCTTTGAAAATCTTCATCAGATGATTCTGATGGAGATTCAACAGGTTGTTGTTTCTTCAACTGTTGCTTCATTCTTTTAATATCAACTTTCAACTTTTTAGCAGCTTCTTTGTTTTTCTTTTCAACCCTCTCTTTAATTACAATCAAATTTTTAAGAGGTTGATAATCGAAATCATCATCATCTGATGCTACATTTGGCACTGCACAAACATTTAATATATCAGTGATTTAAACGCACTAACAAACTACTACAGGCGCACTTACTAATTCTAACACAACATTCTCAGACGCACTGATAAGCTAACACAGACGCACTAATCAAAATTAAACAAACATTATTCAGACACACTAATATGATATCCAGACGCACTAATCAAACCTTAAAAAAACTCAATATAAACTAAATAAACAAACGCACTCAAACATCATTACAAACGTACTCAATATAAACTAAATAACACATCAGATTTAGACTGTAAACTTGATATGTTATATAACAACTGAATGTAATCAAGCAAGTATTATGAAGATACAAATAACCTAGTTGCGTCTCATAAAAAATTGAGTGCTATTTTCTATTGTTTGAATCAAAAATACCTTTACTCTGTTTTGATTTTGGTTTGCTTTGTTTATCTTCTCTTGTTCTTCGTCTTTCCATGTCTGATTCCATTTTCAAAAAAAAATACGAGAAACGAGAATTAGAAAATGACAGAATTAAGTGATAATCTGATGATAAAACGCACCTGAACGTTTTGAAGACATTATGCTCTGTTTTTTGTTGTTCTTCGATAATCTGGGTTTTTGATTTCGTGTTTTGTGCGTGTTTTTGATTGATTTGGATGTGTAAGAAACCCTAATTAAATGAGGTTTTGATGATTTGTATTTATGATTTCAGTGATAACCGTTGTGGTTTTTGAATTGGCGGTTTAAATTTGTATTTTTTTAAAACGCGTTCTATTTTTCCTAATGACTAATTTACCCCTGGTTAGATTTAAACGCCTATGGTTAATTGATCTGATCGTCTTGAAATCTAATGGTCCATATTGCTTCTTATGCTTCTTATTTTAAGAGGCTTTATACAATATCTCTTCTCTATGAAATATTACCAGAACCCTATAAAAACAAATTAACTTTTACCACATAAGCTGATAAGCATTGAACATGTCAATTTATACACATTTCTAAACATGTCAACTTCTACTACATTAGCATTGAACATGCTCAGTTCGTCTTATCATACACGTAATATTCAACCTATCCTTATTATCTGAACTGTTATCTTTAAATTTTTACCAAAAGTTAGTTATCCATAAAATACATCTAAATCATCCAAAACCATTGTAAAACATTATTTAGACCAATTTACAATTGTTCATGGTTCTTTTGATTCTGATATCGGAAGATTTCCGGCACCAACTTTTTAGCATTTTCGGATTCGCTATTTTCAGTGTGATACTAGGATATAATCAATTTTTACCTTCAAATACCGGTCCCGGTAACCAATTTTATCGATTTTCAGGATCGGTATCAAACTCATCCCTCTTTTAAAACACTTCTAGTTACCTTATTTGCATGTTATTTTCACACTTGTTCAAAATTTATGTTGTTGTTTTTCACCGAGTAATACCAATTTCAGGACATACAAGATCAATAGTGCCCCCCCCCCCCCCAAAAAAAAAATTGTTTTCTTAACTATTAATCTATTAATATATATAAAAGAATCGATAGTTGTTGACGTGACGTTTAATGGAGGCCTCATCCCCTTTTGAATGTGTCACGTGACATAATGAGGTGAATAGTTTAATATTTTTGAATTATTTTGTTTTTATAATTAAAAAATCGTAGGATCCCATGTGGCAATGAGTCTTTTTAGGAAAAAAAATAATTTAAAAACAAAATTGGATTTTTCTCTCTCATGTTTGTTCCCATAATTTTTAAACGTTAATATCTTTTATATACGAGATTTTTTAAAGAAAACAATTACACCAAAAGCGTTTTATTATCTTTCCAACGAGTACCATAGTGCTATATAAAAAATAGAGAAAAAAAAACGAATATTTTTTGTGGGGTTGTTGACGTGGCGTTTAATAGTGGTCTCATCCCCTTTTGAACGTGCCACGTGGCATAATGAGGTGAATAGTTTAATATTTTTGAATTATTTCGTTTTTATTATTAAAAAAAACGTAGGATCCCATGTGGCAAGGAGTGTTTTTAGGAACAAAATAATTTAAAAACAAAATTGGGTTTTTCTCTTTCATTTTCTTCCCATAATTTTTAAACGTTAATATCTTTTATATACGAGATTTTTTAAAGAAAAAAATTACACCAAATTAACGAGCGTTTTATTATCTTTCCAACTAGTACCATAGTGCTGTAACACCCCAACCGATCGCGGAATCATCGATGTGCCACGTAGTGACGATTGTTCAAAAGCTCATGGTACTAAAATGTAAATATATGATTATTGAATATTGTTTTACAACATGTGAAATTAAATACAAGACAACAAAATAAAGATAATTGATTGATTTAATCTAAGTCCAAAGTCCTATGTGAAGCGTCAAGCAGCTTATCCTGAAACATGCACGAAAATAATTTTGTCAACATATGATGTTGGTGAGTACTACTTAGTTTTGTACGTATAGTATAAGTTTGAAAAGTAGTACAATTCATGTGTCTAGCATCATCAAGGCATTATGTAAACACGCAAGTAACCAAACAAGACAAGATCAAATGTAAAGTTTGTACAATGAAGTTGATAATGAGCACCTCAACACGTGTGAGTCTAAAAGAGCACCATAACATAAGTTATGTCTAAATGAGCACCGTAACATAAGTTACGTCTAAATGAGCACCGTAACATAAGTTATGTCTGAGTGTAAAGAGCACCATAACATAAGTTATGTCTAAATGTATGATTTTGTATGTAAGCTACGTTCATGTTCAAGCATAAGCACAAAGATAAACAAGACACGTATATGAATTGTAAATGAATAAAATGTATGTAATTGAATTTGCAAGTTTTGTATACTTGTGCATGAATCAGCCCAAAAGTATAAAAACGAAAAAAGGGGATAAGTAATACTCACCTTAGCAAGGTGGTAAGTCTTGTGGAATTGAATAAGTGTAATCCAACGTTTGCCAAGTATCACCCTATGTATAAGGTAATAAATAAGTCTAAGTCTAACTACACTATAAGTATTTTCTAGGGTTCCGAATTGAGGATAAACGTTTATTTGATTAATAAACAAATTGTTTATTAAATATAAGAAATTTAATAAATAAATAAATAAAAGTCTCTTTGTAAAATTTTAAGTTGAATATAGTCACAACATAAGGTTTTGAGTATGAAAATAATTTTTATAAAATTATTTTCTTGAAAATAGAATATTTAATCTAATTATTTCAAATTTGTCAAAATATAACTTTAATATCTAAAAATATTAAAATTAAAGAATTTTTAAATTAAAAATTGTATTTATGTTCCAAATGAATAGAAATAATTTATATAAAATTTTGGTGCAAAAATATTGTAAAATGAATTTATTATGATTTATTTATGATTAAAAATAACAAAAATTAATTAAAAATATAAAATGAACGGTTTTTGTAACGCCCCGAAAACCTGCTTCATTTAAAAACGTTGATAGGTGGGATTAATAAAATGATATTGGGTCAAGGGACTATAAGTTGGGGGGTGGAAATTGCCAAATACCCAAAGTCCATGTTATTATTATTAATAATGGGACAAACACCAAAAACACACACACTTGTGTGTGTTTTGGTCGATTATCAGGAAGAAGCAAGGGGCTCCAACCCTAGTCCAACTACCAACTCAATCTAGCAAGGATTCAAAGGGGAATTCGATGCATTAACCAGAAAAGGGCCGTTTATGGTCGATTGAACCTAAAGGTACCTCTTGTTTGGTAGAATTTGATGTATAATTTGTGTAGGGTTCAAACCCCACATGTGGGTTTTGAGGAAAACATGTTAAATTCGTATTATGGCTTGATTGTAAGTGGTATTGACCATCTCTAATGGTTTAGAGATGAGCTAATCACTAGGAGTTGCTTATTTGTGATGATGATATTGGGTTTCCATTAGAGCTTTGATATTGGCTTTGGTAGGGGTAAACCCATGTAATAGTAAGAATAATGTGTAGTTGGTGACATGTATGTGGCAATTTATGAATGATTGAAAGTTGTATATGTGTTAAGTGTATAGAAATTTAATAAATTGAAGGATATGTGTAGAGTGGAAAGTGGATGTTGCTATTAGTATAACCCATGGTCATTCTTAGTTAAATTGGTTAATAGATTGGAAAGAAAGTGAGGTTTTGTTATGTTTAATGTTGTAGAATGAAGGGTAATTGAAGTGGGGATGAAACGCAATGATAGATGTTATGAGCTATGAAAGTAGGCATGAAATGCTTGTACATTGTGTTTTAAAGGTTGTATGCACACCAAGTGTTTGACGAAATGCTTAGATGAGTCTAACATGTGTAAATTTGTATGCAAGACTCGACAAGTATGAAAGTAATGTGATAATTGGTGCAATTGATAGTAGGATTAACATAAGGGTTTCGTCTTAAAGAGTAATCATGTGGGGACTTGGTTGATTGTATGATATGGTAGGAAGTATGCATTAGTAATGTGTACACTAATGCTTAAATACTATGATTGGAATGATAAATAATCTTGCATGTTAATGAGATAGGAATGTGATGTTATGGTGTGTTTCATATGATCTAGTCATCAATATGGACATATGTTCTAAGTAGGAAGTTTGTATAGTTGGAAGTTGACTTTCTGAGAAAGTCAACAATGTATGACTAACATGGTTATGCTTCCTAACATGATTATGGGATTAAGGAAATCATGTGATATATGTTAGATTATCTAGGTGTCATACATGATGATATGTTGGATTGCTTGATTGATAAACAATGTGGTAGTTAATTATGTGATATGCATATTAGTAATTGACCAATGAAAGTCATGGGAACAAGTAAATGTAATATGATTGATAGTATGCAAGGTTGTGTATGCTAACGGAATGGTGGGAATGATAACATGAATGCGTAGGCAACATGGGCTCAAGCATGAGTGGCTAATGGGTCAAGTGGAGGCAAGTAGCAAGCATCAACTTGGAGGACATAAGGTAAGTGGTTCTTATTCCACTTAGGATAATGAATCTTAACATGTATATGTGTTTGTAAGTAGTATGAGGACCGTGAGATGATGGAACGTAAATAACGAGGTTAAGGCTTGAATTGGAGTTTATAATGGAATAAACGTGGCTTCGAATGGATCGGCGTGGATGGGTCTAGAAGGGGTGGAAAGGAGAAACAAAATGGGAATGTGCAGAGTCCACCGTAAGGGTACGGTGGCACCGTTCCCTTACGGTGGCCCCTGCAATGTTTTTCCCCACCGTAGGGCAGAGGGGATACCACCGTTGGGTTTTGTGGTCCACCGTAACCTTACGGTAGGACCTGGAAATTTATATTTTTTTTAGTTTATTCTATCGTATGTTAATGTTTCGCTTACGTACGCGACTCGTAATAGCGTTTAATGCATCAAATAATATTGTTGGACCTCGTGTAAGGCTATGTAAGGGTGTAGCATGTAATACTAATGTTAGTTTTGTAATATGATCATAGTACGGAATGATACAAGTGCGTGTAGTTTAATTGATACGTTGCTCGATGGTATCAAATACGATAAGTAGATTGTCATGATTAAGTAGATTGAGAATGTGTTGTACATATGGGTACACATGCTCGGGTTTGAGAGAGAGTTTCATGCATGTAAGGGTTGGTAATTATGAGTAGATTGAGTATAGGGCTGGAACGTCATATTTGTCGTAGAGATTAGCGAAGAAAGAGTAACATGACGGGTCAAGTAAGTTATTTGAAGAACTTGTATGATTGTATGTATGGTGGTATTATATGAAGGAGTTGTATGCTTGTATGTATTGTAGAATTATACAAAGTGTATGCTTGTACGTATTGTAAAATTATATGAAAGGAGTGTATGCTTGTATGTATTGTAGAATCATACAAAGGAAGCGTATGCTTGTATGTACTGTAGAATTATATGAAGGAAGTGTATGCTTGTATGTATTGTGAAATTACATGGAGGGGAAGTGTATGTTGGACGCATTGTGGGGTTATTAACCTTTGTTATGTGAATAATAGGAAACGTAGGTATGTACGTATGATTGCAGGAGACGTGGAGGTTCGGATCGGGGTAACCCACCCGAACTCGAATGAAGGCTGTTGGACAGGATCACAGAGTATTGTTGGATGTTACTTCCGCGTCATGAGTAGATTACATGAGGTTACCTATTGAACTAACAAAATGGTTTTGTGGTGAATGCAGGATGTCTTGTCTATCTTGAGAAGTAAGGAAAGGATGGAGATCGAGCGAGGAGGCGGATTGTACGTGGTCACGGTCACATAATCAAATGGAGAGGAGTCACGTAGAATGTATTAAGAAATATTTTAAGATGTAACACCAAAAATACATATTAGAATCGGTTTCTAAACGTTCAAGGTTGTTATTAAAGAAAAGAATTTTTTGGTTGGCTTTTCCGCTGCAAGTTTCTGTAAATTGGTAAAGGACCTTACAGTTTTTCTGAAATAAAAATAAATTCTGAAATGTTTATTGCAACACAAGTTTAGGATAATTTTTGTGGGATTTAATAAGATCGTTTAGATATTTTTATTGAATTTTACAATTATAAATGAATAAACTTGTAATATTTATAATATATATTAAATAAATTATTTTTAAAAAACTAAAAATTGGATGATGAACTTTACCATTAGGAGATCATATAATAATTTTTATAGAATTTATAAATCACTTTTAGTATTTAAAAAAACTATTTTAAAAGATTTATATGTTAAATATATATATAAAGAAGGTAAAAAAATGTTGTTGGTTATGGGAGTCGAACCCGGGCCTCTGGCCGGTTCGAGTTTTATCACAAGCATGGCCACCAACTGAGCCACACCCTGAGAACGATTAATTTCAGATTATGTTATTTATATACTATAAGTAAAACATGATTTATATTCAAATAATAAAAAAAACAAAATCTCATTTTAAGTGGGATTCGAACCCGGGCCTTTGGCCGGTTCAATCCTTTTGAACATCAAACATAACCAACTGATCTGAGGATCAATTGGTTGATATTTTCGTTTCGTAATAATTATATACGTTTTCAGTAGAAGTGTTCTTCCCCAATTCAAGGTTGTCGAACCCTAGGTAATTAATAATCTGATTTAACAAGCAATAGCCTCTGATATGATGGGGCTATTGTTTGTAAGTGGCCGAAGATTGAAACCCATCAAAAATAAAGGACTTACAAGAATCGTAAACGTGTATAAAGCTCGGTCAAATGAAAAAGTCAAAACTCGACTAAAAACTTCGAATGAAGGATTGTTGACAGAAATTGAAGGTTGAGAGGATGTATTCGGCGAGTGTAGAAGGTGTTGTGGTGTTCAATTTATAGGGTAAAGGTCCGGATGTTGATTTGGTAAGTATTGACTCGCCATGATGAGGTTGACGCGTGATTTGTGTAAAAATTGGAATGTTTTGACCATGTTAATACGCGTGATTTGCTGTCCATTCATCATACGAGTCAATCAGTGGTTAAATGCCATGTTTAGCTTCAATTTAATGGTCAAAGGTGGTGTTGACCGAAGTTGTAAATGTGGTGCGATGCTGTTCACGTAAACAGCAGAGGAGGAAGAAGAAGCCAGACGCGAAACAGGGTCTTAATATATTAATGGTTGAGATATATACCAAGGGTGTTTGTAGTTCAGTTGGTGTGAGCCTGTGTGTGTTGTGCTGCTGACCCGGGTTCGAGTCCGGGCAGTAGCATGTATATTTTATTTTATTTTAGATTGAGAGGAGAAGAGAGGCAGGTGGGCTGGATATCTGGGCTGCTGTGTTGGGCTCGGCTTCTTGGGCTCAGATGGGATGATGGATTAGAGTAAAGGGCAAGGGAAGGTTGGGTTTGGGTTATGTTTTGGGCTTAGGTGGTTTAGTTGTTTGAGAAAAAGACTAACATAAATCTATATTTATTATTATTATTATTATTATTATTATTATTATTATAGATGAGGATAAAATGTGACGTACAAGATAGGTGGTACGAAATAAAAAAATGTATATATATATAATAATAATAGTGATAAAAGTGACGGATGTCACAGCATCCCCTACTTTTAGAAACTTCGTCCCGAAGTTATTAGAAACATAGGGTTATGGATGTTTGGGTAGAAATCAAGATAACCGGGGTTTGGAAAATTTGAGTTAAGGCACGTCTTGAATTTATGGTAACAGAGTAAACTAAGAGGTTTGATAGGTGTGGGTTAAGGATTGGATTAGGGTTGTCTCAAATAAGGAGAATAAGAATCTAGTAAAACACTAAACTTCAAGTTTTAGGAATCCTAAAATAAATGTACGAGTTGATTGACTATAGAAAGACCAAATGAACTACCAAGTAACTAGAGTTTGTTCCTGGTTCGACTTCCAGTCTCACTTTCGATGCATCATTAGTGTTTATATATAGGGTGTACCGCAGCTAACCCACCATACCTTTGACACCTTGAAAACGTACTGGACGCCTACCAAAAACTCTAATAGAATTTCACACTACCCTAACGTACCTGTAAATTCATGATTACGTTCCGGAACGGAATCATCAATTTACCTTACATTAGGGTTTTATGTCCTTCGATGATCCTAATCTAACACACATTAAAGCAAATAAGTTTCACAAGAAGATGACACAACAACACGTTTATCAATGAAATGAGGCTATGTAATAACGAGGTCAATTGCATTGGTTTGCAACGACTTGTAAGCATAACAGTATTTAAGTATGGGCTACCACTCGTCTGAGGAGCCCTTTAAATGAAATGTTTATCTGTGTTGTGTGGGTAATACACACACGCAAGTAAGTTTGTAAGTACTACAACCAGTAAGTGTTATCTTAGTGGTCTATAGAAATAGTTTACGAGTATCATGTTCAATGGATAGTCAAATTAAGGGAAAAATCAAGTTTCAAACAATGATGTTTTTAGAAAAGCTCTGTAGGATCAAGTATCAAGTTTTTTAGTAGTTTGATTTCATGGAATTCAAGTCCAAATGTTTCAAATAGATGTAAGGTAGAGTCTACGATTAAAATAAACATAACCAAATATGATAAATTTCCAATCTGTGTTCGTACACAATAGTATGCAAGGAAATTTCCAGATGTTATTTGCTACTGAGTGCGACAAAATTGGGTACAAAATGATAATAGGATCAAGAAAATGAAAACACATGTATTGGATTCTAGAGTCTTAGGAAGATTCCATCCATGGCTTAACCAGTGGGATTAGCGTCATCCTGGCCGTTTGCTTCGTTGATATTGATATTGAAAGCTCGTCCATGTGCCACCAAGTTTACATTATTCAATTTAGGGCATTGAGGTCGCATGTGGTTAGGGTCTCCACAATGATAACATGCCCGACCGTTAGTAATCGGTAGTGGTTCCTGGGCAGCTATTTGATGATTATCTTGTGCCCTATCCATTACACGACAAGTGGTGACAAAGTGTCCAAACCTTCCACATCTAGTGCATTGACGACATGGAAGACTTGCAGGGTGATGATACTTGCAAGTGTTGCATTGAGGATGGATTCCCGTGTAGGCTTTCTTGTTAGGAGGCTGAGTCACAGGATCTACAACAGCCTGGTTCTGATTATCGCCCATTCGTTTCTTAGAGTTCGAAGCAGCAGTGGCGGCCTTTGCTAAAACAGTCTTAGATTGTTCAACGGCATTGGTGGTTTTCTCAGTAATCGTCTTGGTGCCCTTTCTAACCAAGTTTCCTTTCCTTACGTGTTTGTCTGTTAAAGTGGCTGCAAGCTGGATGGCTTCTTCTACCGTAGTGGATTTGCCTCCAGTGACAACGTCTTGAATCAGGTCAGGTAATCCCTCGATATATTTCTCGATTGCTCGAGAGACCGGGGTGACCATGTGTGGAACCAGTATGCTAAGTTCGTGATAGCGAGTATTATACGCAAGATTCTCACCGCTGTCTTGTTTCAACCCATGGAACTCTTCCTTTAGTTTCCTGATTTCGTTCCTGGGGCAGAATTTGGCGATCATGAGTTCCTTAACCTCAGCCCAAGACAAAGATAAAGCAACATCAGTGCCCCGATTGCGCTTTTCGCCGTTCCACCAAGTTAATGCCCCCTTTTGAAAGACACTGGTGGCATAGCGAACGCGTAGTTCATCAGGACACTCGCTGTTCACAAAAGTGCTCTCCATGCTTTCAAACCATTGGAGGAGGCCAGTAGCACCCTCCTCGCCAGTGAATTTTGTGGGGTTACAGGAGTTAAAGTGTTTGAAAGTGCACCGAAATTGAGTCGTACTTCCTGTGTTGGCACTGTTACTATTCTGGGTTAACTCACTGACAAGGTTTGGAATTACTGCAGCAATTTGCTTAGCGACTAAAGATGCAAGGCGACGATCAGAACGTTGTCCAGAAGCACGAACAGGGCGTTGGCGGGCATCACGGAGCATGCGGCGAGCAGACATCTATGAGGTAGTCAATGAATAATCATGAGATTAGAATATGTAAGTGTATAACCGTACAGATGATTATGAATGTATGAACTTGTTGCAATATATGAAAATCATGGAATACAAAATATTGTATATGAAACGAGAGGGTATTATTGAAAAACTTATATAAATGCTTGGAGTGCCCTTGTCTAGCTGTAAAGCCCAACAAGAACGTTGACTTTTCAAAGGAGTTGAACCCAATGGTGATCAAAGAAGACATGCTTTAGCCTATAAGTGGACACTTACTCCAGGAATCCCCAGGTAAGCATAACAGGTCCGTAAATGGATTTATGCGCTATGCTTGCCTATGCCAGAAAACCCAGTGTACAGGCATCCACCCTTCCAGATTGCACGTGTCCTTATCACACTCATTAAAGTTCAACAAATTTGAAGGAGCAGAATAAGAGTAGGCATTATGCCTAAGAGTGTCTTCATGAAAGGTACTGCTCCCGTTCCATGATGATGTAGACTTTCCACTCCTTGTAGGTCACCATCTTTATGCACCATGATGTAAGATGAGAAGAAATGGAGAAGGGAAAGATAGAGGGAGGAAAGTAGAGGGAAATGAGGGGTAAGGTAATTTAGGAAATATTATGCATGAAAGTTGAAGTTCGGTTATAGTCTAGGCCATTTTATCTAATATCCTAGTTCCCTATAACCATGGCTCTGATACCAATCTGTAACACCCCAACCGATGGCGGAATCATCGAGGTGCCACGTAGTGACGATTGTTCAAAAGCTCATGGTACTAAAATGTAAATATATGATTATTGAATATTGTTTTACAACATGTGAAATTAAATACAAGACAACAAAATAAAGATAATTGATTGATTTAATCTAAGTCCAAAGTCCTATGTGAAGCGTCAAGCAGCTTATCCTGAAACATGCACGAAAATAATTTTGTCAACATATGATGTTGGTGAGTACTACTTAGTTTTGTACGTATAGTATAAGTTTGAAAAGTAGTACAATTCATGTGTCTAGCATCATCAAGGCATTATGTAAACACGCAAGTAACCAAACAAGACAAGATCAAATGTAAAGTTTGTACAATGAAGTTGATAATGAGCACCTCAACACGTGTGAGTCTAAAAGAGCACCATAACATAAGTTATGTCTAAATGAGCATCGTAACATAAGTTACGTCTAAATGAGCACCGTAACATAAGTTATGTCTGAGTGTAAAGAGCACCATAACATAAGTTATGTCTAAATGTATGATTTTGTATGTAAGCTACGTTCATGTTCAAGCATAAGCACAAAGATAAACAAGACACGTATATGAATTGTAAATGAATAAAATGTATGTAATTGAATTTGCAAGTTTTGTATACTTGTGCATGAATCAGCCCAAAAGTATAAAAACGAAAAAAGGGGATAAGTAATACTCACCTTAGCAAGGTGGTAAGTCTTGTGGAATTGAATAAGTGTAATCCAATGTTTGCCAAGTATCACCCTATGTATAAGGTAATAAATAAGTCTAAGTCTAACTACACTATAAGTATTTTCTAGGGTTCCGAATTGGGGATAAACGTTTATTTGATTAATAAACAAATTGTTTATTAAATATAAGAAATTTAATAAATAAATAAATAAAAGTCTCTTTGTAAAATTTTAAGTTGAATATCGTCACAACATAAGGTTTTGAGTATGAAAATAATTTTTATAAAATTATTTTCTTGAAAATAGAATATTTAATCTAATTATTTCAAATTTGTCAAAATATAACTTTAATATCTAAAAATATTAAAATTAAAGAATTTTTAAATTAAAAATTGTATTTATGTTCCAAATGAATAGAAATAATTTATATAAAATTTTGGTGCAAAAATATTGTAAAATGAATTTATTATGATTTATTTATGATTAAAAATAACAAAAATTAATTAAAAATATAAAATGAACGGTTTTTGTAAATGTGGTGCGATGCTGTTCACGTAAACAGCAGAGGAGGAAGAAGAAGCCAGACGCGAAACAGGGTCTTAATATATTAATGGTTGAGATATATACCAAGGGTGTTTGTAGTTCAGTTGGTGTGAGCCTGTGTGTGTTGTGCTGCTGACCCGGGTTCGAGTCCGGGCAGTAGCATGTATATTTTTTTTTTAGATTGAGAGGAGAAGAGAGGCAGGTGGGCTGGATATCTGGGCTGCTGTGTTGGGCTCGGCTTCTTGGGCTCAGATGGGATGATGGATTAGAGTAAAGGGCAAGGGAAGGTTGGGTTTGGGTTATGTTTTGGGCTTAGGTGGTTTAGTTGTTTGAGAAAAAGACTAACATAAATCTATATTTTATTATATTATTATTATTATTATTATTATTATTATTATTATTATTATTATTATTATAGATGAGGATAAAATGTGACGTACAAGATAGGTGGTACGAAATAAAAAAATGTATATATATATAATAATAATGATGATAAAAGTGACGGATGTCACAAGTGCTATATAAAAAACGGAGAAAAAAAACGACTATTTTTTGTGGGGTTTTGTTCATACAGGAAAAAAACATAAAGTGTTCAGGTTATTCATTAATCATGTATAGGCTAGCCATTAATTATGTTCAAACCAATAAATATGAATTCTATTTACCACAGGTGTTAGCATTGGATTTGTGTATTGTTTTATCTTAAGTATTAATATTAGAGTTATACATTGTTAATTGTTTTAGGTTAGGTGCTACTCGAAGCTTTTCAGCATGTAACTGTAAAGTGCATCAGTGTATGTAAAATTGATATGCCATATTAGATTTCTCAACCCGGGACGCTCCCGGGATATAAATCTAGTTTTACTAGGTTATGTACCCGTGTGATACACGGGTTGAACAATTTAATTTATATATATATATATATATTATAAATTTAAAATATAATTAAGAAAAATTAGATTACATATTTTATTTAAAATAAAAAAAGTTTCGTGTACAACCGAAAAAACATTAAATATTCATCAGCCCCTAAATGATTTCTTGTAAAAAAAAAACATTTTTATTCATATAAAAATTTTTTCAAACATTCCAAAATATATCTTCCATACACAGCTATTACCTTGTAGACTGCAGGTACAGCAAAACAAAACAAAACAAAAATAAAAAAGTAATAAAGGTAAACCTGTTTAGGCTAAGATATTAAAAATATGAAATTAATTTAAAAGTATTTCCTCATCCGTTTAATCATCCCAATCGAGTATTGTTCATTTTGGAATTTGACATCAAGTTTCCTCAAAGCCAAAGTATTTCTAACCTTGAGTGTATAATCATTTTTTTTCTAACATCAAGGTCCTTAAACATAATGACATTTATTGGTTCAATTTGATTGTATTATAAAAAAAAGATTGTGTAAATTAATAGCCTGAAAATAAAGATTGAAACGAATTAGTAATGCAAAGACTCTTTAGATATTGCATTTCTCTATTGAAGTAACTTGAAAAAACAAAGTCAATGAAGATTTCAATTAATGATTTTTCATATATAAAATGTATTTTATATATCAAGCTATTATAATACGAAAATAGCAAAACATATTTAGTTTTGTATTGAATCAGATATTTAATTAATGTGGATTGATTTGTTTTATTTTATTTGTTTAGAATATTGTAAGAAATATAGTTTTAAACTTAGAGTGAAAGACCACATATTAAAAACATGTTTTTTATGGTACACGATTTAAATTTAATAACATATAAATACATTATCTTAAAAAAATAATAATTTTTAATAACGATTACTTTTGTTAGTTCATAAACATTTTCAAATTATGTCTATTAAGTTATTTCTAATTTTGTATTAAAATATAATTATATTAATTGATTTACAAAAACATAGAATATATATTAAACTGAATTCCAGTAATTATATTAATAATTATAGTTGTAACAAATAAAAACTGAATAAGTAATAATTATTAAATAAAGAAACAAATTAAAATAAATATATTGTTTGAAATAATAAAATGGGAGGCTTTATAATGGAGTTCTTTGTACTCCATGTGCTGTCTTTTATTACTATAGATAAAATCAATTAAAGTTGATTGATTTATTTTATTTATTTGTTTTGAACAATATAAAAGTCTCACAATAGCTTGACTAATTGCATTGTGTTATTATTAATTTGTTTATTTGACTTTTGAACTATTTTAAGCATTTTAAATTAATATGTATTTGCTGAACATAGTTTAACATCTAAAACAATGACCAAAATAATAAAACTTAATAATCATTCGTCAAATATTGCAACAAAAATAATTTTAAACTTAGAATAACAGATTAAATTTTTTAAAAATGGGTTAATTTAAGGTACATGATTTAAATTCGAAGTTAATAATACATACTTATAAATATGTTATATAAAAAAGAATCATGTGTTTTCTTTTATTAATGATTTCAGTTACAACTATGATTATTAATATAATTACTAAAATTTAATTTAATAAACTTATATCATGGTTTTGTAAATCAATTATTATAATTAAATTTGAGTTTAATGTATTAAATAATAAAATGAGAGAATTCATGAGGGAGTGTCATGTGTCCCTCATGTGTTTTCTTTTATTATAGAGCTAGACTTTTGCCCGCGTTAACACGCAGTTCCAAACATTACAATTATTTTGAGCGGTAAAACGTATAACAAAATATAGTAGAAATTTTTTATTAAAATTTAAAAGAAACCAATACACATTTTATTCAAATATCACTAATATTTTTTTATACACCACATTTTTTGTTTTAGTCTTGACATTCCCATCAGCATCAAGTATAAGTAACTTCACACCTGCCCTGCTTTTAACTCTTGACAATGCGACATAAAGCTGGCCATGTGAGAATACATGGTCGCTTAAATACAATCCAACCTTCGATAGAGACTGTCCTTGGCTTTTATTGATGGTCATTGCGAAACATACGCTTATTGGGAATTGGCGCCTTTGGAACTTGACTGGAATCTTGTTATCAGATGGTATCTGAGGATTATTATCTAGTAAAAAATAAATAGTAGTGAAAAATAATTTTGATAAAATGTTAAAAGTAAGACACCGTTTGAGTCAGATCATTCAAAATTCGAATTAAATGTTATAATTAAGTTTAATTGTTACCATTATAGATATTAAAATATGAAATTATATAGTAAAATAGAACATTTAATTTTTGATTATTTATAAAGTTTAACTGAAATCTATCAATTCAAATTCAAAGTTTGAATTTTTTTAAAATATCCAGATAATTCAAAATTCAAATTAAATGTTATAATTAAGTCTTTTTGTTACAATTGTTATCCAAAATTTAGAACTTTTATAATGTTAAAAGGTATAGATATCAAAATATGAAATTATATACTTAAATAGAACATTTAATATTTGAATATTTATAAAGTTTAATTGAAATCTATCAATTCAAATTCTAGTAATAAAAATTTGAAAAATTCAAATCATTCAAAAATCTGAACTAAATATTTTAAATGTGTTAATTAAATCTAAATCTAAATGTTACCATAAATCTTAAATTTAAAATTTTCAGATTAAATATTTAAATAAAACATTAAGTATTCAAATATTTTTAAAGTTTAACGGAAATCTATAATTTCAAATTCTAGTATTTAAAATTTTAATTTTTACTTGTAATAAATTTGAGAAAGTTACAACCAAAATTATTAATTGTTATATTTTAAATATATTAGGAAATCATAATTTAAAGATAATAAATAGGTGTAATGGTTACCATTATTAACTTTAATAAAAAATTTTAATTTTTTAAAAGATTAAGTCATTCAAAATGTGTAATTAAAAAGATAATTAGTATGCGTAATTTCTTACCTTTATTAAACAAAATTTAAAATTTTGTTTAATTCGAATTTAAATATTTCGAATTTTAATTTGAAATTGATAATTCGTTGTAATCATATTAACGAAAATAATATGTAAACATACTTTATTTACAAGTGATAAATATACAAAATTGATTATATATAAGGTAAATCAGGCGTATTAATTTTTTTTATAAGAATTCAAATTTAAATTTCTTTATAAAACGGTTATATATATATATATATATATATATATATATGATTAATAATTAATAATAACTCGATTATGTTTAAAGGTTATTAATCAAATTGAAATCTTAATTATTAAAATTAGATGTTTCCAAGATTGTGCAAATCATGATAAATGCTAATTATAACCTAAAAATAGTAATTTGAAAAATCAAAGAATTAACCATTTATTTGTCTATTTAAACGTAGTTGACTTTAAAAAACGGATGTTTTTTAAATCTTAATTTTTGAATATATATAAAAATAAATTAATTCTGATGAAAATGTTAAAGTCTAAAATCTACCAAAAATAGTTTGACAGTTACACTTAGAGTGATTGTAATTTACATAAAAAATCGTTAACCACAAATCACAAATCTATACATATAAAATTCAAACGTTGCCATACTTTGACATAAAAACTTAAAGATTTAAAAAGTTTTATCAAATTGTGTAATAAATATAGTTTTGACTACTAACAACTGTTTATATGATCAAACCTTTGAATTTGGAATGGGCGTAAATATAGTTAATATATAATTATTTTACCAAAATTTAGGTTTTGATTAATATACAAAACATAATTTTGAAAAAATAAATCAGGGATAAATATAAAAAAGATTTGAACAATATAGAAAAGTAACCTAGGAAATTGAACAATTAATGAACAAAATAATAAGGAAAAGGAAAACTTACAACCGATTGAGTGGCATGCCTACAACAATTGATTTTGTTTCAAGAAAAACCCATCACTTTTGCGTTTAAGGCAGATTGGAAGAACGATCTAGTTTCAAAAGAAAAAGATATAGTAGATTAATCGCCAGGATTATAAAATTGGATGTATCAAACACACATAATACAGCTAAATAGGAGGTTTTAAGTCATACCATAAAATTATATCCACATTAAATAATATCATTCAATTCCATATCTCCATAAATCGAAAGTTTTAAATCATTCCATAAAATTAGTAGCTTGAAAATAGGAAAGATTATAGATTCTTTTAAAAAAATTTAAACCACTTTCCGATTTTGACATGATGCAATCGGGTGCAACCATATCCGAGATCCATGATCTATCCAATCACCAATCAAACTAAAGAGTTTCACTAAAAAAACATTCTCTCAATCATATGAAGATCCGAATTATATTAAATTTTCAAGAACAAATAAGAACAATTGATGAAAATTTTTGAACCCTTTAAACAATCTTAGCCTAATAAATACATATCCAAACCTAAAGTATTAAAAGCAGTATGAAAAAGAAAAAAAACATTGAACCCTAAAACTGACTATTTAATGTAACATCGCAAAATTTTCAGATTTTAAAACGTATATTATTTCCATAATATGCCTAAATCTTTATTTTCCTCATTCACAACTTATATATATATATGTATATATATATATAATAATAATAATAATAATAATAATATTAAAAATAAATTGCAGATTTTACATGTAAAAAAAAAACTGATTTTATTAATTTAGAACTATTAAACCCAACCCAACCCAACCATACCTTTGTTTCCTGAAGCCCAGGCCCATCAGCCGGCCCACCCAGCCAAGCCCAACTCTCCCACCCCTTTTACCTGTTTAACAAAAAACAAAAAGATGCTCCCAGCCGGGTTCGAACCTGAGCCTGGACGCACACACACACACGTCTCAACCACTCGGGCTATGCCCTTTAGTTGGATTTAACCCAACTTCAAATATATTTATAGTCACTTCCATTTTCCTTTTTCTTTCTCCCTGTGTCACGATCAGTAGCAGTAACAAATATGGATATGGTTCAATAAGGTTGACCAATCAATTGCCATTTTAGCACTAATTATTATTATAGTTGACTTAGGAAACGTAATTATCGGCCTCGTCTGACTTAGATAACCATTGATTACAAACCAATTATCCATAAATTTAACCATATACGCGTATACATTCATGACAAGGTCAACATTGCCAAATCAAGCATCCAAATCATTCCACTATAAATTGAACGTGCTACCTCAGTCACAACTCGCCGATAAACATCCCTCTACCTTCAAATTCTGTATTCAATCACGCATTCGAAGCCATTTGTGCACGTTTGACTTTTAGTTTGACCATGCATCAATCCACGATTTCATATCTTGTAAGTTGTTTTCGTTGTTGGGTTTCAATATTCGCCCCCTGATAATCATTAACCCTATGGTTATTCAGCTTCTAAATCCATTATTAAACGGATTGGGTAAGCTAGGGCTCGAAGGCCTTGAATTGGGGAAGATGAACTATGTCTTCTCTGTTCTTATATTTTAAAAACCAAAATCAAACACCAACTGATCAACAGATCAGTTGGTAGACACATGTTGTTAAAACCATCAAACCGGCCACAACCAAGGGTTCGAGTCCCAGCTTGGGCACCCATTTTCACCTATTTTTTTTAGAAAAACAAATCAATTATATATATATATTTCATTTAAACTTGTAAATTCATTTTTAATTATTAAAACCTTGTTAAAAATTCTAAAAAAATTATTTTTAACAAATCTGATGTCAAAGTTTCATCTACCATTTTTAGTTTTTTTGAAATTTATTTATTTAATATTTATAATAATTAAATCAAGTTTATTCTATTTTATTTATAAAAATCTATAAAAATATCAAAACGATCTTATTAATTTCCACAAAAATTATCCTAAGTTTTTATAACATTAAACTTTACTGAAATAATTTTTATTTCAGAAAAATCATTTATTTAATATTTTTAATCAATTTTTGTGAGATTTAATCATAATTAAATCATAATAAATTCAATTTTCATCATTTTTGCACCAAAATTTTATACAAATTATTTTTAATCATTTAGAACAGAAATATAATTTTTAAACTAATAATTCTTTGATTTTAATATTTTTAAATATTAAAGTTAAGTTTTGACAATTTGTAATAAATAGATTTAATAATCTATTTTAAAGAAAATAATTTTATAAAAATTATTTTTATACTTTAAACACATTCTTGTGACCATACTAGATTTAACATTTATAAAAAGATTTTTAGTTATTTATTTACTAAATTTCTCTCAATTGACGAATATTTTTTAATAATAATCAAACAAGCATTTATCCCCAATTCGAAGCCCTAGAACTTATACATTTGTAGGCTTGTTAGACTTAGACACATTTATTACCTCATTATAGGGTGATACTTGATACATTTAGGCAACACACTATTTTCAACAGATATAACATTTTACCAAGGTGAGTTTTACATAGCCCCTTTTCTATTTATCACCATTTTTGGGGTGAAACATGTTTATAACATCATCATTGCAATTCAATCATCAATGTGTCTATGTGTTTTCTATGTTGCATTATGTCTTGAGCATGATTAGAGTAAGCACCATTCTAGCATAATCATTAACATTGATCAGCCGGCGGTATACATTGATAGATCTATTGGACTGACAATCCCACCCGGATACGTGCCTCCTACAAAGGTAGCGTGGGTGTTTGTTATCGTATAACATATTGGACCATGAGCGTATGGTATGTATCATTTTATAACAGTCATCAGGGTTGATTATGCACTCGATTTATTTCTAGTATGTTCTCACATATGGGCTAGATTGACATGACACATGAATTGCACAACATTTTTTTTCTATTATCAAAAACCTATGTAATTCTCACCAACTTTTGTTGACCCAAAACCTTTTCAACCTAACATGTTTCAGGTTCTATATTCTTGAAGATTTGAATTGATGCTTGAAGATATGTGTATAGTTTCATTCAATTTGATGTACAAATTCTAGAACTATTGTATGTCATTCATATAAATCATTTAATGGAATTTATTATTCACCATGAGCTACTGAACAATCATCAATACGTGGCACCCCGATGTTTCCGCCATCGGTTGGGGTGTTACAGATTGGTATCAGAGCCATGGTTATAGGGAATTAGGTTATTAGAAAAATAATCTAGTCTATAACCATAGGATTTAATCAGTACTTGCTCCTTTTACTTGCTGCACTCTATCTCCCTCCAACTTCTTATCTCTACTATCATCCCTACAAGAAGGTTGCTCTCCATCACTGGATTCACTCTTAGACTAATAAGGCAAAATCCTCAGGTTTAACCTGAACCACCTTGAGATCTCGTCGAAGTTCTAGATTTTAATAACGAACACGTGCAATCTGGAAGGGTGAACGCCTGTATTCTGAGTCTTCTGTCTAGGCTGGCATTGCGCATATATCCCAATCAGACGAGGGACCCGGATGCCTACCTGGGAATTCTCGGGATGAGTGTTCACTTATAGGCTAAAGCATGTCTTCATATGTTATTAGAATCTGGAATCTTTGATAAGCCAACGTTTTCGTTTATTCGTTTTAATTAATGAATAAATGATTACATTCCTTATATCACCTCATTCATTTCATGCCACATTGAACCTTCATTGTGTCCCTTACGGATCATGTCTCCACATCGTAGTACTCGCAATAACAGAGGTGAAAACCAAGAGGAAAGTAACAACAACCACAGCACCAACCACAACAACAACAAAAAAACAACAAAGGTGTTGATGCCCGAATGGCTGCAATTATCCCTAACCCAGCTCAGGTTACTAATCCTAATCGTCCTGGTAATGACAACTATGGTCAATGCTATGAATGTGGAAACCCAAATCACTTCCGTAACCGATGCCCTAAACTGAACAGAGATCAAGACCCTCCAGCTACCTAACATCAAGTCTCACCATTTGACTATTGGTTGCTTTTATTCTATGTATTAACGCTATTTGATTCAAGTAATAAATTCAAGTATTATCATAACATCTGTGTGCATGTTTGTCTGAATGTGAACTAATTGCTACATCTATAATCATACTTGCTTGTACAACAGTTAGTTGACTACCAAACAACCTACTTAACGATTGATAGAGGTCATCATGTCTTTCCAACAGTCGGGAGAGGCCCTACCACCTGCTCAACGATTGGTGGAGACTATCAGACCTACTCAACAATCAGTAAAGTCATAAAAGGACGCAGAATCTTAATGTAAGGTAAATTGGTAATTACGGTCCGGAACGTAATCACGAATTTACAGGTACGTTAAGGTAGTGTGGAATTTTATCAAGGTTTCCGGTGGTTGACCAATTGTAAACCTAATGTTTCTCTTAACTTCGGGACGAAGTTCCTAAAAGTAGGGGAGACTGTAACATCGCAAAATTTTCAGATTTTAAAACGTATATTATTTCCATAATATGCCTAAATCTTTATTTTCCTCATTCACAACTTATATATATATATATGTATATATATATATATAATAATAATAATAATAATAATATTAAAAATAAATTGCAGATTTTACATGTAAAAAAAAAACTGATTTTATTAATTTAGAACTATTAAACCCAACCCAACCCAACCATACCTTTGTTTCCTGAAGCCCAGGCCCATCAGCCGGCCCACCCAGCCAAGCCCAACTCTCCCACCCCTTTTACCTGTTTAACAAAAAACAAAAAGATGCTCCCAGCCGGGTTCGAACCTGAGCCTGGACGCACACACACACACGTCTCAACCACTCGGGCTTTGCCCTTTAGTTGGATTTAACCCAACTTCAAATATATTTATAGTCACTTCCATTTTCCTTTTTCTTTCTCCCTGTGTCACGATCAGTAGCAGTAACAAATATGGATATGGTTCAATAAGGTTGACCAATCAATTGCCATTTTAGCACTAATTATTATTATAGTTGACTTAGGAAACGTAATTATCGGCCTCGTCTGACTTAGATAACCATTGATTACAAACCAATTATCCATAAATTTAACCATATACGCGTATACATTCATGACAAGGTCAACATTGCCAAATCAAGCATCCAAATCATTCCACTATAAATTGAACGTGCTACCTCAGTCACAACTCGCCGATAAACATCCCTCTACCTTCAAATTCTGTATTCAATCACGCATTCGAAGCCATTTGTGCACGTTTGACTTTTAGTTTGACCATGCATCAATCCACGATTTCATATCTTGTAAGTTGTTTTCGTTGTTGGGTTTCAATATTCGCCCCCTGATAATCATTAACCCTATGGTTATTCAGCTTCTGAATCCATTATTAAACGGATTGGGTAAGCTAGGGCTCGAAGGCCTTGAATTGGGGAAGATGAACTATGTCTTCTCTGTTCTTATATTTTAAAAACCAAAATCAAACACCAACTGATCAACAGATCAGTTGGTAGACACATGTTGTTAAAACCATCAAACCGGCCACAACCAAGGGTTCGAGTCCCAGCTTGGGCACCCATTTTCACCTATTTTTTTTAGAAAAACAAATCAATTATATATATATATTTCATTTAAACTTGTAAATTCATTTTTAATTATTAAAACCTTGTTAAAAATTCTAAAAAAATTATTTTTAACAAATCTGATGTCAAAGTTTCATCTACCATTTTTAGTTTTTTTGAAATTTATTTATTTAATATTTATAATAATTAAATCAAGTTTATTCTATTTTATTTATAAAAATCTATAAAAATATCAAAACGATCTTATTAATTTCCACAAAAATTATCCTAAGTTTTTATAACATTAAACTTTACTGAAATAATTTTTATTTCAGAAAAATCATTTATTTAATATTTTTAATCAATTTTTGTGAGATTTAATCATAATTAAATCATAATAAATTCAATTTTCATCATTTTTGCACCAAAATTTTATACAAATTATTTTTAATCATTTAGAACAGAAATATAATTTTTAAACTAATAATTCTTTGATTTTAATATTTTTAAATATTAAAGTTAAGTTTTGACAATTTGTAATAAATAGATTTAATAATCTATTTTAAAGAAAATAATTTTATAAAAATTATTTTTATACTTTAAACACATTCTTGTGACCATCCTAGATTTAACATTTATAAAAAGATTTTTAGTTATTTATTTACTAAATTTCTCTCAATTGACGAATATTTTTTAATAATAATCAAACAAGCATTTATCCCCAATTCGAAGCCCTAGAACTTATACATTTGTAGGCTTGTTAGACTTAGACACATTTATTACCTCATTATAGGGTGATACTTGATACATTTGGGCAACACACTATTTTCAACAGATATAACATTTTACCAAGGTGAGTTTTACATAGCCCCTTTTCTATTTATCACCATTTTTGGGGTGAAACATGTTTATAACATCATCATTGCAATTCAATCATCAATGTGTCTATGTGGTTTCTATGTTGCATTATGTCTTGAGCATGATTAGAGTAAGCACCATTCTAGCATAATCATTAACATTGATCAGCCGGCGGTATACATTGATAGATCTATTGGACTGACAATCCCACCCGGATACGTGCCTCCTACAAAGGTAGCGTGGGTGTTTGTTATCGTATAACATATTGGACCATGAGCGTATGGTATGTATCATTTTATAACAGTCATCAGGGTTGATTATGCACTCGATTTATTTCTAGTATGTTCTCACATATGGGCTAGATTGACATGACACATGAATTGCACAACATTTTTTTTTCTATTATCAAAAACCTATGTAATTCTCACCAACTTTTGTTGACCCAAAACCTTTTCAACTTAACATGTTTCAGGTTCTATTTTCTTGAAGATTTGAATTGATGCTTGAAGATATGTGTATAGTTTCATTCAATTTGATGTACAAATTCTAGAACTATTGTATGTCATTCATATAAATCATTTAATGGAATTTATTATTCACCATGAGCTACTGAACAATCATCAATACGTGGCACCCCGATGTTTCCGCCATCGGTTGGGGTGTTACATTTAATACTAACATCCAAACTTACATAGACTGAAACACTAAAAGATCAAGAAATCTTACCACTTTCAGATGCCCAGGAGCTGTGAAAACTGTGTTCTTATGTTCATAGATTCTTGATCACTGTCAAATTTGAAAACAAACCAGATTCAATTAGACCTAAACATGAACCCTAAAATCTAAAAAATTATTAAACCTAAACAATAATGCACGAAAAATCAAAGATTGAAAGCTAAATCATAGTTTATCAGTTAAAACACAGACACAAAAACATTAATCGCCCACGAAAGATTAAGATATAATCATATCAGAAAAAAATATGTAAACAAAAAACAGATCTCACCCAATGGAGACTAATAGAAAACTGCTTCTCAGATGGCCAAAACACAGACAGATTCATAACCCATCTCCATTTGAATCTAAACCGGAAAAAAAAAAGTAATAACGAATAGTAAGAAGAAACCCTTCTGAATAGAAACTAAATCGGATCCGAATCCAAACCAAAGATTTAGGAATACAATGTGTACCTTGATGTGTCGGATCCAAGCCCTTCTGAATAATTAATTAGATAAGATATCATTTTCAAGAAAAAAAATCAAATCATCTAACCAAAATAATTAGAAAAAAAAAGCATCAAAATTTCTGTCAAAAACCTAAAACCCCTCAAAAACATTTAAACAAAATTTCTTGATAAGGGTTAACTATTAAACATAATTAAAAGGGGTAAAAAACAAACCAGATTCGGATTATGCTTAGCAAGCCTATCCTGAAACTTTTCATTAAACTCCTTAATCCATTGTGGCATATCAAGGGTACTAAGATCGACAACATCAACTTTGTCATTGTTCTTCGCAGTTGAGCCCGGTATCAAAGAAGATGATGACGAATTTCCAGGTTTTGATGGAGGCTTTTTCTTGATTGGGGTGATAATGAGAAGGATGTAAAGCAAGTTAGCATCGATTTTGACTATATTTTTGTATTAATTAGATTTTAGAATGATTGAAATTTTAGAATGATTGAAATCAGTTATGTGAATTTATGAAACGTATTAATTGACCAATTTTGACTATATTTTTGTATTAATTAGATTTTAGATTTAGAAAAAAGGAAAATTTTATAAATTATAAGCTTGTGCCATGTGGCTTAATAATGGGAGGAGAGATAATTGCTAGGGGGGTGAATGATTGTCATGTGTTCAAATGGCTTTAAAATCTATACATATAATATTTAGGAGCAATTGTGGACACTTGTCAATCATTTACCACCCTAGCAATTAATGCTCATCCATCATGGCACAATGTGAAAATTAATAAAATTTTCTTTTTTTTTAAATCAAAAATCAATGAAAATATAAAAACCCTAACAAAACACACTAACATAACATAACATCAGTTTCATCATCGCCTCCTTTCAACCGAAACCCTAATTGCTAGGCGATTCAAGCTTTTCCTTCATCTCCAATCCAAGGCAGTCTCTCTTCGATTCTTATTTCAATTAATCGATGTTCATCTATCTTTTTTCTGTGCTTTCTTCGTTTTTTTATTTTATTTAACGATTAAAGCTTCCGATTGGGCTTTTTTTTGATGATTTGATATTCGATGTTTGTAGTATAATATAATAATTATCTTTGAAAAGTTTGTATTTGGTTAATACTGATGAATCTGAATGTGGTTGTATTGTCGGAACCTACACCTCCACTCCACACCGATCAACAGAGGACCAACCATCAACAACACAACAAACACCATCGTTGGAAGTGACAGGCAGAGAGACACAGGAGGAGTAGCCTGGCGGAGCCTCACTCACTCCGGCGCGTGGGTTGTCTGAAACCCAAGATCGGAACCGATGGCAGCACAAATGGGTCGGCGGTAACTGTATGTGCCTATCTCTGTTGTTCCGGCCGATGGCGTTAATTAATATCCTTCATTTTATTTGCTTTTGCTAAAGTGTTATTTGAGGAACGGTTTGAAGGTAACATGTAGTTATTTGATGTTTACTTGTTGTTTCGATTGAATGTAGGTAGCGATTTGGTAGCGTATTGAGTCGCTGATGAAGTTTCGTTCTTCTGATTTGCTTACGATAACCGGATATGTTCTGTACAGGTTAGATTGTTGTTTATCAATGTGTAAAATTGTACATGATTGATGATATTATATAATCTGATAATATGCTGATATTATCAATATTCTTGCAGGAAGGAAACACCATCGGTTCAAACGAGGGTATAAAAATGTCATTGACGAAGCTATTTGTCTGGTAAGATACAACTGTTAGTGATGTCATTAAAGCAATATTCGTCTTTAAACATGTTGGGTTGGGTTTATTGTCATGCTGGCTTCATATGCAGAACTCTGTTGGTGAGGAGTCACATTTGGCTATTGAGACGAGTGTCATGCTGGCGTAAGTTCTGTTTTTATCTTCGCTTTGTATTGTTTTGATCCCTTAAATTACAAATGAATCATTTTGATGTGACTATTGCTCTTTTTTACTTCACTTTGAGTGTAAGAATCAAGAACGCAAAACTAAAGATCGTTACTTTCCAATAGAAAACAAGCAAAAGGGTTCATTTTGTGAGGAACTTGATTCGGGAAGTAGCTGGATTTGCACCATATGAGAAGAGGATTGCTGAGCTGTTGAGAGTTTGAAAGGACAAGCGTGCATTGAAGGTGGCGAAGAGAAAGTTGGGTACCCACAAGAGGGCAAAGAAGAAGAGAGAGTAAATGTCCAGCGTTCTCCGCAAGAGGTAATTTTTTTTGAACTTTGTCAACAACGTATTGGTTGGAAGTGATAACACAACTCATTCGATAAACGTATTTATCTCCGCAAGAGGAAGAATTGGAGGGCACTCTTGATAAAGTTTTGGTTTTGTTCAGATTTATACAGGTAGTTTCTCAAAAAAGCCGTTACATCGTTGCCTGATACTCGCTCCTTTTATATTCAGTTAAAACTTTAATTTATTATTTTTGTATGTGGTACAGGGTAAAGATGTGTTTGAAGCATTCTATAAAAAGGATCTTGCAAAAAGGCTTCTTTTGGGGAAGAGTGCATCTATTGATGCTGAAAAGTCGATGATCTCCAAGGTTTAAAGTCTTACGTTTTTTTACCTGCCGTGTTAGGTGCGTATATCTTCTGACTATTAACTATTTGATCATTGTTTTAGTTGAAAACCGAATGCAGTAGCCAGTTTACCAACAAGCTTGAAGGAATGTTTAAGGTATGTATGATACTATTTATCCACAAGTTTAATTTGGGCATATTGAGCATTTTATCCATATGACTGATTTATTTTCATCTTTGTTGTTTTAGTATATAGAGTTATCAAAGGAGATTAATGAATCTTTCAAGCAATCATCTCAAGCGAGGACAAAACTACCCTCAGGAATTGAGATGAGCGTTCATGTTTTAACAACTGGGTATGTTTTATAATCTTGTGCTCTTTTGGGAAAACAACAAAAATTTGATTTATGTTGACAATTAAATTAACATGGTATTTGGACACAGTTACTGGCCAACATATCCACCGATGGATGTCCGCCTTCCCCATGAATTGAATGTTTATCAGGTATGGCATAAATAAAACATAATTCTATATGTTTATAGTTCTTTTAAAATTACGATAAGCTGGAACTTGTATAATCTTGCAGGACATATTTAAAGAGTTCTACTTGAGCAAATACAGTGGTAGACGATTAATGTGGCAAAATTCATTAGGTCATTGTGTTTTGAAAGCAGAATTTGTAAAGGGAAAGAAAGAACTGGCGGTTTCCTTATTTCAGGTTGGTCTCCAACTCTCCATCGCTGATTTTTACATTGTTGGGCGGAGTTGGAGGTGGTAGAAGGGTGGGTTTCATGTCAAGCCGAAAGGCTTTTTATTCCCAGTTATTGATTAGTAAATGTTTATTAATACATCTTTTCAGACCGTTGTTCTGATGCTCTTCAACGATGCACAAAAGCTAAGTTTTGAAGATATTAAAGATGCTACTAGCATTGAGGACAAGGAACTAAGGAGAACTCTGCAGTCACTTGCTTGTGGAAAAGTCAGTGTTCTTCAAAAGGTTATTTTTATGTTTTTTCGTAAAGTTGATGCATTTTCCATAGTTTGCTACCCTAAGAAACATGAACTAATCTTGATGTTTTACCAGATACCAAAAGGTAGGTAAGTGGATGATAATGAGTCTTTTATGTTCAATGATGGATTTACTGCTCCCCTTTATCGTATAAAGGTAAATCATATGCTAAAATAAGTGTTATTTACATAATTAAATCTGTGACGTTACACCTTATACATTTAATAATGCCTTGAATGATGAGCTTAATTGTTGTGTGTATACAGGTTAATGCTATCCAATTGAAGGAAACGGTGGAAGAAAATGCAAGCACTACTGAAAGAGTATTCCAAGATCGTCAATATCAGGTCAATACTTTCTTATGCAATCATAATAGCACTTTCAGTTTGTCTTACTCTTTTGTAATTAGATTCCTGATTACATTTTATTTTGGGAATGTATTGCAGGTGGATGCTGCTATTGTTCGGATTATGAAAACTAGGAAAATGCTGTCTCACACACTTTTGATAACTGAACTCTTTCAGCAGGTAACCATTCTCTCATCGTACAAGTGGAAAATTGCAGTGTTGTAAAAGTCGGCCTAGGCGGCGCCTAGGCGCTAGGGCAAGGCAAAATATAAGAAATAAGCCCTAGGCGGGGTCCTAGGCATTTTGGGGACTAGGCGGTGGTTTTTTTTTATTTATTTTTTAATTCCACAAATTAGGCAGGACTAGGCGGTGGTTTTTTTATTTTTATTTTTTTAAATTCCACAAATTTCTAAGTATTTCTTAGTATGTGTATATATCTTAACATATTTAAAAAAAAAACATCTAAATCTGTGTGTATATATATAAAATCGTATAAAAATACCAAAGCGCTTAATTCCAGTCAAGTTCCTAAGGTGCCAATTCCCAATAAGCGTATGTTTCGCAATGACCATCAATAAAATCCAAGGACAGTCTTTATCGAAGGTTGTATTATATTTAAGAGACCCGGTATTGTCACATGGTCAGCTTTATGTCGCATTGTCAACAGTTAAAAGCAGGGCAGACGTGAAGTTACTTATACTTGATGCTGATGGGAAAGTCAACACTAAAACAAAAAATGTGGTGTATAAAGAAATATTTTGTGATATTTGAATAGAATGTGTATTTATTTCTTTTAAATCTTAATAAAATATTTCTGCTACATTTTTTATATGTTTTACCCCTCAAAATAATTGTACGTTGGTGAACCGCGTGTAACGCGGGCAAAGATCTAGTATTATATGTATAGATAGATATAGATTAGTAAAGAAAAATAGATTAACTCTACATATTTATTTTGAAATATTTCACAAATAACTTAAAAGATTTTTTTATTAAACTCATTACTTAACAACATTACACATATAAAATATAAAAATAACTTGCCATGAACAAGAATTGACCGCGAGACTTCCCGGTTCCCAAACCTATGACGCATAACCTCCAAAAACCAGTGATCCATCACTTTCAAGTGAACTTCAATCAAAACTTAAAACTATTAAACAAATTTAACAACATATTCAAAACTAAAACCCCTTAAAACCATTCAAATTAATCCTCATCCCAATTAAACTTTCATAAACCCCCTCTAATGATCATCCATTCATACAATTTCCCATTAACATATGTTTTTTTTTTTTTCACATCAAATACATCATCATCACTCATGTTTGTTCTTCCAATTTCAACTTCTTCTTCCTCCTCACATATTGTTTAACTTCAACATTATTATTATTATTGCCACTATAACCACCATTATTCACAACCCCTTCATCATCATCATATACTTCACACAATACTCTTTTCCTTCCTTTACAAACCCCACTCATCTCAATCACATTTCTACAACCAATCCTAAAGCTCACCTTCTTCCTTTTCTCCTCCAACTTGCTTATCTTTCGACTCGACTCACTCGTTACAACATTATTCTCATTCTCACTCACCGGAACCACCGTCTTTCCACCACCGTCCGCCGCTTTAGGAAACTCCGGCAGCCATCTCGGAATATGCTTCCATTCAACACTATCCGTACCAAAACACTGCAAATTCGCCTGAATCGAATCACAACATCGAGGCAACGGTTTCGCAAAAGGAATTTCACGACTCGAATACACGAACTTCATTGTATCACGAACAATCGATGAATCGGAGAGTATACATAACCGTCGGTTAACATCGGAGTTACCGATGAATCCTACGTCAGCATGGAGGTGTTCCAGTGCACGGATGACGTCATACAGGTTACACTCTGTACGGCCGGTGGAATTAGCGGAGGTAACGGCGGATGTAGCTAGTGACTGCAGAAACTTAACGGCGACGGACGTTAGGGTTTCGAGTGCAGACGTTTGTGCGCCTCTGTACCCGACGGATTTGCAGATCTGTGCTACGGCGATTCTAACGACTGACGTGTACAGATCCGACGGTTGTAAATCATTACTCTCTGATGATGAAGGTATTTTTTTTAATTTCTTCTTCTTCGTCTTCATCGTATACAAAACCAAAACCCTAGTTCTTAACGATTTTGATATTATTATTTGTTAACTGATTGCAGAAAGTTTTATCATTTTGTTTGGAACTGATAGTGGGCTGTTTTAGTTAGGTTTTGTTACATGGGCCACTTAAGTAAATGGGCCAATGATGAAGTAATTAACAAAAGGTTAAATATGGGCCCAAAACCAGGGGCTAGTTAGAGGTGATCAAAAAAACCGGTTCGGGAACCGAAACCGGTAAAACCGACCCGAACCGAAACCGGTCAAAACCGGTTTCACGTGAAACCGATACTAAAAAATCTCAAACCGAACCGAACCGAACCGAAAACCGGCCTAAAACCGACGAAAAAACCGAAACCGAACCGAAATCGGTACACAAACCGGAACCGAACCGAAACCGGTTTAAGAAAAACACATTTTTGGCCATAAACACAAACAAAACTTTGTTTTTTTTTTTTTTTTTTTGTATTGATGTTCAATTTTCTTCTTTAAAAAACCTTAAAGTTATTAAAAGTTAAATTTTATGTAATTTATACGATTTTAAAAAGTGCACGAAAAAACCGATTAAGAACCGAAACCGAAATCGAAACTGAACCGAAACCGGTCTTACGAATCGACAAAACCGGTCCAAATCCGAACCGGTTTGGAACCGAAACCGGTTCGGCAAAAAAAACCGATTTGCTCACCTCTAGGGCTAGTTGGCTACTTAGTTCAGGTATGAAGTTGGGTGGGTCGAGCCAACTTATTATTGACTTGACTTTTAGGATGCTGAGTCACATTAATAAAACATGTGGCCGACAAATTGGAATTGCAAGTTGAATACCACTAGTTTATGAAAGTAGGATGCAGAATTCGAAGAAATAAGTTGAATAAATAAATAAACAAAATGGATAAAGTCGTAATAACGCTCTATGTTGAAATGTATAATTTAGATATATGAGAGAATGTTAACAGGAAAGTAAAGTATTTGTTGATAATGACTGTATGATGATGGTCAATGTTAATAGGGATGATGATTTGGTATACCGTATCGAGCTGGTATTAATATCGATAGATTCGGTATGATATACGGTACTCGCGTTATTAAAAGTTCGGTATTGATATTTTCGGTATCGGTACATGTACTTGTTCGGTACCAATACTATATAGAAAGCACATTTTGTGATGAATACTGATACCGTACCGAAAGATTCGGTACATACTTTTCCAAAATTAAGGGTGTAGTGGTAGGGGCTTTATTTATAAAGCCCCTATTAATATTTTATTATATTTTTTAAAGTAAAAAAATAATAAGAGAGAGAGAAAGTATGATGTGGCACAATTTGATTGGAGGGGGAATAATTAGTCCAGCGCTATTTGTATAACGCCAAAAGCAACTTTTCAAAAATAAAGCCCCCCCGTAGCGGTGTGGGGGGCTTTATTTTGTAATATAGCGCCCAAAATTTTGCCCACTACGGTGGGTCTAATATGCATGGTAAAAATCTCGCCTTGGCGCCGATTACTCAATGAGTAATCCCCAAATACTCTTCGCCTAGGCCGAATACTTGGCGAATCATCTCTGAGTACTCACAACTCCACAGCCAAGTCAAGTCAACTGAGTTAGCACCACCTAGCGACTTTTGCTCAGTAAGTGTTACTCTTAGTCATTTCTGAATTCTCATAATTTGTTTAGATTTTATATTCAATGCAACTTTAAAAGTTTTTTTTTTTTAAAGAATTGTTTAAAACATACTCGTTCCTATAATATTTCTAGGGATAATCACCAAAATAGATATTTGACAAAAAAAAAAACGAAAATAAACACATGGTGCGTCTAAACATTAGGGACCAGCCACTCCTTCATGTCTATCAATCAGACGATTACACGTGTAAAGTCCTCGGACGCTTTAATTTTTAAGGTCCCTGCGTCTAAACTTTAGACACGAGGCTGTTATTTAGACGCAAAGATGGCGTCTAAACAAAGTTCTTCGCATCTAAAGAAAAGGTTATCCCATTTGCGTCTAAATAACAGACTCGCGTTTAAAGTTTAGACGCATGGACCTTAAAAATTAAAACATCTTAGGACTATTTATCAAGTTCCAAAACTAATATATATATAGGATAATGCATCAAAAATTTCAAAACTACCTTTGTATTTTTCAATAAAGGGTCAATTTCACTAAAATATGATTTCATTTTCGTCCTAAATAAGCTATAGGCGGATCAAACTACCGTAGGATTATTAATCCGACACTGAACTTCAATGAATTAGGTGTGATACAAACATTTACTTCAAATATACTTTTTTTTTTTTATAAATTAAACAACAATATAACATCAGCAATGTAATGTAACGTCTCGTCTATTCATGAAAGCACTTCCTTTCCTCTTTTGCTTATGTTTAGAGACTCTTACATCAAGAATAGAAACTAGTACAACTAAATACAATATTCACATTGACGTTTGTTCTTGCATCGGTTGTTCTCCAATGGCGTTCTCTTCGGTCCTTCTCACACGTTTTGACCCAATGGACACCCCAAACAACCGCGGACACATCTTCTCTTCAACCATCGGATCGCTACCACTACCTTCAACCACCTTCTCCAACGATTGTCCTACTACAAAATTAGACATCATACTAACAACATTGCAACACATACTTCTTAGATGATCAAGTTCACATCTCAAACTAGAATTTTGTTCTTTCAATCGTTCGTTTTCCTCTAGTAGATGCGTTCTCGAGGTACAAGTTTGGCCATTTATCATTGTAGCAACCGGTGATATATTCGATGATCCATCTAGCTCTTCACTTGAGTTTCCTGATGTGGTAATCGGCATAGTCACCAAAGGGATCGCAGTTGTAACCGCCGTAGTAGGTTGTGCAGCCTGAGCAATACATATTTTCCTACGATGAATCTCTCGAAGAAGCGCTTTTTCACCTTTACGAAAGTAATCATTCGCGAATTCCCAACGATCGGATACGATTTTCCTAAACCCCTGCATTTCAAAACCACAATTAGGAAAACCAACTCTTAACACAACTCATATCTGATCTAATTATTTTTCTCAAGTAAAGTCTATAGTTTATTAGTATGAGCCAACGCGTTTAGTTATTATTGTAATCTAACCATTCAATAATAAAAATATCATAATAAACCTTAGAAGAGCCGGTGCATTCAGTTAGTTTTCCAAGGTTTGCGCTGGCTCTTCTAAGATTTATTGTGATCTCTATATTTAATATATAGAGAGATCACAATAAACTCTAGAGTTCTGAGTCCGTAGGCTCATATTAATAAACCTTAATAATATATTCCAATCCTTACATATGTATTAAGCTGTCGAATGAAGCTGGAGAAGTTATTGTGTTTAAAGTATTTCGGAAGCAGATCCCGAGCAAATTCAGCTGGTCTCCAAACGACGAACGCAGTTCCGTTTTCGTTCCACGAAATCATATCATCAGATGACGGATCGTCAACGAGCTGATATGTCTTAGTCAAAAAAGGCGTCGGAATAGTTCTATTGGTCTCTCCTACCGTTAATTCACCGGTTTTCTCCACCGGTGACGTCGCCATTGATCTTATTCCAAATCACTGCACATATATAATAATAAAATCACAATCAAATTAATATCTATTTGCAGCATTAAATATTAAGCAACCTGACATTAATAATATTGAAAATAAGTAAAGCCTTACAATATCTTTCCATTAGTATTTTACAACATAAGTAATAAATAACATGCATCATCATCATCAGTTTAGTTACCTGAAACTAAGGGATGAGAAATGGCCGGAAAATAAGGCCGGCGGTGGAAGACGGCGGAAAAGGAAGGAAGGAAGGAAGAATGGAGTGTTTTCCAGAAGATTCTTGGTGGGGAGTAAAGAAATGAGGTGATAGCAATAGCTGCCGACTGGTCGTGGGTTCGAGAAGGATATTTAAAGAAAAAACATATCTGGTCCACACAGGAAAAAAGTGTGTACAAAAATCTAGAAAAAAAGGCTATTATTATTTTATTATTATTATTATATTTAATTTAATTTAATTATTACCACCAATATTGTGACCTGATTGATTAAAGACTTAAAGTTTCTAAACGTTTCTATTTCTTTTTATATTATCCTAACTTCATGAAATTTGTCTTTGATATACTTATTACTAATTTTATATTTACTGGATTATATATTAAATTATTTTGGATACAGTTAATTGATGCTTATTTTCGTAATATGATTAGTGATTACATAGTTAAATGTTTAATATGAGGAAAGAATAAATATATACGTCTTAAGATAGGATGATCCCGGTACATTGCTGGTACTAAAAGTGCTGTTAATGAAAAAATATCAAAAATGGTTACTAGTACGGAAAGCATTCGGTACGGTATTCGAAAGTAAAAAGGTGGTTAAATATTGAAGCGGTACCAAACAAAAGGAACCGATCCTAAAAAACCGCTCACAATGGGTAAAAAATTTAAACGATATGATACGATACGGTTCGATACTGCTATTTTTTGATATCCAGTCTCCATTGCTCATTCTTACCTTAGGATGCCATAGAAGTTTATCGTATCTATAGCTCCAAAACCGGAAAACTTTCTTGTATTTTAGAAGATTGTTGGGTTGAAAGTAATGTTAGAGAAAAGTTGGAAGACGGAACATGCTTATTTTTCCTTAAACGAATACACATCACCTATCGCCTAAACTGTATTAGTTATAATATAAAGAATATTTTGTTTTCTTTTTTATGCTAAATACTTCTTTTACACCATATTTTCGCTTTAATACTATTTTAACTATTTATTTATATCTAGTTATAATTATGATGATTGATTAGTGGTAGTTTTTAATTAACATAATGCATAAACGAGGGATAATCTTAACATTTGGTACTGGGTGATGATACCGTACTGATAGTTCAATACGATATTTGATATCCACTTTTCTAAAAAGTCGGTATGGGCATTTTTTTTATACCAATATGGTAATGATCTTATCCCTAGCATAACCAACAATATTCTTTACGCTCAATATTGGTTCCAATTTTGATAATTTAGATGTAATTTAAATACCGGCTCATGATTCCCCTTTTCCCGCCAGACGACTCTTGCCCCATTTGTAAAAAAGCCTGTTTGGATAGATTTGGCGAGCATGCCCTTCACTGTAAGGAATTGCCGGGGTTCAAGTATCGTCATGACTGGGTTAGAGATGTTTTATGGGATGTGCTTAGGCGCGCCGGGATCTCAGCCAAGAAAGAAGCCCCTGTTAATTTTCTGACTGACCCACGAGAGGGAAGATCTACCCTGCGTCCTGCAGACGTCCTTGTGTTTGGCTGGGCGGGGGGTAAGCACGCGTGTGTTGACCTCACTGGGGTGTCCCCACTGGTAGGGCTGAGAGATAGTGGTTTCGTTCCGGGACAGGCGGTTTTGAAGGCGGAAGCTAGGAAGGTTGCTAAGCACGAGGCAGCATGTCTAGAGAATCAACATGTGTTCATTCCGTTTGCCTTCGATACTTTTGGATCCTTAGCCCCTGAGGCAGTTCGTTTTTTGGAGCGGGTGCAGAAGGTGGTCCACAGTGATTCGCAAAGCCCGAGGAACCAAAAGTTTGTATTTAGTAGAATAGGCTTTGCGATTCAAAAAGGGATAGCGGCGCAGCTTGTTGCTCGCTTACCCATTATCCAGATGTAACTTGGTTTATTTCGTGGTTAATAAAATAATTTGCTTTTAGATGTAATTTTGACGATAACTAAAATAATTGTAAACTAAATAACCCTTAACCACCAGACCAACACATGAATGGTGAAGATGTTTGACGCTAACTACTAGAGCAACAGAGACAAAAGATGACAAGTTATATGAAGTTATATGGCTACCATTAATTGGGTTGGAAATTTGGGCACCTCATTATAAAACACAGCAGTGGTTGAACACAAGTTGCTGCAATTTCATGGATAGTTGGGTTGGGTATTTGACTGCAGAAAATAGATGCATATTCATTCAAAAGGTTGCTACAATTTGTCCGAGATAAAAGCTTGTAAAGGAAACATCCACGCGCACAACAATAGTGAGCAAGTAATTTCAAAGCATTCGAATGATCTATATCTATATCTATATCTATATCTATTGCAAAGCTAATAATCCTACATGTCATAATATTATGCAATCTCTTTTTTGAGAGATGACACATAGGATGTGATGTGGCAACTTTAGACCAATTAAAAAAAAGAAATAAATATGGTTTAAATATGGCTGAACCTAATTTATTAGATACTTAATCAACTAAATATAAATATTAAACTTTTATTATTTTCTCTCTCATGTTTCCTCCCATAACTTTTAAACGTTAATATCTTATATATACGAGATTTTTTAAAGAAAAAAATTACACCAAATTAACGAGCGTTTTATTATCTTTCCAACGAGTACCATAGTGCTATATAAAAAACGGAGAAAAAAAACGACTATTTTTTGTAACCCGACAGGTATTGTGTCAGGTTTGGTATTAGTTTAAAAAAAATTGTGGGTTTGGTCGGGCCTGGGATTAGGTGATACCCGACCCAATTACCCGAAACCACGTACCCAAATACCCGAACTATATACCCGATCATATACACATGAATTTTTTAACGCATCACATAACCATTAGACTAAGGGGCTGTTTGGTAGCCTCTTAATGACCATTCAGAGGCTACCTCTTAATGGTCCGTAGCCTCTGAATGGTTAAGAGGTAACCAGAAGTCTGAATGGTTAAGAGGCAACCGTTAAGATGTTATCTCATAATTGTTCACACTTAAGATTACATCTTAACCATTAAGAGACTATGAATCATTCAGATATAGCCTCTTAATAGCCATTCAGAGGCTACCAAACAGCCCCTAATGCGTTCGATATTTCAATAAAGAATTTTTTTCCTTATTTCATATTAATTCTTTTTAGAATGATCAATTACAAACTTTCGAATTCATTTGACATTATATAATATTTTGTAATGACACTAGATTTATACCCCGACGCAGAGATTCGTTTTTTTTTTATTTTGAATATGTTAACTTATGACAGAGATTTGTTTAATAATAATAATAATAATAATAATAATAATAATAATAATAATAATAATAATATTCATTAATCATATATTGGCAAGTCATTAATTATGTTGTCATATTAGATATTTTATTATGTCATATTAGATATTTCAACCCGGGACGCTCCCGGGATAAAAACTAGTTATTGATATGGCAAATGTACTAGGCGAGGAATAGGGGACGATAATACATAGTGTAATCGGATGAAAAGGAAACTGTTTGGGAAGTTAATTACAATTCTCCAACTGCTTTGAAAAATATATTTATTTTTATCTGGTTACTAACTGCTTTGAAAAATATATTTATTTTTGACAACGGATGAATTTAAAGCGTTTATATAATCGTTTTATTAAATTTAATTAACCGTTTTAAAAGAATTTTTTTTTCTTTTGAAGCAAGTTAATTACAATTCTCCAACTATTTATCTTTTATATATATTTGCCTTCGCCTGCTATTTTAATGTAATTTTTATGTTAATGAAATGGAAATTTATGAATTTAAAAACAATATATATATTTCTTTTGCCTTCGCAAAGCTAACGATTTATTGAAATAATAAATGAGGTAGTTTATAGGTCGAAGATAGAGTGATGACAATAAAGATCAAGAGTGAGACAAACTAAATTTCTAGAAACTACGCAAGATTTTTTTATGTCTGTGGGGAGGGGGAGGAGCACGTCATTTGACAATATACTGAGTGATTATCTATATATATGAATAAACTAAATTATTTTATTGTATATTACTATTTTTTTACGAATTCTATTCTATATCTATAATACATTATAAAGGAGGAGTGATGTACAACAATGTAATTTGCATTTTCGTACAACTTAACAAGCAACATGTACAACATATTTAAGCAAGAAATTAAGACACTTAAGAGGGTAATATAGACATTTCATCCACCTCCTCCTTTACAATATCAAAAGACTTTTACAATACTACCCTCCTTCTTCCATCCATACCCTTCAATCATTTGCCTTCTTCCTTCATAAATATAGATCATTAACCTCTTGTCCCTTCAAGTTCCGTAACCCTAAGGATCAAATTGAATGAGATTGATTGTGAAATTCAAGTCCTCCTCTTATAACATTCAATTGAAGACCTACATGAACTATCTTGCCTTCAAAAAAATGCTTTTGTAAGAACTATTACTTATTTTACTATTTGCATTTTTTTTTGTTTGTTGTACAAAGTTTGCAATGTTTTATATTGTTTTTTTATTTATGCACCTAGATTTGGACAAGCAAATTGCAACGAACAATTTTGACTGCAAATCAAATTGTTGGATTTCCCAAGGTTAGTTTTACATGTCACGTAAATTGCTTCTTTGATCACTTATCATTCCTCCTCTTATAACATTCAATTGAAGGCCTACATGAACTATCTTGCCTTCAAAAAAATGCTTTTGTAAGAACTATTACTTATTTTACTATTTGCATTTTCTTTGTTTGTTGCACAAAGTTTGCAATGTTTTATATTGTTTTTTTATTTATGCACCTAGATTTGGACAAGCACATTGCAACGAACAATTTTGATTGCAAATCAAATTGCTGGATTTCCCAAGGTTAGTTTTACATGTCACATAAATTGCTTCTTTGATCACTTGTCATTTGTAAATTTTGTGTACTTTCTTTACGTTATAGATACAATGACGTGCACTTGATAAGATAAATGTTGGTGTATGTGACGGTATGAGGTATGAAAAAATAAAGAAGAACATGCCTGAAGAATACAAGTATGTTAAATATGAAATATTCGATTTTTTTTCTTTTTTTGTAATTTTATACCTTTCCATTCAATGGTCTTTTTTTTAAAGGTCAAGGAAGAAAGACAAACTCAGGTATCGATATCCTCGTGGAGAGTTGTATCTTGATGTGATACAAAGGTACTGAATTCAAATACAAGGAAAAATCTCTGTTGAAAATATAGAAAGTAACTAATTAAAGTTTTGGTATTTTAAGCAACGTTAAAAGTTTGCAGTTGTGTATATAACAAGTTGGAGCCGGTTATTATTGAGTTAGAACGACAACGCGCGCCTGTTGTAGTCGTATCTCACCAGGTAAGACAAGGCAACCACAAAATTTTACCTCCACAAATGGGTAAAAAAACTAAAAATAAAACGGGTTAAACGTGTTTGTAAAGTGTATTTTAATACATGTTTATGTATCAATATAGCTTTTGAATAATATTTAGGGTATTAGTTTTTTATTTACATTTTTAAAACAAATGAACATTATTTTTGGTGGGTATGGCCCAAACCGTATGTAAATTACCTGTTACCCAACTCATCCATTGAAAGATTTGTGCAATGCAAACATGGGTTTAATGGATTTGTGCATTGCAGGCTGTTCTAAGAGCTTTATATACCTATTTTGCTGATAGGCAATTGAAAGAAATTTCACACATAGAGGTAAACAACAAAACATTAGATCAATCTTTTCGGTCTTTTAATCTTTGAAAACACGTTAACACGTTTGAATATCGGGAATTTCATATGCCACTTCATAAGAAGTTCTGGTACCAAAAAAAGATACTGACTATATTTTCCTCGCGTAACGAACCCGCTGCAACGCGCGGGCATTACCACTAGTAATAATAAATGAAACACACTTTAAGAGTGGATGTGTGTTGAAATGAATCGACCAACCGATGCATCTCAATAAAGTAACATTTTTGCAGCCTTTTTTTTTTTTTTTACTTTTCAACTAAATTGTTTTGTGTAAAACAATCTGGTCTATACACATAAGCCTATTGTGAGGTTTGCTATAACATGTGTTCCTATTGTAACAAACTAATACCAAAAGAATTACCGCCGCATCGCGCGAAGATCGTTACATAGTACTACTAAACATTTATGCACAATAACCGTGCCATAGTTCAATATTAACGAAATGCTAAATAAAAAAGTTTAACAGGTTTAAAATATTTTGAACCGTATCTTAATGCAAAGTTGGATAGGATGGCACCAGAGTCGAGAGATCTACTGAGCGAAAAAAAAAAATGTTCCAACCAATTAAACTATAAGCTTTGTTCAAAAAATAAATAAATAAACTATAAGCCCCAATTGTACATTATCATATCACCTTCAAAATATTGTTTAATTAATTCATAAATATATAAGTTATATATTTTATTTTATTTTATAGTGCTTCTCAATTTTTAACATGTACCGAGAAAAACAAAAGTATTGTGTAACTTTGGAAAGCTAGAAGTATTTAACGAAAACTTTGTCTATAAAAAATAAAATTAAGTACATGACATAACAAATGAAAAGTTTTACCTAACAATTAACAAACACATAAGATATATCAAGTACTATTAAATATGTCACACTTTAATATATTCTCATCATTTGCACGAGCACAAAGAAAAAGTCAACGTTGGCCGATAAGGAGATAACCTCTTGGTTTAGTGGTATGGTGTTCCCTCTTATAAATGTGAGGTTGTGGGTTCAAATCCTTGCAAATACAAGATTAGGTGGAAATAAGGTGGTATAAAATTTGCTGTTCAAAAAAAAAAAAAAAGTATGGGAGTATAACTAGGAAGAACCAATAATCTCTAGCTCAGCTAGTTTGAAGTGAGACTGTGGGAGGGTTTACCTTTTCAGAGGGTTCCTGCTTGAGGTTGGTCACAAGTTCGATTCATGTCCGTTGAAAAACCGATTAAAGTTGAAAGGGCCCGGCGTGTAGGAGGACTCAAACTTATGACCCGGAGTTTGTTAGGACTAGGATTTCACCATTGAACTACGTCTTTAAAAAAAACTAAGAAGAAAATGCTAACTGTTAACAAAAAAAAAAGATATTTAAAGTGCAATCAAAGTTTGATTTTATTATCTGCAACTTATAAGTGTCTTTTACACTACAAAAATTTTGAGCTTTAGCGACAATGTCAATAGCAATGACGTCGTCGCTATTGCTCCTTACACTAACACACTGGTAAAGCATCCTTTGACTACATGGGGACCGTCAGATGAGCTTAGATCTAACGGTTGGGATGTTCCCGTACAGAAGACTTTAGCGATGACAAATGTCGTCGCTAATATTCAAAATTGTAATAGCGACGACTTGTCGTCGCTAATAGTAATAGAGACAACTTTTGCCATTATTAGCGACGATTATTTTTTTCCGCTAAATCCTCCATTTCTTGTAGTGTTACTTTATAATATTAGAAGAGTTAATATGTGCTTATGTGATATACGTCTAGAGGTGTAAATGACACGTAGCGGCTCGAGAGCTACCCAAGATCGGCTCGGTAAAAAGCCCGAACGAGTCGAGCCTTAACGAGCCCGATCCCGAGCCTGAAATATGGCTCGTTTAGTTATCGAGTGTAACACCCCAACCGATGGCGGAAACATCGGGGTGCCACGTATTGATGATTGTTTCAGTAGCACATGGTATAATATAAATTTTAAATAATTTATTCAAACATAATATCCAAATATAAAATGATGTCTAGAAATTCAATACATGAAATCAAATAACAAAACTTCAATAACTTCAAATAAAACTTCATGTTAAATCCTCATGCTAACTCAAGCCTCAGCTTCATTGTTACCTGAAACATGTTAATTTTGAAAGTATTTTGGGTCAACAAAAGTTGGTGAGAATTACATAGGTTTTTGATAATAAAATGAATAAAAATGTTGTGCAATTCATGTGTCATGTCAATCTAGCCCATATGTGAGAACATACTAGAAATAAATCGAGTGCATAATCAACCCTGATGACTGTTATAATATGATACATACCATACGCTCATGGTCCAATTGAATATGTTATGCGATAACAAACACCCACGCAACCTTTGTAGGAGGCACGTATCCGGGTGGGATTGTCAGTCCAATAGATCTATCAATGTATACCGTCGGCTTGTACGGAGTTAATGATTATGCTAGAATGGTGCTTACTCTAATCATGCTCAAGACATAATGCAACATAGAAAACACATAGACACATTGATGATTGAATTGCAATGATGATGTTATAACATGTTTCACCCCAAAAATGGTGATAAATAAAAGGGGCTATGTAAAACTCACCTTAGCAAATGTTAAACTTCTTGAAAAGATGAAATAATAGTGTTGCCCAAAATGATTCCAAATATCACCCTATAATAAGGTAATATATAATAAGTCTAAGTCTAATTAATTTATAAGTGTATCCTAGGGTTTCGATTTGGGGATATCCAATTGTTGAATTTAAGATAAAATGTTAATTAAATAAAGGGAAATTTGATAATTAAATAAAAGAAAGTCTTTTTATAAAATTTGAATTTAGAATGTATACAATAAAGTGTTTGAAGTATAAAAATAATTTTTTATAAAATTATTTCATTTAAAATAGATTTTTAAATCTATTTATTACAAATTGTCAATATTTAACTTTAATATTCAAAAATACTAAAATTAAAGAATTTCTATTTTAAAAATCATATTTCTGTTCTAAATATTTAAAAATAAATTGTATAAAATTTTGGTGCAAAAATAATGAAAATTGAATTTATTATGATTTAATTATGATTAAATCTAACAAAAATTGATTAAAAATATAAAATAATTGATTTTTCTGAATTAAAAATTATTTCAGTAAAGTTTAACTTTATACAAACTCAGGATAATTTTTGGAGAATTTAATAAAATTGCTTTGATATTTTAATGGATTTTTATAAATATAATAGTATAAAATTGATTTAATTATTATAAATATTAAATAAATGAATTTTTGAAAAATAAAAATTGTAAATAAAACTTTTATCTCAGATTTAATAAATATAATTTTTTTAGAATTTATAAAATAGTTTCAATATTTAAAAACGAATTTATAAGATTAAAATGTTTAATATATATATATTAGTTTGTTGTTTATCAAAATAAAAGAAACAAAAAAGAATGGCCGTAGCCGGACTCGAACCCGGGTGCAAAGGGTTGCAAGCCATGGTCACAACCACTTGGCCTAGGCCAGTGGTTGTGATGATCTCAGATTAAAATTGAATAAATACGTTATGTTCGAACAGATTTATCCCCAAATTACAAAGCTCGAACCCTAGATTTTACAATCAAACAAATCATACATATTGAACCCGATTAATGTTAGGGTTTTTGTTGTTTGATTGCCGACTAACAAAACCCACAAAAAAAATAGAACTCACAGTGTTGTATCGTGTATGATTGTCTGCTCAAAGACAAGAGTCAAACAACGAACAGAGAGATAATTATCAGAGTGTTTCAGAAGTAATTGGAGGTGGAGAAGAGAGTGTGAGCGAGTTGTGAAGGATCGTAGATGTCCAATTTATAGTGTGGTTCGATGGTTAGGTTAATTGGAAGGTTTGACTAACCATTAAAGTCTAAACGCGTAAGATTCAAAATTGGTCAATGACTGATTGGAATTAGCGTGTAATAGAGGTTGATTGAGGCCGGTAATCACATAAGTTTGCCAAATTTAGATCAATTATCAGTTAATACTCTAGATTGAATCATACGCGACCCACAGTTGACTTTATCAGTCAACTGTGAAGGTTTTATAAACAAGTATATATTTAATTCGCGTCTGGATTTATCCCAAGTTGATAGCTAGCCCAGTTGGTTTATGTGTTGTGTGGTTAATTGGGCCGGTCTTGGCGCGGGTTCGAATCCCGGCCAAGACATATTATTTTTTGATAATATTTATCACACAACACCTATATAATATAATATATATAAGGTATTAGGGTTCCAATAATGCGACAAAAATAATAAATGCTAACGTATAAGATAAAACTTGACGTTTTTATTAATATCGATCGTGTAACGTACAAGTTTAAATGCGTAATGTTACAGTCTCCCCTACTTTTAGGAACTTCGTCCCGAAGTTGGAGTTGGAGAGTCTGGTGGAAAAAGACGTGGATACTTCGATTTCATCTGGTCTTTACGTTCCCAAGTGAACTCTGGGCCTCGTTTAGATTCCCAACGAACCTTAACGATCGGAATACGACTGCGCTTGAGTTTCTTGACTCCAGTATCAACAATCTCGACGGGTTTCTCGATAATGTGCATGCTTTCATCAATTTGCACATCCTCAAGAGGAACATGAAGGTTCTCATCCGCTAAGCATTTCTTGAGATTCGAAACATGGAAGGTCGGATGAACATTGCTTAGCTCAGGTGGAAGTTCAAGTTTGTAAGCCACTTTTCAAACTCTGTCAAGAATTTTGAAGGGGCCTACGTATCGAGGAGCTAGTTTTCCCTTTCTACCGAAACGAATTACTCCTTTCCAAGGGGATACCTTAAGTAGTACAAGGTCCCCAACTTGAAATTCCAAGGGTTTACGACGTCTATCAGCATAACTCTTTTGGCGACTTCAAGCCTTGAGAAGATTATCCTGAATAAGCTGAATTTTGTCTGTGGTTTCCTGGATTAGTTCGGGTCCAGTAATACGAGCTTCACCAACCTCAGTCCAACAGACAGGTGAACGACATTTCCGACCATAGAGTGCCTCAAAAGGAGCCATGTTAATGCTGGCGTGATAACTGTTGTTGTATGAAAACTCAACCAAAGGAAGATGAGAATCCCATGCGCCACCAAAATCAATGACACATGCCCTGAGCATGTCCTCAAGTGTCTGAATGGTTCGTTCAGTCTGACCATCAGTTTGAGGGTGATAAGCAGTGCTCAGGTTCAACTTGGTACCCAAAGCATCTTGTAGAGACTCCCAAAAGTGAGAGGTGAAACGACCATCGCGATCAGAAATAATGTCCAAAGGTATACCATGACGACATACGATTTCACTTACGTACATCCTTGCCAACCTTTCCACAGAATACTTCTCACGAATAGGTAAGAAGTGAGCGGACTTGGTCAAACGATCGACGATTACCCAAATACTGTCGAAACCTTTGGGTGTACGAGGGAGTTTGGTGATGAAATCCATAGCTATGCTCTCCCATTTCCAGACAGGAATCTCTGGTTGTTCAAGCATACCAGATGGTCGTTGATGTTCAGCCTTGACCTTGGAACAAGTGAGACATTTTGCAACGAATAGGGCAATGTCTTTCTTCATACCAGGCCACCAATAAGAATAACGAAGATCTTGGTACATCTTGTCAGCTCCAGGATGAATAGAATAACGAGACTTATGAGCCTCGTTCATGAGAAAAGTACGAAGATTATCACGGTCGGGAATCCACAGTCGATTAAGGAAATAAAGGAGACCATCGGGTTTGGTTTCCAGTTGAGTTTCAGCACCACAAGACATTTCATCGTACATGTTACCTTGGGTGACTGATGTGTGTTGAGCCTGGAGAATGCGATCTTGAAGATCAGTACGAACTCTCGCACATTGTAGTTTGACACGCTCTTTACGACTAAGTGCGTCAGCCACAACATTCGCCTTGCCAGGATGGTAGCGAATTTCGCAATCATAGTCGTTAAGTAATTCAACCCAACGTCGTTGCCTCATGTTAAGATTCTTTTGGTCGAAGACATGTTGGAGACTTTTGTGGTCCGTGAACACCACACATTTGGTCCCATAAAGATAATGTCTCCAAATCTTGAGTGCAAAGACAACAGCGCCCAATTCAAGATCATGAGTAGTATAATTCTTTTCGTGAGTCTTGAGTTGTCGAGACGCATAAGCAATAACCTTTCCTCGTTGCATGAGAACACAACCAAGACCCTGGTTCGATGCATCACAGTAGACCACGAAATCATCATTACCATCAGGTAGAGACAAGATAGGAGCTTCACAAAGTTTCAGCTTAAGAGTTTCGAATGCTTCCTCTTGCTTAGGTCCCCACTCATAGGGTTTACCCTTGTGAATTAAGGTAGTGAGAGGAACAGCGATCTTGGAGAAATTGGCGATGAATCGACGATAATAACCAGCCAAACCAAGAAAAGAACGGACTTCCGTTGGAGTGGTAGGAACACTCCAATTCTTCACAGCTTCGATCTTTGCGGGATCAACATGAATTCCGTTCATATCAATGACATGTCCCAAAAATTGAACTTCCTTAAGCCAAAATTCACATTTTGAGAACTTGGCATACAGTTGTTCTTTCTTTAGGAGATTCAAGATAGAGTGAAGATGTTGCTCGTGATCGGATTTTGATTTAGAGTAAATCAAAATATCATCAATGAAAACGATCACGAATTTGTCGAGATAGGGTCTACAAACCCGATTCATCAAATCCATAAATACTGCGGGAGCATTGGTCAACCCAAACGGCATAACCATGAATTCATAGTGACCATAGCGTGTGCGAAAAGCTGTCTTGGGAATATCTTCATCATGGACTCTAAGCTGATGATAACCAGAATGGAGATCAATCTTCGAGAAGTAGGTTGCTCCTTGAAGTTGATCGAAGAGATCGTCAATCCTAGGAAGTGGATAACGATTCTTGATGGTGAGTTTGTTGAGTTCACGGTAGTCAATACACATCCTAAGAGAACCATCCTTCTTTTTAACGAATAAGACAGGGGCTCCCCATGGAGAAGAACTAGGGCGAATGAACCCTTTATCAGAAAGTTCCTGTAATTGACTAGCAAGTTCTTGCATCTCAGAGGGTGCAAGACGATAAGGAGCTTTAGCGACAGGATTAGCACCAGGAACAAGATCAATACGAAATTCCACTTGTCGAGCAGGAGGCAAACCAGGTAAATCCTCTGGAAAGACTTCAGGATAGTCTCGAATAATAGGAATGTCTTGGATACTTTTGCCTTTGTCCTTCTTCTCTATCACGTTAGCTAAGAAGGCTGTATACCCCTTTCGTAAGTACTTTTGGGCAGTAGTACAAGACATAAGCTTAAGCTCACCACAGGGTTTCTCACCATAGATCTTCAAAATCTCACCAGATTCGAGAGGAATGCGTATGACTTTCTCGAAGCACAGAATTTCGGCACGATGAGTTGACAACCAGTCCATGCCTACAATAACATCAAAACTTCCAAGATGCATGGGGATGAGATCGATAGGGAAGGTATGATCGTCGAGGTTCATCAAGCAGTTACGAATAATAGAGTCGATCGAAATAGACTTCCCGTTAGCTACCTCTACCACGAAAGGTTCCTCTAGATTTGTGTGGGGTAAGTTAAGTAAAGGTTCAAACTTCAGTGACACAAATGACTTATCAGCTCCCGAATCAAATAATATGGATGCATAGTGGTTATTAATGAGAAACGTACCATTCACCACTTCGTTGTTGTCACGAGCCTGGTTAGCGTTGAGATTGTAGGCGCGACCTCGAGCACCTTGGTTCTGGTTGCGGTTCTGGTTTTGGTTTTGGTTTTGGTTTTGGTTTTGGTTTTGGTTACGGTTACGATTAGGGCAGTTGTTGATGTAGTGATTAGGGTTGCCACACTCGTAGCATTGACCACGAGTAGGCCTGTTGTTTTGTTGGTTGGGAGCTGGGTTATTGTTGTCTTGGGTAGTAGGAGGGGCTCGACAGACATTCACCAGGTGACCATATCTTTGACACTTAGTACAAAATCGACATGGCACCTGTGTTGGATGGTGGTACTTGCAAGTGTTGCACAAAGGGTGAGGTCCGGTGTATGGTTTCTTGGCTGGATTTTGGGCAGCAGGTGGAGTAGCAGCAACCATATAGTTTCTAGCCTTGCGCTTTTTGTTGCTTGAGGTCTCAGGCTTGACTTCAATTGCAGGCTGTGGAGTGTCTTTGGCAACCGTCTTCTTAGTGCCCTTGCGGAAGAGAGTACCGTTCTTCACGTGATTATCAGTAAGAGTGGCCGCTAGACGTTTGGCCTCTTCCAAAGTTGCAGGATTTCTACCCCAAACGGTGTCCTGGATTTGCATGGGCAGACCACCGATGTACTTCTCGATGGCTACCGGCAGGGGAGTAACTTTGTGAGGCAACAATAAGCTAAGCTCATGAAAGCGGGTGTTGTAGGCAAGGTTTTCCCCACTATCTTGAGCTAAGGTGTGGAACTCATCCTCAAGTTTCTTAACTTCATTGCGAGGACAAAACTCTTCCTTCATGACCTCCTTGACTTGGTCCCATGTCATAGCAAGAGCAACCTCGGCCCCACGAGTACGCTTTTCTTCATTCCACCATGTGAGTGCTCGTTTATGGAGAACACTCATGGCGTAACGAACCTTGAAGTTGTTGGGGCACTCACTGTTGATGAAGGTATTCTCAATACCCTCAAACCATTGGAGGAGTACAGTAGCTCCTTCTTCACCACTAAACTTTGGAGGGTTACAAGAGTTGAAATGCTTAAGGGTGCAGGCTTGGGGTCCATTTCCATTGCCATTGCCGTTCCCGTTCCCGTTGCCGTGACCATTCCCGTTGCCGTTCATTTGGATGACCTGAGCGAGTAAATTGGGAACCAGAGTTGCGATTTGCTACGCCATTTGTTGAGAAATGATCGCAGCCAGTTGAGCATCGACCCCATTGTTGTTGTGGTTAGGAACTTGGTCATGGTTATGGTTATCACCACCTTCTTCGTGGTTCTCACCATTGCTGTTGCGAGTGCTGCGACGAGGAGGCATGATCTGTAATAGACACAATGAAATGAATGATAGTTTATATAAGGAATGTAATCATTTATTCATTAATTAAAACGAATAAACGAAAACGTTGACTTATCAAAGATTCTAAATTCTAATAACATATGAAGACATGCTTTAGCCTATAAGTGAACACTCATCCCGAGAATTCCCAGGTAGGCATCCGGGTCCCTCGTCTGATTGGGATATATGCGCAATGCCAGCCTAGACAGAAGACTCAGAATACAGGCGTTCACCCTTCCAGATTGCACGTGTTCGTTATTAAAATCTAGAACTTCGACGAGATCTCAAGGGGGTTCAGGTTAAACCTGAGGATTTTGTCCTATTAATCTAATGATGGATCAGGATTGCAGCAGACGAATAAGAGTAGTCACATGTAGGTTTAGGGTTATATAAGGCATAGGATGAGGATAGGATTAGGGAAGCAATTAGGGTTACAAGTAGGAGAAGCAAGTACTGTTTAAGTCCCTAAGGTTATAGTCTAGATTATTTCTAATAACCTAATTCCCTATAACCAAGGCTCTGATACCAATCTGTAACACCCCAACCGATGGCGGAAACATCGGGGTGCCACGTATTGATGATTGTTTCAGTAGCACATGGTATAATATAAATTTTAAATAATTTATTCAAACATAATATCCAAATATAAAATGATGTCTAGAAATTCAATACATGAAATCAAATAACAAAACTTCAATAACTTCAAATAAAACTTCATGTTAAATCCTCATGCTAACTCAAGCCTCAGCTTCATTGTTACCTGAAACATGTTAATTTTGAAAGTATTTTGGGTCAACAAAAGTTGGTGAGAATTACATAGGTTTTTGATAATAAAATGAATAAAAATGTTGTGCAATTCATGTGTCATGTCAATCTAGCCCATATGTGAGAACATACTAGAAATAAATCGAGTGCATAATCAACCCTGATGACTGTTATAATATGATACATACCATACGCTCATGGTCCAATTGAATATGTTATGCGATAACAAACACCCACGCAACCTTTGTAGGAGGCACGTATCCGGGTGGGATTGTCAGTCCAATAGATCTATCAATGTATACCGTCGGCTTGTACGGAGTTAATGATTATGCTAGAATGGTGCTTACTCTAATCATGCTCAAGACATAATGCAACATAGAAAACACATAGACACATTGATGATTGAATTGCAATGATGATGTTATAACATGTTTCACCCCAAAAATGGTGATAAATAAAAGGGGCTATGTAAAACTCACCTTAGCAAATGTTAAACTTCTTGAAAAGATGAAATAATAGTGTTGCCCAAAATGATTCCAAATATCACCCTATAATAAGGTAATATATAATAAGTCTAAGTCTAATTAATTTATAAGTGTATCCTAGGGTTTCGATTTGGGGATATCCAATTGTTGAATTTAAGATAAAATGTTAATTAAATAAAGGGAAATTTGATAATTAAATAAAAGAAAGTCTTTTTATAAAATTTGAATTTAGAATGTATACAATAAAGTGTTTGAAGTATAAAAATAATTTTTTATAAAATTATTTCATTTAAAATAGATTTTTAAATCTATTTATTACAAATTGTCAATATTTAACTTTAATATTCAAAAATACTAAAATTAAAGAATTTCTATTTTAAAAATCATATTTCTGTTCTAAATATTTAAAAATAAATTGTATAAAATTTTGGTGCAAAAATAATGAAAATTGAATTTATTATGATTTAATTATGATTAAATCTAACAAAAATTGATTAAAAATATAAAATAATTGATTTTTCTGAATTAAAAATTATTTCAGTAAAGTTTAACTTTATACAAACTCAGGATAATTTTTGGAGAATTTAATAAAATTGCTTTGATATTTTAATGGATTTTTATAAATATAATAGTATAAAATTGATTTAATTATTATAAATATTAAATAAATGAATTTTTGAAAAATAAAAATTGTAAATAAAACTTTTATCTCAGATTTAATAAATATAATTTTTTTAGAATTTATAAAATAGTTTCAATATTTAAAAACGAATTTATAAGATTAAAATGTTTAATATATATATATATTAGTTTGTTGTTTATCAAAATAAAAGAAACAAAAAAGAATGGCCGTAGCCGGACTCGAACCCGGGTGCAAAGGGTTGCAAGCCATGGTCACAACCACTTGGCCTAGGCCAGTGGTTGTGATGATCTCAGATTAAAATTGAATAAATACGTTATGTTCGAACAGATTTATCCCCAAATTACAAAGCTCGAACCCTAGATTTTACAATCAAACAAATCATACATATTGAACCCGATTAATGTTAGGGTTTTTGTTGTTTGATTGCCGACTAACAAAACCCACAAAAAAAATAGAACTCACAGTGTTGTATCGTGTATGATTGTCTGGTCAAAGACAAGAGTCAAACAACGAACAGAGAGATAATTATCAGAGTGTTTCAGAAGTAATTGGAGGTGGAGAAGAGAGTGTGAGCGAGTTGTGAAGGATCGTAGATGTCCAATTTATAGTGTGGTTCGATGGTTAGGTTAATTGGAAGGTTTGACTAACCATTAAAGTCTAAACGCGTAAGATTCAAAATTGGTCAATGATTGATTGGAATTAGCGTGTAATAGAGGTTGATTGAGGCCGGTAATCACATAAGTTTGCCAAATTTAGATCAATTATCAGTTAATACTCTAGATTGAATCATACGCGACCCACAGTTGACTTTATCAGTCAACTGTGAAGGTTTTATAAACAAGTATATATTTAATTCGCGTCTGGATTTATCCCAAGTTGATAGCTAGCCCAGTTGGTTTATGTGTTGTGTGGTTAATTGGGCCGGTCTTGGCGCGGGTTCGAATCCCGGCCAAGACATATTATTTTTTTGATAATATTTATCACACAACACCTATATAATATAATATATATAAGGTATTAGGGTTCCAATAATGCGACAAAAATAATAAATGCTAACGTATAAGATAAAACTTGACGTTTTTATTAATATCGATCGTGTAACGTACAAGTTTAAATGCGTAATGTTACATCGAGCCCGAGCTCGAGCCAAGTGGCGTATCTAGAACGGATTTCCAGGGTTCCTTTTGTAGATTTTCACTGATTTTCACTAATTTTTCAAAATTTTCATTAAATTTTTCATTTTTTTTCCAAACCGAGGGGTTCCTGCCCTGCTCGAGCCCTAGATACAAAGCTTGATTGGGCTTGCGAGCCTAATCGAGCCCAAACATAATTATAAGTTATTTATATATCTCTAATAATTTATAGCCAACATCTCCAAAGCCCATGTCCTTATTTCATAGGTCCATTTAATAACACTCGCGAGCCGAGCTTTTGCGATCTCGAGCTGAGCTTTGAGCTCGTTTGAGATTGTTCTCAAATCACCTCGAGCCGAGCCGAGCTCAAGCTTTTAATTTTGCTAGCGAGCCGAGCTCGAGCTCAAGATTGTAGGCTCGAACCGAGCCGAGCTCGAGCTCGAGCTTCATAAAACCATAACAAGCCGAGCTCGAGCTCAGTCAGGCTCGGTCTCGGCTCGGCTCGTTTACACCCTTATATACGTCTACAGTCTACTTAATAAAATACTTCAAATATTTTTGTTTCTAACAAAGTAGCCATCGGCCCATTGCTTCACATAGATCAATCTAAGAGATCATAAGCCAAGAACCTACTCCGATGAGCACCTAGCGGATCCCTTTTAATCTGGTGGACTGCTAACATAAACATGAAACTAACTACGAGACGATAATATGATGTGGGTATGCATGTACTTGCTAGTTTTAATATGACATGCCCATGTATTGTTCATACAGGTGTAATGACAACAATGCTAGTTTAAGGTACCGTTTATGAGTTAGCTTTGTAATGAATAAATACTTTATACACTTGATGCAAGATGATTATAATTTACGTGGGTACAGGGAGGGGATATGATTTAGGGAAAATCATCAAAATAGCCAAAATAGCCCGTTGACAAACCCTTTTACGAAAATGACTCCCACCCGTCTCTTTGGAGAGACGGGTCACCAAGTTCGAGACACCTAAGGCGTCTCCCGAGACGTTTCCGGTTTGCACAAGTTAGGTGACAACACGTGTCTCTCCCACCTGCCAAGTGTCTCCGGTGGTTTTCTGATGATGTCTCCCTCTGTGTTTTTTCCGGTAACGTCTCCGGCGAAACCTGTTTATTTAGAGAGAGAACAGACAGATACAAAGGAAGAACAGACGTATCGGTCGGAACCGGAGTGTGCTCCGGTGAAGTCTTACATCAAGGGGAACACCAAGGAGGCGGCTGTTTCCGACGAAGACGATAGTGACGTTGGGAATGCATGCCTCTATCTACACAATGTCCCGCAAAATCGGTGCCCCTAAGATTGTTTGCTTGGGGTTGGGGTGGACGGCAAAAAATGCAGCGGTGGCGCACATGGTTGGGGTTGGGGTTGTTGGGAAAAGTAATACAGTAAGGTTTAGAGATTTAGAGACATTTAGAGACTTAAAGACGTTTCACATAGGGATGAGCATGGTACCCGGTACCATTTGCTCATCCCTAGTTTCACAGAGAGAGAGAGAGGGAGGGAGGGAGGGAGAGAGTGATGAGGTGTCGGTTTTGTATTGGTCCCTACAGGAAACCTTTCGGGAGACGTTTCAGACGTCTTGGGAGCTGTGTACAGTCTCTCCAAAGAGACTGGAGGGGGGCCATTTTCGTAAAAATGTTGGTCAACGGGCTATTTTGGTGATTTTCCTTATAATTTATATGTTATAAAAATTCAACGTGCTAGCAAACTTTGTGTAGACCACACTATTGTAATTTTGTCAGAATCATTTGCATAATTAGGGGGTTTATTATTTTGCAAATTACATTTGGGAGGTATTGGGGAAAAAAACTAAAAATGGTGATGTATTCAAATGAATTGGCAGTATCAAAGAAATTCTGCAAAAAAAAAAAATAGTGATGCCGCCAAATGGGATCTTTGGTTCTTTGATGCCGCCAATTAGATTGGTTTCTTTGATGCCGCCAATTGAAATTGAGTGTTTGATGCCGCCAATTCATAAGGAGGGTTCATTTCTTATATAAGGCATCGGCCTCTTCCCATTCTCTCCATCCCATTCCACAAATACATTATATCATTCCCACATATCTCAATCCCATTTACAACACCACATATCTCAATCCCATTTACAACACATTGTAAAAAACTTAACAAAATACCAATATGAGATATAATACTTTTCCTGCAATTGTTCTGGAGAGTACGGTTTTTTATTGATATTGGGTCGATGTTACATCCACATGGAGTTTTAACAGTTTTCGGCGGGGATGAGCCATGCTTAAAAGCATCGTCTCCTGTCTCATCCCCTGCTTGGCATCGCTTTTCTGGGGTCCAAAAAAGCGGTGTCTTTGGATCGGTGTTACATCCACATGAAACTATTTGGATCGATGTTACATCCACACGTGGTATAACACGTGTAGAATGCAACATTGTCACTGTAGTTTATAATATTAGAGAGTTGGTTGTCGTTGCTGATCTCAATCTCCAGTCTACCAAACCCAGACATTCCAACAGGCTCTTTAGGGGGGTCGACTTTCCAGGCAAAGCCTGTAGCGCAAGGCCAACCGGTGTTGACGAATCGCATCATGTGATTAGCGACGTCGGCGACATCGGATGATCCTGCTCTTGCTCGTGCTACTTTGGCAGGGCAGCCTGGGTTGATCATTGGGTACCTTTAGATTTGGTACCTATGTCAAACAGATTGATTTATAGCCCTGTTTGATTCAAATGGGTTGGAATTCCAACTTGGTCCTGAGCCCCCTGTTTGACTTCAATAAAGCAATTGTGATGGAAGGTGCGAAACAGAAACTTAATGAACTCTGCAACAAGAAACGGTGGTAGAATATTGGAATTGGTGATCTCGGAAATAGATTGTCTTGTAACTCGGTAGATTGTATAGTTTAAATGACTAGTTTGGAAAAATAGTTGTTAAATAAATTTGTATTATTTGTTTTAAATAAATCTATCATTATTACATGTATTTACTTTTATTTTAGAAAACGTATAGTAATAATACTAATAGTATTAAAATTAACAGTAAGATAATAAGGTTGCCTGACTGGCAGGCCCTGCCAGACTGTACAGAGGCCCAAAAATGGCAGCCTGGCCCGTTTTCAACATAGTGAGTTTTCAAGAAAAACGACCTCCTAGCCGTTTTCGGGCCACCGGGATTAGGCCCCGGAGACCCGAAAACAGCTCGGACTTCGTGCGAAACCCGTGTATTAGCCAAGGGCAACTCGTCTGAAAGTCCGGATGCCTGACTGGCAGGCCCTGCCAGACTGTACAGAGGCCCAAAAATGGCAGCCTGGCCCGTTTTCAACAAAAATGACCTCCTAGCCGTTTTCGGGCCACCGGGATCAGGGCCCGGAGACCCGAAAACGGCCCGGACTTCATGGGAAACCCGTGTATTAGCCAAGGGCAACGCATCCGAAAGTCCGGCTGCCTGACTGACAGGCCCTGCCAGACTGTACAGAGGCCCAAAAATGGCAGCCTGACCCGTTTTCAACATAGTGAGTTTTCAACAAAAATGACCTCCTAGCCGTTTTCGGGCCACCGGGATCAGGCCCCGGAGACCCGAAAACGGCCCGGACTTCGTGCGAAACCCGTGTATTAGCCAAGGGCAATGCGTCCGAAAGTCCGGATGCCTGACTGGCAGGCCCTGCCAGACTGTACAGAGGCCCAAAAATGGCAGCCTGGCCCGTTTTCAACATAGTGAGTTTTTTGAAAAATGATTGTGTTCTTGTTTTAGTGTTTAACGCTTGTATTTGGATTTTAATTCTAGTGGTTGTTTCTCCTATCAATGTTTGAATCACATGTGGCTTAACGATTCGTATATTCATATGCATACACCAAAATAAATGTTACAACAACGGTAATTAAGACATGTTTACAAGTTAAACCAGTTCGTAAATTTCATGGGAGCCTGATTCATAAGACGTTCAGATTGCCTTCTTGGTGGTTGGTGTTGGGCTTGTGTTTCATCGTTGGGTGGTGGTCCTTGATTTCCGTACTGATCATCGGGAAAGAGGTTTAAATTCAGTGCGGTCGAAGGTCCTGGCCGGCTTGAAGGTCCTTCGTCACACGAATTATGCGGGGGATGGTAATGAAAATCACTAATATAGTCAAGATCAACCCGTGGCAACCCCTGCCCAACCGGCGTCACAAAATCCTGTGACGGAAATGCCCAACTATCTCCGATGCCAATTCCGCTTGCAATCAAGTTAGCTACCGGACCTGTCACCGCCGGTTGACCGCCACCGGACCCACCAACATCACCAGTTTTCTGTACGAAGGAACTATCCAATCCAAACGGAGTTCCAAGTTGGTCCAATCCAACGTCAAACAGTTGCGGGACATATCCCCCACCCTGGTTCTGATTGTTGCTGGCCACAACAAATGCACCAAACCCAGCCTCATTGTCCAACGGAGTTCCAGCTTGGGGTTGATTTTCCGCCACGTTTGTCGGCACCTGACGGGGAGCGTGTCGCCGGCGTACCATTTGAGGTCGTGCCGATGCTGACAAGTCGACGGCGTCCCTTGTAAGATGCGTTGGATTTTGTAAGTGTCCGACATCGTGTGACATCATCATACTGTGGAACGCCGTGTTCTGTATATGCTTAAGCTGCGTGGCGAAGGACTGAGGATCATTAAATGCCTGCTGGGAAGACCGGTAAATATCCCCTATGGCATCCCTTTACAAACAAAATTATTAGTTAGAAACCGTAAACTCAAATAATTAATGTATGAAATAGACACGTAAAAATGCTTTACCATCAGCTGGATTCTAGCACCGTCGTCTTGGAAACCGCCAACTGGGGCCGGTGCTACACTCGGATTGCCAATAAATGCAACGGTACGCCCTAAATACCATTGCATATAACCGGGCTCTGTGGAAGTCGTCCTTATAGGATCGGACCTGTAAACCGTGTTACGACGGTTATTTCAGGCGTTGATGTAGGCTTCGTGCCTACTCATCCAGTCCACCCCGTTGTGTCCTTGCCGCCCCAAAGCATGCAGTCTTTCAAGCTGAGCCATGGGTACGGTTAGGTTTATTTGGGGAGGTATGTACTGGAGCATGCCGAATTGCTTCATAACCCGTTGAGGGTAATGATGCTCAACGATCTCAAAGCATATAAGGGGACAACAGCTCGTCCAGCTTTCGATCCTACTTGAACATATGGCCGGTAGTCGATCCAAAACCGAGGTGTAGGGGGTCCAGTTGAACTAAAAACATAAAAACAAACACTTAAGTCAGTTACAAAACACAATAAATGCATGGTTAATACAAAAAACTAAAAATAATTAATAACACGTGTAGAATGAACATACCATGTTCTCGTTCAACGATTGTAGCTGTGAACGATATGCCCTGAGGCAGTGGGTGGATACCTCCCTGAAGTTTAAATTGCGGTCTCCCCACCTACAAAATTAACAGTTTAAAAAACGTGTTCAGTAAAAAAAATACAAAGGGATGCCATGCAGACACATTATATTTGTTTGGGCTTTGAGATATATACCGAGCCGCTAGCGGACAAGTATAATCAGTGGCGCGAGACACCGAATCCTCTCCCATGCCCATATTTGAAGGAGCATCATGGGCCCGGTCACGGCTTTCTTATCCGGCTGGGTGGCATCACAAAGCCGCCTGTAAAAACAACCGAGAACCGCACTGCCCCAACTATAAGATCCTGTTCGGCTTAGGTCTCGTAAAAACCTTAAATAAAAAACATTTAGTCTATTATTGTTATTATCAGGGAATAAAGTGGAACCGATCAAATAAAAAATGATTAAACGAGCACGGAAAATGCACGCTTCATCCATAGCCTCAGCTTCAACAAACGGCTGGTTTAGTTAATTAATAATAACACTACCCAAAACGGATTTGCCGGACATTTGGTTCTCTGCAGGCGTAACACCTAACCATCGTCGGCACAACGCTATTGCCTCGGTAGTAGACATTGCATCATCTGCCCCAGACATAACAGCTCCCTCGATAGGTAACCCCCACAAGACGTTAACATCTTGTAAGGTGACAGTAGCTTCACCAAATGGTAGGTGGAACGTGTGAGTTTCGGGCCTCCATCGTTCCACCAAAGCTGTTATTAAGGAGTGGTCAACGTATCGATAACCACAATCTATAAGGCCACCAAACCCTGCGGCATCGACAAGGTTACGAACCCGTCCTACAATAGGGTTGTCACGAAGTGCCCGCCATAGGCTTCTATCGCTACGTTTTACCATAAGGGGCTCATTGAAGTTTTCATCGTTTACGAAAATGTGAAAGGAACGATGTCGATCGCGCAGATACAACACATCGTTGCTTAGGGGACCAGGGTGTAAGTTTATGTTTTGATTCATGGTGGGAGGAATTTGCTTGGTATGATTTTTTATAAATTTCAAAGGTTTCAGATGGAGATTGTAATGGTGATGGTGTGGAAATGGATGTGGGTGGTGCTCCTTCTTCACCTCACCCTCCATTTTATAACCCACAAAGGCTCACTCTTGCACTCTCAAAGACACTATTTGCCTATCAAATCATCTGCAAAATGCAAGACCATTGCATGCAATGCTAGAGTTTTTTGTGAGTGTGTTTATAGCCTGCAAATATGCAGGTCTCGAACCCATGAAAACTCTATTTGGGTTGGTGGCATCAATGCCTCAATGTAGATTGGCGGTATCATGACGGCAAGAATGGAGAAGACCCAATCCCATTTGGCGGCATCAATGGACTACACTGTTTTGGTTAGCGGCATCATTAAAGAGGCGAGATGGTTTGGCGGTATCAATGCTGAATACATGTTATCGATTGGCGGCATCATTGAAGCATGGAATTGGGTTGGCGGCATCACTGTTTTGGTGCAGAGATTTTGTTTGATACCGCTAAACCAATTGGATACATCACCATTTTTAGTTTTTTTCACCCAATGCCCTCCAAATGTAATTTGTAAAATAATAAACCCCTAATTATGCAAATGATTCAATTTTGTCATGATGATTATATTACTTTCTAATGGCGATCATATACCTAATACTCTATGAAATGATATAGAAAACATTCAAAACAACACACTCTAAACTTTTAAGAGATGCACATTAGGGCACTTCAAAATAAAAGGATGAGAAAGAAAGAAATATATGAAAGAAATGAAGCTATTTGAACTATGATGGATCCATCATTTAGACAATGCGTGGAGTGTGGTGAAAGAGTATAATTACACCATATGCTTGTATGTGCACACTAAGAGTGGTATCGTGATAACCAACATTAAGGCACACAACGAAGAGCCATACGCATTAAGTACTTGCTCGAAGGTGGATGTGCAAGTGGAGATAGTCTAAAGTGATAAAGGTGGATCGTTTTTTGTACTCCTTCACTAAGGGGTCGTTTGGTAGCCTCTTAATGACCATTCAGAGGCTACCTCTTAATGGTCGATAACCTCTGAATAGTTAAGAGGTAACCTTAAGTCTGAATGATTAAGAGGCAACCTTTAAGATATTATCTCTTAACCATTCATACATAAGATTACATCTTAATCATTTAGAGACTATAAACCATTCAGATGTAGCCTCTTAATGACTATTCAGAGGCTACCAAACAGCCCCTAAGATGTAGAACGCTTTCCCTCGAGATATTCAACTTCATGACATGACATGTTTGTATCATCCATATATATGGTTTTTACAATTTAAAGGTAAAAGATAAAAGATAGATTATTATATATATGATAAAATAAAATTTCAATACAAGAACATATGTAAGGATAATTAAAATTAAATACGGAGATAAGTAAGAAGAAATTGTTGAAAACCATAACCATAGAAACAACTCAGAAACAGCTTTAGGAAGACCAACAGGTTAATGCTATGCCAAGCTTACCTAATAACTTGAAACTATATGAAGAGAATTTGGACTGGAAAAGAAGGATGAGGACCGTGGAGGAGATAACACAGCTGGAGGATTTTACCAATCGGATCAATTCTATCAGACTTAGTCAGAAGGGCGACGAATGGCGTTGGCGATCGGGGGATGCAGCGGTTAAATTTTCTGTGAAGGCTGTTTGGAATACGCTTTGGGGTGATGATCATTCGGTTCTGCAGGATGTTAACTTCTGGTGGAGTAGGATTGCATCGTCGAAGATTAATTGTTTCGTTTGGAGGGCGGTGGAAAACAAAATCCCTACTGCCGAAGCTCTGGCATTCCGAGGTATACACGTGTCTGACTGATTATGCAAAAGATGTGGGGTTGAATTGGAGATGGCCAACCATATTTTTGTTGAATGTTTGTGGGCTAGGGCGGCTTGGAGATGTATCAATGAATGGGTCAACTTGGATGTCGCGGGTGAAAACGATTCTTTGCTGCAGATCATCAAAAGGTGCAGGACTCTCAATTGTGGTAAAAGAAAGATGGAAGCAATCTATGCGATAGTCCTTTTGGTCGCTTGGAAGCTTTGGCTATCCCGAAACGAGAAAATCTTTAACAATGTGGATGTTGGTACCCAAAAATTGGTTGACGAGATCAAGACGGAAACTTATTGGTGGATGATGAAGAGGGCGAAAGTACGGAAATGGATATAGATAGATGGTTTGCGTTTACGTCTCTTGATTACGGTCAGCTAATACGGTTTAGTATTCTGTATTTGGGTGCAAAACCCAGGTAGCCACTTGCTAAATGGGCTTGGGGTGGTTGTTCTTTAGGATGTCTGCTTATGGTTTTTGATTTCAGTTGTAATCTTTGGACTGTTATTTTGGGTGAATATATGAGTAACGTTAGTTTGGTCAAAAAAAAACTATATGAAGAGATGTTTTAAATTGCTTTACATGTTTGTGATTATAAACAATGCATCTATTTTTTAAATTTGGTTATGTACCTTGACTTAAAAAATCAAGCACGAGAGGCAACGGATGCTCTCAAAAACACTTCAAAATGTCATAAAGTGCAACAACCCCATGAAGCAGCTTAAATGCTCATCGATATCATAGATCATAAACCTCGGCTAACATTCCCTAGAAACTGGAGTGGCTTGAAGCGATGCCTTGATCCTCGAACTTCTAAATAACAATTTCCGCCCATACTATTTTCCAATAACATACATTTTTGCATGTAAATTTAAAACAATGCTACTATGGGGTATATACATGGAATGTAAAATAACCGAAATTCTCAGTTAATCTAATAGAAAACGCCATATCTACCATACACAAATGTACATAAAACATTTATTTTTAAGAGATTATTACATATATCCCCTTATTTAAAAGCATAATTACATATTTACCCAACCCAAATACTAAATTACATATTTCCCCTCCTTATAGCAAATTGTCATAAATACCCTTTCTAACCCTAATACCTTTCATTCCCTCCTACCACTATCCATCGAAGCACACTCCTTCCTGGTAACAATTCGACCTCTCTCGACATACACTCCACCGGAGAACCACCAACCTTAACCGCAATGTGAAGAGGTCCGACGATAAGAACCGCCGACGCACCGCCTTGTTCAAAACTCCTACCGGAACCGACAAGGCAACAACTCCAAGGACCAACCATTTTTGTTTGTGTTTTATTTCTGACTACCACCAAGTGCATTTTTTATTTAAGGTGTTTGTTAGGCTTGATTTAAGGTGAAATTTTATCTAAACTGATTCATGGTTGGTAGGTGTTTTCTATAAAGTTTCGTGTGGCTGTTTGAAAAACTTGGGATGGAAAGTTCATGA